>NW_024121122.1:13984798-14637298 GCF_016745375.1 Pimephales promelas
ACTTTATCAATCAGTGAAAGAACATGTACTAACTAGGTTTTCATTTTTGGGAGTCAATCATTAATTAACAATAAAAATGAATAATTCAGCAATTGACTGGAATTTGTGTTTGTGTTCAGGAGGATCAGGAGGAGTTGAGCCCGTCTGAGGAGCCTTGGCCCAAGAAGTTTCCAGAGGCTCTTTCTTGGCGAAGTGATGAAGAAGATGAAGACAGTGACTTTGGAGATGAACAGAGAGACCGTTACCTGAAGGTCCGTATAACACATTGTTAGAAATAACACCCAGAATAAAAAGAGTGAAATGAAAGTTAAAGAACAAGTTCGCTATTTTACAATTAAAGCCCTGTTTTGAGATTGTTTCTGATGAAATAGAATGGTTAAGATAGGTTTTGAGACAGATGCTGCTGTCCTGAGAATTTTCGAATTCTGTGGTAGCTCCCTCACACCTCTACAATGGTAGCATAGGTGCACAGGAACAATCCTTAATAAAACACACAAAACTTTAGTTTACAAAGACGTGAAACTCACCGAGTTGGTGTGGTCTGGGATATGTTCACACAAAAATCGCTGCAAAAGATGCTTTCCAACAAGTTTTATCATAGTTTGTGTACAACTCCATTGACTTGTATTGTATGTTCTGTGATGTACGGTATTACTCCGCCGCCGGAAACAGAAATGGGGTTGTTTGTATTCTTTCTGTAGTCTTATGCAGTCGCGGTGTCGTAGGCTACACAATATAAGTAGTTTGAGATGCATTATCGCCACCTACTGGTCTGGAGTGTCTATTATTCAAGCTCTCAAAGGAAGAATGTACAGTTGTGAGGTGTTTGGAAAAATAGGTCTACAGTTTTACAACCGTACATTCTTCCGTTGAGAGCTTGAATAATAGACACTCCAGCCCAGTTGGTGGCGATAATGCAACTTTGCCAATTGCAAGCAAACCACTTGTATAGTGTAGCCCACGATACCACGACACTGACACAGGCCGTTACACTGGTTAAAAGAGCTTATTTCTCTGGATTTAAACATAGTAAATATTTGAGATTTAATATCAGTGCTCAAGTCAACAAAATAACACTGTTCTTGTGTTTTTTTTGTTGTTGTTTTTTTTGGATATTTGAATCCAATAATCTTGCATATTGTGCCTTTAAGACAAATAGAACAAGCTTGCTTTATTTATTATTTCAAGATTTATTTAGCCTATTTCAGCAAAGAATGAGATCATTCTTTACATTGAAGATACAAAAGTAAACAATTTTTTTTAAATACCTGAAATAAAGACCACTTTCATAAATCTTCATTATGAAAGTGGTCTTTATTTCAGGTATTTAAAAAATTTCCCCTGTAGAACAGTGCACCACTATATATATACTTTTAAAACCCCCTCATTAAAATTTTTAAAAGAAAAATATGCCATTACATATTATTAAACCCCAGTGTGCTTTATGTGTTTATTTTAGGTGAGCCCATCAGCTGAGCACCAGGAATTTTATACTTTTCTGCAGAGGATTCTCACTCCAGTGCTGGAGGCCTACAGTTGTGCAGCGATCTTTGTACACAATCTGAGTTCGCCCATGTCGGAGAGAGAGTACACATATCAGCTCTTCAAGTATCTACTAACGCGCACCGAGAGAGGAGTGGCTGCATATGGTAAGCCATTTTCAGTTTGAATCTGCTCTACATAAGTTTGTTTCTCCACTACCACCATAGAGGAAAGACATTTCCCCCCTTAAATCTTTCCCTTTCCCTTTTACAAATGCTATTTTTAAAACATTTTCTCGCCATTCTATTTTTTCCATCATATTTCCAATCTGATTGTTTGTTAAGCTCTTTGACCTAGAATCTTGAATGAAGTGTGCTCTATTAAATGAATATATGTGATGCAATCTGGGGAAAACCCACCACATGGTGAAATTTGACATATTACAGGTTTTGAGATTTGAGATTTTGAGATTACAGCTGGGTTCAAGCCCTTTCCAAATCTGTTTTTTATTTCTTTTATCGTTTGTCTGTAACAAAAGTTGTGGTTATCTGAAGTCGGCTGATCGCTATGATTTTTAGAAACGGAATTTTGAGAAAAACGGTCACTTCCTGCTAGCGGGACGACTGGCGCTCTTTTTCTATTGCCTTTTTTTTTTTTTCATATCACATATTTTAGTAATCATCATAGATTAGGTATCATTCGAAAGCTTACAAACTCAAAATTCATCCTGTGAAAACTGTTTTGAAATTGTCCGATTGACAGGCGAGCAAGTCTTTTAAGCTAACAGCTTCAAACTCTGTTGTTCTCTTGTGCTCTTTTCCCAAGATATATTCAGACATGATGTTATAGAAAAATTATTTATTTAAAACCCAATTTTGACAAAAAAAAATCTGTTTTTAGACCTTACTGAAAACACACCAGAGCATCATCCGATGGGTTTTCCTAGATCGCATCACTTATTAATATTGATGACATTAATGGGAATGTATTTATTTGTTTGTTTTTATGTTTTTAGGAGAGAGTGCCACACACTGCCTCGTAAAGAACACCGTGAGAACGTTTAAAGAGCTGGGGGTGAGAGAGCCGTCCTCTAGCATTTACTGCTTACTCGCAGATCTAAACCACTGACATTCAAAATTGGACAAAATTGGTTGAAAAAAAAAATGCAAAAGTTGCATGAATTACCTTTATCATATTTTTTGCTTTTTGAAGAGTAACAAAATACCTTATTAAATCTTTTGTGTTCCATGGATAAAAAAAAAAAAAAGTGAGGGTCAGTAAACTAATCACCCTTTAATGTTGCTCTTGCAAAGTAATACTGGATTTAAATATATTAATTTATCTTTAAATATTTTAAAAGCCATTTTCTGTATTAAAAATGTTGTGAATATAGGTCTGTTTTGCAAAACAATAGCCGCAATTACCAGGAACTATTTGTCCCAGGAACTTTTTTTTGCCCCAGACTGGGGCCTTCAATATTCCTTCAACATTCTTTCATTTTTCCTCAGTTTTTTCTTTACTTTAATTAACAAAACAATTTTTTAACAAAAGTGACTATTAAATCAAACAAAATTAAAAAGTTTTGTTATTCATTGTTTCATATAGTTATTAAAATGTTTTTTTTTGAATTGAAATAAAGCTGAAATAAAATAATATTCAATGAAAATAATTTAAATCTAAAATTTAAATGATTAAAACTAAATCAAGCTAAAAAGAAATATATAAATGCCAAAGACAAATTCATTTACTAAAGCTTTAGTTAAAACTGAAAATATAAAAAGTAAGCTAATTCAGAATATTAACAAATACTACAACAGTTTATAAGGAATGTTAAAATAACACTCGCAGCATTTAAAATGATTGACTTAATTACGATTGACTCTTTTTTTCTGTAAAAAGAAATGTAACACAATTTCTGACTTCAAGTTGAATTTTTAAACAGTACATTTATCAGTTATCAGCTATAACATAAAATAACATTGGTGTATCTCCAAAAGACAGAAATGCGAGAATGGAAGACAGAAAGAAAGAGAATGAACGAGAACCAATGGTCTAGTTATTTAAAACAAGAAAATAAATTGAATGTGCATGTCCTATTCTTTTCCTGTCCTATTCCCCCTCCCCCCATCTGAAGTACGTCCTGTGCAGTCTGAAGTGCTTCCTTTGCAAGTTGTGAAATAATCGTGCTATTTGTGATTCACAGGTGCTTAAAGAAAGACGAGAAGGTGGTGTGTGCAGTCTGGAGCTGAGCAGTTCTTTCTTACCTCAGGCCAACAGGAACAAACTCCTGCAGTACATTCTGGGTTTCAGTCTGCTGTGACATCAACGCAGCTGTGCTGCTCTCCACCCCACTCAAGGGCTTTTTACTGGCTAATCATGACTGTCAAAGGTGCTACTCTAAGGAAAGCTTTACCTGGAAGTGCCTTCACCAAACGCCTCATTCTAGACTTATAAGTTAGTCTTCCCTTCACTATAAACCACTTATGCAGTCTTCAATACACTAGTAGTTCTGTCAGCCCTCTCGTTTCCTAGAAGCTTCCACACACACATACACACAATATTGTATCAGTTCTGCCAGTGAAAGCCCTTGTTTTAGAGCTAAATCAGGGGTCTTTATAGCTCTGAATGTTAGAGGGTTAATTCACCCAAAAATGTGAATTCTGTCCGTTATTACTCACCTTCATGTTGTCCCAACCCCGTAAGACTTTAGTTCATCTTTGGAACACAAATTAAGATATTTTTCTTGAGTGAGCTCTCAGATTTAATCAAAAATATCTTAATTTGTGTTTCGAAGATGAACTAAAGTCTTAGGGGGGTTGGAACAACATAAGGGTGAGCAATTACTGACAGAATTTACATTTTTGGGTGAACTAACCCTTTAATATGGGCTCAGACAGTTTGGCTTTAGTTTTTAACTTCCATCATGAATGTCACCTTTAGTTTTAGCAAACTTTCATCATCGGGATGACAGCTAGTGTATGGAAATCTTTTTTTTTTTAAAAAAGGGCATTAATTTTTTCTTTTTAACTACTTGTTCTGTCAGAGCATGTAAAGAAATTGACATTCTCTGTACATTTATCACGTGGCAGAGAACAGAAGATCTATGTATATTATTTGTTAATAGCAGCCACGTGAAAAGGAAATAGTGACTCATTCTGCAAATCGTGCAGCAAATTGAGAAATGTGAGCCATGAAATCATGTTGGTTAGGTCATGTTTACTCACGATTGGATGTCAATGAGTTTAGTTACAGCTATAATATTGTCTAATCCAACAAACATGTAATGGTTTTAGCAGGCCTGGAGGATCTTGAGGCCATCACCTAGGTGGGGAACGTTACTGGAAACAGAGCTTGAATGCTTCTGCTTGGCTGACCTTCACAAGATCGAATTTGTAATATTAGGAGGAGGCTGCCAAGAATTTTTATTTCCCTCCTCAGTTACTGGTATATTTTATTTTGGAGTTAAGATCCTTGGCAGCAAGTCTACTGTAGCATGTGTGCAATATGTCTGTAGTATGTGTTAATTAAACTGTATTTATGCCACAAATCTGTCTCAAAGCACAAAATAACCAGAATTCAGATAAAGGCATGTTGCCTTAATAACCACTTACTCAAAAAGTGCAATATTTTGTTGGCTGTAGTATGAATCAAAAGGTAAATGTTGTGGATACCCTGTACGGTCCCAAAACTACAATTGTAATAGTCTTTATTAGCTGTTGTTTCGAAATATGATCGCATGCTTGTTTTGACAAGAAAACTTCTTTGTGCGTCAGCCTGTAGATGTTGCTACGCGATGGACCTGTTTTTACTGTGAAAGAATGTAGTTGGCAGACATACACGCATTACGTAGACTACTGGGAAATATGGAAGTATCAAAGTATTTCAAGGCTGTGAGTTCCTCCTGGGCTAGGAAAGTCATGGAATTTTATATCATCAGCGCATATAAATTCATTAAATTAAATCTAAATGGTCAGTTGTAACATGTAAAAATCGTAAATAATAGAATAAAGAAGCTGTGTCATGTGAGAACTGCTCAAACTGCTGAATATATAATGGGTTTGAAGCAATATTGAAAATGTTTTTGAGATAATTGAATAAAAGCTGTGAAGGTTACTTACATTTTAAAATGAAAAAGCAATTTTTTTTTATTATACACAGGGCATTTTGGGTCAAAATAGTTGCTGTCTGTCGACATGGCCTCAAATGTTAAGGTTAAAATGGCAAAACAATGGCTCCTTTGAATAGAATGATAGCTTACTTATTAAATATTGTGCAGTATATACTGGATACTACCTGTTAATCATTTGGATTTATTCCACATTTTAAAACTAACCATCAGATTGCATAATAAATTAAAAAGATATTTTATATTTTTAATTCTTGTGAAGGCGGTCTAATCCAATAAATCCAGAAATGTTAAAAAATCCCAGCTGATATTATTTACCATTGATTTAAAATGCATTGTAAATGCAGTGCTCAACGCCATAAGCTCTCCTATATGATGCTCAATAGGTCATCTGGCTATTCTATGCATACTATAGTGCTGCAATAGTATAGGCCTGACTGTAGTAGTAGGACTAACAGTGCTATTCTGAATATAGCCAATGTTTTTGAGTCAAGGGAGGCAGAATAGATCAAGTATGTGATTCCTAACTCTTCTCTACAGTGTTTGAATGTGTTCAATAAGCACTGAAGATTGTATTTTTGACTATAAACAGCCACATGCATCAATCTCTCCCAGACAGCAATAAGACATTTATCATATGTACCCCACTGTCTATTAACGCTGTTGTCATATTACTTCGTCTCAACCCAACTGGATTGTTGGTAATTGCTTAATTTATTATGAGATCCCATTTGTGCTGTGAACAATATAGATTTGAGGTGTTATTTTAAACCAGTCCCGGTCTGATATCAAATAATGTGTATGTTTTCCTCCACATTTTTAAATCCGCTTTGTATATAATTTAGTTTCTATCCCACAGTTGTCTTGTGAGATGATGAGTTTACTAAATCAAACTCTGTTTGGTTGTCTTTTGGTTAACCTCTGGCAATTCTTAACAAAACGCTGTAAATCTGCAGACAGAATGCTGTTTATGAATGCCTTTTTGCTGTTCAACCGTTTTGTAATTTGGCATGTTTTCTGAGTGATGTGTCATTTAGTGCAAGGTTTCCCAAACCGAGGTTTATGAGTTGTCAAAAAGCTAATGAAATCATGTAAATGTAAAAAAAAAAGAAAAAAAGAAAAAGAAATAATTGAAAAATAAGAACAGAATTTAAAAGAAAGAAAAAAGAGAAAATGTTTGGGAATCCATGTTTTAGTGCAAAATGTTGGAGGGGAACAATAACATTGAGGTCATTCTCGTTTTTCTGTGAAGCATTTTCATGCACTATGCACTATGAAATAAATGAATGTTAACAAATAGTGAACTTAATTTTCTATGTCTGTTACTTTGGATGATTTAATGCACAGACTTCACCATATAAATGATGCGATCACACAATACTGTGCGGTGTCGATGCCATTGTTTTTCTTAACATCTGACAGACATTTTTATTTGTTGTAAATAAATAAATAAAACAGGTTTTAGTCATTTTCCCCGTTCCACTCCATCTCCCGCATAGTTGAGTCAGTGCGCTTCAAAGTATACTTTTTTGTCCGCGAGTGCGGAAATAAATACGCGTTCGGTCTAGTGAACTTTATTTCTAATTCTAAGTGCCCAATGTAACGTCTGTCAGATCGTTTGAAGTCACATACGCTGTTCTGACTAGCACATTGTCCTCGCGTAAAAAACGAACTGCACGCGGACCCTCCTGATAACGAAAATGACATCACGCGGATCTACGTGGAACGTAGATGGACACAATATACTTTGGTATTTATTGTCATATTCTTTTTCCAAAACTACAAGATCCAAAAGAATACCATTTATATAGTCCTCATATTCTCATACTTCAATTATTGTCATTATTATCCACACAGTATCGCTCTTTTCTCAATATTATTGGGGGAGGAAAAGGTTTTAACCAGCTGCATTGATATGCTGGATTTAGTGGTCTCGTTGGCTATCAAACTGACAAGCTGGTAAACTGCTAAAAAAAAAAAAATCTCTAAACCAGCCAGGACACCATCTAACTAGCTAGGCTAACTAGACTAGACTTCCAATTTCGTTTCCAGCAATGAATATAACATGTAGCCTAACGTTCAACGTTAGACTTCTTTATATAAAAGGGAGGATATTAAGGCGAGATAGGCGAGAACTCTGCCCCCCACGATAACAACAAGGAGATAAGGAGACCACTAAAGAACCCGCAGAGAGAACATCCACAAGCAGAGGTCTGAGTGTTTTGCCAAATAAAACTGACAAATTCTGCCAAATAACCTATATACTATCACGAAAATACGACTTTTGGTGTGAGTAAGTGAAAATGCCCAGACTGACTGGCTGGTAAACCCCTAAAAACCCTCTAAATTCAGCAAGGCTAGCCGCTAGGAGACCAGCTAAGACATGCAAGCTAAGCTTCTTCTTTTTACACCAGCAATGAATATAAACATGTAGACTTCTTTGAATAAAAGGGAGGGCATTAAGGAGAGATAGATGAGACCTGCATGCCCACGACAACAATAATTTAGAGACCACTAAAGGACCTTGTAGAGAGCACATCCACAATGAAGAACCAAAGCAGAGGTCTGAGTGTTATTCTGCCAAATAGCACGAAACTAAAAATGACTGTTGGGGTGAGTGTGTAAAAATGTTGTCATACTTTAAGCTTTTTCCATTAAAACTGCACTTTGTCTTTATAATGAACAGTAATTCAGATTTTAGTCATTCAAGTTACAGGCCTGCTTAAAAAACGGCCTAAACGGTCTTTCTGGTGAATTTATGCTATAGCCTATATGTCTTATTTTTTGCATGTCTGTATTACAGCTTAAGGATAGAGGGCAAGACGTGTTTAACCAGGTGTCAGAGCTACTCATGGTCTCAGACCTTCATCTCTTTGGTTTGAGTGTTGTAAAGGGTATGTGGTTTCCTTTTGTTTGTTTGTGAATGTGAAACTGCTAACTGAGCCTTTTTTGTTTGTTTGAATGATTTGACTAAATGCTGAGCTAGACAAAAATCAAGGATTAAGGGAGTGACAGTTCTGTTTGTCTAAACCATATTGGCTCATGATTTTCTTTCTGTTTTTCCAGGCAATCAACCGCTTTTCCTAGATCTGGAGCAAAAATTGTCCTTGTACCTCCCAAAGTCCTGGAGAAAGAATACATCAAAGGTAAATTCTTCATTGTAATATCATCCTTCAAAAATCAGTCTAATATGCTGTTGGTATTGGTGTTACATTTTTTGTGGAAGCTGCCATACATTTCTTTTTGGGATTATTTGAAGAATAGAGAGTTTAAAACAACATAATATATTTGAAATGGAAATCTCGTGTAACAATGTAAAAGTCTTCTAATGTCACTTTTGATCAATTTAATGCATTCTTGTTTTGATTTCTTGACTGAGACATAATAAGCCAATCGTCGAGATAAATCTGCCTGTTGTCTCAGGGGAGAAAGTGCTGTGTCCTTGCACTTCGTGAAAGTATAAGGTGCTAGGGACCGACCAAATGGTAGGATCGTGTATTGATAAACCTGCACCTCAAAGGTGAATCTCATGAATGGCCTGTGACTGGGCGTTATTTGAATGTGAAAGTTAGCATCTTTCCGATCCACCGTTAAGAAACCAATCCCGTGCCCCCCGTCATCCTCGTGTAGAAGTGATCCGCTTGAGGTGCATGAAGAGCGAGGGATTTGTATCAAGTTGAAATTTCTCTTTTAGAACTGATTGTCGCAGCGTCAAACACAACAGTAGCAGTAAAAAGGATATTGTAGCGTTTTTCAACGGATGGCCACAGGAGAGCTACTCTTGCTGTCTGGCTTGTTTCCACGGCGAAGGCTTCAGAGGAGTCAGAAGTGTCACTTAAGGAGAGAAACCTGCTAGATGGTCAGAATAAGCACTCTTATTTGGTTTAAGCCATGGCCATTAGGCGCGCTCTGATGTGTTAAGCAAGGGGGTAATCCATCGACCGGAAGTTGAAGCCTCGTGTGAGCTGCCATCTTGTAGCAGAACTTCACCTGCATTAGCATTTCCATTGACTTCCATTCATTTTGGCGTCACTTTGACAGCGAATAACTTTACATCTGTGCCGTTTGATGACCCCATTTGTCCATTATTTATTTCTAAAGAACACGACAATGTATAAAATGCTCCATTAACTTGTACCTTATGTTATGGCATAGAATCAGTTTTTTGTAGTAGGCTAACAGTTGCGTCATAACCAAGCAACTCTCTGTCGTAGAGTAGAGAGATTACCATATGGACAGGAGGAGAAGCTCGCGCGCAATCAGGGAAACGTGGAGGCAAAATGACAAAATAAATAATCAGAATACCTAGCAAAAGTTTCTCCTGCTCCTAGCTCATCGACAGCTCCTACATACACTCTCCGCCTCTGAATGTTTCGAAAGGGAGGGATTCAGATTTCTCATGCCACAGCCACTAGAAGATAGACAGGTTGCTCACGTCATGACTACGTCGTCAAGCTCTGTTTGAGTCGGTTTGAGTCTGCGTGTCAGGAACAGAAGTGCTAAAAAATCGCCAAAAATGGGCTTCACTTGTCTCAATGGAGTTCCAATGAGATGGCTCTGTCCACTTCTTATACTGTCTATGGTGTTAAGCGGCAAGTTACGCAATGCGAAGTGACCGTTCTCGAAAGGGAACTAAATTTACCATGCTCCTAGGGCCCTCTAGAGTTCGGGAGCATTTCCATTGTGTTGTGGTTTTATTATTTTTTTAATTGTGGCTTGTTTCGTTGTGTTTTGCACTACTTGGCCAGCATACACTAAAGATGTAAAATGTAAAATTCATTGATGTATTTACTTTCATAGGAGGAAGTTGTTCTCTCTCTGAAAGTGCAGTACTTTGTTGAAAATGCTCAACTAATTGAGTAAGTACTTTTTTCCCGCCTTGATGTGATTTCTTCATCCAGTATTTTGCCTTTCTACTTCTAGGATATTGTTTCCAATGATATTTTGCCTTACTTTGTGTCACTTTGGGTTAATACATTTTTCAAAACATTAGCACAAAATTTGTATTTATGCATCGTTCATGGAACTTTTTTTCTTTTTCTGAAATGATTTAGTTGGAATATATGTAGTGGATTGTGTTAAACAGATTTTTCAGTTTTGATCCTGTTGATAATTTAAAGCCTTAGACATTTGTGTATTAAATATGAATAGATGCAGTAGGCTTAATAGGGTTAATATCCCACTAATTAAGCAGTCATTCACCAAATAAATGAATAATAAATACATGCAAGCATACATAAATACATGTACATGAAGTACCGGTTTCACTTTAGAATACATTTCTTATCTTGGTTAATGTTAATTTCTATTCTACAATTAACATTCAGTTAATGTATTATGAGCAAAGATGAATAAACAATGAACAATACTATCTCTATCTCTATGTTGGTTTATGATACCTATGCATTAACCACTGCATTAAAACTGTTTTAAAGCTACACTGTGTAACTCTTTTAGTTTATTCTTAGCTAAAAACACTTAGTTCTTTCAAAAATATATGTGCTCATTAAGGTATATTTACCTCGTTCAAGTAATAAAGTATTCTCGTGAGTGTATATTATGCCATTGAAAATACATACGGGTATGGGGTTCTAATGTCGGTCGCCATGTTGCCCCTCCATCTTGAAAGTACATTAGCCAAAGAGGTACATACCCGTTAATTCAAGCTGCCTTTCGCGTTTACGTTTGAGTTAACAATCAAGGACGAGGTCGAACTGGAAGCCATGTAAATCTTGGACTACATTGACCACCTTAGGAGTTAAAAAAATATTGGAATTGAGAGGAATAGAAACTAATATTCAGTGGATGGACATATACCTTTTCACCGCTAGATGGGGGTAAAAATTACACAGTGTAGCTTTAAGTGTCTTGTTTTAAACTGCTTGTTTCTTTCTCAAAGAAACAATGAAGCCCGTCAGCTGTATTATGCTGAACTTAAAGGGAGAGTTTTGAGATCTGAGTGCTTTGAGCAAGAAGGATTATACTTTCAGCTGGCTGCATACGCCCTGCAAGCTGACCTGGGCGACTATGAAGAACCAAACTTTGCATACTTCAGCCCACAGAGTTTTTTCCCTTTTTGGGTGAGGGTGTTTCAATTTCCTGGTTTAAATTTGTGGGGCTGAAAAAACTTGTTCAGCCATTCTTACTGTGCACAAACTGTTGTTAAATCTAATGCTCTTTTCATTGTGACACTGATAGATCATACAGAAGCGTGGGGATGATTATATCCTGAAGCACATCCCAACCCTGCATAGGGAGCTTAAGGGAATGTCATCCAGCAAGGCTTCCTTACATTTCATGCAAGAAGCGTTGACCTTGAGTGATGTGCCCATCACCAGCTATACAATGTTCAAAGTTAGTGACTTTAACACAAGTCCACTGTTCAAGTGTTGTAATACCAAGGCCAGACTAGACTATAGACTGGAGTCTTGAGTCCAAGACCACATTTTCAAGTGCACTTGGACTTGACTAGTCATAGAAAATATGGTCTTAGACTCAAACTTGACAGTCTTGTCTGAACTTACTACAACTCTGGTATTCAGACAAATGTAGTTCCTGAACTTGAATTGAGGTATGCAAACAGAAAACAGTATTGAAATTAAGGAAATTGAATTAAACTGATTTGATCTGAATTCAAAGGAATTCATATAAATTTAAACAGAAAAGCATATTTTATCTTTGGTTTGACAAAATATATTATCAAAATATTTAATAAAACAACTTTTATCGACCAACGTAGAAGAAAACTTAGTTTGGTCACACAGATTAGGGTCAAATTATCACTATAACCATTAACTAAAACTTTAGCCCGAATAAACTCCTAATTACTGATGATTATTAATAGTTAGTAAGGTGGTTGTTAAGTTTAAGTATTGGGTAGAATTAAGGGATGTAGAATATGATCATGCAGAATAAGGCATTAATATGTGCTTTATAAGTACTAATTAACAAAATTCAGAACTGATGTATTGGATGTGTTTGTCACTACACTGAAAGTCACATTAGACATTTTGTGGGTGCTTAAACGTCATCACATCACACAGATAAACTACTGTACTCACACAAGTCTGCTTTTACAACCTCACTGTGTTTATAATCACGTTCTTGCAAACTATTTTAACTCAAACTACAAAGCTTTTGCCCAACCCTGATTCAAACATCTGTCTTACCAATATTTATCATGTTTCACTGCTAAGATTCTGTCAGTTTCAGTCACACTCTCTCTTTCTTTCCATTTCTGGCCCTCATCTCTGTCCCTGCTGTCTCAGGAAAAGAATAAAGCACAAGGTTGTATCCTCTTAGGCCTGGCTTCTGGAGGACTGCAGATCTCTGAGGTTAGTCTAAATTCAAGGCCAGTTACAAGGTATTGCATTACAAGTAAAGCGGGTTACATATTCAGATTACTTTTTTCAAGTAACTGTAAAGTAATGCATTATTTTAAATTAACTCAAGAAACTTTGTTTTCCCATTAATTGACTGACACTTTAATTTTCCCCAACACTGGATACATCATTCATGCCACCCGTATGGAACTGGACAGACTAATCATATTCTATCCATAAATGTTACAGTACGTTTTCTATAAAACCAGCACCAACCAGTATAAACTGACCTAGAACAGAATAGAAATTTGAGTGAAATGTGAGTCTAATTCAGACGTTTCTGTAGGGTTGATTTACAATTCCTCAAATCATACATATGTCCTCATTACAGATATGGTTCTTGTTTTTACTCTCCAGACGCTGAATGGAAAACAACAGTTTCTATATGATTTGCCGTGGTCAGACATTCGTTCCATTACATTTCAGGTGATCATTTCATTGTGACAAATTCGACACTTTGACGTAAGAGCATACTTTCGAGTCCAATAAACCACAATTTATTCACAATGTTCTACAGTAAGTCTGTTTTGCTGTTTGAGAATGAGTTGTGTTCTTGGTTGCTCTACAGGGCAGGAAGTTTAACATTCAAGGTGATGGCTTACATGATCATAAGATGGTGTTCTATAGTTGTTCTGTCCTTCATGCCATAAACCTGCTCCAGCACATAAGCAACAGTCACCGGCTGCATCTGGACACAAAGCCCTTGGTCATGCAGCTCAAGGAAAAAAACGGTCAGTCCAAATGAACAACAAAGCTGTGGAAGAGGGTGATGCAGAGAAGAAAAGATTCTGCATCTGTTGTGGTCGACTGTCTACTAAGCTTCCTGTTTTCTTACCTACACATTTAAAAAAAACAATATCAAGGACTGCTGTAAAAGTAATAATGATTGTTTGTGTATGCAAATAGTGATACTTTACACAACTATACTGTAAATTGTTAACTTTATTATTTTTCTTTATTTTATTTGAATAATTTACATAACTAGACATATGTTTTACACACACTCTGGGTTTGAATGTGAGTCCTGCCTATGTTTAGATAGAGGGACACACAGAGAGATGTACATCACAGACGGAGCTGATCTGGACATGGAGGACAGCGAAGATGAGCTTCCACCAATGAAATTCCTCTTAGACCAGTTGCGAACCACTGGCACCACTGAATATACAAATATCAAAGGTAAAGAATGAGAATGATTTCCCCATTGATAGCAGAATCACATGGACTTAAAGTTATAGTAAGTTGTTTTAGAGGCCTAACTAAACAATATGGGAGTGGTTTGACTGCAGAGCCATTTTTATATGTCTGATGTGAGAAGCCAAATTGTGAAACCATAAAATATATCATAAATATGCTTATTTTGTACAATACATGTTGCATGTATCAATATTAACTTGATATTTCACAAACCATGAAAATGAATTATTTACACGGGAGCATAAAATATAATATAAGAATAATAATATGAGATATAATATAGTAATAATATAATATAAGTAAGTAAGTAGGTAAGTTACTTACTTACTAATATAAGAATCTATATGTCACCTGTATGTTTTTTGCAAGAAAAACAAAAAAACATACGTGAAACTATGGAAAATAATGGCAAATGTTTTTTCAAACAAAAAAGCTTCTTGAATTGCACTACTTAAAATGTGCATTGCATTATTTAACCATGCTTGCATTTTGATGCCTTGTATTTTAAAGGGTCATTCCACCTCTGGAAAGATGAATGTGTATTTAAAATGGGTAATTTATGTAGAAGAAAAGTGAAATTGTTTTTGAATTTGGAGCTTTCTAGACTGAGAAAAGACAGAAAATGTATTTTTGGCTTATGTGGATGAAAGACAACAACTCCCAGAATGCACTTGCTTCGCTGCCCTAGGAGGCCACGCCTACCGGTAAGAGCGCAGTAGTTAAACAACTAGAATAGGCTACTAGTGAGTCTCCGTGATGAGTCTGCCCGAAAATGTGTTTCGAGATCACCCAAAATGTCCGGGACTCGGCTATTGCGTTCTACAGTCGCCATTCATCATGTTTACTGTGGCGAGCAGGTCGAGTGAGGGCCGCGGGAGAACGACGCAAGGCCGGTGGCGTGATTACCGATGAGCGACACCTGTGAGACGCACCGGTCTCGTATCACTCACGGAGGAGCGGGAATTTTATTAGCAATGTTAAAACGCACATCAACCGATCACTTTTTTAGCGTTCATGTAAACACTACATCCAGATTCACCAATCAGAATGAATTCAGTTAGATTGAAACAAAAGCTGTACATGTAAACAATGAATGCGACTGCAGAAAGCAAAAACTGAATCCCGGACATCGACGGCCGGACATGTCTGGGAAAAAGAGGACGGTAAGACTCGGCTTTCTCCACAGAACAAGAGCCTGCTAGCTTAGCTTCCAAAAAAAGATGGCTGACACTATGTGTAATCCCAATCCTCCATAACGCATCCGTGTGCGTATTCAGTACCTTCGTCCATATTTTCAAAAGGTTTCTGCCAGTGAAATCAAACGCACTAGCACTGATCTGTGATTGGTCTGTTAGCGCATTAGGATCAACCCCCTATGGGCGGGTTTGAAAGGGTGGAGTCAGTGTTTGTAGTCTTTACAGAAATCCCCCCATCTTACACTTCCTCCTACAATGACGTAAAATTAACATTTTTGCGTCATCGTGGGGGAAGTGAAAAAGGTAAATAGCTGATTTCTCTCGTCTCTGGGGAAAATGAGAGAGTGTTGCACGACCATTCAATAGTATTACTGGGTTTCTAACAATGAATGAATGAAAAGTTTTTATTTCGAACACGTAGAAAACAAAAAAAAAACAAAAAAAAAACAATGGAAAGCTTAATGCAAATGGGTGGAGTGTCCCTTTAAGGGTCTGCATTTTTATGGGCTGAAATTCAACATGTTCGTATATTTAAGCTGTGAATATTTAAATTCAAAACATTTCTCAAACATTTTCATTTTTTTTTAAATTCAACAATCCATATTCACCTTTCAGATTTAGCTTCCAAAATATTAATTCTGTTTAAAAATACAACTTATAATATTCGACAGTCAAATTACGGCCCATTTTATTTCAATTTATAATATCACTTCCACAAATTCAGAGGTTCAAATTCAACAGAAAATTCAAGGTGGTGCAAGCAAGTGTTGACAAAGACCAAATAAAGCGGAAAAAAAAAATGGACTGAAAATTGCTGGTTGAATATTATAATTTGAGTTTTTAATCGGAATGAATATTTTGGAAGTGAAATCTGAAAGGTGAATATGGATTGTTTAATTTTTAACAATGAAAATGTGTGTGAAATGTTTTGAATTGAAATATTTAGTTTAAATATAGGCTTCAACCATGTTGAAGTTCAGCCCATTAAAATGCAATGTAGTATTTATTTATTTATTTTTTCGATTAGTGCAATTCAACAAGCTTTTTTGTTTCAAAAACATTTGGCATTATTTTACTTCACTTTTAATCTCACATATGTAAAAAGGCCACTTGAAATCTGCCTTGTCCTGACTCATATCCCACTATTCAGTCACTCTAGTTTTTTTTTTTATCCTCCTCTTTATCCCAAATGAGATTTATAACTTAAAGTAATGTAGCAATACAATTAAAGTTCCTCTAGTTTCTGATGCATTTTTGCTTCTCAAATAATGTATCTTGATATAAGGATGTTTAAAAATGTAATGGAAAATGCGACCCAAAAATATATACTAATAAGGACCACTTGACCTTTGAATAACGGTCACTATTTGTGACTTCAAGATGAATGTCTAAGGACCATTTATTAATGTCCTTATTTGTGTTATATGTGCAGATAAGTGCCCTTGTGGCTTAGAGATGAGTGTTGATGAGCCAGAAGAAATGTTTGTAGATGATCCTGAAGACATCCTGCGTTTCGTAGAGCTGGTGGAGGGTGTATCTGTGGATGATCCTTTACTTCTGCCAATTTCTTGAAAGGTGAGACCAAGATGTGGTATTATGACATGTAAATGTAGTTTCTTAAACGTCACATACACGGTTTCAATAGGGTCAGTAAGATTTAAAATATATATATATATATATATATATATATATAAAAATATATAAATATATGATTTTATTCAGCAAGGCTGAATACTGTCATCAAAATGAAAGTAAATACATTTATAATGTTAAATTTTTATTTCAAACACATGCTGCTCTTTCCTATTTTCTATTCATTTGAGTAGAAGATTTTTTTTACGGTTATCAACAAAAAATCGGAAAAAAAAGCACAAAAAAGCCGGACAACCGTTTTTAAGATTGATAACAATAAGTATGTTACCTGACCGCAAATTCCGCATATACTGTAGAATGATTTCTAAAGGGTCGTGTGAAACTGAAGACTGTTGAAACTTTAGCTTTGACTTCACATAAAATGCCTTTGAGTGGAAGTGTACATGAATTATTTCCATCCTGTAACATGGTGAAATGAAATGTCAAACTGATAGCCTACCCTGCTGAAAGAAACCCTGCTTTAATTAGTCAATGCAGCTCATAGCTGGTTTAAGATGGTCTCCTAACATGACTAGCTGAAAAGTGTCCTAAACCTGCCAACAGGCCAGTCTAAAAGACTGGGAGATCAGTCTAAACTGATGTAAGGGGATTTTTCAACAGGGTAGTCTTCTGATGCATACATTATGTTTCACAAGTTAGGGAATGAAGGACACGGAGTAAAATGTATTTTCTGTCTCCTATCTGCAGGTCACATTTCACTGATACAGTATGTGAAATCACACATGTCACATATCACTGAGGTTGCATCAGTGATACCCAGGAAGTGGTCTTAAGAGGAACAAAGAGCCACAGAGCTTTGGAGATTCTCTTTATACATGTTATGATTTAAAATGATTATATAATTTTAAATGCAGTTTTAACTTATACTTTGGGTACTCTAGCACATATTGTATAACTTTGAGCTTTTCTAATAAAACTAACCAGTGTGCACATAAGTATTGCAATACATAAAGAGTGACCTTTTGTTGGGAATTTCCTAAGAATTCATTCAGACTGTAAGGACATAGCAATGTAGAGAGAGAAGATTAAGAAAATGAACTTTAAAAAAAGAAAGACATTTACTTGTTGATTGTACTGTTCTACATTGTTTATATCCTGTGAGTCATCAGTGGTTACTTTGCAAAAGTGTTTTTTTTTAACGCAGTTAACGTGAAACGTCAAAGCGTATCATTTAAGGAAGTATAAGGCAGACCGGCACATGCTTCCACGATGGCTCGTTGCACCTTTGAAATGGTGAGTGACTGTGCATATCTTGCATGCTCTGTTATTAATAACTTATTTATTAACTCCTAAAGGGGTTGAGTTGTCATCTTGAAGGCTTAATTTCAGTGTGAATCATGTTGCGATGAAAGCTTTGATTACATCTTGACACGATGTAGGGGAATTATTCTCTTCTCACAGTCTATTCTCTTACGCAAAATCGAAGCATGGACTCATGTTGAGTCAGAGATGGTGTAAATGATTGATTTATCTAAACGATGTAGTTTGTGTTTGACTAAATGGTATTGTCATGCATTTTATCTGGCTATTATCTTTTCAATTAATAGTGTTTCATGTTTTGGCCATAAGGTCAGTTGAGAATAAATAGCTGTGGTTTGGATAAGATAAAAAAAAAATCTGGGTCTCATCCAAGTACATGAATGTCTTCACGTCCAAACAATTATAGAAGTCCCTTAAGTTTAAAAGTTTCACCTCTTACGGAAAACAGGGACCTATTTTTAAGAACTTTGGGTTGTTAACCACACTGGGACCCCATTGAAGTTTTCTCAACAAACAAATACTGAAACATTCTTCAAAATATATTTTGTTTTGTTCAACAAAAGAAAAAGTCATATAGATTTAGACCATTATGAGAAAAATCATCATAGCTGATAACCTAAGATAACCGATGAGCTCATTGGAAAATCACAATTTCCTCTTTTACAGTTTTTCTCGATTGTTTACACACATTTTCTGAAAGAATGCCTCATATTCTCAGAACTCTACACACAAATCTAAAAATCCCAGAACACACAAATACACGGTAACAAATATATTTTATTTTTCCCACAAAATCAATGGGAGATAGATCCCACATTTTGTACACCCCAACCAACACAAAGTTGCACATACAGTGGTCTACATGCAAAACAACTGAATTTTTTATGCTGTTACAGTAAAAAAAGAAATAAAAATATATCTATGCTGCATCCTCTCTTTGGTTTTGGTATTTTATGCTAAAGCTCTGATTGCTAATTGTAAAACTGTGTCAAATGTGTTTGCCCATGTGACGAGTCAGTGTGAATATTTGAATGGCAGTGTGTTCCTCATGAAAACAAGAGATTTTCTGCATGAAAATTGTGCCAAATGCAGAGGATTGTGTGTAGTGTTTTGAAAAACGTGTGTTTTAGAACTGCAATTTGAGTGTAAAGCAGGAATTGTGCTTGTAGTTCAGCAGAATTGGTTCAGGGAGTTGGTGAATGAGTTACGTGTTGTGGTCATTGTGTCTCAAGTACCAGAAAATGTGTGTAAACAATCGAGAAAAACTGTAATTACTGTTAAAACATTTCAAGAAAACAAATGAGAGCACTACTTTCTAGAGCACTGAACCTGTTGAATGTGAAGATTCTTTCTTGATCTATTCCACTGTGGTAGAAGTGATTTGGGTGTTACCCAATACAGTCCATGTGGCATTCATAATTCTAGCTGATTTTAAATATGCTGTAGATGCACTGTGGTTACAGCGTATTACCAGTCTAGCGGCAAGAATTTGAGTGTGGTGAGTCTTTGATTGGGTGTTGTTTCGATAGCATATTTATCTATACAGCATAGATTTGTAGGAATGAATTGTCATTAGACAAGTAAAAAGTATAAATAAAAGATGAGTAGGAAATAGGCAAACTTGGTATGCTTCATATCTGTCTCCATTCACATTTGTGTCATATGTTGGACTAGCCTGACTGCACCCTCCTACGCACTCTGGTTGAACCAGGCTAATGTTGGACAGTATACCAAGAAAATGTACAATGTTCCTTTCACTTCTGAATGATGTCAAACATTCCATTTTTTAAAAATGTTGTCTTTGTGGTATACTGAGGTATCTTTGAGGTAATGTCAGTGAACTTCAAGCCAAAGAAGTCCTATTGAATAACTGCACTCAATGAGCAAATTTTCCGCCATCTTGATGTACAGCCTCATTTTTGTGGTTTGTGGCCTTGATCTTATTTTGAATGGCGTCTTGTTAGATCTGTATTTTTGTTGAGGGAATAGGCATTTAAAGAAAAGAAAATTCTGTGACGGAAAAAAAAAACTAGTTCCTCTTTTTCAGATGTGCCTTTCAGATGATACTGGGAAAGAGGTGACTAATGACTTTAACAATGTTTTTCACTGATGGTGATGCTGTGCATGTTTCAGTGCCCACCGTGATTCTGCTGTAGTATTTCCATTTGGCACAGAGCTAATGGGTAGAAGGACAGGAAGTCCTTGCTTTTCTGTAGGTTGGTGGTTTGTGGTTGTAAGGGTTGATAGATGACAAACCTTAAGGGAAACACCCTGAAGTTATGTGTTTCTTCTCTTCTTTAACTTTAAAGATTTCACTTTTTTATATGTTTGTATGCCACAATTTTATTATTTTGTATGCATATTTTTTATTGTTTTACCCGTGTCACACATGTTTTTGAAATAAGTCTCTTAAGTCTCTTAACTTAACTAAAAATAAGTCTTAGCTGTCACTTTTGATCAACTGAATACAATTTTTCTGAATAAAAGTTGGTAACATCTGATTTGAAAGTGTCCTTATTTCACGTTGTAGTTACTGTAATAACTATAAATTGTACATAATTACATGCAACTGACCCTAAACCAAACACTATTTCTAAACTTCACCCTATAGTAAGTACAGTATTTAATTATTATTACTCAGTACTTAAATGTATACTGTAATTACACTGTAACACAGACCATTTATTATCTTAAAATAAACCATTTATTTTATTATGCAAAAACACAAAGCCTGATTAATTAATTTCAGAGATACAGAATACAAGTTTCTAGACAAGTGGAGTTGGAACATGAAACCAAATTCAATATGTGGTCAGTGGCCAAATGTGGATCCAACTTGCAGAAATATTACATTACCACTAATCTGTTGTTAAAGTCATCTGTCAACGTGACACTTCTCTAAGGATGTTAAGCAAGCATAGACTGATACCACTGAGGAGTTTAGTTTAGTGTCTTTTATATATTTTGTAATATCACAATGATTCAAGTGGTGTGTATATAACCAGTATTTTAATTTTTTATATGTTTGCAGATGCTGTTTTTTTGCCTTTGCTGTAATGCACTTCATGGTAAATTAATTTTTCATTCTCCTACATTTTTATTTCTAATGGTCTATATGTGTTTTATTTGCTTGTAGTGTAAAGGTGTCACTTTTTACAAAGAAATCAAGAATCTAAAAAAACTCAAAGGAATGTGTTGAAGGGATAGTTCACTTTGAAATTTGTTGGTTTGTTTTAGCTTACCTCAAGGGCATCCAAGATGTAGGCGTCTTTGTTTCCACAGAAGTTTTAATTTTGATATTTTTAGATCAAACCATTCTTGTCAGTCAGTCTTATGATCTATGGTCACCACCTCAAAGAGCATGCACAGAGAAGTCCAAATTAAACATGACTCATAAATGTAAGTACACATTGATGGCCTAAGACACGAAACGAGCGACTTGTGTGAGAAAACGAACAGTATTTATATCGTTTTTACCTCTTGTAACCACAGCCATGCCCAAGTGATCTGAGGGCGCGGACGCTTCGGTCTGTGCATTCGCCGGAAGTGAACTCTTGCGCGTGTACGTCACTCATTGTTTACACAGAGATTTTGGAAGTGTTACCTTTCACTGTGAAGATCTAAACATATTTAGATATACATGAAATCGCAATGGAAGACGATTTCAATATATATCAACAGACAACGTTGATTTTTTTTCACGACCATATTTAGATCACTGAAACTTGCGCAGACCGAAGCGCCCATGCCCTTAGATCACTTGGACGTGGCTGTGGTTACAAGAGGTAAAAACTATATAAATACTGTTTGTTTTCTCACACAAACCGCTCGTTTTGTGTCTTAGGCCATCAATGTGTACTTACATTCACAAGTCATTAAATCATGTTTAATTTGGACTTCTCTGTGTATGCTCTTTGAGGTGGTGACCATAAACCTCCATTATATGACTGACAGACAAGAACGATTTGACCTAAAAATATCAAAATTGAAACTACTCCGGAAACAAAGACACCTACATCTTGGATGCCCTTGAGGTAAGCTAAAACCTACCAAAAATTAATTTCAAAGTGAACTATCCTACTTAAACTACTTGATTAAAAAAAAACCTCTCAAAATCGGTTTTGTTTTGTAGAAAAATGCAACTTCTCTGTTATAATAAAGCAGACTGCAGAAAACTTTACTTGCTTCAAGAAGATGGAGGGACATGCCCCAATTTGTACGTCTGCTCAAAGTACATCTTCATGTCAGATTAAGTACAGTCAAGGGTCCATGTGCTTAAAATGGCCAACAGACATTGCACTGACCTGTGTGAACGATTCTGTCAAGACACTTAATGGTAAAGTGTCACAAACCTTTTCAGAAATGTAAAATATAAATGTCATTTCTTGATTTTCATATCTGAATATCTGAATCTTCTTACACAGAAGAAATCAAGTGTGCCCACAACCAGGAATGTGAGTCAAAAAGCAGTCATTCTTAATTTGGTTATGGTATACTTTATTGTGAAGCATGTATTTTTTGGGATGGATTATTTAATTGAACTATTTTGTTTTGTTTTTAGCTATCAGTTGCAGTGGAGAGTATCAATCTGGTAAAAGTATTCTTATTTTTATTCTTATACAGTATTTCACAGCTGTATGCTGAAATTAAATGATTGTTGTGTTTTTTTTTTCTTTTTGAATCAGGAAATTCAGTGTCAACCCTGTCTATGAGTAAGTGTGCAAGACTGAACAATTACTACTTGATTGCATTCATCATAAAATAATTCCACACATCCATGTACCTAAATTGTTGCTCCTTTTGTGTATTTGCAGGCAAACCTTTAACAACAGCATGTGCTGTTCTGGCCTTTATCCACTGGATGTCACTAAATCCTTTTTTCTAAAGAGACACTTTGCTCATACTTACTTACACGGTCTGAATTTTTATAACACGGGTTAGTTGTAACAATTCCAATCTGTAAAACCAAATCCCCTGATTCACTTCACACACGCTCAGTTTAGTCCTTATTCCAAATGTAAAGTAACGTTAGAGCCTTGTGGAAAACACAGCAGATGTGTGCAACAATTTCGAGGTATGAAAGTAACTTTTTTTTACTTTGTTTATTTTTATTAGGGGAATTTCTGCTTTATAGTTAAACTCGTCAAATTTCAATTATGTTTATTGTGTGTCTGTGTAGATATTTTTCATGTTAGTGCTAATGTTTTGTCTGTTAGCTGTGAGGTGAGCTCTTTCATGGCTACAAGACTCTGGGTTAGTTACTTTACACACGACACACACACACACACACACACACACACGTTTAATTTAAATTGTATAATGGACAATACCATAACTGACAGTAACAAACGTGCTTACACCAACACAATGTTCGAGTGTTCAATTTCAGTTTATTATCGTCAATTACTATGACAGAGTAACACATTTAAAAGTAACACACACACAATGTTCAATTTCAATTTTATTGGGTCCAATAATATGACTGACAGTAACAAACATGCTTGCACACAAACAATATTTTGTGTTCAAGTTAAATTTATAATGGTCAATTATGACTGAGAGTGACACACACACACAGACTCAGAGTATGTTACAACTAACTATGGGGTGAATTGTAACATTTTATTCCTCATGTTTAAAACTAAACCATGTATTTTCTGTTTGTGTTGCAAAAAGAAAAGTTCTGTCATTTGATAGCAGGTACTTGTAACTAGTTGAATCACATTTTGAACACACTGGCTTAATAGTAATCCAAGATATAGACAGAAAGGCAAAAAGAAATGTTACAACCATCCCCGGTCTCCCCCTATAGATAGCTATAGTACAAGTAGCATTGTCTACATCATGCACTAGTAAAAAGTGTTTTGGGGTCATAACATAATTGTGCAAGAAGCTGTGTGAAAGTCTTTATTAATCCATAATCTTCCCATGTGATTATAATTTTGTGCAAAAACTATTAAAAGTGCTTGCTGTTTTATTGCCTCTTGTGTTCATTTCTGTTGGAAACTGGAGTTATATGTACGTATTGGTACGTATTTTTGTATGGATTTAGCGGTTTTCAAAAATATTGCAACAGGTATGTTTTTCCAATGAGCATTTGTTGCGGGAATATTTAGATAATGAATTTAAAAAAAGAATAATGATGTACACAGATAAACAATTTATTATGCACTGTTCCATAAATAATAATCTTCAGTTTTGATTTCATGTTGACTTTTAACTTTCCCTTCCTCTTGCAGCGAAACCTCTTCTCTGACGACACATTTTTCAGCGTGAGGGTGAGACAACCTGTCCCTCACATGACAACAATCCAATTCATTTCTGATGGACAAAATCAAAACTCGACTCTCGACCCTACATTTTTTCTTGTTTGAGAAGCAGTTTCACTTGGACATACATTACAATAGGTAAGAAAAGCCTATCACAACTTCCGTTTCATGCAGACTTCAAGCCAAATGGCTAGTCTGGCAACAGCAAGGGTAGTTGGTAATGGCATAAACACATGTGCAATTGAGTAAACAGCCTGCTTGTTCGGTCAACGCAAAATGTGTTACATTTCCATCCCCGTTGTTATTGAGAATGAATATAAATTCAGTAACAAAGCAACAACTGCCGTACTAACATTCAGGTTATAGTGAGTGTGACGGACAGCAACTCCTGGGGTTTATAGTAGAGGTGATGGGAGGAGGGCCTCAGGGGGCCAGTTCCACAGCGCTCATGAAACCATTAGTCCCCCACGGTCTGTTTTCCCAGAATGCCCTGTAGAAGCACTAACCTCTTAGGCTCCAAGTATGTTTACTCTGAGTTAATGAATGAGCTAGTGTTGGAGCGAAAGTGGGAGAGTAAATGCTAATCACATCCCTTTCCCCCAAAATAAAGCCTCTATTTCACCCCTTTCCTGTTTGCTTTTATTACTGTTTAGTTAAATCATCAGTGATCACGCTTTTAAAAGCTAGTCAGAGACTAACCGCAGGTCATAGCACTGCCAGAAAAACACAAGAGGGGGAGGTTTGGTGTGTGAGGAGCGTAAAACCAAAGTTGAGGTGTCATATGTGATGTCAACTCTCACTTCTCCAACAATGCCAATTGAGTAAACACACACAAATGGTATGGGTGAGGGAATCAGAAGAGCGAGAGAGGGAGAAAAAGAGAGAAAGGAGGGGCCGTCCTTACTTGCTCTTCTAAGCGGGAGTGAGAGGAGGTCCAGAGGGAGGAGGCAAACGGGGAGAGCAGGATTGAGAAAGAGAGTGAGGAAAAGAAGTGGTGCTCTGTTTGCGGAGCAGTCTGGGACCATGCTGTCAGGCAGCTCTCTCATCTGGATTGGGGCGCTGCTTCTGGGGCTAGAGGCTTCGTTGACCGGGGCATCTGACTTCCAGCACCATGGATATGAGGAGATGGTGAGAGCTCTTTTTGCTGTCCAAAGCGAATGCCCCTACATCACTCGCATCTACAGCATCGGTCGCAGCGTGGAGGGACGCCACCTATACGTCCTGGAGTTCACCGATAATCCTGGCATCCATGAAACACGTGAGTCTTTTCTTTACTCTTGTACCAAGGCATTAAATTCCTCACATATAGCTCAGGAAAACTCTTCCACGTTGTTCCTACTGAGGCTGTAGGGCTGCCAGAGCTGATTGGTGAATTAATCATTTGGGTTTGACTGCATCATTTGGGCTGTTTTCTGAGATAATCACTTAATCACACATCGAAATCAAGCTTTGGCTGGTCATTCATCATGAGTTTGTCTGGCCAGCCATGTTGACCGTCAACTTGATTTATCTTGTTGCTCCTCAAACACTCAGATACAGTAAATTTCATTTAAGAATGGACACTAATGGGTTTAAGGGGGAGTATGTGCCTGAAGATGTGGTGTAGCCGTTGCAGACAGGAGTAAACACAGGTCTTGTTAGTAATCCAAAACAAGAACATTCCCACTGACTGGAATGAAAAATCAGAATGTTTAATAGCTTGTTTGTTATTCCTAAAAACAAAGAGCAAATGGACACTTCTGCGTCTCGGATGATCCTATTGAGAACAAGAGCTCATTAATCTTGCATGTGTCTCCTCTAGAGTTCCAGAAGAGAAAAATATCTTGAACTTTGCTTAGATTGGCCAAGATAACAAAGTTTAAGAATCAAAAGTCAGAAATCCCAAAGGATCTGCTTTGTAAGCCAACAATCGTCTTTATTTGGAATTTCAAGAGAAACATCTGATACTTCAAAAAAAGATGACAGAGAAATCCTATGTATCTTATGAAATATTAAAAAGAACAGCTGCTCAGCAGTGACATTTCTCTTTGTATCCCTCTGTAGACCTTGTTCCTTTGTTCACTCAAATACAGAACACTTTCAACTCTGCCATTGGAAGTAGTTGAGATTCATCAACAAAATAACTTATTAAATCAGCCAGTTAATTTTTGCCATCAGATGTTCTCTCCAAAAATAATTTTCTTAATATGTATTCTTGCCTTGTTTTCCAGCACAAAATCTAAACATTCTTAAATCAAGATGTATTTGCTTGAGAAGCAAAGTTACTTATGATATGAAGTTTTCAGTAACACTTTAGTCCAATTCTTACTATTAGTCGCTAATTCTCATGTATATTACTAGGATATAGGCTGTTTATTAGTAATTATAAAGCACATATTAATGTCTTATTCTGCAAATCCATATTGTACAGCTTTAACCCAATTCCTAAACTTCAAAACGACCTTACTAACTATTATTAAGCAGTAATTAGGAGTTTGAGGCAAAAGTAGAAGTTTATAGTTGAGTTTATCTTTCTGAAAAATCTATCAAAATGGAGGGAGTTCATGCATAAAACAAGAAAAAATAGTCTGCCAATGAGGTCGGAAAAATAAACTTAATTCAAAGGGTAAACAAAATCATTTTCTGACCCCATGGGAGATTTTTCTTCTCATTTTAAGCATGAAGTCACTTAATTTTAAGCAATATTTCTCTTAATATTTGAAGTAATTTTGCTTTTCAAGTACATGTATCTTGATTTAAGAATATTTAGATATTTGTACTGGAAAACAAGACCGAAATACTGAGTAAGAAAAATCTGCTGCAGTAAGCATACAAAGGTAAAACCTCTGAGAGAATTGCAGGATGTATACATGTTCCACACAGAGTACAAAAACAGGAACCGATACAGCAGAGTGGGCAAAGTCCTTGTGACCACCTGACCCTTTAGATTTTAAACAATGTTCATGCATTAATGTCAAGGCCACCCTTTTTGTGACTCTGAGCAGAGGCACAGCAGAGTTAATTTAATTATTTGGTGATTAATAGGAAGACTGTGCCTGCACACAGTGGCTAATTAGATCTGCGATCTCGCCGTCACTCACTTCCGCATCAAAAAAGAACAAACGGAAATCTGCTGGTACTTGCTAGAGGAGATAATTGTGAATAATGAGCTGACAACTGGCTGTGAGACAGGAATTTCGATGAGTGGCCTGCTGTGCTGTTAAACCCTCAAAAAGCTTTTGTGGGAGGAAAATTATGAATTTTAATTCATTCATATTTGATACGAGCATTTAAAGTGTCAGCTTACTCAACCAAATGCCACATACACTGATGGAAAAGTGAATTTGTTTTAAAGGGATACATCATTTACTCACCCTCATGTCGCTCAATAATTTTCTGTGACTAAATATGGTGTGTTCTTCATACAAATATATTAAATGGCTTCAGAAGACTTGGAATGTAATGTATATGTTAATGTATAAGACCTTCTTTTATATGGTGCTTCTTGGAGCCATTCCCTTTCATTGTATTAAAAAATGTACATTTCTCCTGTTGTGTTCCACAAAAGAAAGTTATGGATCAACATGAGGGTGAGTAAATGATTGCAAAATCTCTTCAAATATTTAGTAGGCAATCCTTGCAGTACCTTTATATTGCATATTGGGCCTTAATCCATACAGTTTCTGCTTCTGAATTACATTTGCATGCATAGAGCTTGTTCCTCGCATGCTATTCATGGATCATGACTTCCTGACCTGTGTTTTTCAGTGGAGCCAGAGTTCAAGTACGTCGGGAACATGCACGGGAACGAAGTGCTCGGCAGGGAGCTGCTCATCTACTTAGCCCAGTTCCTGTGCGCGGAATACCAGGCAGGAAACGAGCGAATCACGCGCCTCATCCACGACACACGGATCCACATCCTTCCTTCCATGAACCCGGATGGATATGAGGTGGCTGCCAGGCAGGTATACAGCCCTTAGTAGCTAATCTACTTTATAAAACAAATACTAAAATCTGTGACCAACAGCGGGTGATGTGAATGTGAGCATGCATATACACTTATTTCTTCAGTGTGGCAGCTGTGGTGTGGGAGTGGGGGTGTTGTAAGTCTCTGGTGGCCTCTAGTTTGTTATGGAGGAATCAGTCATATCCCAGAGTGCATTGCTGGCTTTCTTTTGAGACTAATTACACCAGAAGAACTCACAAAAAATAACAAAATACATACAGTATTTTGTTTTCTGGAACAGAGCATCCATACACCTACAACATTCACACATCTAGAGTGCAAAATTATAGTAATACAGACTCCTTTTTTTTTTGGTCTTCGAGACTAATTATATGTCCAGCAGTAAATGGTGGCTGAATGTGGCCTCACACACCTAGTTATCAAGCGTCTCAATGGACCAGACAAGAACTAGCTAAGGAAACTATGCCTCAGCATCAGACAGGATCTATTTAACATGCTCTAACTCGCTTGCACAACACACACAAGCACAATAAACTACTTGAGGTATACATTTCACACCTGACATAGTGAGAATGTTAAAAGGTGATATCCTTCCCAAAATGGTACTTAAAGAATAGGAAATGATATGCTCTTTATCCGATTTACAGGGTCCAGAATTCAACGGCTACTTAGTGGGACGTGGAAATGCAAAGGAGGTCGACCTGAACCGCAACTTCCCAGACCTGAATGCTCTTATGTACTACTACGAGAAGCACAATGGCCAAAACCACCACCTGCCACTGCCAGACAACTGGGAATTACAGGTGATCATCAATCAGCGTCACATACACCTCTATAGGAGAGGAGACAATAGCTTCCATCCAAAGCTACTGCTAATTTAACTTCTGCGCAGAAATTGAATATCACATAGGCTAAAACATTTGCAAATAAAGCGCTGTTTCCATCCAGTGAGCCGAAGAGGACAAATTCGTAATTTCCTGATAAACTGCTGCTAAAATATCACTAAGAAAAGTTGGAAAAGCCAGTGTATATAATATTTTTTGTATATAATAAGATATTTGCATCTCTTTCTCTGCTGTTTTGGAACGCAGTCGTGTAAGACAGTTCTGGAAGGGAATTATACTGAACCAAAACAGCATTTTAGATACTTTGCAACAAGATTTTTCTGCGGATTTGTCCAGTTATGCTTGTGTAGCGTTTTGGAAGTGCTGAAAGATGTTGAGATAGACAATTAAATATAAGATTCTCTTTTATAGGGTAACAATAACACAATAACACATTTGTATATATGCTAACCATTTATGCGCACTACATTTCAAAAGTTTGGGGTCAGTAAGTTTTAAAAAAAAAAGAATAATTTTATTCAGCAAGAGGTCTTAAATTGATGAAAAGTGACAGTAAAGACATTTGTAATGTTACAAAAGATTATTATTTCACATAACCTTCTAATGTTCTGTTTATCAAAGAATCCTGAACAAAAAGGCATCTCGCTTTCCACAAAATTATTGAGCATCATAACTGTATTCAACACCAAAAACACAACTGTTTTCAGCACCAAATCAGCATTAGAATGATTTCTGAAGGATCATGTGAGACTGAAGTAACGATGCTGAAAATTCAGCTTTGACATCACGTGAATAAATTACATTTTAAAATATATTAAAATAGAAAACAGTTATTTTAAATTACAATAATATTTCACAATATTACTGTTCTCTGTTCTCTCTATCTTGATCTCTGATCAAATAAATGCAGCCTCAATAAACACATTAAAGACATAAAAAATATATATCCAAACTTTTGGACACTATTTTGAGATTTATTTATTTAAAGCGATAATGAAGATGATACTTCTCAGTCCAAAAAAAAAAGAGTCAAAAACCTAGTGCAACCAGTTGTACTCCATGACTCTTATGAGCCTGGCTTTTTATGAATTGTTTCGAATTTATTTATTATTGAAATCATTTCATTATTTGTCAGTTGTCAAACATTCATTGCTTATACAAACATGAAACGTGGTGAATGAACCCCAGATTCAGATATCCGTGGATCGTTCTGCTGGCCTGTTCTACCAATTGAGCTACAGGATCTGTATATGTTGTTTATATCTTTTCATGGGGTGACCTTTTTAATGTACAAACAATCTTTTATAACTAGACATCACATAGATAAATCCCTGTTCTAATCTTAAGTAAAATACAGGATAGTGCCAGTTTCCTGCATTGCAAAGAAAAACGTTTTTGTTTTTACAGTTGGACAGCAGACTTAAGCTCTCCATTAGTCTGTTAGTAACCCACCCAGCTCTCGTTCTGCCGGTCTGCTCTCTATCAATCGCCTCGCCAACAGGCCCACCTTTCACAAAATAGAGAGCCTTGGCTTGTGTAAATGGACTTTTTTAGCTTGTACTGCTGTTAGTCTTCATCAAGGGCTCTGGATATTTTGGTTAGCCTTTCACAACCTGCTGAGTAATATAAAGTCAACCTCATCTGTGTGTATCCATGCTATCCATCATGATTTGAGAATGTTACAAAGAACATATTGTGCAAGATGGAAGCAGGAACATCTGACCTTTACCACAAAGTAGTTTAATTACTAGAAATAGTTGATTTTTTTTTTTTTAATAATAAAATGAAAGAATTCCCAGATTTTTTGGAAGACCTCACTAGAATAATACAATCCATTTAAACAGCTCTTTCCAGGAACAACTATGTATTTTCCTTACTTCAAAATGAGAACTCCAGCTTTGGAGAAGTATGTTCACTGGCAGCCAGACGTCCCTCAGGAAAACAACAGAAGAAGCGCAGTCGGAGAAGTGTGACAAGTTCCAATCGTTTCTCTGTGAGTCAAGAGCTGTCACTCTCACATCAAACCCCGCTCGTGACCTTCTGACCCTAGTGTGGGTTTTGCACTACACAGACCTAAGAAGAGTGAAAAACATCTGTGTGAGTTCACAGCATGAAACCTGACTCTTCAATGACATCTAGGGCCAAAGGGACGCTTGGTTGTTTATATATACAGATCCATGCATAATAAATACACAGTTTCTTCAAAACAGAGCACGAACGGGATCAATAACCCAGCAGCCATCTCGAAGGAGCCAACTGGGTCAGGTGGAGGTTTATTATCCCTTCACGTCTAGCACCACATGTCAGATCTCTCAGATAGCAGAGTTGAAGGAAGAACGTTGCTGGAGTGTCATGGCACAAAAACCTAAAACAAAGGCTGAAATCTGAAAGTTTTTCCCTGTATTTTTGCTTCTTGCAGGTTGAGCCGGAGACTTTAGCAGTGATAAAATGGATGCAGAATTATAACTTTGTTCTGTCTGCTAACCTCCACGGTGGAGCTGTAGTTGCCAATTACCCCTTCGATAAGTCTCGCGAGCCACGGATAAGAAGCAAAACAACATACTCGGCCACCTCTGATGATAAAATATTTCGAAAGGTATGTTGTGTTTTTTTTAGTTGTTTGTGTGATTTTTTTTCTACTTTTGAAAAAGTTTAATGTCGACAATCAATTGTAAGCTATTTGTAAGATTATATCTCTTTGGTTTCTGTGGCACTATCAAATCATTTTACAAATGGGAGATTTTTTTTTTTTTTTTGCAATTCTGTATGGTTTTAAACCAAAGCTGACTTGCTAGTCGAAGTAGGTTTAAGATGGTATTATCTGCAGTTGTCTAAACTGCCTAGACAAGTCATCTAATTTTTTTCTTTAAGACAGGTCATAAGTTTATCTTAGTTGCACAAAAAGTAGATTTGCCTTTACTAACTGCTATTGGTCAAATTAGATCTTAATACAGAGTCTCCAAGCCTGGCCAAGAGCACAAAACCCTACTAAAACAAGATAAAAGACCAGCCTGATCTGGCTAAGAGTTACATTTAGACCCAGAGCTGGACAGTAATGGAGTAAAAGTAATTGAGAACAGTTTTGAGGGCTCTGTACTTTACTCGAGTATCATATTTGGAGTATTCATTATTTTACTCAAGTACATTTGAGAGGGAAATATTGTACTCTTTACACCACTACATTTCTAACCATAACCATGAGTAGCCGTTACTACTCCTATATATATATATATATATATATATATATATATATATATATATGGAATAAAAGAAAAATCTCAGAAAACCTCTATTTGTTGTTTCCCTCTCAAACGTGATTGGATTGTGCAGGCGCCACTGATTGGGACAGCCCATCAGCAATCACCTTCAGATTTTCACCAAAGTCAACTCCATGGTCAGATTTAGATAAGAGACGAAACCATGGACAAAACAATGGATGAAGACACAGCAAGTCCATCCCGGGAATGTCCCAACCCGTGGCCCCACCTTGCCAGACTATTTCAATTTTCTGAATTTTCTTAAATGTTAAATAAAGCAACATGGTAAAAAGATGAAAATTACTTTATTTTAATTTCAATTTGCATTCTCCTAGGAATTACATTAACATTTTTCACAACTTCATGTTGGACGTTTCTGTACATAAATGTAAGCACTGTAATGCAATATTTAGAAAATGTACACTTGATACTCAAGTACTTACTGTATACATTACAAACAAGTACTTCAGTACATTTATTCAAGTAGACATCTGACTGTAGCACTTTTACTTGTACTTGAGTCAAATTTAGCAAAGGGTATCTGTACTTTTACTCAAGTAATAATGCTGTGTACTCTGTCTGTCTCTGTTTAGACCAGCAAACCAGGTTGTAGTGTTGTTGTTGTTTGTTTTCTCAAGGCATAGTTGCACCGAAATCACACACTTCACCTAATGAAGAGCTGGCCGTTGTTATTCCAAATTCCCTGGTGAAATATTTACAGATTTGTGTGTTTTTGTATTGTGTGTGTGTGTGTAGTTGGCAAAGACGTACTCCTATGCCCACAGCTGGATGCATAAGGGCTGGAACTGTGGCGATTACTTTGATGAAGGAATCACAAATGGAGCCAGCTGGTACTCTCTATCTAAGGGTGGGTTATATTTTACATACCATGGTTCTCATTCAATTACTTCAACAAGGCTTGTGGTTTTGTCTCATCTAAATGCCTTGTAATTTAGCTGAAATTTGGAAAGTACAAGGACTTTTATCTTTAAGGACATGTAATTGTGTTCTAGTTTAGAGCGTTTTTTACTAGTGCCAGCACCTGTGTAATTCCACCAGTGAAATTAACTTTCAATATTCTAATTGAATTTCACATAAATCTTTAGGTTGTCTTTGGTCATATATTTCCATAAAATTACTTTTGCAAAACAAACAAACAAAAAAAAAAAAACACAGCATAAAATGGTCATGTAAGAGCATGTGAATAGTTTCCCATACACACAATACAAAAATTCTTTCACACGTGCACACACGGAAGTGTTTCTTATACAGTATATGTGCATTTTTTCTAGCAAATGTAACTTTTGAAGCTCTATAATTTTTCTTTTAAATGGTTGATTAAAAAAGTGAATATTTGGAATATGGGGGGCATCTGTTTTTATTTGTGCTGTACATGCTACATGTTAATGTGCTATTAAGAATAATCATTCTTCAATATTTGTGAAGGGATGCAGGACTTCAACTACCTCCACACAAACTGCTTTGAGATCACCCTGGAGCTCAGCTGTGATAAGTTTCCCCCAGCGACGGCTCTCGCCGGCGAGTGGTTAGCCAACAGAGAGGCTCTGGTGTCCTACATGGAGCAGGTGAGGATTTTCCCTGCTCACATTTGACTGTTTTACTGCTTTAGTTTCAGCTCTGTATGCCTGTAATGAAACAAGTAGAAGTTCAAACTCTGCAGTCAGAACATGTAGAACTGGAATTGGAGAGCATTGTATTCGAAATCAAACGAGTAAAAAGGGGGCCAGTATTCTAGCAGACACGGGTAAGAAAGACTTATTGGTTCACAATGGCCCCAGCAGGTAATGAACCTGTCCCTAGATATTTATAATGTGAAATTGATATGAACCTTCAAGGGTCACGTTGTGAGTTCAGGTAACATTACACTGCTTGCTAGCACATTTAAAGTAATGGATGGAATCGGTTTACCACTTTGAGTGCAGTGCCTGACCGTAACGAAAGCACAACCCTTGTGCTGGAAATCCTTTACCAACTTTGGTGTTTCCCAGTCAAAAATGACCAAACTTTTAAATTGCTTGTTATTCTATCATTATGCTATTTTTTTTCACCAAATATTGGATTCAATCTTTCTATTATCTCGTTTGCTTTCAATAAGCACAGGTTTTGAATTTCTTTTTTTGGAACTGATTAATCGTACACTCTAAAAAAAGCCCAATTTTAACCCAATTTTGGGTTAAATATGGACCCAGCCATTTGGTTACATTTTTAAATGAAAATTTTAACCGAATGTTTGAGTTTGTCCATATTTGACCCAATATTGGGTTAAAACAACCCAGCATTTTTAGAGTGTAGGCTTCATATGCATGAAAAAAGTTCACTCAAGCTTATTCACCTAAAAAAAGCTCAGATTAATGAAGCCTACTATCAATCAGATTCAAAAAGAAATACAAAACCTGTGCTAACTGAAAGAAAAGTTGAAAAATTAGCAAATTTGGACAATTTAAAGTTGTTATAGCCTGTGTAAGTAAATTCAGCAAGTTTTAGTCCAGCGCGAAAAAAATGACCAACATGTTGTACAAACAATACAACATAAGGGTGGGTTGAAATTGTGACTCTCTCCTGTCCTCCAGGTGCACCATGGGATAAAAGGCATGGTTTATGATGAGAACAACAACCACATTAGCAATGCAGTGATCTCGGTGGCTGGCGTGAACCACGATATCACCTGCGGTGAGTGTCGTTCTACATTAAAAGCAGATTTTGTAGAATGTACAAGCTTGAATACTTAATTTCATGTGTCTGACGCTGTCTCAGGGACCGATGGAGACTACTTCCGTCTGCTCTTGCCGGGCACCTACACAGTGACGGCTTCTGCATTAGGTTACCAACCTTTTACCAGCACGGTGACAGTGGGACCGGCTGAAGCTGTACAGGTGATAAACAATACACAGATACACTATTCTTTACTGATTTTCATACAAATAACAAGCTAACATATTTTATTTGTTGTTCTTCCCAGTTGCATTTCTATTTGAAAGTTCAACCAAAAGCGACAAACTTGAACGTGAAAGCTTATGCCAACAAGAAGGGCCCATCGACGGCGGCTAAGATTCCTCCCACCAACCTTGGCCCAAGATAAAGAGCAAGGTCTCTTCTCTTAACACAGACAAAACACACCTTTACTTTATAAACTGAAGAACAATAAAGGGAAACATGGACTCTCACTGTGACAAATCTCACCTTCCTATGTCAGGTTCTTTGTTGCTTGTATAGATGCATAAAAGTGTGACAAATCCATATTTTGCTCTCATGTTCTTGTGGAGCTTAAATATATACAGGTATGTATATTATATAATGGCTTTGATTAAAAGAACAGGAAGAGGTAGGTTATGTAAACAAAATATATTTCTCTTTTTATGAGAAATTAGTCATAGACGTTTAGATGGACTGTAACTGGAAATTGTGATCAGAAATCAGTTTAAGGTTAATTATCTCCTATGTGGATAAAAATAATAAAATAAACATTTTATCATTTGAAATAAACTAAGGTTGTTTATCTATCTATTCTCTGGGCAGTTATTGTTGTTTTTAAGAATAACATGTTTAAAATGCCATCTTGGTGCTTGTGTGAATATTTGTAAAAACGTATTGAAATTTTCATAAAGGTACTGTATTCATTTTATCACATATTCTTTAATGATCCTTACATGTAACTGTCAAGCGTTTGTTTGACTTTGCGTTTCCCCACACCTGAAAGAGATAGGTTCTCGGTATTTGAAGTTGTCAACTTGATTCCACTCAATGATTAGGCCTTGTGAATTATTACCATCCATTTATAAGAATTAATGTAGGTAAAAAAGGTAAGTATTATATACAAAAATTACCACCATAATTTATTCAACATTTTGAAGTACAAAATAAAAGCATTAATAGCTTTATTAATAGCATGAAATAACATATGCTTTTGCAATGCTGTCTGCATTGCTCAAACCATTTGCTATCTGGAAATCATCTTCTCAATGCACTGGAATCTTGACATCTGATTATTTATGTCTATTTAAAAAGCTACAAACTGCAAGTCTACACTCCTCTCGATTATGCAAGATTTTGTTGAGAAGCTTATACAGCATTTTCAAATCAGCAATCATTTGTGTTTATAATGAATATATCCAGTGCATATTTAAGAAAGGATCTTATTCTTATTAAATTCTCCACTCAAGTATAAGTGAAATGTTTAACTTCGGTATAACTTAGATGGAAGCACACACATGTTTATTGAACCTAAAGGAACACTAGGTGTCAGTGCTAGCGATATAGTCAGACCACTGGTATTTCTCTACTGAAAAGTGTTGAAAATAATAGAAAGCAATTCTAAAAACATCAGAAAACACTGTAACATTACATACATTAAGTGAGACTTTGATATGTCCAACTACAACTTCTCTTCCTTATAGGAATTACATAAAAAACAAGAAAACTGTGCTTGTCAATCTTTTTCTAAGGCTCTATAAAAACCAAGCTTAAAAAAGTACATAAACTATAATTTAGTATTTAATTCCAGAAAATGTATTAACTATTTCAGGATGGTATTGAATAGTACAAAAACATTAAACTAAATATGTATTATAACTGATCATTCCATGTTTTTAATTCCAGAGTGAATGTTTCAATAAAATGATCCATCAACAATGCAGTAAACATTTAAAGATTGTACGCATTCCTGTGTTCTTCCTGGTTATCGCACACAAATAGTATAACAATGCCCTCTGAAAAACAGGAAAAAGGAAAATGTACTTCAGGAATGTTGAGTTGACCAGGAAAGGATCAGAAGGCTCTGCAGCTGGAAAATATGAGCAATACTTAATTTCTCATAACCAAGAATAATAATGTTTGGAGAGCTGCACCGTCAGACTGGAATTGAAGGAAATTTTGTGTAAAACATGTCCCAAGAAAAATTATGATTCATACCCACTATTAGGGGTCTGCTTCCAGTAAGAAGATCAACAATCTTGCATTTACAATCCATGAATAAACTGTCCGAACAGTAGCAAAATGAAATGACGGGATTTCATTGTATGAGAATGCTTCAATGACAAAGATCATGAATAGATTAACAAGAATGAATAGCAACAAAGAGCATCATGCTCACATGGTCATTCTCAAAGAAAATGTCACTATGAATAGGACAACAGATGCTTTTCATGCTTCCAGGATATGACAGATCTGGCATTTTCTCATTTTCTCGTGGGCATGTTGTGACAGAGCAGCTTACAACACAGAGCTGAATGTGACAATAAAACCCACTCAGCAACTGTTATCTATACACGTGCTCTAGTATGCCCACTTGGTTTTGCTTTCTAACTGAATTAAAATGGAACCCGAGTCAAGTGATCCGAGTCCGGGTATTGGAGATGACACAGAATGATGCGTGTGTAAAGTAGAGGTCAAGATTTGACGTAACAATTCTGCACTACCTTATAAACAAGGGCCTCATAGGCTGCTTCCTTTCATTGTTTCTGAAAATAAGGAAGTCGTGGTTAATGCAGACACAGCGAAAATAATCTTACGATTGAAACTGTGTGTCTTAAAACATTACGTTCCCTTTGTGGCAATAATATTGACACGGATGAGTCTACATTAAGCAATATAGCTCTGTCATTTCCACTCATAACACAAATGCAGGGTTTTCTTATTCTGAGTCATGAAAACCAAAATCAGACTGTTGTAACCCTCCATGTCTGAACATTATACAATATTAGAATGATTCTTAAACTTTGTTTACGTTTATGTATCACGCAAGGGTTGATTTTATTTTCATAAAACATTTTACCTTTTGTTACAACAGTTAATTAAAAAAAAAACATTTGCTTTAAATTGCTTTTATTTAGAATTTTATTGTTGTACCCATACCCCCAGATATATAATATTAAAATCAGTCATGAAAATATGAATTATTATGTGTTTAAAATTGAGATAGCCTAAACAAAGAATTAAATATGCATAAATACATTTCAAAAAAATATTTTTTAATATTGTATGCATTGCATAGCCTATCTTTTCTATATTTTTTTCCAACACGACGAGTATTTTTAAAGTTTTTTTTAAAGTAAATATAGGCCTACTTTAATTTTTAAAGTGTTAGTTGTAAATTATGCAAAAAGTGTGCGTATTTTGGACATAAATAGCTAGTAATTAAATGAAACTTCGTAAGATAGTTTCTTTTTATTTAATATTGGCCTAATTTATAACTATTATTTCAAATGTTTGACCAACTGGGAGTGTAGCAAATAAATAAATAAATAATTATTTTAGACAAATATCCTTTCACTCTAACTAGATATATTTAAAATAATGTAGGCCACTTTTTACTGGTAAGTGGTAACATAAGACATTTGGCTTTATCAGGACACACACACACACACACACACACACACACACACACACACACACATATAGCTAGCATTACATTATTACATTATATTCAACATTATATACTGACACTAAATCTCTTTAAACTTTTTTGTAAATCTTTTTGGGTGAATTATTGTGACTATCCATGATACTAAATATTGTTACATTTTTTGTATTGCGATATATTGTTACACACGAAATTGTTACACCTCTACAAATGACAAATGTTCATGGCTTTCAGAAAAGTGACAAATATGGCGGAATTCTCCTATCATGATTCGCTTGTGTCAACTTTAGTTTAAAATAGCTAATCTAGTAACAATTAAAAAATGTTTTAAAAAAGTTTATTACAAAAGATTACAGGTTCAAAACTGTCCATAGCTGTAGAATCACCCTCTTTAGAAATATTTTAACATTTTTTGTTTGACGTTAGAGTCACAGCAAAAACTAGAGAAATAAAATAACTCTACCCATTTGTTTCAGTTTAGAGTTACTAATCTAATTGTCTAAATTATTTTTCTTATATTAAAAAAGCAACCGACACGTAAAAATACCTTGTGCTACAGATTTAGTAGGAATTTTCTTCAGGCATGTTGAAGGCAGCCCTGCGCTCGTTTGTGTCAGCAGCAGAGGGTGGTGTGTTGATGTTGATGTCAGCATGGAGGGAGTTGAGGTTGAGGATCAGCCTGCTGGGTCTTCTACTGGGATGACAGCTGATGCCGCCGTGGCGTAGATGACCATTGGGATCGGATCAACTGCAGCGTGTAAGCCGAATAATGACAGGCGGGAGAAACGCCTGTTGGCCTCATCCGATGATTGTTTTATAAGCAATGTTTAATGATACAACTTTAACGGCAGAAGCAAGGGACACGCACACGAGCACCTAACGTTACAAGATTTTGGTTGAGTCTTTTCGGTAAAGCTGTCTAACCGCACTGAGGGTACTTGATATCACACAGGTGAGTGAAATCTTGAATAAAAATCTTGAGTAAAGTTTGTTACATTTGTTGCTAGTATTTTAATGCTAGCGTCGGTTACATCCAGATCATTAGAACTGACGAGCGTTTCTGTTTGAATCGGTTACACTTGTATTTTATGCATATTTGCATAACTTTATTTGGGGAATTTGGTGACATATATTTGTATATTTTACTTCTGTTTGTGTGTTAGAAAACACGATTAGCCGTTAGTGGTCCGGATTTGGGCTATTTTTAGTGATTTGAATCTTTTGAAACGATTCGTTCTGGCTCTTTCAGGTTAACGTTACTCTTTTATGCCTGTAGGTGTCAACGAGATTTGTGTCTTTATAAGCGGTTCACTGATTGAATCTTCACTCAACTGCTTTTTTTAAGAGACGTTCATGAACAAAACTAACAAGTCTGAGTGATTTGTCCCAGAAACATGTTTTGTTATGGTGGTTGAAAGTCTCTTCACATCCTGATAGCAATCACTAAGTTCAGTGGTCTAAATGTATCATCTGTGGAAGGCGTAGGCCCAAATGCAATGATACAATCTCTTACTGCCTGTCAACGTATATTTTTATTTTATATACACAATTTATGGTTGCTCCTGAACCAAAACAAATAGCTTGCTGCATTCACAAGTCCCTTTAATTTAGAAGAGATGGATATAGATGGATACAGATTCATCTTCAGAACACAGTTTAAGATATTTTAGATTTAGTCCGAGAGGTTTCTGTCCCTCCATTGAAAATGTATGTACGGTATTCTGTTCTGGTCCAGAAAAGAAATAAAGACATCATCAAAGTAGTCCATGTGACATTGGTGGGTTAGAATGTTTTGAAGCATCGAAAATACTTTTGGTCCAAAAATAACAAAAACTATCACTTTATTCAGCACTTTATTCTCGTCTGGTTCTGTTGTCAATCCGCGTTCAGTGACTCTGTGACGTAAGACGCTCTGTGTTTTTTATCGTTGTTATTTATTTTTCTTAATAAAACCGATACACTTTGATCACTTGATTTCAAAAATGACACATTTCAGATCGCTTCTTATTTAACTACAGATGTTTTATTTATTTGTATTAATTACATCCATGCAACGAGATGTTTCAAAAGTGGTGGGGACAATATCGACCCTGGAAAAAAGTGGTGGCGACATCCCACCCGTCCCACCTGCAAATTACGCCTATATGGGCAGAAAGCTCTCGGACTAAATCTAAAATATCTTAAACTGTGTTCTGAAGATGAACAAGATCTTACGGGCTTGGAATGACATGAGGGCATAGGTGCTGAAATTTTTACACTCATTTTATTTAAAATTAATGTAGCCTACTGGCAGTCTGGCACACGTGGGTGCTCGGTATTTTCCGTGGGTGCCCTGAAGGGTGAGTCATTATTGACATAATTTTCATTTTTGGGTGAACCAACACTTTAAATTATACATTTTCATTATTATTGTAATGTTATGTGCTTTGAGACATGAGGTAGTTTAATCTCTCATGATGCTTTTTAGGTGTGGCTTTGGAGACACTCTGAAAGGAGGGTGGGATCTTATGTTTTCAAAGCTAGCTCGCTATTGCTAGCCTATCTGAAAATTGCCTACCCTACCTTTAAGCTGTTTTGCTGATGCAAGATGGTCTCACAGCCTGACTAGGCGAGAAGTAAACTGGTGTCTATTGTGGAAAACCAAGTTTCCTGACCATCTTAAAATTGCTAAAATCAGTAAACACACAAATCTGATCAGACTGGGAGACCAGCAAACCTGCTTAGGCAAGAATGGGTTTTTATGCAGCGTTAAGCGTGCTTACATTTGTGGGAGAACATGAATCATTCATCAAATGTGGTGACTCAGTGGCAGGTAACTATGGTAAACCATAAATATCAATTATATAGACCATTTCACAAGATGTAAACAACACTGGTCCAGAAGCACTTCCTGTTTCAGTTTGTAACTGTTTTCTTTATTTCACATGTAAAGAAAACATCTTAAAGATGTTTGTTTAACTTTTTGATTCAGTTTTAAATGTTCTGTTGGTTGTATTTTATCCCAGCTTTTATGTAGTGTTAAAAAACTGAAACAGGAAGTGCTTCTGGACCAGTGTTGTTTACATCTTGTGAAATGGTCTATATCAATGAGGCTGTTCAGTCTATTGTTATAAGTCTATTGCGAGTGGGTTTGATTCTGGTCACCTGTCAGATGACAACTGTTGTCTCTCAGTTGTCAGTTGTCTCTCTTGCTGAGGGAGCAACAGCATGTCAGGCTTTGGGACACTATTCATTCACCTAAAACAAACTGTGTGCTGCTATTCATTAGTGCAAAATAAACCTGTAGGTGTTAGCTAGCATAACGGTACTGTATTTCTGTAAAGCTGATTTGAAACAATATGTATTGTGAAAAGCGATATACAAATACATTTTAATTTGATGGAATTGTATTTACCCGAAGATGATTAATGGTACTCTCTTGTCTGATTTGTAATCGTATATGTAATCAAATGTTTTATTGTTTGTCATTCATACCTCACAGATATGTTTCCAGTTTAGGCCTTCCATTTTATGCAGCTCTCAGTATCAAACCTTTTTTTGAGTACTGAGACAAATAAAACTACAAAACTGCTAAAAAAAAAGTTTATAAAAGTAAATACTTTGAATTAATTTAAGTTTTCTGCTTCCTCTATTTGTTTCAATTTACTTTTAATGTGGGTCCTCAGTACCCCATCATAGTGTCAATTATTTATTATTGTATTGACATAAGTGGTGACAAATCAAATATTGAATCATTATCACAGTAAGACAAACTCTTATATGGTTGACAGCATAACCATATTTTTTATATTGCACAAGCATTAATATAGTAGCCATTTTTTTCAATTACAAGCTATTAAAATGACTTAAAATGTTAAAATATATTTTAGAAATTTCTATGTAAATTAAGATTTAAGTGGAAATGTAAAATATTTCAAATGACTGATAAAGATGCTGGTCATGTTTGCTTCCATATTTCAATAATCATTGTATGAATAAATCAGTTAGGCTAAATCACAGTTAATTGTGAAGCTGTTCTTCTAGCAAGTGTTCTGTTCTTATAGTTATAGTGCTAATGCACTGATGTAGTATTCCCTGTCCATACTTGTCATTTGAGCCTTGTTATGTTGATATTATATGAGGTGGCAGCATGATGGCAATGCTTGAATCTACTAGCTGTCCTGCAAAATGCCACCTGCTTCTCTACATTATATTTATGATTTTTAACAGGCTTCTATTGACCTGCCTCCATCACTAGATGTAATTTTGATTAGATTTGTTGTAGATTCCAGGTTATGTTCATAACGTGTAGAAACTTAACACCACACCACTGTAGCCCAGTGAAAAGAAAGTTGGGAACATTCCTGGAATTCTTTTCCAGCCACAACTGTAGTTTACACACAGCTTTGGAAAAAATACATCTTAAATCATCTGGGAATAGCGATTTTGCATTGTCTATGTGAGAAAGCATTGTGGTCACCTGAGACTCTCTGACTCAACAGTAAGCTTACAATGCATGTCGCAGCCCATGTACTTTCATTGATAACAGATATCAGTTTGTTAAATGTCATGTACACCAATAAGATTTAGTGGATACCAATCACACGACAACTGATGGCTGGCTGCCATTTGTTCAGGACACCAGCTGTGTTTTTGGGACATTGTGTTGCTCATATTGCACATGGCCTCCTCTCTTTGACTCAAAGAAGGATTGAATTTGTCAGAACAGGTTACAGAAAGGAGGTCATGTTGGAGCCAAGTGATGTGTCTCTGCTACATACTCTGACCTAAAGGCATGATTATAACACCATACAAATACTGTGTTTGACCCTCTTTCACCTTCAGAACTGCCTTAATTCTATGTGGCATTGATTCAACAAGGTGCTGAAAGCATTGTTTAGAAATGTTGCCCCATAGGATAGCATCTTGCAGTTGATGGAGATTTGTGGGATGCACATCCAGGGCACGAAGCTCCAGTTCCACCACATCCCAAAGATGCTCTATTGGGTTGAGATCTGGTGACTGTGGGGGCCATTTTAGTACAGTGAACTCATTGTTATGTTCAAGAAATCAATTTGAAATGATTAGAGCTTTGTAACATGGTGCATTATCCTGTTGGAAGTAGCCATCAGAGGATGGGTACATGGTGGCCATAAAGGGATGGACATGGTAAGAAACAATGCTCAGATAGGCCGTGGCATTTAAACGATGCCCAATTGGCACTAAGGTGCCGAAAGTGTGCCAAGAAAACATCCCCTACACCATTACACCATCACCACCAGCCTGCACAGTGGTAACAAGGCATGATGGATCCATGTTCTCATTCTGTTTACGCCAAATTCTGACTAACCATCTGAATGTCTCAACAGAAATCGAGACTCAGACCAGGCAACATTTTTCCAGTCTTCAACTGTCCAATTTTGGTGAGCTCTTGCAAATTGTAGCGTCTTTTTCCTATTTGTAGTGGAGATGAGTGGTACCCGGCGGGGCTGTTGTAGCCCATCCGCCTCAAGGTGGTGCATGTTGTGGCTTTAAATGCTTTCCTGCATACCTTGGGTGGTTATTTCAGTCAAAGTTGCTCTTCTATCAGCTTGAAGCAATCGGACAATTCTCCTCTGACCTCTAGCATCAACAAGGCATTTTTCGCCCACAGGACTGCCGCATACTGGATGTTTTTCCATTTTCACACCATTTTTTGTAAACCCTAGAAATGGTTGTGCGTGAAAATTCCAGTAACTGAGCAGATTGTGGTACTCAGACCGGCCCGTCTGGCACCAACAACCATGCCACTCTCAAAATTGCACCTTCAATTTTGATTTCTCAAAATCACCTTTCTTTCCTATTCTGACATTCAGTTTGGAGTTCAGGAGATTGTCTTGACCAGGACCACACCCCTAAATGCTTTGAAGCAACTGCCATGTGATTGTTTGATTTAGATAATTGCATTAAAGAGAAATTGAAATTCCTAATAATCCTTTTGGTGAGTGTACACAAGCCAAGCACAATTGCAATGAATCTGAAATGGATCATGGATGCAACATTTGGACAGTCTCTGTCCATTGGAAAGTCTTTCAGTTCTTTTCTTTTTGGTTTTCAAGAAGACAATGAGTTGTGGCCTGCAGTGCAGATGATTTTTTTTGTGTTTGAAATAGCCAGTGTATCTCTCTTCTAATCATAGCCAGTCTCACATGGGTCTATGACAACTCTCTCAATGAGTCAATGCTAACATATGACTTTGTGTTGTCAAAATTGGCAAAGTAAGTCAAAGATAATTATGTGTGGTACAGTAAATTACTGTATTTTTGTCTATATGGAGTAGTCTCACTTAATGTCTCATTAAACAGTGTCCATTGCTACCAAGTAATAATAACTTGTTTCAGATCCTTATTTCAATAATGCAGACATGTTGCTCTGAATTTTAAAAAAGTTAACAGGAACCATTGCTGTCAAAAAGGGGGTTTCTGGTGGCATTTATAGCAATGTCTGACACATCAAAAGACTCATTAATTGTTTGATTGTTTTGTCTTGGTTTTCTTGAATGTTCTGTGGAGAAAAAAAATCCTCTTTGCAAATCATTGGAGCTACTTTAGTCTCAGTGGTGGGCCGTAGCTCAGTAGCCTCATTAGATGCTCTATTGGAAATGGTTTTCTCCATAGCCTGTAAACAAAGAACAGCCTCTCAAGGTTGTGTTTGTAGGGGTAGGTGTGTCTGGGAGAATGTGACATTTTTAGAACGTGCTCTCTTGCACTGGCCTGCAAAACTTTTGATCTCCATAGCAACCATCCATCTGGGTTGTGCTCCTCAAGATTCAATGTTTGTGCAGGGAAAGTTCCCCATGCATGGTCTCTTGTGAACCCTGGATTTCCCCATAAAACTCCACTTGGACCTGCCAGACACAGCTCCCACCCTTGTATTTTTGTTAAGTCAGCCTAGAAACATGGCACCCAGAGAAAGCAATGGAATGAGGAAGTTAGGGTACTCTCAAAATTGAAATATAAAAAGCCATATAATAATGTTTAGATAAAGAGAGAGCTTTAGCTCTGCTGTCTTTATTTATTGAGATTCAAAGCAGAACTATTGAGAGAGACAAAGAAATTGGTAGAAAAAGTATACAGGATATATATTGAAAAGTTCCCCCCAAAATGAAGCTTCTGTTATTATTTGTTCACACTCATGTCATTTCAAGCCTGTATGACTTACCGTTGTAGAAAATAAAAGTAAAAAGTTGCTCATGCAGTTTCATTGAATGGAAACATAAGATTTCAAGCTTCACAAAAAGGACTAGGCTAGCCTATGGAAATGGAAATATAAGTGGAACCGTTTGGCCGGAGGGTGGAAAAGTGTCTAAGTCAGTGAACTCAAGAACAAATCATTCAGACCAGTTTTGTGAATATGTTTAAGTGATTGAAAATTCTGACTTAAAAATGATTTGTTCATTAACTGGAAAATTTCTACTTCCTTTATGTAAATAATATTTGATGAGTAATGAATGCCATTCTGTTTCTCACACAAAGCTATTGTAGGAATACATTCATGATGCGTTTGTATCCTTTTTGATGCTTGAAAGCTTCAGTTCATTGTAATGGGATGGAAAATAACATAGTAAGTGGTCTTCATAATTTCTCCTAAATTATGTCATTTTTGATGACCTAATAATTTAAAGCTGAGAAGAAAACAAAACCATGATGTAGAACTGAGAAGTTAAAGAACAAATTATTGTATCATGTCTAATATTAATACCTGTTTAAAGAATGTCAAGCTGAACAAATTGATGAATTTTGTGTAGTTTGCAGAATAAGAGGAAATCCTGCCAAGATTTAACGTGGGCACCGTCTGATTTCCCCATCACACTGTTTACCGCATATATTTGTTGTCTGTACCATGAAAAAAGTTGCCTTCTTAGTTATGATAGGAGTAGAAAGGCATCAACCGTTTCATTTTTATCAACTAATGATTCCAATTCTAATGAGAAAGCTTGGTTAGATTCAATAAAATATTTGCATGGTTATTTCTCTTGAAGGCTCACTTGAATTGGTTCTTGATCATACAATGTTATGTTGTCTTGAAAGCCTTGCAAACCACTTATTTAAAATTCTAAGTAATTGACTGACTGTCAGTTTCGGCCACAGCCCACATCCTGTAATTGATATTCTCTTTTATCAGAGTTTAATTAACCTTATTGCTTCTTGTTGATATCGAGCGAGATTATTACTACCCAGAACCATGATCTGATTCCAAATCTACTGGATTTTCTCCCATGCTGAGACAAGAGTGAGCCACATCAATTTGAGCTTATCTAGAATGATCCTCATGCAAGGGCTGTTTTAAAAAGCATGCATTTAAATGGAGGCGCGTGCATCTCATGGCCACACACAATGTCAGTGCTGTAAACACCCAACAGTTATATAAAAAGCAGCAGAAGAGTGGCACAATATAGAAGCTTCCAGGCCTGTATGTGTTTTGCAATAGAAGAGAGGGGCAGGGAGCGACCCACCTCCCGCATACCCCCCTCCCCCCTCCATTGTTGGCCTGAAATCGGACCTGTCCAATAAATAAAAGCAGACGGTCAGCAGATCGGGTTCCAGAGAGGGAACACTCCAGGAGAATCGAAAAAGAGGAAATGGATGGTTAAAGTTTTGAGGGGAGTGTCTTGGATCCGAAAAGGGATGAGGAAGACTGTTGACGTTTAGCCAGGGGAAGGATGTTTACACTTAGACTCCATCCAGGGCTGGATCATAGCCACTTATGACATTAAATGATACAGAAAGAAAAAGAACAGAGAGGCTGTATATGTGCTTTATCATTATTTTGGAAAGGGGCGATGGACATGCACACTTTAAATATTTATTCCTGTGCGGCAGGGCAAAGATGTGCCAGATGTTTTAGCTGGAGTTTTAAAACTGTACCCCAACATTGCGTCACAACTCATAAGTTTCCACCACGTAATTTGGAAAGTGGAAATTCTGTGTGACAACCAGGGTAACACAGTCTCATCCCAAGACGTCATATAACTGACGTCTTGGGACGTCTTACGTCAACATCCGCCGTTTTAGGGTACGATCCTGGGACGTCATACAACTGACGCTTTACCTTTAACGTCATCTAACCGACGTTAAAGGGTACCCTAAAACGGCGGATGTTGACGTATGGTCAAAAGACGTCCCAAGACGTCAGTTATATGACGTCTTGGGATGAGACTGCGCTGACCAGGGTCACCTGCTCATCAGCCATTTTGACTAGTGGCTTTCCAAATGTACTAGCCACTCAGCATTTTGATCATCATTACCATGGGGGAAAACTGCTATATAGGCCTAGATATGTTTTAAATGATCTGCTGTCACTTAAAGGCCTGAAACACGGATCCATTACTGTTACACATGGATTTTGTTTCTCAACTGTTTGTGGTCACTTAAAACATAACTGACTGTGTTTACATGAATACTCGGCAAGACAAGAGATGGTTCTATACCACAATTTTGGCTTTGATAAGGTACCACAATCTAATAATGTAGTATCAATATTAATATCTGTACCATATAGGGTCTGATTTCTGGCACGGGTATTGTGCACAATAGATGGATCCACTGATAAACGCTGCTTTTAAACGCTTTTGTGTATCTGTGTAACTAACCACATGTTTTTGAAGCGTTGATCATTGTAGCCAATCAGAGACATATGTTGAGAGCGTCAACACAGTGGCCAATCAGATGTGTTTTAAAAAATGTTTCAATAGAGCTCAAAATGCTAGAGAGAAAAGCTGGTATCGTCACAGTACCGAAGTTGGTATTTTTGACTACTCTATCTACAACACTTTTGCTTGTTTTTCCAGACAGCTGACAGAAATCACTTGCCCACTTCTTTTTACACCTTTCCAATTTGAACATCCAATCGATTTTATATACTATAGACTATAGTATGTATTAGCGTAGTTTTGATCTCCTTAGCCCCTTTTCCAGCAAAGCATTTTGAGAGCCGGTTTGGAGCCGGTGCCTGCACGCGAACCAGTTCTTTGTGTTTCGACAGCCAAAGAACCGGTTCGTGGCCGGGAAAACTGGTTCCAAAGCGGCACCAACTCTTTGCTGAACTAGAACCGTTCTTTTACCACGTCATGCTTACGTCGGGGGCTGGGGCGGGAGAAACTGCAGAAACACCCAAGCGTTTTTATTTATTTATTTTTTATTTGAAACATAAGCAGAGAAGAAAACTGTCACGATATAGAACAAATAAATGGAAAGAAAAAAGACACAAGACAGGGGTACATAACTTATCAGAAAAGATTACATATCAAATGAAAAGATTAAAAGACTTACATATTTCAATTGTTTTTAAAGTTTTCTTGGTACACGTTAGTGATAATCCCAAAGCAATGTACTTGCAAGCGTTTCTAGCGACGTACACAGTGACGTAACGACATCGTTCCCTGGGCGCTCTAGTCAGTGGAAAAACAAACAGGTTCTGAATGGGTTCACAAGTTGAACCAACTCCTAACCAACTTTGAACCAGCACCAGTTCCGAACCAGTTCTTTTTGGGTGGAAAAGGGGTGTTTGAGAGATGGTTCTTCTTTGCACTCACACCAACAACGCACACACAAGCCGTCTGTAATTTCAAATTACACTTCTACTGACCTTTTTATTAATACGTTTTGGGCATTTTGAGTGAGATTGAACTACTTTATCCATTTTGTTCCTCTATGTTGTCACATTTGCCAGTTTCACGTCAATTTGGGTGAAGCAGCATGAGTACAAAAATTTGCAAAATCATGATATTGTATTTGAGATCGACATTTTCCCAGTACTGGTATACAGCGCAACATCAGCCAAGATCGGCATTGTGACGTTATTTTGTGTGTATTTGACTGTTTAAGCGCAATAAGCAGTGATAGAAAATTCAATTTAGCATGAGACGGCTTTATGCGCATGCACTTCGGTTGTGAGCACAAAATCTGTGGGAATGAGTAAAATGAGTAAAATGTGCAGTATGTAATATCCCATGACGAAATCAAGCCGTTTCACCAACAATATTCATCCGAGGCAAATGAAACGAGTGATTGAGGGGAGGCAGGTTTGTATGTCAACTCGCTGTCGGAGAGAGAAGAGAGTCGTATGGAAAATTGATATTTTCACAACATTATATTGTACATTATATATCAATTCAACCCGCCTAAGTGGCCAGTAGGAGTGACTGCGTTGCATGTCCCTGCTGAAATCCACCCACATTTGGTGGGTGTTAATATCAAGCCCTGGACACAACTTAATCACAGCCAATCAGAATATATTTAATGTTTAAAGTCAAAATGAAATTTTGCCATGGACATACTGAAGTCAGTTCATCCAGAAATGAGCAGCAATGACAAATGCATTTTATTGTTGTAGGTGTGATCTATTGTGAAGGCAGCCTTTCAAATAACAAATGCATGTGACTTCAAACACAGTCAGATATACAACAGTAGCCACGTTTACATGGGCACCTTTTGTTGAATTGGAATTAATGAATTCCGATCAATCCGAACATAGTGTTTACATGAACACTATATAATGTGGTCTGGTTGATGTGCGCTTGCCGCTTTTATGTCACAAGCTTCAAATTGGAATTGATTTTTTTTTGACATGCACGAATATAGTTTCCTGCTGTTCATAACTATTCTTTTATGCTGCTTTTTTTGTGTTGTTTTTAAAGAGCTAACTATATACTATATATGAAATATTAAGACTTAATATTTCTTAATGGACTTAGCTTTTTTTTAAACTCCGCTAATAGTCTGATTACAATCCGATTATAACGATCCATAAATGCAGCTAGTGATATTACGTCACATTCGTCCTCAATGCTAAATCTTTCATCTGATGTCACAGTCACAGTCATCACAGTTGCTTCTTTGTCTAAATGCCAGCTTTTTTGTGTGTGTGTGTGTGTGTGTGTGTGTGTGTGTGTGTGTGTGACCCCTTTGAAAGACTGTAGAGTGAGTGTTTACAAAGCTGTCTGTCGATTTACCACCACCATCACTCCAGTGCCAAGTCTTATTCACACACAAATACTGACAAAGAGAGAGACCCTCTCTCTCTTTCACTTGTTGGCTTTGTTCATTCATCCTTATTTATTAGCTTGAGATTTGCTCATCATCATTTTTTTTTTTCATGTTTACTTGACCTTAAAATTCAAGTGAGCCGTCTCTAGCACTGTGTTTCCATATATGCACATTTTGGGATATCATTTAAAAAAACACTGTTTGGAAAACAGCAAGATGTGCATGTACATTATAATGTTGTGATTCACTTGTAGCATTTCAAACCATGTATTTAAATTTTTAATACTTTTATTTTAAAAGACAAAATAATAGTATAGATTTATAATAAATCAGGCTTCAGGCATGAAAAAGCTAATCTGGGCAGGGTATAGAAAGCATGAACTTCATAAGAGAAATGTTTTTTCTGACTGACTGCTCATTAGTTTAATGTTTTAGAAAAAGATGCATTCAAGTGTTCCGGCTGTAGCCAAGATAAACATACAATCATTGAGTAAGCATTAATGGATCCAGCTAATTTATGTTGTATGTTAGAAACAACAAATGAATTAAAATTGGACAAAAACCCTCAGATTTGAAACTTTAGGGTACATTAAACGTTTGATGAAGCGACTTGTTGTTTCCGGTGTAAGCCTATGTTTTGCACCTGATTTTGAGGTGAGAGTAGAGTACTAATCTGGCTTAGTCAGTCTGCTGGATCTCTTCCAGAAGGACCATATGTCTGCTTGTTTCTGCTGTATGCTTTGTGTGGGAGAGTGTCCTTCAATCTTGGCTTCATGTTTCCCTTAATGAAGCTCAGCTCCCCAGTACCAGCAGCACTTATGCAGCCCCAGACCATGATGCTACCACCACCATGCTTGACTGTAGGCAAGAGACAATTTTCTTGGTACTCCTTACCAGGGTGTCGCCAGACAAGTTCATCTTAGTCTCATCAGGCCACAGGACATATTTCCATTAATTCATGCTCTTGGTCAGGTTGCTTTCAGCAAACTGTTTGAGGCTTTCTTGTAAGCCAGCTACAGAAGAGGCTACCTTCTGGCACGACGGCCATGCAAACCGACTTCAGTGTGCTGTGTATAGTCTGAGCACTGACAAGCTGACCTTCAGCTTCTGCAACCTCTAAAGCAATGCTGGCAGGACTCATGCGTCTGTTTTTTAAAGCCAGCTTCTGCACCTGACACACAAAATCTCTGTATGACCCTGGCCAGTTTCAGAGTGTTACCATCTTCTAATTCTCAAATCCTTAGTGAGTTTGTTGCCATGAGGTGCCATGTTGAACATCCAGTGGTCAGTATGAGAGAATTGTACTCAAAGCACAAATTTTAACTTTTTAATACAAGATACACAAATTTGTTTGGTCCTGTCAAGCAGACAAAACATGAAAATGATGAATAGTACATGTGGCTTTGCATGGTTAAACGACATACAGCTATTATCACTTAAGGTGCACTCACTTTTGTTGCCAGCTATTTTGACAATAATGGCTGCATGTTGAGTTATTTTCAGAGGACAGTAATTATATACTGCTATACAAGCAGCACATTGACTACTGTAAAATCCATCCAAGTTTCATTTCTGTAGTATTGTCCCTTGAGAAAATGTACTAAAATGTTTGCTGACATGTAAGGGGTGTAGTCACTTTCGTGAGATACTGTATTATATTAGAAAAGTAAAAACACTGTAAAAAAATAGTTTGTAATAGCTGCAGGAGTACAGGTAGACTGTAGGGCCTGTCAGTTCTATATGCCTGATGTTCAGACAAAATGACTCTAATGAACTGACTCATCAGCTGGAAATATCAGCACTCATCTTGCACTGGGATCTCCCAGAATTGCTGTTACTCACACACAAGCATGCACACAACCAGTTTTCTGTGGCTTAGCTCCCATGTCTGAACATGTTCATGTTTGTTCTTCCTTCATTGACAGCAAGTCTGCTTATTAAGTAGTGCACAGAGATTGTGACTAACGATGACTGGAATCCATTTCTTAGTCAACAAGCCTCTGATTTTCCATTGTTTCAGAGGGTTTCCCATGTGTTGATCAGAACTACAGAGCAGCACTTTGAGGGTAAAATGCTAAATTCCTGAAATCATTTTACCCTATTAGTGTTCTGGTTTCACTTATTTTGCCTTGTGAAAGCAACAAGCACTTTGAATCTTCTAGTCTAGAGGAACAATGCATGTATGTGTAATCCAACAGTTCCTAGGTGTTTTATAATGGGTATTTCTTTCAACACTCTCAGTGATGTTAAGGGTAATTAGTTTTTTTCACTTTCTCTCCTGAGGCCTAAAGTTTTGATACTCCCTCAAATGCACGAGTTACATCAGTGCATTTTTTCTGTAGCTGACACATATTGGCTGTGTCTAAAATCAAAAGCAGCTGCTGCCCTCTTCCCATTCCATCTTTGACTTAACAGGCAGTATTATAGATTTAAGGCACATTTTATAGTTTCAGACTGGCTTTCAAAGCACTTTAACAACAATCACATTTCAATGAGCTTTAGAGAACCAAGAATTAGTTTTAAGAATGTATTTAATTGAACACTTTTGTCTTGGGATGATAAAATAAATATCCCTGATATCATCTGATAACCTTAATGGTACTGATACATCATGGTCTAATGGGGGATTTTTTTATATTTAATGTACACACCTTATTCAGAGCAGCACCAGTCTGAAAGTGAGGCTGTGAGGAATAGATTTCCAAAAACATTTACAATGATTAAAGAATTTAATTTAAAAGATGGTGTAGGATTTTATTAGTATCACACTCCTTGTTTTCAATGTTTTCAAAATAACTTCAATGTCAAATGTTTTCAAACTTAAAATTAGCTTTCGTTAGCCTCAATAGAGGAACTGAGCATGCACAATTAAATAGCCAATATTGAATTATTAATCTCCAATATCAATCAATACAATTATTTAAAAAATCTATAATTCTGTAATATCTGCTGATAACTGCGATATGATACTCATATACTATGCATGACTTCTTCTTCCACTTCTATAACTCAAAACATTATAAATACTAAAAAAAAAAAAAAAAAAAAAAAAAAAATTTCCGCCACAGGGGAAGAAGAGTCGTGTGGGTTAACCACACTAGGCTTTTCATTTTAGATTTTGAGTTTCTTTAAAGTCCTCTTGTAGTGCAAATCAAGCTTTCAATGTTTTTTGTATGTCAATGTGGTGTTTTTAATATGCTTAAAGACAAATGCAAATTCATGTCAACACCTTTGCTGAGTGTTTTTTTCCTTAAAACGGCATTAAACCAGACGGTCTCAAAAGATTGTCTCATAACCAACAATCGCTGGTGTTTCTGATGTCACAAACTGCCTTGTAACCACTAACCAATCACGTGGATCTCTGAGCTGGTGCAAGTGAGTGGAAGCTAGGCTAATTAGCTTATTCATAGAACTGCGTATACTAAATGAGGTAAGGGTGTACAGTTACATTGAAGCTACTAGGCATCACATCATCACACACCCTTCACCATACCTAGAGATTGGCAATATAGGCTAACTGAAATAAAACCATGCCAATCTCCAGGTATGGCGAAAGGTGTGTGATGATGTGGGGCTATTTTAATTCCAAAGGCTAAGGGAACTTTCTCAGGATGCATACTATCCTGGATCCATGAAATAACTGGCCTTTAAAAATAAAAATCTGCCTGCCTCTATGGGAATTTAACATAGGGGTGTCCTGACTTATGCACCCTTTATTTATTTACTATACATTATTCATTCACAAAGAAAATTGGTGTCCTTAAAGGTTGTATTTTTCCTATTTTTTAATTAAGGCATTGAGATCAATTTCCAAAAGATGATTTTTTTATTAACTTTAGCATGGGTGTATTCGCTAAACACTGGATGTAATTTTGGTGATCAAAGATGAGTTTTAAGGGATACAATTGTAGACTGCATGAGGACTTTAAGGCCCTTCTTTTTTGTTACACCAGCCTAACTTGAACACAATCATCTATGATAAACACAAGGAAAATGTTACTTTCAGATGCTCTTTCACCTGGCAGCTACATGACTCTTGCTGTGACCCTTGTCACCTCCCAGTCGGGTCACCTGTTACCCCTGATCCAGACACTTGAGAGGTCCCGAGAGAGAGACGCACTCTCTCACACACACACACACACAGCAGACAGAGAGCTCTTTGAGCTTTTTAAACATGTGCGCTTCAGCTCTCTTTATCATTCTGTCTCTCTCGTATTCACACTCTCACAGTGGTACTTAATTCTCCATTCAGTTGGGATTGGCTTCATTAGTTGGCTAGACCAAACTCTGTTAGTCATGGAGGAGGACTGTCACTACCTAGTTTCCTATTCTGGCATAAACATAAATATGTTCAAATGCACAGGCAAATTCATATTGTATGAAAAACTTTGGACTACACAAGGCCTCCACCCCATTATTGTTCTCATGTGATTGACTTAATGTGTTTTAGAGGGCTTATAAACAGATTTAAAGTTTTGAAGTTGTTGTCCAAGAGAGAGCTGAAATCATTCTCACTGTTTCTTCAGTGTCCAAATATACATGTATTTAGTCAATCTCATCAGGGCTTAACAATGAGAATCGCTTAATGACAATGTTACAGAGGTTTGAGTATCAGAACTTTTACTTGTGCTACATTGTTGATGTCATTTCTGTTTGTGTACGTTGTGATGTACACACAGGGTGCATTATTCACTATCATTAAAACGTTTTGGGATGTTCTTTTCTAAATGTTTTTGAAAGAAGTCTTCTCTTTCTCTCTCATTTAAGGCTGCATTTATTTGATCAAAAATACTGGAAAAGCAGTATACAAAGTGAATGTATACAATTAAAAATACAACTTTAAAATATCTGTTTTTTATATTAATATATTTTAAAGTGTAATTTATTCCTTCTGAATTTTCAGCAGCCATTACTCAAGTGTCACACGATCCTTAAAGAATTATTCTTTTCTAATATGCTGATTTGGTGCTCAGGAAGCATTTTATTATCAGTTGAAAACACTTGCTGAATATTTTTGATACAAAGCATGATAATTTTTCCAGGATTATAAAAGAACAGCTTTTTTTTTTTGAAAAATATGGACGTTTACTAACACTTTTGATCATTTTAATACATCCATGCTGATTAAGTTTTAATATCTTTCTTTCAAAAAAATCATACTGACCCCGAACTGTTGAACAATATGTTTTTTACGAGTCACTTTGCATAACTTGCAGTTCAGTGAGTCAGATTCATCAGATTGATTCAAACTGGTATTCTTAGGTCTGTAAATCTTTTTGAATGATTCAATAAAAGAATCAGCTCTAAACGTTATTTGTTCATGAATCAGGATACACTCCTTACATTGTTTTACTGCCTTTAGTATATAGTATGTCTATGTAATTCAATTCAAACTTTAAACTTACAGCTGAGAACACAGAGAAAGTCAATGTGAAATGACATTCACAACACTTTTTACTTTAATAGTGTTAAACAAGATATTTAATGAGAAGTGAAAGAGTATTTGTAACCATTTATTTCTAAAACAAATCTTAATGTTTAATAATTGGCTAAGCCTTGCTCATTTAGGAAGCTAATCCGACAAAAGCTAATAGATTGTTTGGTATTCCCTAGATTCTCGTAATTGAGGATTCTTGGTTTCCAAACAGCTGGTCTGACATCATGTTTTGAGCTCATCACTTCAGAATGAGTGCTTTTTGCTCTTAAAAAGGAAAAGGCATCCAACTGACAAATACATTGGCAAATCAACAATGTAGCCTGTTATTATTGTTATAAAGGTCTCATGTTTGATTCTTCTCTCTTTTGTTTGTGATGCTCAGGTGATGAGTGAACATGGAGGCTGGATCCGTGGTGCGTGCTGTGTTTGAGTTTCTCCCCAGCGTCTCTGAGGAGCTCCCTCTGTTTACTGGAGAGGTCATTGAAGTGCTCAGTGTTGTTGATGAGTTTTGGCTGCTCGGAATCAAAGATGGAGTCACAGGTAAAGTCACAGTAAAGGAATCCACAATGCATGTAGTCTTCTGCCTTTCACACTGGTGTTGATATCTTTTCATTCTTTCTGCCCTCAGGCCAGTTTCCCAGCACTTTTGTGGAACCTGTTGTAATCCCAAGCACCAAGACAGGCGAGAATCTGTATGTGTGCATCAATGACTTCAACTCTGTGGAAGCTGTAAACTTACCACTAAAGAGAGGTACATATATTTTACCCTTAGTTATTAAGCATGTATGAGTTTTTGTCCAGGTTCATTAAGTTTAACGGGTGTTATTTAAATACATTTATTTTGATGGCATTCTTAATATAAGGAATGTGTATACTATATGACTACAAAGCAGTGAAAAATTATGAATTATGCTGATGTTTACTCCACATTTACTCACTGAGCATTAAAGGCATAATTTACTCACCCTCATGTCATTCCAAACCTGTATGATTTTTTTTATTCACAGAAGACATAATGGAGTCCCAATCATGAATATTTAGACATTCTGCAAATTTGTTCAAAAATGAAAAAAAAAAAAAAAAAAAAAAACTATAGCATTAATATCTTAAAAATCATTCCCTCACAAAAAGCTGTCATGTGGTTTCAGAAGACTTGTTTCTTCACAGAAGAAAGATAATCATACAGGTTTGGAACAGTTTTTTTTTTTTTTTTTTTTTATGATTACAGAATTTTCATCTTTGAACCAGTTATTGCCTTAACAAAGATGTGTAAAACATACATAGATTGATTACCGAAATACCGTTAGGTAGTTGACGCTTAAATCCCTTTGTACTTCTATTTCCTCTTTCCTTCAGCATAAGTCCTGCTTACTCAGAGTGGTATAATGTCATATATCAGAGGTACACTTTCTTTTTTATAGTAGACAGTAGAGCCCTAGATTGTACATCACCTCTGCTGTAGCCACTGAACACATTGTTATGAGCGGATTTAGAGGTTTAAGTCCTCTGTTTGCTGTTTTAGCTATATTGAATTAAAAATGGAAGCTCTGATTCATAGATCTGGTTCATCCCTGACATATCATTTTTATGGTCTATTATTAAGCTTATATCATCAGAGTTTCCAGATTTAAAGCACTATATATTCAATTTCACCAGTTCCCAGTGATCCCAGTTCACCACTAGATGTCACTAGTTGTGTGTTTATATTGCATAGAGAAAAAATACTCATAATCCCAACAGGTAATACAAAAATAAAATAAAATCATGTTTATGTATTATTTATATGTTATTTTAATTAGTTCTGTAATCTTTTTTCTTCTTTTCATTGCTTGCCTTGGACATTTTTTTTTTGGTGTTTTGCATAGTACACTGTTAATGTTTGTAGTAGTTAGTACTGATCTAATGTGGAAACTTTGATTCGTCCAGTGCACACTTCCTTTATTTTGATGTGAAAAACACAACTGGATGAATTTAGTTTCCACTATCATGTCAGTGGGGATCATATACGCTGTTCTAGTTTGAGTTAAACACAATGGGAGGCAGAGAGTATCTGTGTGGAATGTGACCCCTGTGACTCTATTAGACATTCTGGCTCCTGTTGGTGTGTGTGTGTGCTTACTAAAACTGACCACACCAATGACTTTACTGCCATGCAAACTGACTTAAGGTCAGAGGTGAGCTTCATTCAGCTCTAATGCTATTTACATGGATAGCATAAGGGAATAAATTATTTTGCCCTTACTGCGAATATGAGTTTAAACACAATTAGAAAGCTAAAAGTTACATTTCCATTTACTATTAACGTACTTAGAAGGGATAGTTTGCCCAAAAATGAAAATCCTGCCCTAATTTATTCACCTTCATGTCATTTCAAACCTATGAACTGTCACATTAACGGAATGACTTAAAAACATGGTTTTTAGCATGAAAAAATTAAGAAGCAAGATGTTTGTTATGTACATAAGTATTAGCTGATAAAAAATAAAACTAATGCACATTATACAAAACATAATCCATCCCAGACACTTATAAATGTTTTATGATTATTTTAAGCTTGACAGAAGGTCCTTTTGTTTTCCATCTTTCGCATCTAATTTAATTTAAGACACTGTCAAATAAAAAAAATAGTTTAATTTAAAAATAAAAAGATTAACACTGCATTACATGTTAAGACTAGTAGTCAGAGAATGCATCTTTAATAAAAGTTTATGCTGTCTTAATGTACAGGCAGTGCTTTTAGGTAGAAAAAGCCTGCTAGTTCAATAAGAAAAAAAAATTTCATTTAACTAATTGCTAAATTATTTATCCTGTTTGTCAATCCTTAGGTGTTTTATTCATTCATTTAATTACTTCTTTCTTTTAAAATGACTTAACACAGTTCTTGCTATGAAAAGTTAAGATACTGATATAAAACAAACAAATATGTAATAAAATTGATAAATAAAATCTTAATAAATAATATATAGACTGTTTCGTAAAGTAAATTTGTCTCTTTTTCTAGATTTTTAGATATTTCTACTAAAACTAAAAAAATGCATTCTGAACAAGATGTAGAGGTTTCATTAAATACAACTGGAATTTTATTTATTGCCATTTATTCTCGTTCTGGTTATCACTTGTGATATCTCCATCCTTTTGTATTTGGATACTAATATCTTGTTCTCTCTCTCTCCTGCTGTAGGTGATGTAGTTGCTGCTGAATGCAGTGTGGATGCCGTGTGGATAAGAGGGCATAATGCGTGGGGCTCACGTGGGCTCTTCCCTGTGTCTTGCGTTAAAGAGCTGGAGCTTTCTGGTCGTTCCAAGCAGCTGTCAGAGCGCAGTGCGGCCGCCCAGGCCTCTGAGCTCCCCCCACACGCACTGGGCCAGGCACGGGCCCTCATGAGCCTTCACGCCCAGCTGGACGAGGAGCTAGACTTTCGTGAGGGTGATGTCATCACCATCATAGGCCTGCCAGAACCTGGCTGGTTCCAGGGAGAGCTGGCTGGCAGGACAGGAGTTTTCCCTGAGGGATTTGTGGAGCTGCTCGGACACCTACGCTCACCCCTGGAGGAGCCTGAACTTCAGACCCTGGACCAGTATCCGGCTTACAGCATGGAAGAAGAAGAGAGGAGAGAGGAGGAAGAGCGGAGTGAGGAAAATACAGAAATGGAGACTCAACAACAGCAAGAGGAAGAAGAGGAGGAGGAGGAAGAGGGAGCTGTATACGGTATCGCGCTTTATGAATTCCGGGCCCTTGAGCCAGGTGAGCTAGACTTTGATGTCGGTGATAGGATTCGTATCCTTGCTACGCTTGAGGACGGGTGGTTGGAGGGGCAAATACATGGCAGAAGAGGAGTTTTTCCCCATCGATTTGTCAAGATAGAAGGACAGCTGCAAATCGTCCCACAAACTGAGACTTTAATTAATGAAATTAGTGTACCCGAGAGAGAAGAAGAATGTTACACTCCCGATTATACCTCAGATCAGCATGATCGCTCGGTGGCAGAATTTAGGCAAGAGTGGACTACCCAGGAAGACAACACGGTGTGGGACCTGGATTACTTTGAGCGCAGGGAAGAGGAACGAAAGGATGACCATGTGCGCCACATGCACTCCGATCGAAGTTCTCAAGATAGAGGAATGACTCTAAGTCAATCACAGGTTCAGTCACAAGAAAGAAATCGAGAAAGACCCCCACCCCCTCAAGCGCAACCCCGCAGAGCGAGTAGCTCAGCCCACAGAGGAGTCCGAAGGACCAAAATGGGCAGGCCCAATCTGGGTAGACCCCAGCTGCCACCCAGGCCAAGTCTTCATGCTCTCAGCAACCGGCAATACAGCAACGGTTCTCACACCAATTTACGAGAACCTCCCCCTGCACCCATCACGAGGAACCAGAGTCCTAATCCTCCCTCTAGATCTTCACCTAGTTTCACTTGGACAAGAAACAATGGTAGCTATGCCTCTCATGACAGCAGAAATCCCTTCAGTAGTAAAACCTCTGGTGAGAAGAACAGACAGAAAAAGCTAACTCGACACGCAAGTGTCAACGATGCGGATCTAGTATCCGGTGGCCGCAGCGACCACTGGGCATGGTCTCAAGGACAGGGTTCAAACGGGTTACCGACATCTCAGACGATGGGGATTTTGGATCTTTCATCTGGGGAACTTGAAGCCAAGCTTTCTCAGCAACTGATAGAGTTCGAAAGGAGCTTGCCGGGTCACGGCAACGGAGCAACGGAACAGAGCCGATGGGAGGAGGTTAGTGGTGGATGGGGCAACAAAATTTCCCGTCACTTCTCCATTATGGACTACAGCAATGAGAATGACATAATCCGTGGCTCCTCCCACTCTTCGATGGAACATCTGTTGCCCGCCACTTCCTCTCCTTCTGGCTCTGCATCCTCCTCTTTGGAGAGACGGAGAATGCTACGCCCACCTCCTCCTCGACCTCGGGTCCTTAGGCCACCAGCACCTACCAACTTGCATTGTTCTCAGGCCAATGGTCGTATTGCTCCTCAGCCTTACAGACCCGCACGTTTGGCACCACGCCCACCTCCTCCATGTCCACGCACCAATGCTGTGACGTCCCACCCCCCTCCATCCACTTCCAATCCATTTTATAACTCGCCAGAAGAGGAAGAGACTGTTGAAGAGGTGGAAGAGGCAGAGGATGCTCTGGAGACAGAGAAGGAGAGGGAGAGAGAAGGAGAGAGGGAGCAGGAGCAGGAGCAATACAGGTTACTCCTGAGGTTGGAGGAGGTGGAAAGAGACATTGATATGTATTCTCACACAGCCCTGGAGCTGCAGGCCATGCTGGAAGAGGAGCAGGATGAGACTTCGAGACAACAGGCTCTGGAGAATCTGGAATTCTGCACCTACACCATGGAGACACTAACCCTGGAGCAGCAGCAGCTGCAAGGTAGTCTTTATTCCTCTCTTTATTCTCACATCAGTAGATTGTGCTTTTACAACTGAAACAGATATTGGCCGTTTTTCAATATTCCTTCTTGTCTGTTCTTGTGGACTTGCGAAACGTCATCAGTCACAGCCCAAGTACTGTCCCAATACACAAGTTTGCATTTTGGCAAGAACGGTTAAAAATCCCGGATGTGTTCTTGACACTCCCATTTTACAGAGGATGCATCGGTTGGTAACTTGTGTGAACTTGACTCAGAAATATCCCATAATTCATTTCGGCATTCGCGTAAGGAGCGGGAAGCAGAGAGAGGCAGGTCAATTTTAAGTTACCTGAATATTAACGGCGTTTTTTCCCGCCGTTGGCTAGTGATGGATACAAACAAACAACAGAAGCAGAATTAAAATGAGACAGATGTTGCTTTATTGTTATGAATATACTTTACATTGTAGTGTATGTAGAGTAATCCCTTAGGCTTGGGTGATAAAGCCTGGCTGTTATCGTCAATAGTTCTCGTTATGTTTGGGCACTGCAGACGCGGCACTGTGCGAGGGTAACGTTACTATTGCGCGATACCAGCAAGAACACATAGTCTCAAACTGTCAGCAGCGTTCTGTGTGCTCGTCACCTCGTGAATTCGTTCTTCCGAGAACAACTAGCAAGAGCTTTCTTCCCAAGAACACAAATCTGTTCTTTGCATTCTTGGTTTTGAGAAACGGCCATTATTTTATCCGATATTCGTTTGTTCATTTATGAAACATGCAGCATTTAATTGTTGTTAAAGTTATTATTATTATAGTGCTGCATGTTTCTCACTAACTAATAATTGTTTTATTATTTGACAATAATAATAATTGGAAATAATTATTAGTTAGTGACAAACATAAAAATAATAGCACTTAATCGTAATTATTATTTATTTATTTATTTATTAAAATGATATGTTTTTCACTTAATGAATGGCTGTTTATGTACATTGTACCTGTTTAAATTATTGTTTCCTGTTGAATCCACAATGGCACGATGACACAATGACACCTAGCAGTTGCATTTATTACTTGAAAAAAAAATAGGTTGAACCAATTATTTGTTTTATTGGCTATTTCTGTAAAAAACTAAAATATATTTATTAGCATGAAGTAAGACCGTATCAATGAGTTCTACGACTTGCTTCCCTGAAACTTAGAGTTCCACACTTATTTGTTTTATGCTGGTCACATTCTCTGACAAAAGAGAACAGCAGCTCATAACAGTCGTAGATAAGGAACCTGTCTGCTGGCCAGTGTGTTCAGCCATGCATTAGTTTGAATTGAGTAGATTTCTACACAATATTCATCCACTATCTTCTTTTGAGGTCAAATTACATCTGGTATGTTATAGGTTGTTCCTGATGAACGATTTCGATATGGCTTTGAAACCGTCATGCAAGACAAAGTTCACCGTAATGGGTGTGTCGATACACAGAACTCATGTTCATTTATGTTAAAATTCCCCACACTGTGTGCGTCAACATAACTTGTTTCCTATGAAGTCAGTCTGTATCAATATACTTTGGCTGGTTTGCCAACATCTTTTCAAAGTTGTTGTCAACTATATTATGATCTGAAAGAAGAATTTATAAGCCTCCGTCCTTCTAACCCTCTCTTAACGCTTTTGTGTTATATTCAGCAGTTTTTCACAGAAGGTCTGAGCTTGACCTTTACACATAACCAAGGAGTACAACACACCCGTGCATAGGGCTGAACCATTGATTACCTAAATTATAAGATAGAAACCACCTTGTTGTTTCTCAGAGTGGATAAAATCAATAGACACTGGTCCTGGGAATATCATGTCTGCTAAAGTCTGATGTGAGGCTTTGTGCACATGATTCACTGTACAGTATAACATTTTGTGAGCTCTAAGAGCCAGATCTTGAATGTAGTTATAATTTAAAAGGTATCACCTTATAATTTCATTAACATCGGTATATTACCTATGTGTGGAATCCTGGTCCTGCTGGCTGCGTTTTTCCCCACATACATATGAAATGCATTCTAAACCTATAGTAAGAGTGGCCTCTTTGCACAACTGTTTCTCTCTCTTTCTCTTGCTGTCTATCTCTACATTTCTGTCTGCATGTCCATTTACCCTCTCGATCCATATCTCGGTTCTGCTCCTGTTTTTTGGTGAAGTAGTGGACGATATATAGTAGTTGGGCCTCTTTGGAGATAATGGGCAGTAGTAGTTTCAGAGCCAGGCTTTGGAGGTCTCTGTTGCAGCCTGTGGTGCATCTCACAGCCATTTTTGGCCATGTTCTTAGAACCAGAACCACACATGCACCAGGTAAGAATTAAGCTGAGAGGGAGGGAGGGAAGGAGGGTTTATTATATTTCTTAGCATTTGGTGTTACAGAGTTCTAAAAGGAATTTATGTTTACTTTTCATATGGAGAAAGTTTTCGTTTATTAGTCACTATTTCATAGCCAAAGCATTGTATTTTCTTGCTTTATGTGTTTTTGTGTTCATAGCATGTGACACCATTATTTGTGTCGCACACTCCGTTTGCACACAGCTGTGTACACATCTTGCTTGATAAGTGTAACCTGTTTGCTAGTAGGCACAGCCATTTATTTTCAAGTTTAAGGGACAGGAAATTCTGTTTAAAACTTGGATTGGGTTATGGATTTGATGATAGGTACATTTTAAAACAATGAGGCTTTATCGGTAGCTCTCCAGAAGTGATTATCAGGCACAGTGATGCATGTCTTTGGTTTGGTGCGCTGCCAAAGTCTTGGTGAATACCACTTGTTTTCTGTAATGCCTATATGTCTTGGAAAAACTGCAGTGGATCTGAGCAACAATGTGTGTGTGATGTTGAATCAACTTAAATTTAATTTTTTTTTCTCTTAACTATTCTTCTTGCCTAAAAAAGATTTTTTTTTAAACTAAATTTACAATTTTTGTCCTAATCAAAATAATTGTGTATTTTTATAGTGTGTGTGTGTTTATTTACAGTATGCTGTACACAGATAATTAGTTTATCACAATTCCCAATTATTTTGGTGTTACAAAGTATAGCATTGAGTCATAATGTGTCACAATGGTGTAAGTTGCCTCATTTCTTCATGCGCTTCTCTTTCTCCCTTTAAGTAGGTGTGTGTGTGTTGTGTCCACATTTATCATAACAGGGTGTGTTTCTCAGCAGGGAGGGTAGAAACAATGGTTATTTATTGTTAAAGTGCAAGGAGTCACTCAAGAGCCTATCAGCCATGGAGCCGTGCTTTTGAACAACAGTTTTGTACAGGAGGGAGGAGACTCTTTTTTTATTTTTTTATTTATTTATTTTTGTTATCTCTTCAATGGAACAAAACACAAGACAAAAAAATTGCAGTAAAATATGATTAGAAGTTATTTAAAAAACTATAAAGAAAGAAAGAAAGAAAGAAAGAAAGAAAGAAAGAAAGAAAGAAAGAAAGAAAGAAAGAAAGAAAGAAAGAAAGAATTTGGTGCTGTTTTAGAAACTTTTGTCTTATCAGACCCATAGGTTCTCATAAATCTCATATGCTATTCCCTTTCTGGGAACAGTTCTTTCCATAATCAGATTGTTAAAAGGGAGACAGAGTTGTGATTTTTGGTTCTGACAGGCCCATTTATATGTGTATTTGTGAGTGAGTGTCCTAGTTCTTTTTCTCCGTCCACATGCGTTGTTCTAATTGGGATCTGTTTGGGTGCTCATAAAAAGCATCAAGAGCTCATTTGTGTACTGGATCTAATCTCCTGCTCCCAGCTTTTCTGTCCCCGTCTTATGCATGAAAGCCTATTCAGGTTTACAGAATGCTCTTCAAGGAGCTGCATGATCCCATCGCCTGCTAGAAAGGCTGAGAGATTGGATGGACTGCTATTATAATAACAGAGATGAAAGGAGTGGCATGCGAGACCTGTGTCCTCATATCCGTCATGAGCATTCGTTGGTGTAATTACTTTTGGGTCTTGTTGTGTTCTCTGAGAGTTTTGAACTAATCAAAATGTATGAAACAAGCACTCATTGAGGGACAGTGCCTGTTTCTAATGCTTTTAATCCACAAGCTTGTCTTTCACACAATTCCCCCCACCGCCCTCCCATCACAGGACATTAAGAGCCACTAACTACAGAGTGATGTTTAAAACTCCCTAAGGACATCATTTTTTCAGTACCACTTTGTGTCTACTGATTGACTCTCTTCTTTTAGCTATTAATATTTAACATAGCTACAATGTTTAATAATGTTTGACAGATTTTAGATCTATTTTTTGACATATGGCACCAGGTGCACCAAGTTTGAAAGTAAGTTCAGTGCTGTTTCAAAGGGTTGTACTTGTGTAAACAAAGTTAAACAACTCCATTACACGAGGAATGTTGCTCCTGATGTCCCTGAAGTGAAAAAAAAAACCATGCACACAGTTTCGGTCTGCCCCATGTAAAGAAATGGGAGATCTTAACCACTGATTATCAAAATACCAGAGTTAATAAAGTAGACAGGGCAAGCAAGCAGGCCTGCAAAATCTATTATTCTCACTTTCCTTTCAGTTTTAGCTTGTGCGATATTGTGCATTTTAATCCATTAAATACTTGTAGCAAAACACCGTAAGCCACTTTCTTGTTCTCTATTTACCATGTTTTCACATTACTAGGGTTTGTGTTCAGTGGCTGATTCTCAGTTCTGTGTGCTGAAATCAGAGTACTGTGCACTGTTTTGTCTTTTTTGTAGAGGGGAGTGATATACTATACTGATGTGAATGAATAGCATTTTTTTTCTTCTTTGCATGAAAAGATGCTCTAGCCTGTGAAACCAGGGGCGGCATTTAACAATGGCTCATTGTGAAGTATGCAGGCACTGCAGTGAACAGTGCTCTCTGAAATAATCGGCTTCTGTCCAACTTTATACTTGTTGAAACATGAAAGTAGATTAGGAAATTAATGGGAACCTTGTTTCTCTAAAACACGTATGATGAGCAAGTTAGAACAGATAAAGCTTTGACCCTGCTTTTGACAAAATATTCAGTGTGTCAGGTTATTTTTGTAAGCATACACCTGCTAGACTTGAAAACACAAGCATACACTGTAAACTAGTACAGCTTCAATATACCTGTTATTAGTTCCACAACAGCCTAAAAGAGTCCTTAAGAGGCAGAGTCAGCTTTGCCTGACCTAATGCCAAGTTTAAAAACATCTCAAAGAAGTTTGCGGAATGAAAGAGGATAATGCTCCCTCCTCTTTTGGGAAGTCCTGCCTGTGTTTTCATACAAACAGAGACTCCAGCCAATCACAGCCTCCCTGTAATCCATTCATGTGACTACGTTCAATGATTAACCCTAAATGCCTCCCCTTTACCAAGTCTCTGTTGTTGCCTCTTCCCTCCCCCACCTCCTTCCCTCTCTTTCTCCTATTGGCTGGGTAGGCGGAGAGAGAATCAGAGTGAGAGAGATTGAGTTTCTCAGGTCTTAACCAGACAGTCCTGTTCAGTCAGCCGTCAGAGAAAGAGAGTTAGAACGAGAACAAGAGTTTTGAGCATGCATGACAGGTGGAGTCCTCTACATCTGGACCTGGAATGTGAAATTTGGGGAAGCTAATAGAGCTTACCCTGTTTGTGGACTCTCACAGCCATGAAGGGACAGGTGGCCCTAGGACACCCTATGTCATTTGCCCCAGTGCCCTGGGACTTTAAGAGGCCTCCTCCCAAGAGAGGTAAGAGCGTGGAAGAGTTGGTGAGTGAAGGCTGGGAGAAGGAGAGATGCATGCAAATGCTGCATTTTCAACAGCAGCAACAACTTCAGCAGCAGCCAATAATGTGCCCACAGGACTTCAGACCTGTACCGGGACACTGGGAGCACCAAGCCTACCTCGGACAAGCCAATGGGTACCGTCAACAATGCTGGGAATACGAGGACTGGGACAAGATTCCTTACCAAGAAGTCCCTCCTCAACAATTCTTCTATCAGTCACCAGAAGCAGTGTATCAGGAGCCAAGGATGCCACAGGAATGTACCACTAATCACTGTTTCTATCAACGTCGAGAAGAACTGGATTACTCTGAAGACAGAGACTTTGCACATAGCCCAAGGAGTAAGGAACGTCCTGATTATGTGACCCGGTACCACTCTTGGGAATCAGACGAGTACTTTGAGGGTCAAGAACCTTATAGTCGCAGAGATCGGTATGGGTACAGTTTTGACCATGAAAACCGGGACAACTACGATAAGCAGCCAGATAAATACAGAGATGCAGACCGCAGGGGCCAGGATTACTATGACCATAAAGAGCTGGATAAGTATGACCGTTATAACCGCAGAGACCAACGCTATGACAGTAAACATCAAGAACACTACAACAAAAGGAAAAATGACCGGTACAAATGTAGAGAAGCAGACCAGTATGATGCCAGAGACAATTACCAGTATGAGCGCTATGATCGTAGAGAGAAAGAGCAGAGTGATGACAGAAAAGGGGACCGCTATGACCGTAGCCACTGTGAGGAAGGCCGTAGGAGAGGCGAGAGCTACCAGCATAGAGAAAGGGACTCACTTGATCGAAGAGACTATGAACGGTATGAACAAAGAAAAGGAGATTACTGTGACTACAATGATAAGGTGAAGGTCTGTAGTGACTTTAGGAAAGATGATTACTGTGACAGTAGAGAAAGGACAGTCGAAAGAAAACTCTCTAAACTAGATGACAAGGAATTGTACGAGCGTAGGAAAGATAACCACTATGACCTCAAACCAAGAGACCGATATGATTACAGAGAAAATAGCCAGTCTGAACCGAGGGATCGCTATGAACTTAAAGAAAGAGACTCCTATAAATACAGAGAGGGAGATCAGTATAATTGCAGAGAAAAGGAAGTTGGAAACTACTGGAAAGATGAACGTTATGATAGTGGTGTTAAAGACTGCTATGAAGACAAAGGTTGTGAGAGCGATCAGTATGACCAGAAAACCAGGGAGCGTTACAGAGATCTAAGGTCAAATTCATTTGAACAGAAACAAGACGGTTACAGTTTTGACCACAGCAGTGGAAGACACTGCAAGGAATGGGAAAATGATGTTTATCACAAGCAGACACTGAAGGAGAGAAGGTCATATGAGGATCCTGTTAAACTCACTCATGACCAAAAGGACCAATACAGCGATCGCCGGGGTTCAGAAAAACTGGATGTGGAAGGTCATGGCCGCACACGAAAGCCTGTTTACGTGGGTTCACTGGACAGGAACAGCTTCTATAGGAAGACAGCACCAAGCTCTCTCAGGAAGTCTGAGTTTGCCACCAACAGGAAAAAGAAACAAGGTAAAATACATCAGTTGCCAGCAGCACATTCAGTACCATGACAATAAATCTGCGAGGTCAGAGTAGGGGCAAAACACACCTTGATGTTGGCTGTGGGTGTTCTTTATATAACAAAATGAGTTGACTAACAATTTCAAAAATGTCCACATGGATATAGCCCATGTTTATAGCTAGCTTTTGACCTTGTCCTAGAGTTCTCCTAATCAATTCAGGAAATGTCAAAAGTGCTGATTGTGTTGTCACCATCTTAATGCATGGGTATGCAAGTCTATGAGACTGTCTATTGAAGCTGTCAGTGTGGCGCAGTTTCATGTGTTTTTTTTTTGTGTTTTTTTACTCCGAGGTGAACTTGGAAACTTGTAGGGAGGGGGGAACTTGTCCAACGGGTTTGATTACTTTTCAAAGTTTTTGTTGTCTGTCTCTTCACCCCCTCGTTCTCTGCATCTCTCTAGCTCTCCCTCCCCTCCCTAGACTTATTTTCCTTTGTTTGACAACCTCTAGTGTTTAATGACACTGTGACTTTAGATAGAGATAAAAAAGAGCACCAAAATATTCAAAGCCAAAAAGTACTGTTAAGCTTCAGATTTTACATTCCCTTTTGCCACAATCTTTACTTTGGCCCCAAAATGTTTTTGGATGTTTAAGCTGTGTTAATCTGTAATTTTTATGGTGTTTTTTTTTTTTTTTTCTTATCTTACTTTTCAAACATAATACTTGCAAAAAGATTTTTTTTAGTAGTCTGTTTTTTTTCCAGTCATATTTAGTTTTTTATGTCCATAGTTTGGAAAAAAAATCACAAACCACAAACACATGATGCTAAACATTTCTTTAACTAATGAATTTTTCTTAACTAACTAACTTTTCTGAGACATTTATTTATTTATTAGTAGTAGTAGTATTAGCGTATTACATTAGAGACTGGTACCGAGACAGAATAACTAGTTCATGGAATTAATGCAATGAGATTCATTCATCTTCATTGTGATTGCTCTCTATTTGTTTGGGGGGAGGAGGACTGTATATCTACAGTTTAAATTGTCTATTCCTTCAGGTTTCACTGACAATCAAGAATGGATGTTCCTCAGTTATAGCAGCCTAATCAGTAGTTAGATTTTTAGCTTGAGGTGTCATTGTTTGTTATTGTTGTCACTGGTTGGTGATGGGTGCTCAGTGGTAGTTTCGTCTGTCTTGTGTCATGTCTGACACAAAGCAGGTGGTCAGTTCAGCCCAGGGTAATCCTCTATAACCTCGTTCTCCAGTCAGCACCTCAGTGGGGAGGAGGAAGAAAAAAATACTCCACGGGATATCTCTGGGACTAGGATGTGCTTGGTACCAGATCCCTCCCCCCAATCCATATAGCCTTCAAAGACCTCTTACTATTGAGTTTGGGGCACTGTGAAGAGGAGGCCCAGGTCAACCCAGCCTGACTCATAGTCTGTGGTTATCTTTTTCAAGCTTGACAGAACTGTACTCCTACTCTCTTTTGGCTTATATTCTCTTCTCTGTCCAATAGTAATTCCTAGAGAGCCAGAACACTTTTGTTCTGGTTCTGACATTGCATTAATCGCCCTGATTGAATCTAAAATATCACGCAAAACCATGTAAATTATGCTTTGTTCTCAAATTGTTAATGTTAACAACGTCAGCATTGCGTGACTACATGTAATGTCCTTCTGATATGTATTCTTTTTTGCAAGAGGCCAGTTGCAGACAGTCTTTTTTTTTTTCTGTAGTCACTTTGAAGTCTTTTGCATTTTACAGCGAGTGAATCTCTAGTTGTCACTGGTGATTGTCGTTTTAACCTTTCTGGATCTACCATCAAATTGATAAGTTTAATTATATCAAGTGCTGTGAGAAAAGGCTATAAATCTCCACCTCCAACATCCTCAAACGCAATATAGCCTACTGGCCGAGACTCCTTCTTTATGTGTACAGATCTGATGTAATGACAGAAAGACATGCTCGAATCTCCTGCGGAAATCCACCAGTACCACTGAAATTAAAAACAGAATCGAGCTAAGGCAAGCAGATAGTTTTGAACACTGGCTGGTTATGTATTTTCTCAAATATGTATTTTGGATAATTCTTAACCCCAAAAAAGCTACGGACTGCAGCTTTAAAATTTGAGATCCTTGGATTCCTTTCGTAACATTTTACCAGCCTAATGATTTTATACACAGATACACTCACACATTATTTGTATATTACTAGAAGTGTATGTTGGTGTGCCTTTATATATTTAGTCACCTGTTGCTGGTCTTTGTAATCCCAGTGCAGCTGCCCATGCCAGTGGGCTGGAAGGGGATTAAGAGGAAACCTTCAACCAACCCTCACACAACGTTTGTACAACAGTAAGTCAAGGGCCAGCTTGGCAGACAAAAGCCTCAAGTCACAGGCTGAGCAGGGAATTAGCTAGTTAATATAGGTCAGGAGCTCTCACACATTGCCTGAAAAACAAATGTAACATTTTTGCTCATTGCCACATACGGTTGCCTTTGCCCTTGACTTACTGCAATTTTAAATCGAGACTGAATATTTACTTGTGTATTCAGAGTTTTTCCTCTAAGAAAGTGCTATTCCCATAGTTTATCAGCGCTCAGACAGTGACACATCTGTGCTGTTCCAGATATGAAGTGTCTATGAGAGTGGACATGGGCCATGAGGATCTATGTTAATAGTAAAGTGTTGGGATGCATGCAATTACGTAATATCTTTATAATCCTAATCTCAGCCTGTTAAGGGGATTATATACGACTAAATGACTTGGACTACACCAATATGCACATTGAGTCATGAGCATGATCTTGTCACATTCTGTGAATCAGGAGTTCTATGGAAAAGATGTGGTATTGTGAACCTAACATTCAAGCATAACATCTAGATTAGCCAGTTTAATGGTGAGATTTTTTATATGGTGTAGGTGATGTGAAAGAAGACAGTCACAATAGCCTAACTAACTCTGATAAACAGGGTGACCAAATGGTTTCACAAGGTGAAAATATTCCCAGTTTTAACTGTTAGGCTCAGGGAGTTATATTCATTAACACTCAGTTCATTAACATTCAGTTCATCTCAATGGCAGTTGTTCGGCTAGCACAAGAACCCCTGGAAGTGTGATTTCTCTCTGCCATCTCTGCTTATGTGTGTTCAGTTCTCAGTTTTTGGGCTTGTCACTAAAGCTGTACATTTCCACTATAATATTTTTTTCTATTAGTCATGCACCAAAAGTTTTTAGCCAAAAACAAAGCAAAACCGAAAATAAAGTTTATATACTAATTCATTTAAACAAACGTATTTAATATTTAATTCTCAAATAAAAAAATAGTTGTATACAAGCATTTATATTGTGCATGGGGCTGTTTTTATAGATATTATAGTTATAAAAACTTATAGAATTTTAAAAAAAAAAAACACGTGGTAAAAATCATTTAAGTTTTTAATGTTGTTTGTATGCCTATGTGGTGTTTTAATATGCTTTAAAACATCTGCAAATTCATAAGTCTAACACCATTAATGGGTATTTTCTCCTAAAAACTGCAGTGGACCAAAGACAATCTCTAAAACGCAGTTTGAAATTGCTGGTGTTTCTGACGTCACAAACTACCTTGAAACCAATTATGTCACAAAGGGGGCGGGCATTAGCATTTCATTTGCTATGTTGTGAAGGAAGTCTCAAGAAAAGCCAGTTTATCCCCGTATATTTTTCTGCTGATATGAAACAACGGGTACATTTAGCATTAAATGAAGCAAGGATGTAGCAAGCTATTTTAAGACATGAATAAATATGGACAGTGAATGGTTTACCTGAGGTAAATGTAACATTGTGTGACATTCTTTACAAGCAGTTGAAAAATGTCACAAACCTTGATTGATCAATTACATTAACATCATACATTTCAGTAAGTTTTACTGTTTCTTTCAACATACCTTCTGATGTTCATTCGTTCATTTTGTGCTGTAACTAGTAGTAAGAGTAGTAAACACTGCCGCTCGAACTAGTCTGTCATGAAGCGTTAATCAATCAATGTTTGGATCAATGATTTAGGTCCTCCAAAACTGTTTTACCCAAAATTGCTAGACAAATATTTGTAATTTTTTATTTATTTTGCTAAAAATGGCAGTGTCGGAATATGTATCTGCTTTTAAATTAAGTGCAAAGCATGATTTTATTGAACTTCGATCACTGCAATAATTGTTTGCCTTAAAAAGAGTCCAAATCTTTTCAAAAGAGTCCCACTTATTCCTGTTCATTACTTTCTTGTAAGGCCACAACATATCATTTGTTCAAGCTCTTATTAGCAAACAATGCCTGTCTTTATTTACATTTCCAAGTAAGGTTAGGATGTTTTGAAACAAGCATGAGTCTGAGAGGATATGGAGCGGTTAATGGAATGCTTTCTCACGTTTATTACGGGTGTGTCACATCCCACACAATATTAGACTGACTACGTCGCAGAGAACTGGAATGTAAACCTGCAGCCTATTGAAGAACAAAACAAAATACAGTTTCAGTGACAGATTTCTGTGGTGCAACTCAAATAGTTGAAAAAGAATGTTTTAAGCCACGTTTCTGTTCTTATGCAAAAAAATCTTCTGTTTCACATATGGAGAATTTAGATTTGAGGAAGACATACTTTCATTTTTCAAGCTGTGTTTACTCCGTTCTTAATTCTGACTAGTGCTGAAAATCTGTCTGAAAAAGTGGATTGGACATTTGTTGTCCAGCTTTCACTCACATACTATGCGTCTCGCTCCCACACTTACTCTCATGACAGTTGTGAAAGGTGTCCATGGTAACTGGGCAGTCTTATGTGAACTTTGTGTTGAACACACAGTCCTGATAATTCATGTGACCTTAAAGGAACAAAAGCAGCTCTGCACCATAAAATACCTTTCAGTTTTACAATAATAACAATGTTATCAATTTATTTTCAGAGTCCAAAATAGTTTTCCTTTTTTGTACCACATTTGTTCTTACAATACTTTACAATACTAGACACTTTATATGCATTTGTTTGCTTATTTTGACTTTTTCCAATATCATCCAATACATTTGCTCTCCCATTTGGAAATCTGTACCAACAAATATTATGAATAGAAAATGTATGATAATATGTATATGGTACATAATTATATATCTATATAATGTATATATATACACTCACCGGCCACTTTATTAGGTACACCTGTCCAACTGCTCGTTAACACTTAATTTCTAAGCAGCCAATCACATGGCGGCAACTCAGTGGATTTAGGCATGTAGACATGGTCAAGACAATCTCCTGCAGTTCAAACCGAGCATCAGTATGGGGAAGAAAGGTGATTTGAGTGACTTTGAACGTGGCATGATTGTTGGTGCCAGAAGGGCTGGTCTGAGTATTTCAGAAACTGCTAATCTACTGGGATTTTCACGCACAACCATCTCTAGGGTTTACAGAGAATGGTCCGAAAAAGAAAAAACATCCAGTGAGCGGCAGTTCTGTGGGCGGAAATGCCTTGTTGATGCCAGAGGTCAGAGGAGAATGGCCAGACTGGTTCGAGCTGATAGAAGGGCAACAGTGACTGAAATAACCACCCGTTACAACCAAGGTGGGCAGAAGAGCATCTCTGAACGCACAGTACGTCGAACTTTGAGGCAGATGGGCTACAGCAGCAGAAGACCACACCGGGTGCCACTCCTTTCAGCTAAGAACAGGAAACTGAGGCTACAATTTGCACAAGCTCATCGAAATTGGACAATAGAAGATTGGAAAAACGTTGCCTGGTCTGATGAGTCTCGATTTCTGCTGCGACATTCGGATGATAGGGTCAGAATTTGGCGTCTACAACATGAAAGCATGGATCCATCCTGCCTTGTATCAACGGTTCAGGCTGGTGGTGGTGGTGTCATGGTGTGGGGAATATTTTCTTGGCACTCTTTGGGCCCCTTGGTACCAATTGAGCATCGTTGCAACGCCACAGCCTACCTGAGTATTGTTGCTGACCATGTCCATCCCTTTATGACCACAATGTACCCAACTTCTGATGGCTACTTTCAGCAGGATAATGCGCCATGTCATAAAGCTGGAATCATCTCAGACTGGTTTCTTGAACATGACAATGAGTTCGCTGTACTCAAATGGCCTCCACAGTCACCAGATCTCAATCCAATAGAGCATCTTTGGGATGTGGTGGAACGGGAGATTCGCATCATGGATGTGCAGCCGACAAATCTGCGGCAACTGTGTGATGCCATCATGTCAATATGGACCAAACTCCCTGAGGAATGCTTCCAGCCTTGTTGAATCTATGCCACGAAGAATTGAGGCAGTTCTGAAGGCAAAAGGGGGTCCAACCCGTTACTAGCATGGGGTACCTAATAAAGTGGCCGGTGAGTGTATATATGTGTGTGTGCATGTGTAAACTTAATTATAAACAAACATTCAGCTCGATACACATCAAATAAAATGGCCCACCTGCTTCCTTGCTACACCTGAACAAAGACTCCTACTTTAAACAGAAAAAGATTAAGAGCGCTGAAGGCAAAGAGGCCTTGGCTTTGAGAGATCCTCAAGCTCTTGGTGGAATTCAGCCTCAATGAGTTAAGGCCATGGCCCAAGTAGCCGGTCACTCCAAAAATGTGGAGTAGACCTTACTAAATAAAGAGTTTCAGTGTAGTTTTTTTAATAGCATCAAAATCCAGCTCCAGGCTTTAGCGCGCGAGTAACTGTCTCTGTGCTCGCTCAGTTGTGTGTAATGGTGCAGGTTCCCATGCATTCAGATGGTAATACGGGGACAGAATGGAGTTTGTGTCTTCCAGAGAGAGTCTTCCCTGTTGTACAGTGGGACAGAGTGATTCCACTCAGCTTTAGAGGAATGCACCGCCTGTGACCTCTGGTGTGTTTGGGGGGTAACAGGTGGGTGATGTCTTAGAGGCCCCGTCTTTTCTTTGAGTGCTGCCGAGATGACGAAAATACATAGAAAGTCCTTGCACCATAGATGAATTTAAATGTTCTGTATGATTGGCAAATCAGTGTTTGGTTCATGGGATAGAGGTGTTTGTGTGAGGAAGTGTTGTGTGGCTGTGTACACTAGTTTAAACCTCTTGATTGCATTGTTTGATTGTCCATGGGTGTACTAAGGCCTTTTCAGAATCAACACTAGTGGCTTATGGAGCATGAACATTGATAGATTTACAATAACATAGTGTGTTCCTGTGCTTTATTTTAACCATTAAATAACGTTTTGAAGCTTATAGAGTGAGGGTTAAAAATCTGAGACCACTAGTATATTATAACATTTTTGGGATTAGTAAGATTTTTTTTTTTTTTAAATGTCATTTATGCTCACCAAAGTTGCACATTTGATTTAAAAATAGAGTAATATTGTGAAATAGTTTTACAATTTAAAGTAACTTTTATTTTAATACATTTGAAAATGTAATTTAGTCCTGTGATGGCGAAGGATTATTCCATATCCTTAAGGAATTTTTCAAATATGTAGATTTGCTCAATTACTTTTTATTATAAGTGCTGAAAACAAATTGTCATTCTTTTATGAATAGGACTTTCAAAAGGACATATGAACATACATGAAGTAGAATTTTGCGTATCAATGGAAAAGTTTTTACTGTCCCTTTTGTTAAGTTTAATTCAGTGCTGAATATAATTAAAAAGAAAAAAAAAATGTATTGGCCCCAAACTTGTGTGTGTATGTGTGTGTATATACTTAAATTACAGTTTTAAATTTTGATTTTGAAATCACAAATGTCAATAATTTTGTCACAATTTTGTAAATTTCCTTTGCAATCTATGTTGGTTCAGAGTCTTAAACAAGCCTCCTCTTTTTTTTTTGCCATCCTGGGGTCTGCATTTGTGGGAACTATGTTGTGAGCAACACATGGAGTGCACTGGCTGGTGCACGACCCTGGATGCAGACCAAACATAATGTCACAATCAATTATGTTCACAGAAACAGAAAGAGAAGCCATTGTGTATGTGTGTGCTGGGTCGAGATTACCCTCTGCCATTCACCAGACCATGGCACACATACAGAAGTCTATGAGCTCTGGTACACACAGTCTTGAAATTAAACCTTAGTTCTACCGAAACTTACTGAAGGGTTTTCCCGCTCTCTGTTTTGTTTTCTCTCCTGCTTTCGGTGTTTCACACATTTACAGCCGTTTTCACCTTTGCACTCTCAATCGCCTTACTCGCACACACCTGATTCATTTCAAATTTTAGTTGTAGCTTATAGCAAACCATGAACCACAAACATCAAAAGGTTTCAGTACACATTTTGCTAAAATATAACTAGTTAACATTCATATAGGGGTTTCTGAGTTTTTAGCTTCAGAACAGTGATGAATATTTTTGTTTCAGAATGACAAAGAGAAAGTAAAATAATAAGGGCCCTATTTTAACGATCTAACCACTTGGTCTAAACTATAACCAATAACCATGCTATAAATCCACAATAGTCATAATAGTTGTCTATCAACATGTGTTTTTCAATGACTGGTTCTTGCATTCAAGTCTGAATTTGAAAAATAAGATCCAAATGTTCTTGTTTCAGACTGTCTGAGCTCACATAGTTAAGCTCCATGTATGAGCTGAAACTCTGTCCATCTGAATGAGCATATTGTGAGAGAATTTGAAGCTCTTTGAAGATTATTTTGTTCTGAACAATGAATAAGCCTATTAATTAGATGTGGGTCACAACAGGTTGCATTGTAGCAGTAATATGTGTGCATGTATGTAAAGTAGAACAATTAGTACATGAATGAATGATGCTGTACAGACCAAAAACATTTTGTTTTTCATCTTTGGTTAGTATGGGCCACACACTGTGCATCATGTTGATGGGCTTTGTACAAAGACTCATTTATTGTTCATTTAGTTGTATAGTGTTGTACAGGGATAGAATAGTGCATGCTTATTGTCAACAAGTTTGGCCATACAGAGGCCCCGTTCTATAGAGAGAAGATAACATTATTAGTAGTTGTATACATGAGTAAAAAAATACATTTTTCTGCCTTTTCTCAGTCTAGAATGCTTCAATTTCAACTATATAAATGACCAATATTAAATACACATTCATCTTCCCAGAGGTGAAGTATCCCTTTAATCATTTTTTTATTTTATTAATAGTTTAACCCCCCTGCTTGTATTTTGCATGATCCGTTTTATGCTTATAATATATTATTATGGTGATTATTAAATAATAATATATTATTAATAATACATAAAAGATTTTATTTTTTACTTTGACTTGTCCTGTCAAATTTTGTTGTCATCATAGATTTGTGGCTTAGGTAAAACAACAGGTCACATCCAAGGATGCTTGCTAACTAAAGTAAATTCTGTATTGTAGCGAACAAATGTAAGAATCAATCATTGTTAACTACTAATATTAGGGTTAGGTTCGATGTCTGTGGTCATCACTGCCCTTTTTCTCAGAATAGAGGCTCTGAAGATTTCGTTTATGGACTGTTATTATGATGTGACATTTCAGAAGTCAAATGTGTAGTGGAATTACAAGGCCATTTGGGTTGCGCTCAAATCTCTTATCAGTCTTTCCCAAATCAGCAACATTAAAGATTTATTGTAGTGTGATGTCAGAGTGAGTCACCACATCAGATGGCTAAGAAGTCTTAATCCAGAGACAAACTAAATTAATCTCTCCATTCCTGGTTTGACAGAAACTCTCACACACGCGTGTATGACGAGTAAATACACAATCGTACGCACCCATGTTTTTATGCATCCTTTTTTTTTTTAAAGTCATCGTAACAGTCATAGTCTAATGCATCGTCCCATGTCCCACCTCAGATGCCTCCCCTGCCTCCTGAGAGGGTCCATGTGTCACTGCGAGCTTTGGCAGTCCATTGTACCTCCATAAAGCACCATCTCAGGCTGCATTGTGGGGAGGCACCGATGCGTGAGAGCAGATCTCCCTCCCACACTCTCATGCCCCAGACCCATTTGAGTGCCAGTTCTGACCGAAAAGATCAAAGAGCAGTCAAACCAAACTCCAAGCCGTGTCATCCTCTGGACGGCCAATGGCAACACGCAGGGCAAACTGCCTTCCCTTTCCTATTCATACCGGCAGCTTAATTAATGTGTCCCGTGTTCTTTCCTCATGTTTTATAAATGAGTGTAATCCATTCAGACTGGTGTGAAACCTTTTACAAAGTCTGTACTGGCAAAACCAAGTTCGTTCTGTCATTCTATCTATGGTTTAGAACCATCTGTAAAGTCTAGTCGACACATTTTAAAACTGAAAGGCTCATGAATGATAATTATTTTACATAATTTTCGCCTAGTAGGTGTAGCTGATTTGATGAATTTTGATTTCAGCAGCCATATAGTTGTTTTATACATTCTGGTACAATTGTTTTCATTCTGTTTTCTCTCTCTCTCTCATCAGAGATGACTCTGCTTGCCTCCCAGCCAAAGTCTCTGGAATCATCCCCGGCATCAGCGGCCATCGCTGAAGACCCCGAACAAAGGATGATGGAGAAAAGATTAAAGGTCATAGACGAGCTTCTGCAGACAGAACATGACTACATCAAGGATCTTCAGATGTGTGTAAAGGAGCTCATTCAGCCTTTGCAGAAGAAACGGGTCCGTAAAGATCAAGCACTCGAAAGTATGATGTATTTTATGCAATGAGAACCATTCAATCTTAAATATCCACATATCTTGTAGGTCCAGAGTATTGATTTTGATGGTCTCTTTGGAAACATCAACTCTGTTATTGACCTTTCCCGTCGACTCTACAAGAGCCTCCAGGACACTGACTCAACAGGTTAGAGCAAAAAATCCCTAAACTCACATTATAGATTCAGATCAGTTTTCATATTGCTATTTTACCATATACATTTTTTGTTCATTCAGGTCAAGTGTTCCTGGACTACAAAGGTGAGTTGGAGGAGGTTTACAAGATCTATTGCCAAAATCATGACGACGCCATCTCTTTACTGGAGACCTATGAGAAGGATGAGAACATCCAGAAGCACGTGTTGGAGTGTCTAGAGAAGCTCAGGTAATTTTCACCGAAGGTCATTGTTATTCATGAATCCGATATCTTCAGCTCATTGCATGTTGTGGTTAGCACTACCTACGCATGTCCAGATCCGGTTGAGCATGTTAATGCTAGTCAAGATTTTTTTAACAGTGTGTAACTTTGTGAAAAATAGTTGTGTAGGACTCTAATTGTGTGTTTTAAGTTACATATGATCTGTCAGTTTTAATGGTATCTGGGATTGTCTGTCATGTGGTGTTGACAGAATTGTATAGTAATACAGCATCAAGAAAATGCCACACAATGTGTGCTGGGTTACTCGCGTCATCATTGAGATATGTCTCAGTGTCTTAGGATCTTGAGGAACCAGTCCATTTGTATTCACTTTTACACTGGACTCATTTGATTAGACATAGGGTGACTAAAGGCATCTGTGGAATTCCAAAACAGGAAACGGCATTGCCCTTCTCATTGTCTGGTTTTGTGATGTCAGATGCCGCATTTTGTATTCTTGTAATTTTTTTTAATTTTTATTTATTAGTTTATTTGTCAGGCACAATGCAGCACACATTATTACATACATAGTTGTAATAGGCAAAGCCATAACAAAATGTGTAAATGTGTTGCATAAAAGGTTTCTAGCCAGTAGGCTAATTTGCAACCCCAGTCCCTGGTCAGGCCTTTCTAAAAAAAAAAAACATATTACTAAAACATAGCACACATTGTACAATCATGTATCAAATACATTATAAAAACTAACATTGACCTTTTACACAATCCCGACCACATTACACAAAACATACACATCACATCCAGCACAGTCAAATGGGAAAAGAGAAATGGGAACTTCCTTGTTTTATATGCAAGGACACTATCGGTTAAAGGTTAGGCTCTGTATGATTTTTTTTTTTAAGAATTCAAACTATATTAAATTGACCAAAAGTGTCAGTAAAGACTTTTATATTACTACAAAATATATCTTTTTAGTATATATATATATATATATATATATATATATATATATTTCTTTTCAGCAAAGAATCTGGATTAAATTATGCATGACAGTTTCAGCAAAAATATTAAGCAGCACAGCTGTTTTCAACATTGATAATAATAAGAAATATTTCTTGAGCAGCATATTAGATTGATTTCTGAAGGGTCATGTGACTGAAGACTGGAGTAATGATGCTGAAAATTCAGCTTTGCCAGTGCAGAAATAAATTATTTAACATTTTCTTAATAATATTTCACAATGTTACTGTTTTTTAAAAGTATTTTTAATGCAGGCTTGGTGCAAACTTCTTTTGAAAACATTGAAAAACCTTACAGACCCCACACGATAGTCTATTTGCATTACTCAGAAGCCTTATGTCTCTCAGTTTTCAGATCTTTGTTATTGTGGATTAGTAATGCATGGCGGGAGAGGAATGCGCCTCACCTAGTTTCACCGCTTTGTTGGTTTCACTGCGTTTCATCGCTACCAGCCTGTTCCTTTAGCTTTATACATTTAAAAAACTTTATTTGAACTTAAACAATTTGCCTGTGGCAACTGCATTTGTGTAATTTGACTCCTTTCCTACGTCTTTTAAGCTAGGCCACTTCCTGTTAGTACAGAGTTTATTCTTGTTATTTGCTGTGTGTTTTACCAGATCAAACAGAGAATACAAGGAAATATTCACTAGATTCAAAAGTCCCAGAAATGTTGTAGTAGGGAGTGGCAAGTTTGAATTGTTTGTCCCAAGTATCAAGGCATTTGCGAAATGCTTGTGCACTTTGCCAAGTCTACAGCTTAGCTTTATTCCAAATTACACTAAATCCACTGCCTAGCATTTTGATTCCCTGGCAATATGTTACTGTAATGAATCTAGCCATAAAAAAGTGAAATAAATCCTCTAAAATGTTCCCGAAGAAAAATGTCTGGAGTCTTTTATAACTTTTATCCTCCACACTTGCGTGCACTAGACTCTGACTGACATTTGATTTTGGCTCTCAGTGGGAGATCAGAAAGGGGCCAGTTGAGGCCCCACAGAGGGTCACCCATGGCATGAGTTTCCATGGCAACAAGGAGCTTATTAATCGAGCACACACAGTTTTTCATTTTCTTGTCTGTCTTGCCATTTTGCCCGCTGCATTAATGTTCATCACAGCATAATGGCAAACCCTGACTTTTATTTTAGAAATACGCTGTGAAACAAGAACATTAAATGTTATTAGCTTTTTTTTCAAACAAGAGATAGAGGTGGTTTAAAACAACACTGTGTTTTGTTCCCTTTCTCTCCTCTCTCCTCCTTCCTCTCCCCTGACAGAGGGATATACCGTGAGTGGTAAGTTTAACGCAACTGCATGTGAAGTGCCTGACCGCATGCTGAACATTTATTAACCTGCGTAACCCTTTTCTCCTTGTGCTCTTGTGTGACCAGGGTGACTTGTATGCTCTGTGTGCTTTGTGGTCATTTCCTTGTCAATTCTGAGTCATATTCTGATTTAAATGAGTAGGGCTAGGTAATAAAAAAATGATTCTGATTCATTTATTTAAGTTATATTACCCATTGTGCTCACATGTTTTTACATATAGAAAGAAAATCTGCCTCTGCTGTAAATTTTGCTGGGAAGTGTTTCAGACTGATCGTTTTTATTATTACTTTATTAAGAGAACCAGTTCTTTAGAGTCATTTATTTGTGAATCAGAATCATTTTGATTCACTTAAAAGAACTGGTTCTTTCGTTTGAGTTATTTGTAAATCGGACTATACTACATTTTAAAAATCGTCCAAAAGAAGGTTGTGATTTGATCTGAATTTTATCCAGTTCTACAAATTAGTTGTGCAATACAGTGACTTTTTGAGTCAGAATATGACCCCAGTGGGAAAATTGGTTCACTGCTTTGCATATTTTTTCTTGCAATTGATTTAATGCTTTTTGGTGGCATGTGAAACAGCTATTAACACAAATTTATCAAAGGGGGAAAACAATTATTCCAGCTCTACTATTTAAAAAATACTGTTATTGCTTCATGATGTTAAATATTTCCGTAACATCCAAATCATGCTTCATCTGTGGATTTGGATCTCCTCTGTTTTCATCCCATCAGTCAGAAAGTGTGCTTTCTTTGTTAGAATGTCTTAGTAGCCTACTGTGTCTCCTGTAACCCTTTTTAAAGTGGTTGACAGTGAGCCAGTGGGTAATTGATGGATGAAAACAATGTGTGTGTTCAGTGACCCCAGTCTTTGTCAGATCTGGATGAAGAATGTTACGTAGATGAGCATATAAATCTCTTATTCACTTTATCACCCTCTCTCACCCTTTCGTTCTGTCACAGGGGAAAGACAAACTACATTAATCTAGGTTCCTTCTTGATAAAGCCGGTGCAGAGAGTGATGCGTTACCCCCTGCTCCTGATGGAACTGCTCAACGCCACTCCAGAGTCACACCACGACAGGAAGCAGCTCGCAGAGGCAGTGATGTCAATTAAAGAGATCAACGTCAATATCAATGAATACAAAAGGAGAAAAGATCTTGGTATATATTATCTATCTATCTATCTATCTATCTATCTATCTATCTATCTATCTATCTATCTCTATCTGTCTGTCTGTCTATCTGTCTGTCGGATATGATGTCTGTTATCTGGCATAACTCAACAGCACCATCTGTTGTCTATAGTGGTAAAGTACCGCAAAGTTGATGAAGACAGGCTCATTGACAAGATCTCAAAGCTGAGTATGCACTCCATCATCAAGAAGTCAAACAGAGTGAGCAGCCATTTAAAGCACCTGACTGGGATCTCACCTCAGGTACATTGGCTCTGTTATTACGAATCTATTACTGAGAGAGAATCGGTTAACAGTTGGTGTTAACCGAACTGCATTTCATTCCTCATTAGATCAAAGATGAAGCTTTTGATGACGCAGAGAAAAGATTTAGACTTCAGGAGAGACTCATCAAATCCTTCATCAGGAACATCTCCCTCTATCTGCAGCATATAAGGGTATAAACTTAAAGCATCCCATATGTTTCCATTCATTTAGTCAGTTTTTGTTTTGCGTTATAATCAAAATCACTTCACAATTCAGTATATGAAGTAATTTTGCCCGCCTTTTTCAAATCCAATAGGAGTCAGCCTCAGTAAAGGTGCTGGCAGCCATCAGTTTCTGTGACATCTACACAGAGCGGCAACAGCAAATGGATCCTGAACGTTTCCAAAGAGCCCATCGATGCATCAGCGACAAACAGTTCACAGAATTTGTGAGTACCAAAATGACTTCACATTACATTTAGTATTAAAAACTGATAAAGCAGCTGAGATTCATTTGTAATGGTGAGTTATACTATTAACTGATGTTACTTAATGTTAGTGTTTTTCAAACACATTTCTAAGCTTGTAGACACAAGGTTTACTCTTCACATATAACAAAATTAGCATATAACTCCCCATGAAGAAACACTAATCAGATTTTTGTTGTTGTTGTGATTTAGTTTTCTTTCCCCCCTATTAGACATTGATTTGAATGAAGCACATCTTATGTCATAATATCACGATGAACTATATCTTGACTGTTTCTAATTGAGTGCATGTGTGTCTGTGTTTGAGCAGAAGGAGAGGACAGAAGACCTAGTCATCACTCCACTTACCCAGCTGCTCAATATGTTCGCCGGTCCCCACAAACTGATCCAGAAACGTAGAGACAAGCTGCTGGACTACGACAACTGTAAGGAGCGTGCAGAGAGGCTGAAGGACAAGCGTGTGCAGGAGGAGCTACAGGCCGCGAGGAATAACTACGAAGCCTTGAACGCCCAGCTGCTGGATGAGCTGCCCAAGTTTCACCACGCAGCCGAAGATCTGTTCACCAGCTGTGTGAGGGGCTTTGCCCAAGCCCAGAGAGATTTTGTTTCACTCACACTGGGAGAACTCACACCACTGCTGCAGGTGAGGACATTGTTTCATCATCTACATCATTCATAATTGATGATTCTGGGATGTTGACAGCCGCCTTAAATATTTTAAACTTCTTGTTATTGTTTTCATCACTATAGCTATCTGGCTTGGGTGGAACAGAAGGAAATCTAGTGTCCTTGTTCCAAGAAGAGCACACGCGAGTTTTGGATTTACTTCAGAGCTTCAGTTTCTTTCCTGATAATCTTCCCACTACTCTACGCAAGCCTTTTGAGAAGAAGACTCTGGAGAAGCAAAGCTCCAGGAAGCAACAAGGCCCTGTGAGTTTCCCTAATGCAGCCTGATCCAAAACAGACACGGCTTCTAAGCAATGTTATTGTTATCTAAAGTTAAACGAAAAATGAACTAATTATTAAAAATCGTTTTCGGTAATTTAAATAAAGCTAAAGCTGGCTTAATATACGTCAACTTAAGCGTAATTTAAACTTGAAATGTTGCCTTGGCAACTAACTGAAATAGTTGAAGTACTAAATTTACTAAACTAAGATAAAAAATTATTTAAAACGAAATTGAAATTATTTTAAAAACTAATAAAAATGACCAAAGCACAAAAGCAAACAATTATCACAGCTTGAAAGTTGTATGCGTACAAAATAATTCTGAATATTAATAAACACTATAATATGATATAGATCATTCTAAAATGTTTTATTTTTGTATAAAATTTCTTAGCAACAAAGTTAATTAGTTTTAAATATCTTCCTTTAAATATTTCCCTGCCAGTGGATAAGACACATGCCTTTGGTGTGAGATACCCGGGTTCGAATCCACTGTGAGACACCAATATGTCCCTGAGCAAGACACTTAACCTCTAGTTGCTCCGACCTCTGACATATATAGCAATTGTAAGTCGCTTTAGATAAAAGTGTCAGCTAAATGAATAAATGTAAAGCTGATTAGACTTGACTGGTTTGCCTGTTTACCAGACCAACAAACCAGCTTAGGCTGGTTTAAACAGCACCACTGCCAACCACCGCGAAGAAAGACATTAATCAGGCAGTATTCCGTCTATTATTCATTCTCCTCTCTTTCTTTTCCCCTTTTTCTGTCTGACATTGCAGCCAAACTATGTGCTACAGACGGATGAGCACCGAGCGGCGCTTCTGGCAAGATATGGACCAGAGCAACTCTACCAGGCTGAAAGAAATTTTAACGCAGCACAGGACCTGGATGTGTCCGTACTGGAGGGAGACATAGTGGGTGTCATCAAACAGCAAGACCCAATGGGCAGCCAAAACCGCTGGCTTATAGACAATGGAGGTTTGTATTGAAACATCTGTGTATGATTCACATGTCTGCATTTCCTAAAATGCATTTGGCTTGAACACCCCTTTTTCTGATTTTCTTTAGTTACGAAGGGCTTTGTATATAGCTCATTCTTAAAGCACTACAATCCACGCAGGAGTCAGTCGGATGTTTCCATTGAAAGCCAATCGTCAAACGAGTCGGGCTACGGTGGCTCTTCTCCCATGTTCTCACGGCAGAATAGTAACAGCACTCTGACTTTCAACCAGGAGACTTCGACTGTCAGCTTCTCAACGGCGATGCCTCCACACCAATCAAACACTCGCCCTAATCAGGAAACCACTCCAAGGAAAAACAGAGAGGCTTCTTCAGCCAACTACTCCTCTGCCAACCAGAGGGATTCCCTTGACCCCACCTTCAGAAACTCGCCCAATCACAAAGAACCGTCAGAGACAGCCTGTCGAAATAACAGGGACTCCTCAGAGCCTTCATACCGAAATCCCACCAATCACAGAGACTCTTTAGACTCAGATCAAAGCACTCCAACCAATCACAGTGACCCTCCAGATTTCCCTGAGACAGAGTCTTGTTCCTCCATTAAGAACTCCAGGTATGAATCATCTTCGAGTTATCACGACTTGCGTGGCTCACTGCAAAGACAAAATGGAGACTCTTTGGTACAGCAGAGAAGACCACAGTTCCCCCCTGAGGAGAATGTAGATCCAGAGCCTGAGGTTGATGGACACCAGGTATGTCATATCACAAACACAAATTAATCACTCCAAAATTCAGTGATTGCTTAAGTAAACATAAAATGATTTTTACAACAAGCCATAATATAACTTGTTGAATGAAAATATACAAGTTGAATAAATTAAATTATGGTAACAATGTTTAGGGTACTATTAACTAGTTGTTTATTAGCATCCTTAGTATTAGGATATTGAATAGGATTTTGAATAATTATTAAATATAATAAATATAATTCAGTGTATAATTAAACTGCATTACTTGACATCTATGGTTCCTCATATTAATAGGTTAAATTTTGATTTAATGTTGATTTTAAAACCTATTTTGTTACCCAAATGTATTTAAAGGAGTAGTTCACTTTTAAAAAAAAACTTTTGCTGATAATTTACTCACCCCCATGTCATCCAAGATATCCATGTCATTCTTTCTTCAGTCGAAAAGAAAATAAGGTTTTTGATGAAAACATTCCAGGATTTTTCTCCATATAATGGACTTCAGTAGGAACCAAACGGTTCAAGGTCCAAAAGACACTTTCAGTGCAAACTGTTCAAAGGGCTTTTAAACGAAATGAACGAATTCATTTTGTTCGTTGAATCAAAAAGATTCCTTCATTTTGATGAACGATTTCGAACAGGAGAGTCACGAACGCGCAACACAGAACAGAGCAAGGCGACCATTTGAGCTTATAAAACTTAAACTTTATTTTTTATGAGCGATCGTTTCGCTTGATAAGACCCTTATTCATCGTCCGGAATCGTTTAAAGCCCTTTCAACAGTTTGCAGTTTTCACTGAAAGTGTCTTTTGGACCTTGAACTGTTTGGTTCCCAGTAAAGTGCATTATATGGAGAAAAATCCTGGAATGTTTTCATCAAAAACCTTAATTTCTTTTCGACTGAAGAAAGAAAGACATGGACGTCTTGGATGACATGTAGGTGAGTAAATTATCAGCTAATTTATTTATTTTTTTTTAAAGTGAACTACTCCTTTAAGGAGCTAAAGATAGCTCCTTAAATACATTTGATGTTCATAAAATAATAAAAATAAATTTATACAATTATTTTAAAAACAAAAATTAAAAACCATTGAATGTACAATAAAATGATTAAACAACAGGTTTTACATCTATTTGTTTCTTCATATTTTTTTTTCTACTTGTCGTCCACCTCCCCCCTCCCCCCCAGATATATTACGCTCTTTACTCCTTCAGTGCACGGTGTGCAAATGAGCTCAGCATTTCAGCCAATCAGCGGGTACGAATCCTTGAGTTCCAGGACATGAATGGGAACCCGGAGTGGTGGCTGGGGGAGGCAGGAGGACGGAGGGGTTACGTACCATCCAACTACATTCGCAAATCTGAGTACACATGAGCTGCACATTTGTACAAGGGAAATCTCCCAACTACCCCTGGCCACTAAAGGCCAACTCATTACAGGGGGAAAACACTAGAAAAGGACATTATTGTGCCTTAATTATAGAGGAGATGCACTGACGTGGTGAACTGGTCATTGCTACTTATGGAGAAAAAAATACCCTCCCTATTGATTTCAGTCAATGTAGTCCACAAATGAATGTAACTCCTGAGCGCCTCCTAGTGCTCATAGAGCATGGTGCATGTGGAATTTGAAATAATGGAGTGATTTTTTTTTTCCTGAGAAACAGTTTGATGTCGAATTCAATGGTCTGACATTTCCTGCTGTTCTCAGATATTCCATTTATAGTGTTAGCGCTTAAGTGTTCTGTTGAGAGCAGATCTCATTTGATGTGTAGGAGTGGAGTGGAGGATTTGTATTGGCCGTGTGTGTGATTCACACTAGAAGTAGATTGATGGGATTCATATTTCAGGACTGGCATGATAGCGACTGACTGAGTGTGTGTTTGTTTGTTTGTTTGCCAGTAAAAATGCATTTGTTTGAGTGTGTGGTGTGTTTTGAGAAGATGCCACCCATCATCTGACAATCACAGTGCACCTAGAAGAGAGAAAAACGATTCTGTTGGGTATTAATGAGTGCGAACAAAATTCATGTGAAGTGTTTTAATTTACTTCTTGTTGTGGCTCCCAGATAAGAACAATATTACTGCTGGTGACCATATCATTCCTGAAAATATGAATGAAATGCAAGAGACACTTTTTCTTATGGTACAGTGTTTTTATATATATATATATATATATATATATATATTTACCTTTTTACGTTTTGATAGCATTTTTTTTACTTTGCCACTTGCACTTGAATGCATTTACAAGTTAATACTGAAATGTTTTGAGCAGTTGTGAGTGTGTTCAAGGCACCCTTGAGCTCATTTGATGTGATGCACCGACAGATGATCTCTGAATATTTATCTCTCATGCTGTATATATTGAGAACGAACTTCTGCACTCCAGAGTCAACTGATCCGTTTCTCTTCTTTTAAATAAAAATCAGTTGAAAAACTATGGTTTAAGTGTTACGTCTTAGTTCTGTAGAGTACAAATGCACTGATGTGTTTGGAATCCTTGCAAAATGAAAACTATTTTAGCACAGTGTTGGCGAAAATGATTTTAAATTCACATTCAGTTGCACCCTTACAAAAGTGTTGATATTATAAAACCTTATTTAGTTATTTAGTTTAACTTGTACTAAAATCTCTCAAATTAATACTGAAATAAAAACCACAGTATATAATAAAATAGTAATAGATAAAATAATAACAAAACAATTTCTAAAATTAAGAAAATGTACCATTTAAAAATACAAGCTAATTCAAACTATTAGCAAAAACGGCTTATAAATCTAAGTGATGTTTTTTGAAAATGTGAAAAAAGCAGTCAAAACGTTTTCTGTGATGGTTTGGGTTAAAGGAGTAGTTCACTTTTAAAAATACTCTTGCTGATAATTTACTCAACCCCATGTCATCCAAGATATCCATGTCATTTGAAAAGAAATTAAGGTTTTTGATGAAAATATTCCAGGATTTTTCTTCATATAATGGACTTCAGTGGGAACCAAATGGTTCAAGGTCCAAAGGACAGTTTCAGTGCAAATCAATTTCCTTTTAGTTTAATTGTACACTGCAAATTTCCAACAAATATCAGCAGATAAATTATGGGGGGATAACAGGGACTTGTTGTATAGCTTTAAGCTTTGGCATAAATTCATATTAGACATTAGATTAAACCAGAATAGAGTTTTATTGCATATCTGTGGTTCACTGACCATAACACAGAAAATCAATGCTGTTAAGTAATGATTGCTAGAGAGTGGGCCGAGAAAAGGGTCCAGGGACCATCCACATTCAGGTCAACAAATACTCCCCTTAAATAAGATCAGTGAGTTTGCGTTAGTGGATTGTGCATCTATTACTTCTGGAAACATGTTTCCAGTGATTCTGCTTCTGATAGGCATGTCTGGCCTCACTTTACCTGTTCAAGCAGCACCGGTATGTAACCATATGAAAATACTTTGAAATATTCCAACTTGTTCTTTACTATAAGTGATATTACACTGCTATCTGACTGAATTTTATGCCAACTGTTCCAGGGTCTATTGGAAGACATTGTCACGACAGCTTTCGAACTTATTGATGGTGAGAAATATTGTATTGTCTGGTCTACATTTCTGTATATCCCAAGGTTCGTAGCATACTCACATCATTGTTATTTCTCTCTCGTCCCCTTGACAGAAATATATGATTACGCTGCTAATGACACAGATTATATATCACTATCTTCAGCAGAAATGAATGACACCATTGATTGGATTTTTTCCTTCTTTGATGAACCAGGCAAGAACACACATGAGTAGACAATGCAAATGTATTAAAGGGATACTCCACTCTTTTGGAAATAGGCTCATTTTACAACTCCCCCAGAGTTAAACAGTTGACCGTTTTCGAATCCATTCAGCCGATTTTCTGATATTTAGAATAATATCAGTAACCAGACAGTTTCTGGTCTCATTGACTACCATAGTATATATATTTTTTCCTACTATGGAAGTCAATGAGACCAGAAACTGTCTGGTTACTGATATTCTTCTAAATATCATAAAATCGGCTGAATGGATTCGAAAACGGTGAAACTCGACTGTTTAACTCTGGGGTAGTTGTAAAATGAGCCTATTTCCAAAATAAATGGAGTATCCCTTTAAAGGGGTTCAGTTTGGTGCTCACAAACATATGAATGTTGATCATGTCCATGTTCTGTAGAAGTGTGTGATCCAAATCCTTGCCAGAACAACGGAGTATGTGAGATCCTAGATGATGACAGATATAAATGTATCTGTCCAGAGCCTTACATTGGCAAAAATTGTCAAAATGGTGAGTTCTTCATATACTACACCCAGAAATATTTACCAGTAAGAGTGTGAATCATTTCTGAAACTTTATGTTCGTTGGGATCTTCCAGAGAGGAACGTGTGTAAGAAAGTGAAGTGTGGTCATGGTGATTGTGTCAGAACTCAGAAATCCCCATTTTATGAATGCAAGTGCTGGCCCCCCTATGTGGGCTCTAAGTGCAAGAAAGGTGAGTGTCTCTGTAAAACAAATTACTTTCAAAGTGTTTCTTTCTGCTGGAAAAAAATTTCTGAATGAATTTACATGTTTTTTATGAAGTTGGATTGTAGTGAATTACTTATTTTCTGTCCACCTGAAATTGTAGGCTAATCCAGTTTGTCTTATTAATTGCTTTTATGCTTATTGTGTTTGCAATATTAGCCTCTGCGTGTAAACCAAGTCCATGCCTGAATGGTGGAAGGTGTGTTAAAGGCCGTTTAAGATCTAGTTTTACATGCAAGTGTCCCGTGGATTACAGTGGGAGGTTCTGCCAAGTTGGTAATAGACTGTTACTAAATCTTTTTATTTCATTTTATTTTATCCACCTTAATTTTTTAGCAATAGCGATGGCCATTTGTAATTTGTATGTGTCTGAATTCGCTTCCAGTAATTTTACCTGTTACTGCTTTTTATTGCAAACTGGTACAAACTTGTTTTCGTATTATTTTAAAGTGTTGGTTGATTATGATTTCACTTTTCTAATGTTAGTTAGTGTCCAATGTTGTGGTTTGAGCATAAACAAAGTTACAACAACCCTCAAAGTTCAAAGCAAAGGAAGATATGTACTTTTAAATGTGCTCTATGCAAAGTCATGTTTTTTAGGCCCAAACTTTTTTGTGTCTGTGGTGAGCAGGACGGCCGAGGGACGTGAGAGAAAGTCTCACCGGTGTGCTTCACAGGTGCTGCTCATTAGCAATCGCACCACCGGCCTCGCGACTTTCTCTCACGTCCCTCGGCCGTCCTGCTCACCACAGTGTCAAATTAAGAATGTTACATTTCTGTGTATATGGGCTGTGGCAATAATAATAATAATAAAATAATAAAAAATAAGCTCGCAACATATGGAAAAAAATAACTATGAACTAGTTCATTTTTTGAAGTATGAACTATGAACTGAACTAGTTCATTTTAAAATGTGTGAACTGAACCAAAGTGAACTTCCCGAATACTGCCAAATCCATTTGTTAGGTTACATAACCCTGTCAAGGTGTAGTAATGCTGTTATGTCATTTTGTATTCAGGTCCAAATGATTGCTACGTAGGGAATGGGGCATCATACAGAGGTTTTGTCAGTGAGACATTAGATGGATTTGAATGTTTACCCTGGAACCACCATCTTATTCCCTACAGTCAAAGCATTGGAACCCACACTTACTGCCGGTAAGAATTCAGGGAATTCCTAGTAAATCTATTGAATTTTGATACCACATCTGTCACATATGTCGTTTTAAGCATTTTCTTTGTCACTTAAGAAACCCGGATGGAGACCGGGAACCATGGTGCTTTGTGAAACAGAAGGGCAAACTCCAGTGGGATTACTGTAATGTCAGGCCTTGTTCTGAACCAGGCACAGATTTTCTTTCTATGTTCTCATATAAATGCAAACACAGAAACATTCTTCTACCTGCTCTATCAGCCTGTTAACTGTACCACAATACTTATTTATCAAACTCTCACAGAACCAGTAAAACCCTCCACAACCCCTGCAAAACTGGAATTTTCTGACTGTGGAAAGATTCAGACTAATATATCCCCAAGGATATTTGGTGGGAGGAAGTCCCTGCCTGAAGCGCATCCCTGGCAGGTCTCATTTCAGGTCCGGCCCAAGGGCTCTAATGCAACCTTCGACCACCATTGTGGAGGAATCCTTATCGACTCCTGTTGGGTCCTAACTGCTGCTCACTGTATGTAAGTTGGGCATCTGGGGTTGTTGTTGCATTAGGTCTATGCCTTCATTTTGATTTCATGGTGTTAAGTTACTATAGATATGGAAGAATATTATTGATAGTGATTGCTTCACTTTGATAAACTATGTTTGCATGATTGTGGCAGTGATCAGAACCACGAGGTGAGGTTGGAGGTGGGTGGTGTGAACCTGGAGAAAAATGACCCTGCAAAACAGTTTATGGAGGTGGAGAAAACCTTTGTTCATGAGAACTATACAGAGACACCTGAAGCCCTTTATAGTGATATAGGTCAGTCTTTCACTCTAAATCAATTCATCAATCGTCGGTCCGTCCGTCCGTACCCCATGGTCTTATGCCTTAGGCATCAAAGCACATATCCGAATCCAATATTGACTTCAATTCCTGTCTTTTGAGATATTTTCATCTGATCGATATTGGCATGCACCATTGATATATCCTACATCATTTTTTGATATCCCACAATCCTGTGCTTTCCATCCTGTTCTAGATCAGCTAAAATATTTCAATTGAGTCTAAATGTTGCGGTTTGTGTGTAAATGAATGTTTTTGACCAACGTTTTCCACCTTTAATGTAATTTCGAGCGAGAAATTACTAATGTACTAATTAAATATTCACTTTTTATCACCAAAGCACATTTTCTTGTAGATCATTAGAACCCCAGAAGACTCAGTTTCTTGAGGTATCTTCAATTATATGAGGTCATCGCTGCCTAAAATGTCATTGCCTGATAGGGCAGCAAGGCAAAAAGTCCGCTTCCGAAGTTTAGCGACAATGTATTGATCCTGAAGATTTTAGAATTATGTCCACTTTACGGTGTTTTTGTTTCTCATCTATACCAGCCCTTCTAAAACTAAAGGCAATAAATGGACGGTGCGCCAATGAGACCAGTGCTGTTAAGGCAGCATGTCTCCCCACTGATTCATTCCCTGATGAAACACTGTGCACCATATCAGGCTATGGAGTCACTGAGAAAGGTCTGTCTGGATTAAATGTTCACTCTCGACATTCACAATACCAAGACTACTGACTCGTCTATTACCATTTTTTTTTCCAGATAAGTATGCTGCCTCTCCTCAGCTGCTGGATGCCAAAGTTCTCCTGATCTCTCAGAAACGCTGTATGTCTGCTAAAGTCTATGGGAATGTAATGGATGATTCCATGCTGTGTGCTGGATACATGCAAGGAAAGATTGACTCTTGTTCGGTGTGTCCCAGTCCCAAATGTGTTCCTAATCTTTTAATGAAATTTACACATTAAACACAAAAGTCTGATCATTTCAAATGAATGAGCAAACTCATGGCACAGTATGTAGTAACTTTTTATTTTTCTCTTACTTTTTATAGGGTGATTCTGGTGGACCCCTTGTTTGTCAGAAGGATGAGATTCATTACGTCTATGGTGTGGTGAGCTGGGGTGACAACTGTGGCAAGAAGAACAAGCCAGGTGTCTATGCCCGTGTCACCACATTCATTGACTGGATCAATGAAAAGATGCGTGCAGCTTAGAATGGATTCTCAGGAGATAAATATATATAGATATATAGTCAATTAGTTAATTAATAGTAAATAATAATTCATAGTTAATAAAGGCATAACAACAGCATAGGTTTAAAGTGTTTTAGAACAGGTCTGGTCAAAAATATTTTTGGGGGTGATTATCCTTGCAATACAACCACTTTTGTGATTCATGTACATAATGAGATAAAGTTGTGAGGAAACTGACATATCTCTCCTGCATTTGAGTGTAACAGATTATTGAAAAAGAAAAATGTAGGTTGGAACTTGTTGATTTTTACTTATTATGGACATAGCAATAACATTGGACGAATCAGATGCATTGTTTAAAGTGTTATAGCACAATTTTCAACACCTGTCCATAGGGGCTGTTACAAAAAAAACAAGGCACATTTTACACATGATTTTTTAAGCCACTGTTTGAGCTCTCTGGTAAAGATGTTAATATTATTCTGTAGTTTGAATCCAATTGGCTTTATGCCCAGCTGCACTACTTCCTGAACTTCAGCCAGCTTCTTGTTTCCTGTCTGCCATTATTGGCCAAATTGATTAATTCAGGTGTGTCTGATTATTGTTGCCATGACTACTGAGGTCAAGCACACCTGAATTAATTAATTTGACCAATAATGGCAGACAGGAAACAAGGAGCTGGCTGAAGTTCAGGAAGTAGTGCAGCTGAGCATAAAAGCCCATTGGGAGTATTAGGAGAAGCTATACTGTCCAAAAGATTTTCTAAACTTTGGTAGCACCATTGGATTTTAAAATGTAGGCATTGCTCCCAAAATTTGAGGAAGATGAGTGTAATGCAGGACAGGGTGGGGTTTAATCAGACTAAGGACTTGTCCCCAAATGGCAAACTTCATGTACGCTTGCAGTCTTATGTCTTCTGTGTGCACATGTCCACACGACTGTAGGCATTAGAACATTGAGTGGTCAAACCATTTAAATGGATAGTTCACTATGAAATTAATTTTTGATGTTTTAGCTTACCTCAAGGGCATCCAAGATGTAGGTGTCTTTGTTTCCACAGCATTTTCAATTTTGACATTTTTCGGTCAAACTGTTGTTGTCTGTCAGTCATATAATGCAGGTTTTCTATATATCTAAATATGTCTAAACTAAACATATTTAGATATATCAAAATCGTCTTCCATTGCGATTTCCCGTATATCTAAATATGTTTAGTGAAAGGTAAAACTTCCGAAATCTCCGTGTAAATAATGCGTGACGTACACGTGCGAAAGATCACTTCCGGCGTAACGTCTGGAGACGGTTCAGTTGGACATCTGATTCAGATCAATTCGACGGCTCTTAACAAGAGGTAAAAACTATATAAATACTGTTCGTTTTCTCACACAAACCACACATGTCGTGTCTTAGGTCATCAGTGTGTACTTAGATTCACGAGTCATTGATTAAATCATGTTTAATTTTGACTTCTCTGTGCATGCTCTTTGAGGTGGACCCCTATAAGTTACCTTCATTATATGACTGACAGACAACGGTTTGACCAAAATTGAAAATGCTGTGAAAACAAAGACACCTACATCTTATCTTGGATGTCCTTGAGGTAAGCTAAAACATATCAAAAATAATTTCAAAGTGAACTATTCCTTTAATGATGAAACATACAGATTAATTGTTTGAAATAAAATTGGGTGTATTTTCATTCCATGGACTTTATTAGCACACTACTAATTTCATTTGACTGATTAACTATCAAGTCTTTTCAAAGACAATTATTGAGGTTTATAATATTGTGCACACAAAGAAAAAGTTAAGATTTTGCCAAAGGGCATTTAGTCTGAATCCATGAATAATGAGATCAAATGAGTATACCAATACTTTTTGTAAAAGCACAATTTATTTTTAGTTATGGAGGGTGTCATTTGCTCATTTACACCAAACAGACAAGTAAATAATAATCTATGCACAAAAATGCAGTCATGCTCAGAAAGAAAACCTTTATTACCATTCACATATGACCAATTGAGCATGTCAAATTATAGAACTCTTCCGGCGATGTAAAATAAGCTCAGGTATCTGCCTTAATGGGTTTTCACAAAAGGACTTGCACAGGATCTTTCTGCAAAAGACAAACGCTGCAGCCAAATTTAAACAAAAATCAGTCAAATCAAGGTGTTATACAGGAGCAATCAGGAGAATACTGGAAACAGCCAAGCACTCTGCACCGCAACACGCCACCTTAACAGCTAACCAGCAAAACTCAACTGCTACGCAACTGCGCCTAGTGCATAGAAAATACACAAGAGAGAATATTAGAATCATGTTGTGAAATTTCCCAATTAAACCATAACATGCTTGGTTTGCAATACGTCATGGTTTTACATAGTATGATTCTTAAGAGGCCAAATTACAGTCTGTACACAGTCCTTTAGAGTCAAAAAGAAATATACACAACATCCAAAATTGTCCATTAATGTTTATTAAGAACAAAAACCCAATTAAAATGAACTTACTTTATAGTCTGGGAGTTTCAATATCAAAGTAAAAAAAAAAAAAGAAAGAAAAACAAAACTAGCAAACATGAAGAGAAATGATTTCAACTAGTAGCCCCATTTAGGCATAAAGACCATTTAATATCACATGGAATTCAAATGTATGAAACAAAACAATAGTGGGCAACAGAAACAAGTCATTTTAAAAGATTTAGACCAAATTACAATAACCTTTCGGTCTGATTATATGGATAATTTGGGTATCCTCAGACGGATATCTGTTCGATGCGATCCTCGAGGAGTCAACCAGTTGACATCATCTAGAAGAAAAGAATAATAAAGTTAGTTTCAAAGAGCATTAAAGTGGAGGAGGTTCTACAATAAATCACCATAAAATGAAGCATTGCATATTACGCAATGCTCGACTTTGGTCAGGTACACAGAACAAACAGGCACTTTCCACACAAATAACTAGCCATAATTACAATCTATAGACCTGTTTTTTGTTCCGCAAGAAACCTCGTGTACCTGATATTTGTTCTGCAAGAAACCTGAAGGGAAAAGATCCAACAAACCTGAGGGTGAAATATGAATTTCTCAAAGCCATTTTAAGTGTTGGCAAGCTGAAGCACATCCCATTTACTGCCAGTTAGAATAGTATTAAATGGCCAAATAAGTTAATTAGGCCTCTATCAGACACCCAGCAGCCTGACAGCATGAACTGGCTTTGAGAACACACCCGTATCCATCCCACTTTTGCCTATGCCACGATAGACATGAGTTTGTGACAAGGATGATGGAAAGGTCTGTCCATTGTCCTGCAGACGTACCTCAACACCACCTCAACACTCAATGAGACCGACCTGCTCCATAGCAACCGCCAATCAGCAGCAGGCAGCCAATGGTCGGATCACACACTAACTGCTCTCAAACTGCCCCAAACTCCTCTTTTGCAAACTGGAATCAGCAGCTTGGAGGAAAGAATTCCACATTTAGATGAAATCAATGGAATTTGGCTGGTACACGTTTCAAAACAAACACATACTTACGGTTCTCTACCCACGACAGCTCCAAATCAAATATCCATGTGAGGTTAAGGGTGCGTATTAAAAATAAACCTTTAAAAGTCATGCAGATTCAGAGACACCAGACAGATGCTGTGAATAACAGCATCTAATCAGACTAAACTTCGGGTAAAACCGGACACCTCCATTAAGATAATGCATCTACCGTTCTACAGCATTGGCAGATGTCTTGAAGGACTTGATGAAAGAGGAAAGTAGAGAGGGGCGAGAAACAGTATTTCTCATTTTAAAGCAGCTATTTTAAGTTATTAAAATGCATGCCTTTACTTTCCCCACTTTAGGCATGAGTTATATGGGGGTCTGCTCAAATCAATCAAGTTTAGGACTTTTAAAGATTATTAAAAAAAAAAAAAAAAAACTAAAAGATGCACTTGTAATTAGAAATATTGAATGCAAGTAAAAATCCCCCTACTTGCAATAAAGTAATTACTTCTATACAAAGCATTAGACTCACCTACATTTCACGATTCAGCGGGGGCTCCAGCATCCTCTGGCGACTTGGGTCTACTTCTTGATCGGGATCTTGATTTGGATCCTTTGTTTGATCTCGGAGTAGGAGTCCTGGAGCGAGACTTGGATTTAGATCTTGAGCGGGACCTGGAAGCAGATTTGGACTTGCTTCTGCGTGGTGTGCGGGTTTTGGAGCGGGAACGGGACCGAGACCGGGAACGGGAGTAGGACCTTGACCTGGATCGGCTGTAGCGAGATCTGCTACGGGACCGGGAACGGCTCCTGCTCCTGGACTTGCTGTGCCTCCTGCGCCGAGGACTACGGCTAAAAACAAACAAAGGTACACCGACGTATTATTTACAGATCAGTAGGCCATAAACATTTAAATAGGATTACAAACTATGCAAACAAATTTGAAGGTTTAGATCTCTGCCAGTCATTCGAGTAATTACCATACAAAACACTCGTGAAATCTCAATAAGTTACCCACTCGATAAATTTCCATGTAGAATTTTGTTAAATTTTGCATTATCACGTGGTCCCATGCAACTTTTGTCGAGTAATGTTACTAGTAAAAGACGAGCTTGTAATAAAACCGCTAGATAGAAATGCTTTAGAACTATGGCTACAATCGAATCACTGAAAAGATTCGGCTCAAAAGAACCAATTTTTGGTGAATCGGATCGCTCACAAATGAGTTGAGCAATTATTAGCTACTACGCCATAGTTACGAGGCAACGATACTTACAGTTAATAAATGAACTGAATCAAACAATCAACATGTAAAAATAGGTTAAAAACTACTAACGTTAGCATCTAGAAGCATTACAAGGATTATGACACGTGTTTTCAGTAGCTTAACTTGAGGCCTAAGGGCCTCAAATTTGAACTTCGAATATATGATTAATTCCCAGCAAATTAAAATCGCGGTATTAAAATAAGAGATAGATTATGAAGGACATACCTGCGGCTTCTCCGTCCATGTCCACCGTACCTCCTCGGCGCGGCTCCACGGCGGCTGTAATGCGAATCTGGCGGGCGCCCGTATCGCGCCATTTGCACGCGCAGCTCGCGTCCGTCCAGAAGCGCGCCGTCCATGGCGTCCATTGCGTCTTCGGCGTCCCGCTTATCATGGAAACGAACAAAGGCGAACCCACGGCTTTCTTTTGTGTACCGGTCTCTCGGGATGTAGACGTCCCCAACCCGGCCATACTTCTCGAAAACCCGCCGCAGCGTTTCAGGGGACGTGCGGTAAGTCAGATTGTCGACTTTTAAAGATGTCATGCCCTCGACGTCGGGCGGAGGTCTGCCGTAACTCATCTTGAATCACTAACTCTACTGCAGTAGGTTATGCGCAAAACAATCGTTTTTTTAGCGAGATGCAGAGAGAAAATATTGAACCATTCGGGAGCGTCCAAAGGCACACGCCGAACGGATAATATCACTCTAAAATGGCGGCAACCGGATTTCCGTGGTTCATGGAGTTTCGAGTTTGGCTTTTATTTCATTTGCAAGGTGAGAAATACTGCCACCTCTGGCATCTGTGTGACACTATACGTTACTTGTTCGGGAGAGCCCCTTGTCTAGAAACCAAACAGAGCAATTTCGGCACAAGTGGGAATAAAACGTAACAAACAAGACCATTGATTGCATTTACCACATTTGAGCCCAATCAAAAAAAAAAAAAAAGGGCTTTTTTTCTTTTCTTTTTTTCTTTCTGGTCACAATTTTAACCTGTGAAAATTGCTTGAAATGAATAAACGAATAAATAAATACTAAATATAATAATACAGCAATATAAAGGAAACTAAACATGGTCTAAATCAGCCTATTTATAAAATTAACTATTCACAGTAATCGGGGTCTTTATATATGCCTTTTAAATTTTAGGATGGCAGTCCCTATCACGAGGATAATCATGTTTGGACGTCCCTGACCAAATTAAACAACAAAAGCATTGCCACGGTAAGGACAACAATAAGTAGGCCTAATGCAAAATATAAAAGTATAGCCTATTATAGTAGACTATATGGTATACATTATTAAATAACAACTGGTTTAAAATGATTAATGAATAATAAAAATAACAATGTCATAATTAAAAAAATCTGAGCTAGGCCTAATTGTGGGAAAATGAAATGATGGTTTGTGTACCATAACCCTTCTTCTTATTCTTCTTCCCTTTTTACTTTGCTTTATTCAATGGTATGAAATAACTAGGCTACTTATTCAAAATGGGGCTTTGCGCTCTCGTCACAAATGTAATACTGAATTGTGTGGGCATACGTGTTGGCTACAGTAGTCTAATGTGATCACAAAGCAATCTAATATGTAACAATAACAACTATATTGGTATATTAGGCTATCTAGGCTACTTGTTTACTTTTGGCACTCTCTTATAATCTGCTATATTTGTTATATTTAATCCCTTGGCGACTAATATCTTCCTTTCCCTAACTTGTTTGTCAAATGTATACAGTGACAAATACTTATAATATAAAAACAATACATTTAAATAGGACTCGGTGACACATGTCTATACTAATTGAACACCTTTTACCTATAGTGTCTTTACTGCACTGCAGTGAATCACTTCCAAAATTCGGGGAAGGTCACGTTTGGCGAGGCAGGATGTGATTGTACTGCGCAAAACCTCAAGTCTGGATTTAAGCCTGACGTCAGGGGAGGCCAATAGCGCTTCGGGGGACAGTAATACAGCACTGATCATTGAGCAGCAAATCTTACTAGCCGATATACGGTTTTCTGTTGAGACAAAACGAGTGCTTCCAGCAGGGGGCGCCTGTCGGCTCCATTCAGCTCCATTCATATCAGGAGGTTTTGTGTTTTACTTAAGACGTTTGTTGGCCCATACTTAAACATTTGTTTAAATGTAATTTTAAGGATTTGTACATGATATATAAATACAATTCGGTCAAAGCAATCTTTATAAAACAATGTTAAAAATCCTTATAGGCTACTATCCCGCAAACAAGTGTTATTCCATTCTAATGTAGGGCCTAGTTATTCCATTGGCGCAAAGAAAAGTAACAGAGAACACATTACAAAGCCTTGCGCTGCTTTAATAGCAGTCTGAACGATATGTTTTACATTTACAGAAAAATGTGTGGAAGTGATATAATGTTAAATTATTAATATTAAGATGTACCCTGAAAGAAACATAGTGTTGGCCCAGATCTGGCCCACATCTGGGCAGTGAGGATTACAGGTTTACCAGATGTGGGCCAATACTATGTTGTTGTCTAGGCTGTTTCATAGGCTATAGATAAACTTAAACTTATGTTAATCTAGCTATGCTTTATAAAATGTTGTTCATTATAGAATATCCTGTGAAATAACATTTTTCTTGATATTATGGTTTTATTTGTTATGCATGTAATCAACATCCGGTCCTCTAATTCCCGCCCATTTCGACACTATGATTCATGCCCACTGCCGTTCTACCCTCTTATTTTGTTTCTACATCACTGCTACTCATCTGCATCCCATAGAAACTGTGTCATATAGAGAGCATCTCACTCCGCTTTGCATCTTGGCCAAGGATGCCGACCACGGAGACAGAGACAGCCTTATAACAGGGCTTCAGTCTGCAGGACGCAAAACGCAGCTTGTGTCTGCAGACAAAACAACGAGGGACTCTGTACAGAGCTTACAGGGCATTAAGAGCACCAACTAATCCTGTCCGTGGCCAAAAATATAAAAGCGAAGAGCAAAATTACGGGCTTTTGAAGGCGAAGAAGGAAATGTTCGGACTACTGGAGACGAAGCAGCAATAGGAGTGCATTCATTCAGTGTTATTTGAATTTTTGGCTTTTTGAAATGGGAGCTTTGACAAGCCGTCAGAATGCAGGAGTGGAGGAGATCGATATACCATCCAGTTCTGTTTACAGATACCCACCCAAATCCGGTGAGAAAATAATACATTTATATATTAAACAAATATTATATTAGCCTATATTGTATTATATTAATATATCGTATTATTATAATGGTTACTGTTCTTATTACTCTTACTGTATATTATATTAGGCTATATATATAGAGAACCCAAAGATGGTTCTGATTTTATAGGCCTACACTTTCACAGGCTAGTTATTGGGAAATATTATTAATAAGATAAACTTGGCTTGTAGAATTTAATTCAATTGTTTTCTTGTAATAGAAATGCAGAGTTCATTTTAACTCCAAGGGGCCAGGGCCACCACCCACTGTTTCTTGGTCACCAAGTCTGTATCTGAGTTGCACAGTAGGCCCATAGATGCTTGTCTTTATATTGAGATGGGGCCCATCATTCCCAGTGGTGCTGTGTCTACTGAAATGCACCACAATTAGTGCTAATGTATCAGTTATTTCGAACTCAGCATTAAACCTGTATCTGAAATAAGTGTCCACAGCACTGTAGGTAAAAGGAATGTATTGTGAGCTATGTGGTTTACATAGCTTCTGCTTACCCAATACATTAACTTACTATGTTTATTTTCAGATAAGATAACCTTCCTGTATGTTTCGAAAATGCAGCGCTCATCAAGCTAGTTTTATGATTGTTTTACAAATCTTTAGATTGTTGAGGAGACAGGCAGATGAGAAGATGAATGTTGGTGTGTTAACCACTAGTAACCAGATAGGATATACGTGCAGCCTGGGACTTGTGCCTGATTCTGGCTCCCTTCTGCTCCAGTTTCAAGCTTGTTCATCTATCCTACCCATGGCGGTTGCCTATATCCTCTGTCTGCCCTTGAGCTTGTCTTTCTTTAATCTATTGGTTCCCCAGTCTACTATATCTGTCTTCATTTATAACCTTTCAGTTGTCTTGTGTCTTGTGAGGTTTTTGCATCGCATCTGCTTATCATTTTATGCACCATTTAGTAGTCTACATGTTGCTAAATAATTAAATGTGCATCTGTAACCTTAAAGAGCTGCTTCTACCTCATCTGAAAGCAGTGTACTACAATATAGTCAGGTTAAATCAGTCGAACTTGTATTTTTGACTTATATTATATTAAATATAACCAGTTCATTTCTTACCCCACAAATGTTACCATGAATTATGAACTTTTTTATGTTTTGAATAAAACATTTTGACAGTGCTGAGACAGTGGGTTGGTGATGCTCATTAAGTTGAAATGAAATGATGCACTTTACATTTGTGTGAGACAAATTTGCATATAAATGTATTCAATGATCAATATCTGTAACATTTGATCTGTTTGTTGTCATGCAGGGAATTATTTTGCTAGCCATTTTATTATGGGAGGAGAGAAGTTTGATTCTACACATCCTGAAGGCTACCTCTTTGGTGAAAACACTGACCTCAACTTCCTAGGCAACAGACCAGTTGTGGTAAGAATACATTTCAATTCCTAGTAAAATAAATATAGTTTAGATGCAGCCATTTTTGACTGATTATTATAGGAGGTCATGAAACCAATGATTCTGTTCCAATTCCATTCATTGATCTTATCGTGATCTCATTTCCAAAATTGATCAAAAACAGAATGCCTCATGACTCATTTTATTACATTACATATAAATAACAGATATTTTACAAATGGTATAAATACTTAAAATTACATATCACTTTTTATATAATATTTTCTATTTTGAACATATTTTAAAGCATGTAAAATATATTTGCACGTTCAATAATATAAATATAATGTGAATTAATATAATGCATATTCATACATTTACAATATAAAGATTAAAATATGTATTTTCCTCATAATTCTGACTCATATTTGAGCTGTTATGATGTCTGCTTAGGACTGTTACTTTAACTGGATATTCACGCTAGTTTCTTGTAAATTACTATATGTTGGTGGAAGCTTCTATAATTCACAGGATTATATATGCAATTCTGTCTCAATGTCTCATGTTTTACTTCATCCAGAGCTTTATCCTGATATGCACTTCATGTGTGCTTTATGAATGCATACATTTATTTCTGTATGCTGTGGGTCTTTTATTTACACTATGTGCATTAGCTGCGGGGCCCGTCTCTAAGCAGACAGGCTAGTGATGGTGTGGATTTAAGCAACGACTTACCGCAAGTAGTACAGAGAGCCACATTCAGTCTGAACTCTCGGGAGGGGGAAAGGGGAGGCAACAGGCTCACCCAGTGTTGACCCACACACATACACATGCGCAGTGCCTCTCTGGCACGTGGGCATGCCTGTGCATTGCCTTTTTTCCAGAGGAAATGCACACAGAGATCAGAGATCAGTGGATGTCACCTTTATTGTAATGTGGATTTGATGCCAGATTGTTTTTCAATTTGGTAAGAGATCATATTTGTGTATCCGATATGTCAGCTGATAAAACAGGGCAAAATGCTTCTCCAACATTATAATAAACAATAACTTCATCCTGACTCCAAAGTGTTTATTGTGCTGTGATTGTGATTGTAGTTCCCGTACAATGCTCCCCCTCCTCCTGAGCCGGTCAAGACCCTCCGCAGTCTCATCAACATCCGAAAAGACACTCTGCGGCTTGTCCGGTGAGATTGTCCTCGCTAATACCTTTACTACACTATATTCAAATCATGTGATGTGTGTTGTTTTCTTTCCTGTATTGACGTATTTGTTAAAACAGGACATTTGGATGGGATATGTTGAAGGGATTGTCCATTTTGAAAAGTCTTTAGTTTACAGCCATTAACCTTGATTCAAAACCTGATTTTATGGTTGATACTTGTATTTGTATTTTATATAATATTCTATAGAGCATCTGATTAGATAAAACCTTGATGTTACATTTATTAAATATATTATGTATCTTTCTGCGTATTACTGTTGTGAAACATTTTTGCTAAATCTTAACTGGACATCTAGTAAAGTTTGAAATTTTGACTTCAGGTGTAGTGAAGACATGAAGCTTCCTGGACAGGAAGTTGGAAAAAGCCACAGCTGCTACAATATTGAGTTTACCTTTGATGCCGACACACAAGTTGCCATCACGATATACTACCAAGCCATTGAAGAGTTTCACAATGGTGTGCCAATGTAAGTTAAGCATTAGACACACATTTAATATTCCTTTTTTATCATTTATTAATAAAACACATCAAGCTCAGCCTTTACCAGTTGGGAAATGACATCAAAGCTTGGGTTTTAACGCTCTGTTCATTGTGTGTTGTTGACAGATACTTGCCGCAGGACAGCTCTCTGCAGTCAGAGACGGTGCATTTCAAACGCGGCGTCTGCCAACAGTTCTGCCTGCCCTCTCATTACGTCAACTTATCAGAATGGGCAGATGAGGAGGTAACACATCTGCTAGCTGTGTCCTTGTTTTGTGCCTATGTGTTTTTGCATTTTGGGGTTTAAAATAGGTCAGATTGAAATTTAATTAGTCCTAATCTGACTCATTCAAAAAATCATTGAGCAATTCATGATGCATGTCCTTGGAGCACTTTGGTTAAACCTGGTATTGTGGTTTATTTTTACACAGCTTTTGTTTGACATGGATAGAGACATCTACCCCATGGTTGTACAAGCAGTTGTGGATGAGGGAGATGGTGAGTTGGATGTAATTGGATATAATATGTAGAAATATATTTTGAAAATATATATAAATATCTTGGACCATGTTTTTGTTGTTGTGCAGAACACTTGGGACACTCCCATGTTCTTCTTGCATCTTTTGAGAAGGTATGTTTTTTTGTGTAAAACATATTTTGTATATTTTTATACACTACTGTCGTTAAGATTTTTAATGTTTTTGAAAGAAGATCACTAAGGCTGTTTTTTATTTGAATAAGAATACAGTAAAAACAGCTATATTGTGAAATATTATTTAAATCAAAAATAACTGCTTTAAATTTGTGTATTATATTTATAAACTGTAATTTATTCATGTGAATTTCTAACAGAAATTATTCTAGTGTTCAGTACCACATGATTCTTCAGAAATTATTTTAATATGCTGATTTGGTGCGTTCTCAGTTGAACTGCTTAAAATTTTTTGTTGAAACCATTATACATTTTCCAGTATTTTTTAATGAATAAAGTTAAAAAGAACTGCATTTATATTAAATTGTTTGAATAAAAGAATTAAAAAAGAAATGCCCAATTCATACCGTGTTCTGCTTGTGCAAAAAAGGACTGGATTAAACAGTTAAAGTGTGCAGTTGTACTACTTCTACCTGATCTAACCCTTAAAATGATCATTCAGGTAATCTGAGTGATTTAATACATGATTAACTAACTGTATTTTATTATGATTTACTAACTTTATTTTTCTATGTACATTTCTGAAATGCACTTTCTGTAAAGCTGCTTTAAAGCAATATGTATTGTGAAAAGTGTTATACAAATAAATTTAAATCTTGTGAGTGTAGTTAAAACCAGTTTAGTTTGTCTGACAAAATTTACTAAATTTTACAAAATTTTTAAATTTACTGTGACGACTTTTTCTCCTAGCATATGGATGGAAGTTACTGTGTCAAGCCTTTGAAACAGAAACAAGTGGTAAGGGCCCTCTTACTATTTATGTAAAATGGCTTTTAAAATATACAAATTTTTTTTGGCATTGCTAATTATCAAATTTTGTATAAACCTCTTAAGCCTATCATGATTTTATCTTAGGTGGATGGTGTCAGTTACCTCCTGCAGGAGATCTACGGCATAGAGAACAAATACAATAGTCAAGAATCAAAGGTACATCATCCTTCACAAAAATAACAGACTACATCTGTCACTTATAAGCTTTCATTCATTACTTGGTATAAAAATGTAAAAAAAAAATGACACACTCAAATTTACAGGTGGCTGAAGATGAGATTAGCGACAACAGCGCTGAATGTGTGGTGTGTTTGTCAGACGTACGGGACACACTTATCCTGCCCTGCAGACACCTGTGCCTGTGCAATGCCTGTGCAGACACACTGCGTTACCAGGCCAACTGTTGCCCCATCTGTCGACTACGTAAGCACCAACCCCTGTACCAGACTAATTCAACATGACTCTTTGATTAAGATTATTATATTTATGAAAATATAACAATGGGCTATATGCACGCATAAGTTCCGCATTTGACGTAAGGATGCTCGTCCATTTCCGGTTGTGTAGATTAAAGCGGAGGAAAACCGGAGAAAACGGGATTATGGCAGAGTCTTCAATATTTACTGTCCTCCCGTCTTTGAAACGAAACGTACATACGTTTAGATGTAATTTTATATATAGTTATGTTTATTTAATATAATTTTAAAAAGAAGCATAAACACAACGAGGGGTGTCTGTTTTATCTGTTTTTGTGACTAACGTTTCATTAGTATAACCATGGAGTATAAAATTCAATATAAATTCTCGGTATTGCATTGGACTCTACGATCGGCGGAAGTTATCGAGCATCCTTAATCCTTCACCGGAAATAACGCCGTGCATTGAGCCCATTAGGGCTGTGCAAAAGTTAATTGCGATTAATCGTATCAAAATAAAAGTCTGTGTTTACATTATATATTTGTGTGTGCTGTATATAATTAATTTGTATATATAAATACCTATGCATGCATGTATATATTTAAGAATTATTTGCACTGAAATTCTGTATATATTTATAAATACATAATCTATATTATATAAATATAAATATTTTATATATGAATAACACATTTTCTTAAATATATGCATGCATGTGTGTGTATTTATATATACAAAATAATTATATACAGCACACACAAATATATTATGTAAACACAGACTTTTATTTTGGATGCGATTAATCGCAATTAATTTTTGCACAGCCCTAATAACAATGCTTAGATAAAAATTGCATTTATATTGTCTCATACATTATGTGTTCATATTTCAATGAACAAAATACTGGACTCTGTTCACACTATAAACGATAGCTATAAAGATAACTATAGCGATAATAACTATATTAGCGTCCACACCCACCCATGCACAATAATGTTCTGTTTATTATAAGTGATGTGGTTATATCTTCTGCCACTTTTAATGTTTGAGCTCTTTAAAGCAGTATGGATTCTGATAGGCTGCCAATGTTTTTATCAGCTGGAAAAAAATAGTTTTAAAAGGGATTTCAACGAAATTATTCCTCTGCTGTTAATTGGTATAGTTGTGGTGTGGACTCTACTATTCTTTTAAATTTAAAATGTTTTTTATTTATATCTGAATTGTTATCATTATAGTTATCATCCTTGGAGTAAACGGGCATGTATTCATGCTAGTTGATGCTATTTTTTTAACATAAGACATTTATTCAAGTTGTTGATCTATGTTTGTATTGTCTACGATAAAATATTTGACTCATTTCAATTTTAGCGTTTCGTGCCCTCCTTCAAATACGAGCGATGAGGAAAAAACTGAGCCCGCTCACACCCACTGGATTCAACCCTGTCATCACCTCGCAGACGTCAGATTCGGAGGAGCACTCGGTAACACATTTGGTTCACAGTGTTCATACATAGCTTTATTCACACACACACACACACACACACACATATATATATATATATATATATATACTGTATATTCAAATCTATTTATAGCTAAATAAATGCAGCCAGGCATTTAAATCTGCTTTATTGTGCCTCATCGATTGTTAAAAACTGAAAATAGCTGATCAAGGGTCCAAAATAAATATATATTCCTGGGTGTAGACGAGAATACAGATGCACTTTGTTAGGAGTACTAACATCAGTGGTGTAGTCAGACTCTCTCTCATTTTAAAATGATGCTATTATATTAAAGGTTCTTAATTTTGTTTAAAAAAAAACAAAAATAAATTTCTTATAATATACATTGCACTTCACCTAATTTCTCAAAGAGTCTGAAAACATTTGAAGATTCAGTTGCTCTAAACCCCTCCTTGCAGCAAGCCCACTTTGCTCTGATTGGTCAGACGGCCAAGTTGGTTGTGATTGGTCTTACAGCGCGTCAGAAACGAAACGCCTATTACCATATCTGAATTTCAGCTCCGGACGCTTCCTCAGTGCTTGATACACAGTGATGTGAACGATGATGTCGGTTTTTCTGTATCAATTCCAGCAAGAGTCCTCATCTATTTGAAGTGCACGCAAAGTGGGTTTGCAGCACTGAAAACAGTGTGTTTTCAACAACTTGACATGTTGAGGGGTGGTCAAAGTAGATGTCATTCACGGGGAACCAAAGAAGACCATAGGCTGGCATTATGCAAATGTGTTGATTCTTTCTATTAGGAGACAATAAGTTTATTTGTTGTGCTCAGTGATCTTTAAAACTTTGCAGACATTTTACATTCACAAACAGCTATATTACACTTTTGGATTTTGGTGTTGCTGAGCAGAGATTTGGGTGGCTCGCCAATGTATTAGATTTCTCCAATACATAAAATAAGTAAGCTTGACCAGTTCTTGTGGGGAGAAGAATTTATTGAAGGTTTGTAGTGTAGCAGTCCTTCAGCGGTGATGTTAGCAGGTCACCCTTCAACAATCTTAACCCAAAGTTCTGTCTGTGAGACAGAACTGTATACACGAAGACAAAGCCTATGGGCTACAAACAATAGAAACCTGTTAGGACCTCCCACAGGAGATCCATCTAACTTGCTAATCCACTCTGAGCAATGCTGAGTCTTTGTCATTCACAACAATCAGTTTCTGTGGGCCATACACCTGAATGGGCCATTTGGAACACACCTTTGCAGACAGACAGAGTGGATTACATTAAACAGTCACAATGTAAATGAATCTGATGACTGAAATTCAAAATCTATCAACACACTGCATAAAAGGGAATATTCAAAAAAGCATATTAGGGGCACTTTAATGCAATAACATACTGTATGCACCGTGTATTCATACTAAAAATGAAAATATTGTTATGCTTCCAAACTGCACTGCTGTTCACGGCCACATGTGTATTTACTACAGGCATCAGAGCACATCCCACCAGGCTTTGAGGCTGTGTCCCTGTTGGAGGCCTTGAATGGACCCCTGAACCCGTCGCCATCTGCTCCTCCACTTCAGGGCCTCACCAGGGGCCATGTTTCTGAATCTACGCCCACATATGGCAGCGATAGCCACCACACGCCCGTGCGCTCCCTCTCACCACTAGAACACTCTGTCAACTCCAGCCAAAATGGGAAACACAAGAAGAGTGGCTCTAAGTGAGTGAGCCCTAACTGAAAGATTGAATAGTGTATTTTGGTATTAATGGTATAACCTTTCAATTATTGTCTGCAAAACATTTCCTGGGTGTTATTAAAGGGATAGTTCACCCAAAAATGAAAATTCTATCATCGTCTACTCACCCTCAAGTTGTTCCAAACCTCTATGTGTTTATTTGTTCTGCTGAACACAAAGGAAGATATTAGGAAGAATGTTTTAATCAATCAGATCTCATTCCCCATTGACTACCATATTATGTATTTTTTCCTACTATGAAAGTCAATGGGGATTGAGATCGGTTTGATTAAAACATTCTTCCTTTGTGTACAGCAGAACAAATAAACACATAGAGGTTTGGAACAACTTGAGGGTGAGTAAACGATGATAGAATTTTCATTTTGGGGTGAACCATCCCTTTAAAACAGTCAGTTTACAGCTTTTCCTAAAGGTTAAATTATGGCCTGAAGAACAAGGCAGAGAAGTGAGTCCTTACTAATCATGTATTCTGGGAACTCTCTAGATCCCTCTCCCAGAATTCTTCAGTGCTGCCTGAGGAGGAGGACGAGAAGTCATGCAGTGAGTCTGAAGTGCAAACGTGCAGGAGAAAATTGCATGTAGAACAGCAAGAGGTACACGCATCTCAAACATTTATTAATGTATTTTATACATATTATTTTATGCATTTTTTGTTACCTTTTTAGTTTTTGAAAGGAGTCTTTTATGCTCATTAACGCTGGATTTATTCTATCAAAAATACAGTAAAATACAATAATTATAAATATTATAACAATTTCAAATATCTTTGAACCATTTTAATATATTTTTTCATCATGCTCCTTCAGAAATCATTCTAATATGCTGATTTTGTACTCAAGAAATATTTCTTATTATTATCAATGAGATAATAATAAGAAATCCCAGAATACACGATCCCAGAATAATCCCAGAATACACAATCACCATTTGGCTCATACATATGAGCCAAATTGACATGTTATGGAAGATTATAAAATACTTGCAGCATTATTATGGTATTTACCCCCATACTTATAATACATTGACATCACATCCATCTGATTATCATTATGTTTGTATTTTCCTGCAGTCTGGAGTGACTCCTGAAAGTGACAACCTCACTTTGTCATCCTCGGGGGCCATAGATCAGTCATCCTGCAACGGCACCCCTCTCTCCTCTACGATCACCTCCCCAGAGGGTACAGCTTTTCAGTGAACTAAATCTAACTCACTGAAACCCACATCAGAGCTCACTCATTTTCATTTGTTTGTCTTTCTCTTCTTCAGACCCAGTAAGCAGCAGCCTGGCCCAGTCTGTGATGTCAATGGCGTCCTCTCATAGCCAGCACTCTCAGATTAGCACCGACACACTCTCTTCAATGTCCGGATCCTACATGGCTGGGGCAGAGGGAGAGGAGGCCGCAGAGACCCCAGCAGAGAGCCGAGCCCCTTCCCAACATGAGGGTGAGGTAAGTCAGTTAGAAGACATGGATCAGGACAATTCATCACTTTTGTTTGTTATCTTTAGATGCTTTAGTTGATGCTGATTTTTTAGTGTTTGTCATCTGAGCATCAAACAGTAGTCATGTAGCCTAGTGGTTAATATCTAGGTTTCCAGGCTAATGAATAATCTAAATATATCTGATCATTTTGAGATTGGGATTTCCAGGCCTAGAAAAATCATGGAAATTAATAAAATAAAAAATGACAACTCTAGAAAAGAGTGCAACACTCACTCTACAAACATACATGTAACTAAACATTGTTTTTAAAGAAGTAAAGTTACATTTATGTTTGTAGAGTGAGTTTTGCACTCTTGAGTTGGATTCTTTTATTTTACCTCTATAGTTTGTTTCTGCATTTCAATTTTGGTTTAAAATATAAAGGCAATCAAAAAAATATAAAGGCATTCAAATTTGTATTTATTATTTAATTTAATGTAATACACTATTTTGGATGAAAAGTGCTATATAAGTAAGCTTTCCTTGCCTAGAAATTATTCATTGTGAAATTATAATTTGTGAAAAATTACAAAAATTGGGAAGGCATGGAACTTCATAGGTCAAAAGTTATCACTGTAACCAAAACTTCAATCCCCATTGCACAAAAATGTAGAAATGTATGCCAAGAGATGTTTGTGCAAATCATTTTGTGTCTTACAGAGACCATATTTACATATGTCCACAGGAAATCCCCAACGAGGCAAAAGGGCATAACTTTGTGGCTGCCATTCTTGAAGAACAGGATTCAGAGGTGAAACTTTCAAACAGCCAACCATCTTAAACCCAGCTATTTGTTTTCTATTTTATTATTTATTCAACTGTGTATTTTCGTCTTCAGGGAAATGATGTGACTGAGGAAGATTGTGCATCTCCCACCAAAGAACATGGTAATTGCAACTTCAGCTATTGGCTGTAATTATCACGATTCAAGACACTGTACACTAGATTAAGGAGAAAAAACACTGCAATGTAGGTGGCTCTTCATCCACAAGACAAGAGCTTCTAACTCTGCCCACACACCTGCTTGATGAGTAACCTATGTTTGCAGGTGGGCCAAAGGTCATTCACTACAAATATAAATATGACATGACTCATTTAAGGCGAATGTAGTTCATTTTTTATATGTTGTGTTTAATCAGCCCACATACAAGTACACTTGGCATTTGAATTTTACAGACACGTCCAGTATCTAGCTTTCTATCTATTATTGTATGTATTTAATTTTTTATAATGAGTGTGCATCTGTACTAATACTACAAATTCTTTCAAACAACTAATTGTTGATTTAAAAAAAAAAACTTTTGATATAAAGGGTTGAGGTTTTGCTTTTAGAGTTTTCTGTCTATTGTAACTAATTCCCTTTTTGCATATACATTTTTTCATCTGTTTCTTATTTAATGTGGTGAATGCTTACTAAATGAGTGTCAAAGAGTTCACCGGTTGTGTTCTCGTGCATGTGCCGATTGCATCCGCTCTGCTTTCACATGAGTATGTGTGCATCCATCAACCACAGCCATCACTAAATGGCTGCCGAGTAGCATCCTGCACCCTATTGCTCTGACCCTTCACTGCTGTTCTCCACTCGGCTGCTCTGCCCTGCCTCGGCTGCTCTTGTTTGACCTCTGACCTCGCTTGCAGGTGGGCGCAGGAGGAGCGAGGTGCCTTGTCCAGAGTTTGACAATAACAATCAGGGGCAGTCTGACACCCACTGTATGATAGGCCTGGACAATGAGCAGCCTCCTGACGGCCGATTCGCTGGTGAGTGGCAACCTCTCGAACATGGACTTTCTGATTGGAAGGGATTGGGTGAGGCGGTTTCAAGATGTCCCTTTAAAAAAGCAACTGGTTCTAAAACACTATTGGCTTTCTCTGCTCATGCACGCCCTTTCTTTGACCCTGCTGTAATTTTGTGTAGCCTTAATTGGTACAGTGGCCATGCCCTTTAACCCCCCTCTTTTGTTTGTGTTTATGTGTATGTGTGAGTTTATATCATGTATGACTTGTTTCTCTATCTCTGGGTCAAACTAATAATAGCTAAGTTCATGTTCAGTGTCTGCCAGCTCAAAGTAGCTTTGCGTCTCCCTTCATTTCTATGTTCATCACTTCATTTTTCTGCTCATCCTCCCTCTTTTGCCAGCAAATACTATTAATCCCCAACTCTTGGTTAGTGTCATCCAGAGAAAGCATTCTCTCTGGAAGGACATTAATGAAGCTTTTCACATGAGATTTGTGATAGTAAAATGTGATTCTTACACACTATTAATCATAAGCATCAGCAACATCATCATTATGTTTTTAGTCATCGTGACTACTACACAGTTGAAAATATAAAATTGGCCGAAAAGTGGACACGTAAGCCACACATAAGTGTCTGAATTTGATTACATTATGATGATGATCCCCTGCAAAGGACTCCCTTTATAAAACATATAGGTAGCTTTGCATTTATGTTGTACAAACACATCATTTAATCAATTTGTGTACATGTTAAAATATTTACTTTCTGTTAAGTTGACAATTTTTTCAGTGGAATAAAATAATTGTGATAAAAAAATCTCATGATATACAAATGAATTTAAAGGTCAAATTCAGTAAATTAATACTTTTATTTATAAATTATCTATTTGTAATATAATATAATCATTTATTTATTTATCTTTTTACATGTATTTACTAATTTTTACTGAACTTGTGTGGCCTCTGGGGGTTCCCACAAGCCAGTTTGGAAACCAATTTTGTGAAATGTTTTGAATGAAAAGTATGTCATGTGGTTTGATATTTTATGTTATGCAATGAAATCAATACACTTTCAAGTGCCAAATAAGTGTCCATATACTGTATGTATGTGGCCATTATCAAGTCCTGCTTAATATAGGATTTATAGAAAATGAAAATCACTTATTTGAATAGACACTTCATTGAACCTCCTGTTGATTAAAGATAAAAGTTTTTAGTGAAAGTGCTTTTTTTTTCCTCAAAAAGACTCCATCATCATCTTCTCTCATTATTTCTAAGCACCGAGCTTCTCCTCTCTCTCAATCCAACTCTCATTTTCTGTGGATGGCTGGTTGTATCTCTTGATGTGCTGTAAATGTGCTGTGTTCTCTCTCTTTTCTGTCTCTGTTTTTCCTTCCATCATCTCCCATCTCTCTTTCTCTATCTTCCTGGATGTCTGTGGAATGGACAGATGAGGACTCGTGTCCTGTTCACATTGAGGAATAGGTATGGAGCAAGTTAAAAGGCAATGCACAGAGGTCATGGATTCACAATGAAGTTTCTGCCTTTCTGCCATTCACTATTAGAGATTCTTTGCCTTTTGACCTCTTTGGGTTAAAAAGAGCCTTTTCATCATTTACTCAAGATGCATGGTGAATATTCAATACAGGATATTTCAGTTCACAGAAATCTTGGAGAACAATGGATAAAAGTGTCTTGATTTGCATGATGGACATTTTGACCAACCGACTGATTTATTTTAAAATTGATCTCCGAGATGCTCCAATTTGGGGGAAAAGGTCTAATTCTTTTAGTTCTTCTATATTTCAGTTGTTTCTAAATCACTTTTCCACAAACCCATTATTATTTTACCCTTCACAACTACCTTCATGCCCTCTTTTTTTTCTGCTATCTGCTATCATCTGTATCTTCTCACATGGACTTTCTCTGTCCTGTCTGTTAGGTTTATTATACCTTGACGTCTATCGTCATGGGCGGGATCCTTTGACTCACCACGCGTCCACCAGCAACATCAACCTGGATGAGCAAGGGGTCACTAATGAGGCCGCAAACTCCAAGAACAAACCTCATCGTGGACCCTTGGCTGTGTGAAATCCTCAATCCACAGACCTACTCCAATCCTGAGAGGGATATTTGCCTCTTTCTTCATCCCACCTCTGCCTAAACTCATGCCCACACCAATTACTCATGGATCAAATCCTAAATGCAAACCGGGCAGGATTGACTGCGTGGTTTCCCTTCTCATTTGTGATAAATGTTATCTTTTTAGCATTCTTTTGGTGTTGATACTTGTGTAAAGCACCACATTTACACCAACGCTCCACCCCCTCATGTGTAGAGATGAAGCAAATCTCCCGATGAAAGACTGGAGAATGAGGACATGATAAAGACTCCAACCTCTGATCCAAGCAATGTTTTTCTCTTAGAGAGCAGGCAAATTTCATGTCAAGGCTGTGCGACTATACTGTTGTGACACTTTATAATTGCAGCAAGCACTTTGAACCTCCATGAATTCATAATCGAATCCTGCTGATCTGAATCAACATACCTTGGGATTTTCCTCAGTAATGTCACTGAACATGTGTATGAATATTTTAACTTGTGCTCCTGGAGATCTGCCCACAATACCCAAGATAGATGTTTCAAAAGAAAATGATGGAAAATGGAGAGATTAATTTTTAAAATGTACATCAAGTTTCAATTATGAAGTCAATCAATCCGTCACAAGATTTTCTTGGAGCAATAACACATATTTGCTCATGTTTCTGCCCTTGTCAGTTTGCTGCAGCTCCCTTTGAGCTCGACGTACAGCCCTGCATGTTACAAAGACCCAAAGCTACTGAGCTGCCTAAAACTTGCCTGTGATGTCCTCAGATTGCTAATGTTGATGGTATGTTAAATGTCACAAAGCTACTTTCAAGCTTTTTGTGTGTTGTTTAACAAAATATGTGTTTATTTCATGTCTAAGGTACAATCTAGCATATGCCTATATGCTACAGTTAGTCAGTTTGACTTGAAGCAAAGCTGAAGTAGCTCTTCAGGTGTGTCGTTGGACTCATATGGATTACTATCGCAGGTACTTTGGTATAGAAGTTCCTTGAAAAGCAATTTTTGTTATGTATTCCTTTTGAAAAGTGTTGCACTTTCCTATAGAGATCCTTGAAAGTGTTTACTTGACAGTCAGTATACAGTGAGAATGAATGAAAGACTTTGAAAAGTCAAAGTCATGCCACTTACATGAAAAACATTCAACAACTTTTAGTTTTTTTTTTTTTTGACAGTTCTGCCAAACCTAATTCACTTTGTTGCACCAGTGGTATGTTAGTGGTTATTTTATTTAATGTAAATCTTTGGGCTCTCTTTTCAGATCCTGAAAGGGATGGTTTACCTAAAAATGAAAATTCTGAAAGGGCCCTGTACTGACATTCATTTTAATAACATAATTTTCAAGTGATCTTTTATGTTCCACAGAAGAAAAAAAGGCACAGATTTGGAACGACGTGAGGGTGAGTAAATTAAAATAATTTTATATTTTTAGGTGAACTATCCCTTCACCATCATTCCTACAATTCTTTAATCTAGTTTTCTTGATTCATTAGAACTTGCCTGGACTATTTGAAAGGATTCACTGTACAATCAAATAGTGATTGTATCTCTCTCAAAAGGTCCACTGTACTTTGAGAACCAACAATGCTTTTCCTTTGTGTGGAAAATGTTTATTTTTTATTTTTATTTTTTTTATTTTATATTAGCCTAGTTCTTGTTATCATTGTAAAAGTCTGTTCAATATGTTGTTTACTGTAGTATAGAATGGTGTGAAATTTCTCCAAATGGGATCGTATACATTACAAATGCACTATTAGATATTCCCTTGACAGCAGATATGTGGTGCATGTGGTAAGCGCATGGTAGTTGCAGTCAGAAAATAGAAATCCTCCACCTTTTCATTTGCACTATATGTCTAGCCCTTCCACACTAAGCTTACATGTAATGTAAGCAACAGGTACTGAGTCACAAGACAAGCAATACAGCTGCATAATAGCACGTTGTTGTCTGGAGACAATACAGATAAACGTAGCCATGCAGTGTTTTACAGCAAAATGTCACATTTACCTGCAGAGAGAAACCACTGTCGTGTAACATGCACTGAGCATGGACGTATTCAAGGGGTTTACTCCAGTTTTGCCATCTGTATTGCTTTTGTGATTCTGTTCTGTCCTCTTTCTGCACCAGGAGTGAGCTACACCTACATGAGGAATGGGTTGCATCAATTCACTTTTGTAGAATGAAGATTACAAAATGTCGAAAACACAATAAACCTTTTCTTAAAAACAAGATTGGAGTATTGTAAAAGTAAATCACCTACATATACACATATATATAATACTCAAGAAAAAATTGTTTGGAGGAAACATGAAATATGTTATCATAGATTATAGAAGATTTTATATTTAGATACATCTGAATATGTACATTGTCATGTAGTGTGTTATGTTGGCGAGAGGCCTGTGAGAAGTTAGGAAGGCTATTATACAATGGAGTAGTTTTCCCAATGCCAGTTGTGATTTATTTCACACGGTGCAGTCTACATAGAGTACAAAAAAAACAGCAACAATAAAATACAAACTTGATGCAACTTATACTGGTGTTAAAAGCACACAAAAATATGCTGTGAGCAGCAAACCTGGCACTGAACAATGCCTAATGGCATATCCACAAGAATCCCCACTCACCATAGAAGTCTATAGCAGAACATTGTCACCTAAGTACATGTTCAAAACTCATTTCTGACATGCAGTCATCATAATACAAAGTAAACAAGCAAAATACAATCACAAAATCAAACATTTAACACGGTATGTTCTGGCTATCAGACACTCAGACAGATAAGATCTAACACACAGTACAATTAGCAAAATTACCCAATAAAGAAATAATTTAAAACTGGCAATGGCTCTCTATTATCCTTCAAAACATTACCAAGTCGATGTTGGTATTGTCCATCCATATATATATTGTCCACACAAACAATAAATAATAAACTTTTCATGCAATCAGTACACCAAGTAAATTCAAAATAGCACTAGGCTGGCACTCTAGTGATGATGTCATTGACCAGGCTCATCATCACAGTCATTGAAATAATGATAATAAAATAATAATAATAATAAAATTCCCAACTAGAGTCATCCCAGTAAATCTCAGCCATTTCCAGCCCATATTCAATGCATTCAACAAGTTATTGTTATTTTTGTGATCAAAATGGTCAAATAAAAGCACATCTTACGGCTCTTAGCATGTCCATCATCCTCTCAGCACAAATTCAATCAAAGATGGCCTCCACCAACATAAACCAATAACAGCAGAATTAATGTCACATTTGTGAGGAAAAATTGCCTTCATTAACCCATCAAAAAGTGTTATGGTGCTCAGGGGAATGGTGCTGTCCATTATCATATATATATTCCATCCATTTTGATCTTGCACTTTTATATAAACGCAGGCTGTGACTGGGACCAGTTGCCAGTCATCTGCTGAGGTGGTCTTCACTGAAAGTTTGGATATGAGTTCTTTCCTTGTCTGTGTTACCTGTCTACTTTTTCTAATAGGTGAGTAAAGCTTCCACTTCCACTTCCACCATTTAGTGCACAGACAATGCTCAGTTATTCTAAGCAGCATGTTTGCAATGGCTAAATTGTAAATGTGACATCTACTTTGGTTATTTACATCTAAAATATATTTACTGGCTTGCAGATGGAGTGTACCTTAAACAAGTATGCAGTAAGCAAGATGTGCTGGAATACTTAAATCTCACCAGAGGCAATGAGAAATTCACAACTTGCCGTCCTGCACTGGACTGGACACACCCCACTGTAGTGTATGTTGATATTTACCTATACGGCATCCTTTCTATGGTATGACTGCAAACAGACTACAAATGTTCTGCGTAAAACTGCCACGATTTAAGTTTTGAAGTTTTATTTATTCATTTAATTTACTTTTTGCAGATTGAAAAATCTCAAATCTTTGTACCTCTTTTATGGATGTCTGTGGTAAGTGTTAAACAGAAATCTGCAAATATTCTAATCTGATTGTATTGCATAATCGAAAAAATACTGGTTAAAATAATTTAGCTTCTTAAAGGATATTCATTAGCTCTAGATATGTATTTATTTATTTATGCTTGCTCATTTAGAGCTGGAACAATGAACGAATCTATTGGGATCCTAAGGAGTTCTGTGGCATTAAAAATGTGACTTTACCAAAAGAGATGCTTTGGAAACCAGACCTGTATGTTCTTGAGACGTGAGTATACAGTATACAAATGATATATCTCTATAAATGTTTTTTTCTTAATTTATATAATACACACATTATACTTAATAACATGATACGTATAACATTGAGAGGAATTAAAGTATGGACATATATGTTGCATGGAAAATCTAAAATGTATGATGTATGTAGATTTGCTTTGACACAAAATCATTTCACCTGCAATGTTTCAGTGCAGAGAAGGAGGATGGACCACTAAACCCATTTTTGGTTATCACTCATGATGGAAATGTGATAATGGAGGAGGACCATAAAATTGTCAGCACCTGCACAATGAATGTGCACAAATTTCCTTTTGATACTCAAACCTGCCACATTACAGTGACTTCAATTAATCACTCAGGTGAGTGTACACTTATGGACGCGTGATATTAAAATCTGGCCTATAAGATGATAAATATTTTCAGGTTGGCAGATAATCGATAATTCGATATAAATCGATAATTGAATTAATATTAAAGTCTAAATAAATAAAAACAAAGCACACTAATAAATCAAACTAATCATTTTAAATGCTACAAGTTAATTTAGGCATCATTGTAAAGTACAGTATGAAAAAAAATTCATTTTGATATTTGCTGAAGATTATATTTAACAGGTTGCAACTATAGCCTAAGTGTTTTAAAATCTAGCACGCACCATTAAATGTACAACATCGACCAATATATATTTATTAGGTTATTGGTAAATACAGATACATTTAAAAATTGTTCACACAATTGCTCATTGTTCAAGCAATTGTTCTGACTAATCAAATATCATTTGCTGATGAATACTTTTAGGGTATTTAAACTTGTGTTTACTTCCTTGCACACTTCTGGATAAAATGAGAATCATAATTTTGTTGTTGTTGTATTGTTCCAAAAAGAGATCACGGTTCTCCCACGATTCTGACCAATCAACTAAACAAAATTACATGTAATTTACTAGAGTTTCTGAAAAAGTCTATTAAAAATATTTAATTACTCTAAGTTAACTTAAAAAAATCCGTTTGAATGAATGATTCAGTGACTCACTAATAAACACTTCACTTGTTTCACTACTGGACGAATCAGAGTGAATCTCTTGAATGAATGATTCAATGACAAATATATTTTTATTTTGAGAGTCACTTATCGCCACATGGTGGAGTAATAACGATGTAATCGATTTAATCGTTATTTGAAACAATGCTACTTTCCAAAAGTGATTTACTCTACTTTGACTGCTACCGTTAAATCAGTGTTAATATCCAAACTATAAACTTTTGCTGTGATCGTACTTGTGTGGTTGTTTGAATCGAGATGGCGATCTTTTAACGATTAACCATGCATCTTTACTTGCTTGCCAAATAATGTATCACAAATCTTAATTGTATCAAAATGTTGTTGCTTTCCATCATCAAAAAATCCCTAGAGACAGGCTATTCATTGTCACTCTGTACCAAGCTGCTTTCCTTTATGTGAAACAGATAAAGAAATAAAGCTGGTTCCTGCCTCCAATTCATCAAAAGCAACACAGGTAGCTCGGGAAAGCATATTAACCCAAGGAGAATGGGTATTCTTGAACATATCCGTCTCAATGGACAAAGATAATTATGAGGGCCAAACTTTTGACAGGATAAAGTACACGGTACTTATACTCGTTTTGACAGTTTAGCATTTCTTCTTCAATTCCAGAGATTATAGCCTCATGTTTGACCTCTTTTTTGTCTTCTTCCTCTTTAGATTTCAGTCAAAAGGATGCCCCTGATGCATTTCATCAATTTTCAGCTACCAATATTGTTTTTCCTCATTTTGGACCTAGCTTCTTTTTTCATACCAGATAGAGGGGAGAAACTGTGCTTCAAAGTGACGGTACTACTGGGGATCTCTGTACTTTTGCTCATCCTAAATGACATCCTGCCATCCAAATCTCACAGATGTCCTCTGATTGGTAAGGGAATTCACGGTTCAAGGAAATATTCCTTAAAACAGAGAAGTCTTTTCATATATCAGAGGTGCATTTAGATTGTCTTTGTAGTTTCATATAAACTCCCTCTTTTGTTCTTTGCAGCTACGTATGTCATTGTCATCTTTTCCTTCATGTTGTTGAGTCTTCTGGAGACAATTTTGGTGATATACTTAATCAATATGAGCTCTGAACAAGACACTAAGCTGGTTCAGAGACCTGAAGATCTCAACTGTGAAACAGGTATGAATGCTCATCTTTCACTGCAAAAAGGAAACTGAACGGGCTTTACTCTCATATGACTTATATGTTTTTTTCTTTCAGATAAATGCAAAGGAGACAGCAGTGATCACATCTGTTATTCTCTAGTGGAGGCTCCTCTAGAGACTCTGATGTTGAAGGAAATATACAGCAAAGACAAAATGAATGACTTGCACTTATTGCAGATGATCCTGGAAGAGCTTCAGACTATTAAACAGACTCTTCCTCCCCATACTTTAAAAGGCCATACTGGTCAGAAGTACTGGTTAGGAATGGTCAAATACATTAACAGGCTTTTCTATGTGGTTTATCTCATCTCAATTTCTCTCTTTCTTGGTTTCATATTTCGAGAGTGGAAAGTTGAGTAATTTAAAATCTAAAATGTTCAGATCAGTGCATATAATATTACATACATTTTGTCTTCCTGCATACTGTTATTCTACAAAGAGCTGCAGCATACACTTCAAATTATCGTGTGGTAATTTTTAATCACTGGTTGCTTTGTACACTATAATGTGTTTATATGTGAAATAAAGCATGCTTTACGAGAATATCCAAAACATTGTGAAAAAACCTGACACAAACTGAATGCATTCTCTCTGGCAGGGAACCAAAATTATGTTTAATATGGTAGATGTCTGTAATGGAGACTGGAGTGGATCTAAAAGTGGAATGTGTTTACATTATGATATTGATGCCAAGACCTCTGAATATTGACTTATTTTTTGCCCTGGTGAGAGAGAATAAAATACTTATTTAATAAACATTACAACATTTTAATAACCGGTTTTCCGTGTTGACCGTTGGTGTTGCCCCTCTCCCCGTTCACCAAAAGCAGGCCTAGTGGCCTACAAACCATATATCTATGTTACAAACAAGCACGAGTGACAATGACCTCCAGACGCCAGATGGCGCTCACAGCAGCCGCTCATCCAAAACGAGACACGCAGTCACTCGGCTGCGCCTCCTGTCCTGGCACGCGCGCGAGCAATGACGTGGATTTTCACCCATTGTAAGTGCGAAATATTTGTGAACTCACTGCATTCAACTACAACACTGCAGTGTGTCTGGGCTGTTTCTTACCGTCTGTACCAAGGTAAAAACTTTCATTAATTGCGAATAGACATAATATCATAAAGCTGCTATTTTACGTCAACTTTAACAATGAATACTCTCTTATTTTGCCCTTACCGTCAAGCTGTCAAAACTTGTTTCCACATGAATGTGTTAGAGGCATTGATAGCTGATCATACGCATATTTGTATTCATTGTATAGTGAGGAGCAGCACATCAACATGATTAAAGGCAAAGTTGAAAACATTAAAGACAAAATTGATGGCAATGAGCTTGATTTGAGTCTCAGTAACCTTACAGAAGTGCCAGTCAAGGAGCTGGTAAGTAGTTTAACTTTCCAATTATCATGAGTGTACCTTGTACCTTTTTTTGGGAAAAATGGTTTAATCCTCCCTATCTTAATTGTATTCATTCAGCATGTACGTGGGCAAAGTGTGTAACTAAAATAACTGTTTTCTGTGCAGGCTGCCTTTCCGAAGGCAACGTTTTTGGATCTGTCCTGTAATAATCTAACGACCCTGACTGTAAGTAACTGTAAATAAACAATAATACAAAAAAACAACAACAAAACAAGATTTTTTTTCCATGAAAAAGTTGTGCTAATGAATTGTGCTTTTTTTTGTTACCTCACCAGCCTGAATTCTGTAGCTTGACTCACCTTATCAAAATTGACCTGAGCAAAAACCAGCTCGTCTGCTTACCAGAAGAAATCGGACAACTCATTAATCTCCAGCACCTGGATTTATACAACAATAAACTGAAACAGCTTCCCGTCGGCTTCTCGCAACTCAAGGTGCATTCGGAATGTCATGGCCTCAAACTGTAATATTAGATCATGTCATTTACTGTCTTATGTTGTATTTATCAGTATCATTTGGTAATGGAGGAGATTTGTCTGTTGTAGAGTCTGAAATGGCTGGATCTGAAGGATAACCCATTGGAGTCAACACTGGCCAAGGCTGCAGGCGATTGCTTAGATGAGAAGCAATGCAAACAGTGTGCATCCAGGGTGAGTAAAGTGCTCAGATGCAAAAATGTTAGAGATCAGTATTTTACACTATAAAACAAGCTTATTTACCACATAGTCAAAGTTTTGCAACAATTCCAAACGAACAAATTATTATGCATTACTACAGTATTCACAAAGTATTTGGTTTTGTCTATCTATGTCCAGGTTCTCCAGCACATGAAGGTACTGCAGGAAGAAGCAGACAAGGAACGAGAACGTCGATTATTAAAAGAGAGAGGTAGGGAGCTTTACAGCTTTAAATGTATTTTGTAGTCTTTTTTTCTTAGTTTAAGTTTTTTCCCTCATTACAAATGATATTAAGCATTCTAAGTTGAGCACAACAATAAAGTGACAATAAAATCAAAATTGACCATTCTTTTTTTTTTTTTTTTAAATGGAATATTACAGCATTTATTATAAATGATTCATCTGTGCCCATTTTTTTTTTTTTTTTTTTTAATTCATGTGCTCACATAATGTGCAATCAAAATGACTTCCCAGTATTCTCTTCTCTAATGATGTCTTTACTGGTGCAAGGGTGGGACAACCTGTCACTCACATGAGATCACAGCAATAGCAAACCACAACTATCCAATCAATTCCGAATAGACAAAATCAAGTCCCACACTATTTTATTTTTTTTCCATGTTTGAGAAGCCGTTTCATTCAGATATACATCACAATATGGAAGAAAAGACTATCACAACTTCCATTTCATGGCGAATTTAGTTTAGAATTGTCTCTCCCTACTTGCCTTTCGTAGACATAATTTACTATCTATCTATATATTTATTCCACATTTCATATAACTCTTCTTTGTTTTTAAAACATTTTATTTGTAAGTTTTTTTATTAATGATGAAAATTATGTATTAAGTTTATAATTAGTTTTATTCCCTTACAGAACAAGAAATGAAAAGAGAAGCTAAGCAGAGGGAAAAGGAGGCCAGGGAAAAAGAAGCACAGAAAAAGAAAAAGGCAGAAGAGAAAGAGAGGAAGAGAAAGGAGTATCAAGCTCAGATGGCTGCACTCGCTGCACAAGAACAACAGAAAAAGAAGAAGGAAGAGAAGAAAAAGAGAGCTGCTCAAAATCAAGGTACAATCTTGCATGGTATGAAACTCCATCACTTTACACCATATACTCAATACTTGATGTTCATAATGCTGAAGCCTTTTAATCTACTCTACTGTTCAAAAGTTTGGGGTCAGTACAATTTTTGAAACAATTCTCTTATGTGTGAAATATTATTGAAATAATATTGTGAAATATTATTATGTAATTTATTCATGTGATGGCAAGGCTAAATTTTCAGTACCATTAGTTCAGTCTTCACTATCACATGATCCTTCAGAAATCATTTGAATATGATGATTTTGTGCTCTGGAAACATTTCTTATTATTATTATTATTAATGTTTAAAACAGTTTTTGTGGAAACCATTATACATTTGTCAGGATTTATTTTAAAGTCCCCCTGCAGTCAATAATTGTAACCTGTAAAAAAAAATCACCAGAACAACATATATATATATATATATATATATATATATATGTATATATATATATATATATATATATATAAGTTTCATGTGAAAAATATTTATGTCTTAAAATAGCTTCAATATAACATGCAGAGCCATGAATATGCAAATGAGCCCCACCTCCACTCAGTCATACTGGCTCATCTAGTTGATTTATCAGATTGGTAGTGTGTTTTATGTATATGTCCTTTACTACATTGGACAAGTAGCTGTAATTTAATATAGCCTATGATTTAAATTCAAACTGTTTTTGAGACTTTTTTTTTTCACAGCAGTTTTAATGAGAAAATACTCAGCAATGGTGTTGACTTATGAATTTGCACATGGTTTGTCTTAAAGCATATTAAAAAAACGCCACATTGACATAGAAACATTAAAATCTTGATGTTAAATAGATTTTTTCGTAACAATAAATGTCTTTACTGTCCTTTTTGAACAATAATACTAATTTCTTTAAAAAATATCATACAAACCCCAAACATTTGAACTGTAGTGTTTGTAAAGTAATGTTAGTATAATTTTTGTTTGATGCTTTGATTGTATGCATTACACTACCTTCACTACAGGTAAAAAGACAGCGTCAGAGTCTGTGCCCAAAGCCAAGCGCTCCATCTGCTCCCTGTTCTTCTCTCTGCTCATAAAACTCCTCCTCCTGCTAATTGTGGGAGTATCGAGCGTATTAGCCGTTTGTCAGTTGACTGAACTGAGGAAGGAGGCATTCTGTGTTCCACTCAACATTCACCTGGAGGAGACCGTGAGGTGGGCACAGGGTCTGGAGGTCGTGCAGCAGGTCATTCAGAAAATGTCTGATTTCAGAACATAAGACTGTCTCTGATAATGATCCATCTTGCTGCGGATCTTAACCTTTCAGGCAACACAATGGGACCAAGTCACAGACCTGTCTGCAGAAATTCCTATGGAATTGTGTTTTTTCCCCCATCACTGCATCTTTTTAAAAACTAATAATTCATGTGATAACTATGGACCAGTCTGTGAATGGAAATCCTGCCTGTATGTCTTTAACTGCCAAAACAGCAAAGGAAGATTAAGTTAATGACTTGAAGAAACGGTTGATCAATAATAAAATGTGCAACCTTATGTAATACTGTTTCACAACATCTTATAATAAAAGAAATGAATGATTTTGATTTGCTCACAGGTTTGCTGTCCCTGTGCTGCAGGTAGTAAAAGCAAAATCGAACCCAGCACTCTATATTTAGGTAAGTGTTTTATCAGAACATTACGCATTTTGGAATCAGCTCTTTAAAGAAACATATCATTGAGCTCATAAAACCAGTATCATTATTTATTATAAGCATTAATGGACCACAAACTTGTTTTCAAGACTACTTTTGTTGCAAGGATGATAATTGTCATATATTGACTACAAAACAAATAACTGACATAAGATACAAACGGTTTCATAAGTATCTTGTATATAAGCACAAAGAACTACAATAATATTATAAGCAACAAAAATATAAGTTATCTATTTTCTTCAACATAATTTATTTTTAAAACATGCGGTATGCAAATAATATGCAGGGTAAAAGGTTTAGATTCGAGTTTACAGTACACTTTTGATTTCCATGCCTTAAGAGGTTAAAATCACAATACAATAATAACAATTACAATGATACAGTATTGAATGTCTGGTTGTGTTGACTTGAGTCATCACATTTAATTCTGAATTTAAAAAAGAAATCAGAAATATTTTGCCACACACACTATAAGAATGCGATAAACATTAAAAGATGTCACCTACAAGAGGTACTTCAGCTTTCTTTGACACAATGAATGATTAATATGTTATATTGAGATGCACCGTAGGGCTTTTTTTCTTTACATAGAGCCTTCTACAAATCTTTAACCATATTTCTATTTCAAGGCTGTATATTCACAGAGATAATGGTGTGAATGTTGCCTGTCTACTGTCCCGGGCCTTCCCATACTCCCTCTGCAGCATGAAGTCCATGTTTCCAAACACATGCTTCTGTAAAGCCTCGTTCACAGTAACCCCAAGAGTGACCTCCTGAAAGACTTCACTGACAGAGAGCTGCAGAGACAAAAATGCAATATTAGAGAATTAGTTATGGTACAAAAATCTTTCAGAAAACAGTTCAACTAACAATTAACTTATATATAGTTTCAAATATTAAATTTTAGCTGTACTCCAGTCTTCAGGTGTCACATAATCCTTCTTGAAAAGGGAATAATTTCTAAATTAAGTCCATTCACTCACCTCTCGGAAGTGGAATTTCTTGAACATGGCGATGCTTATTTTGTTATCCAAACCAATCTTGACTTCAAATTTTCTAATTCCAAGTTTATGGATGCCTGTTGAGGCAAATCACCAAAATCACTGCACATATATAGAGTTTACTACTAATAATAATAACACCACAATTTTATCAGTTTCATCCTACCATAGCACATCATCATGCGTGTTACTTCTTTCCCAAGTCCCTTTCCTCTGTAGCAGGGCACTAAAAATGACTTAATGTTACTTAAAGACCACAGTCAATCTAAATGTATTAAAAACACTGCAACCTTTACAACCTGCAATCATAATCTCCAGTTCAGCCAGGGAAGGATCACTTGGGTCAGTGAGGAAAATGTTGACATCTCCCACCATGCACTCTTGCTCCGGTATACTCGGATCTGCCCATTTCTGCTTATCCAAAATGATGAAGGTGCACTCTGTGAGAAAAAAAAAGTGTATTTGAATGAAAATAGAAACATATAAGGGGTAATACTGACAAACAGCTTGAATGTCAACAGGACACTAACAGGAAAAATGTGCATGTGTAAGGTGGAAGCTCACTGTCATCATCTTCTCTCCAGTCTCTTTGCATGTCATATTCCTGCTCCAGTGTCAGAGGCTCTGATGCAGTCAGTTTCTGCAGTTCAGGAGAGCACATCCACTGATGATACCTGAAAATACGGGGAAGATTTAGGGCAGAATGAACTGACACTACAACCATCAGATACGAGATCACATACTGGACCCACTAATAAATACCTGGGAACATGATCTGCATTGTAAGGTACCAATACAACATTTCCCCCCTCCAGTAATGTATCTTCATTTATCCTCATTATAAGCAGCCTGTAACATAAAAGTGTTTTTAAGGCACATAACTTAGGATTCTATATAGCAGTTTAGCATTTTTGTTATCGTCATACCCATAGACAGTAAAAGATAATACCTCAGATTCAAACTCGAATACAGTATGGTCGCTCAAATAATGTCCATCAGTTTAATTTACGTACACATTCAACGAGCCATTATACACTAAAAAGATATGGTATCACAACATTACGAGTTTCAATGATTTCAACTCACATAAACAGCGGCGCATATGAACTACGTCATCAGCATGAGTTGAAACTGTAAAAAAAAATCTATTTAAAGTCAATTTTGAAACACGAGAGGGCGCACGATTACAGCTTTTCGCTCAAGTTTACGTGCTATCAGAATTATCTTAAATACTAGTTTCCTTGTTAAAAAAAATTGCACATGAACGCCCTTTCAAATCAAAATTTAAACGCGACAAGCTCGTAATCACGACTTCAGAAGTGGTAAGAGGTAAGTAGGACATTTCTGATAGTATAGCGTGACGACAGCATTATTTCAGATTTCGAACTTGTAATTAAAGAAATATATTTCATATAATACATTTTTGTCTTAGAAAATTAGAGAAAATTTGTCCCCCAAGCGTTCCCCAAAAAGTAGGCTATAATTCAATGGAAAACTTGTCTTAGAAATGGTAATGATTTTAAAAAATAGCGGCTACATGAAATCAGCATATTATATGTATTACTTTTATGGCAACTCAAAAAAGACCACTGTTTATTGGGCAAGTGTCATATGTCACACTCTCCTGGTGTTCTGGTTACGTGTTATCAGACTTGACATACACCTAAATGATTATTAGGAATAGGAACACCATACTTCCTGTGTTTGACCCCCTTTCGCCTTCAGAACTGCCTTAATTCTACGTGGCATTGATTCAACAAGGTGCTGAAAGAAACATTTAGAAATGTTGGCCCATATTGATAGGATAACATCTCGCAGTTGATGGAGATTTGTGGGATGCACATCCAGGGCACGAAGCTCCCGTTCCACCACATCCCAAAGATGCTCTCTCATTTTAGTACAGTGAACTCATTGTCATGTTCAAGAAACCAATTTGAAATGATTCGAGCTTTGTGACATGGTGCATTATCCTGCTGGAAGTAGCCATCAGAGGATGTGTACATGGTGGCCATAAAGGGATGGACATGGTCAGAAACAATACTCAGGTATTTAAACAATGCCCTATTGGCACTAAGGGGCCTACAGTGTGCCAGGATCCATGTTCTCTTTCTGTTTTTGCCAAATTCTGACTCCACCATCTGAATGTCTCAACAGAAATTGAGACTGGTACCCGGTGGGGTCTTCTGCAGTTGTAGCCCATCCGCCTTAAGGTTGTGCGTGTTGTGGCTTCACAAATGCTTTGCTGAATACCTCGGTTGTAACGAGTGGTTATTTCAGTCAAAGTTGCTGTTCTATCAGCTTGAATTAGTCGGCCCATTCTCCTCTCTACTCTAGCATCAACAAGACCTTTTCGCCCACAGGACTGCCACATACTGGATGTTTTTCCATTTTCACATCATTCTTTGCAAACCCTAGAAATGGTTGTGCGTGAAAATCCTTAACTGAGCAGATTGTTTCTTTCCCATTCTGACATTCAGTTTAGAGTTCAGGAGATTGTCTAGACCAAGACCACATCCCTAAATACATTGAGCCAGGCAACTGCCATGTGATTGATAAGTGCATTAATGAGAAATTGAACGTGTTCCTATTAGATTTACCCTCGTCCTCCTTCACAAAATAATTTATTCTGCTTAGGCCTATATATCATATTTCCATTGGGATCTTTTTATGGTACTCGAATAAGGCACAGGGCGAGCAGTGTTGGAGGCTAACTTCATTTTGAAAAGGGCAGTTTGTCATGTATCTGAGTGAGCAGGGCAGCTCTATTCTTAAAGTCACCAGCTCATCATATGTATTTCCCTTCACCCCTGTCTGAAGTGACACTTTTTATGGACAAATGGCTCATTCGGCACTGTGTTTCTGTCATCGCCCTCATGCCAGTCATCCATGGCGTGACGATGAAGAGGCATCACTCAGTGCTAATGAAAGGGATTCATTCAGCTCACCCACTAGGAAAGTGTCTACCTTTCGTCTTCTCTTAAATTAGTCTAATAGAGTCCCCTCAGTCTGCCTTCCTCTGCAATAATGAATTAAGTGACAGTGAAGAGGCCATAAGTATGTGGGGTCCTGCGGGAGCTGCCTGTGAGATAGACCCTCAAGAGGACAAGCTGATCCATCTCTCTCTCGTCGCTCTCCATCCTGTTGATGTGCCTGTAGACACAAATAAACACCGAGCAAGTTGACAGGTAGACAGTCAGGTTTAGTAGGGAGAGCTAAGGGAAAGATTTATTTAATTTAATTTAATTTTATTGACACTTTTTCCTCAAAAAAAAAAACAAAAACAATTATGAGGTGATTGTTATTGGAGGCCTAATTAATATTTCCCAACTTAATGATCCTTCCCGATATGCTCCCAGTATGTTGCACTGCAGGTAACACACAGGAGAAATTTGACTGGAGAGTCATGATTGATGAATGTCTTCCCTTGTAATTTCAGAAATCTGCTGATGGTGTGTCATTTATTGTGACGCCTTCATAAGCATTAATGCACGGAGCATCTTGTGTCTAAAGATGTCTAACAGCAGACAAAAGATGGTTTTATTCAAATTAAACTAGTCAGTTTTCCCACAGACTCTATCATTACCTGCTAAATGCTTGTCATGTCAACTAAATTGGGTGAAACATGCATGGAGATTTCATTGTATTATTTTCACAGGTAGTACAGGGCTTGTTGTCACATATGAAAGAACTAATCTTAATTAAAGTCTGTTTTCTAGCAATGTTATTGTATATTGGTTTCAAACACCTAATTTCTCCTATAAGGAACACAATCGCACACATTCCGGCAAGTGTTTAAAAATTTTTTTTTAATGTTGTTTTTGAAAGAAGACTTATATTCTTACCACTGCTGCATTTATTAGATCAAATAAAAACATTAATATTGTGAACTAAAATGACTGCTTTCTAATTTAATATATTTTAAAATGTAATCTCCTATAATGAAAAGGCCATATTCCTATCTTCAGTATCACTTGATCCTTCAGAAATCATTTTAATATTCTGATTTTGGCGAAAGAAACATTATAAATGACATAATTTAACATTAGGAATGAAAAATGGTAGTGTGTTTACTGTCATTGTCGATCAATTTGATTACATCTTTCTCAATAAAATTATTAATTTCCTTAAAAAAAAAAGAATCTTACTGACTGCAAGATTTTAAACGGTGTAGATTTGAACCAAAACCATATTCGCAGAACATATTTTTTTTTAATAAAACATTTTGTTTAAAAAATTTCATATGTGAGATTACTTTTTACAATCTCTCTTAATTGGTTTTCTATTTCATTTTAACTGACAAACCTACAAAAGGTTGTCTAAATGGCACCTTCTGTCTGTGACAACTTACCTCACACTTGAATGTGTGTTGTGTTTTTTCATTGGTAAAATGTAAAAAAAATTTGGGTAGTCAGGAAATAAAGCTACCCTGAGACTTCAAGACACATATATAAGCAAATAAGAATAATACGACAATTACTTTTTATCGCATCCTTCATAAGCCCTTCATAAGCCGCATCTATACTTCATAAGTTGCTGGGACACTGCCATATGCAAAATCTTGACGTGAATATCCCCTCAGTTTATTCAAGCAGAAGATGAATGCAAATGTTAACATACTCAGACTCTGATGTGAATTGTAATTTTCTCATTTCTTGTTGTTTCTATTTTGCATCATGCAAAAAACAAAACAAACAAACAAAAAAAAACCTCATTCTTTGCCCTGAAACCATATAAAGGAATAAATGTAAGGTAAATTGGTGTGAAATGTGGTTTTGGAAGTTATTATGTTTATGAAAAGCTGCTGTTGTAATTTCTGGATTTTTTTATGCAATTCTGAAGCATATATTAAACACATCCTGCTATAGCATGGTTGATTTTAAGATGGTTTCATTGGCTGCTTTGAAATTTATATGTCTATATCCTGTCCAAAGGTGGAAGCAAAACCATTGCAAGGACTAAAAACAGTTCAGAGACATCTATCACTTATACAAAAGCAACTACCTTCTATGTGGGAAATCCAGAGCTATGTGCTGGAGCTTCATGCACTATAGCAAAACTATACAGCAAGAAATCAGCCATGATTTGCAAGTGCAATATTGATTTCTCTCCTGATATGTTCCCTTATTATGTTTAATTTAAGCTGGAAAATTTTACGTTACACCACAACATTCATTTAAAAGCCAAATGAAACTTTGTGAAATATTTAATTATTTTTTTTGCCCCACTGTTGTTGCAAATGCAAATGAATCCATTAAAGTTTAATAGCCTAAAACTATTGCAAACCTTCTCAGAGAACAACTGAGCATAATTACACTTGCGTTTTATTATTGCATATCTGATGTTTGTCGCAATAATTTCCATAACTCCGGTGGCATGAGTTTTTTTCCCTACATAAAATTAAGCTCAACATATTAGAGTATGTTTGTCATATGTGTTATAAGTTTATAGGCTTTGAATGTTCCAAAAAAAAAAAAAAATTGCATTTATTTAAATATGTTCCACATTCAACTGTTTGGCATCAAAAATTATATAACAAACAAAAAGTGCAATACATTCAGAAAATCTAAGTTTTATGGTTTTTTTTGTGTGTGTTTAACAGGTTTTATCGTCATTTTTGTACATGTCAAGTCAATGGAGTTGGACAAAAACTATGATAAAACCTGTTGGAAAGCATCTTTTGAATAAGAATTTTAGTTTATTTAATAAACTTTAAGAAGTGCAGTACAAAAAGTTGCGTCATGGAATGCAGTCACATACGCATGATTTTCATTACACGAGAGTAGATATTAAACTTCATGCTGATCTGTACTTTCGCCAAGATAAGCACAAACTAAGACGTTGATTTACAGTAAACTATGCTTCTCCGTCCATTGGCAGTTTTTCCATATGGTGATGTGAATCTCCTTCTGTCCGACGTTATGAAAATGATTCATTCACTCGACGCCTGGGCAGAAGAATATTGCCTTCAGCGTGTAATGTTTTGCTAGAAAAGGCAGCAACTTATTGTTCATACTACACTTTCCTTCCAATGCTAAAGCCAAACGTCGCAGTACTTGTTCATGGCGCCAAGTAAACCGACCTTGGCTAAGAGCCACCTTACATCCTGTCAAAATGTGCCTTAATGTGGCAGGTGATAAACACAAAGGACAAGAGGGATCCTCTCCTACCCAGAGGTTTAAGTTCTGCGGTGATGGGAGAACATGTTATGTTGAACTGATAAGGAAACCGATCCTACTCTCTTCCATTGACCAAAGGTCTTGCCAGCCCAACTTGCGTTGTTCCACACTGTCCCATCTCCCATCATTTCCAGCCTGACCTTGACACACTTAAACTCCTCGGTTAAAGCAGAGACTGGCAGCTGCAATATTCCTTCACTATAAAGTCTTACTCTGCTGAAGCAGCGTGGAACTTCCAACCGTTTCCTGATGTATGAACTTATTAACACTTCCAGCTTATCCACCACCGCAGTAGACCAAACTGAAAGCACCAGAGTTTTAGTTTGCCTGGTAGAGCACAGCTGTTTATGCTCTTCAACCCTTCCACTGCTCGTCATCTAACTTCTCCCACTCGAACTCTGTCCTTTGGATCCCCATCCTACCATCTCCCAAGACTCTTCACTGGCTTCTCCGAAACTACGCATGACCTTGAATATCAGCAGCAGGATATGATGTCACTCTCTTGGCTTCTGTTTTTTTTAAAGGGATTTTTTTAGGAACTAGGCTCATTTTACAACTCCCTTAGAGTTAAACAGTTGAGTTTTACCATTTTCGAATCCATTCAGACGATTTTCTGATATTTAGAAGAATATCAGTAACCAGACAGTTTCTGCTCCCATTGACTTTCATAGTATACTCATGTAAAATGAGCCTATTTCCAAAAAGAGTGAAGTATCCCTTTAAATTCATACATTGCACGTGACGTCACAAGTACTGTCTCGTGGGCAGGAATGTCGTTCTCTAGCAACAAAACCCATTCAACTAATCAAGGATCTTGCCAGGGTGTCGCAAGATTTAATATACAAAAGTTGGTGTTTTGAGGTGTAAGCGACATGCCAGATAGTTGTTGTGTGATTGGATGCACTAATGTCAATCGTGTAATCTTAACATAAATGTGCTTACACTTTCGCCAGTAGGTGGCGAGAACGCGTTCATCTGTATATTATTGGATATATGACATGAGAAGAAGAATACATGGAGAATGTCTACTTATTACTTAGTGTGCGTTCCTTACGCAGTGTTCGCTGCTCCCTACTCCCTGAACACGGTTTATCATTTGAAGTGGACTTCACTGACTTCTTGTGAAGTGATGTATCCATGTTCCCTTATTCCCTATGCCGTTTGCAGTGCCCTTCGAACTGAACATGTTTGTTCCCTTCGAATTGGAATCTCACTTAAGATGGCGAAATACCCTGTGAAGTCCACTTCGCAGTCCACTTACGGTCGATTGGAACGCACCTAGTTACATTGCATGCATACTATCGTACACTTATTACTATTACAGCCTAACAGATTGCTAACAGGATTATATGCATTTCGCTGCTCTTGTCTGTTGTCTGATGCTAAGTGGAGTGGATAAGCAGGTAGGCTTCAATGTTTGACATCCTGTTAGCTATATATGATAAATTTGGCATACGTTTTTATTTTGTAAAACTTATCAAGCCGTCATTCGCCAGCAGGCAGGGTGTACATATTCAGATGAAGACTTAATCACATGTTGTCACTTTGTGTAACTTATAGCTACAAACATTAGCAAACGGACCTTTGCTTTGACTATGAAGATATTCCTGTTTTTCACCTCCCATATACGACAGCATTGTTAACCCATCCACTCTTGAAAAAAAGATAGCTATCTGCACTTTGGTAGGCTTTCATGTTTTTGTGCGGTGTAAGGTGACGGATTCTCTATAAGATGTATGTAACATTAAATATCTCCAAACTCCAAGTCTGGTAGAAACTTTGCCATCTTCAAAACAATGAAAACATCAGCGGGTGCTGTGTTTGGATCACATGTTCCGAGTATGTTAATCTTTTCTTGATATCTAATTCTAACATTTTGGTGACATATGGTCTAAACAGTTAATTGATTGTAGTATTGGAAATTTGCAAGGCTGCAATTCCCTTGGCTGGCCACTGTTTGCGCCATTTTGTCAGCGTTTGTTGCCCGCCAGCTACCCATGGTAGTCACGTGACTGCCAAGTATGAATTGAAGACATGGGGCTTGACTTGGGTTGTCAGTTCAAACAGACATTCACTTTTACTCTGCATTTGTCCTTGAGATATGAAGGAACTTGTTTAAATATTAATTACTGAACATGACGTTTGATTGCATAGTCACTTTAATTGAATAATCTCTGTGCCAGTTATACAACGGCAACTTTTAGGAGAGGCATCTGTCATTCTTAATCACTGCTGATCCACCTTCACAAGTTTAAGCTCTGATATTTTCCATATTGTTATTTATGGTATCTCTAATGAGATACATTTTTTAGCGTGGCCGATTTTCCTGCATTTGGGAGACTTATTGAGGCATTGTGATGGCGTAGTGGGAATGCGGCAGGATGACGTGGCAGATGGTTTATTAGAGCTGATCTCAGCTGGAAGGCCTGAATTACTGAGGGGACGGTGACACTCTCACAGCCTGTTGCGAGACACACACGCACACACACGTCGTGGACACAACTTGGCCACTCACTGATCCCATAGAGTGTTTCCAGATCACACAGTGATCTCAATGACCACATATCCTGGATACATATTCATCATGTTCAAACATGATAACCACTGTCCATTCAAAAAAAGTTATGTCAAATTCTGAGCTGCCTTTTTTTTTTTTTTGCAAAGGCGAATATTTGGCAAAGTTAAAGTCTCCAAATATTCACTATGTTTCACTACATACACTAGAATTCAACAGTTTGGGGTCCAGATTTAAAAAAAATGTTTTGAAGTGCTCACAAGGCTGCATTTATTTAATCAAAAAACAGTAAAGCAGCAAAATTGTGAAATATTATTAAAATCTATAATATATTTTCTATTTAATATATTTTAAAATGTAATTGGTTTCTGTGACTGTCCTGCATCATTACTTCAGTCTTTAGAGTCACATGATCCTTCAGAAATCATTCTAAAATGCTGATTTGCTGCTCAATAATTATTCATATCATTAATATTTGTGTGGAAGTCATGATACATTTTTTTTTCAGGATGCTTTTGAAAGTTCAGAAGAACCGCATTTATTTCAGATAGAAATATTTTTTATTTTAATGTCACTTTAGATACTTCAGTCTTTAGTGTCACATGATCCTTCAGAAATCATTCTAATATGCTGATTTGCTGCTCAATAATTATTCATATAATTAATATTTGTGTGGAAGTCATGATACATTTTTTTTTCAGGATGCTTTTAAAAAGTTCAGAAGAACCGCATTTATTTCAGATAGAAATATTTTTATTTTAATGTCACTTTAGATCAATTTATTGCATAAATAAAATTATATATTTTTTATTGACTAAAACTTTGTAGTGTAAATATAAGTAAACCATATGTTGGTTGATTTCCCTGAAAAGTGTAAACATTGTGGCTCAGTTTGTTTGGAACATTAGCTTAACCAGTAGCGTGAGTTTGGGGCTGGGCTATTTGATTGTTCAACCAATGGAAAATTGAGGAGATTGTTAAGGAAACCTGATTGAATTATTATTTTTGCATTTCTTTAGTGAATTATTGGCACAGAAATTAGACACTTCAGCTTTAAGTCTATAACCGTAAGGATTAGCCTCTGATTGCGTTATACACTGGTCTCCAATGCCAACCACTTACAGTGACTGTGATTGGGTGACCTCTGAGAGAAAGGACAGATGGTGGTGAGGGAGAGGGGTCTTAGTGATCACACTGTTCACCCAGGATCATCATATCAATGGTGGGCCATAGCCTCTTTCGGGATGATGGCAGGGTAGTTTGTCTTTGGTTTGTCTGACGTGTCTTTTGGAGGACACACTCCACAAACACTGCTAATTAGAGGTAATAAAGACACACATCATGGAGAAAAACACACTTGTGAAAATGCACGCTGTGTACAATATTGCGGTGCATGTGATAAAGCTGTCTGTTGCACAAGGGCAGGTGGAGCGGACAATCTGATCACAACTGTTCATTTATATTCTTGCTGTAAGTGTAGTTTAATGCCACGTAAAAAAGCAATATCGCACGTCATACGTGCAGTGGAAATACTTCAAACATAACCCAGCTCTATCTTTGGGATCCATGATATTCACTGGCATTGACACCAAATGACCATTCTTACTGGAGTCAGAGCTGATTGATTTTGTGAAATCAAAGTAAAAACTTGTAGCACCACTTTCAATTTAATTAATGATGGAGAAAACTGAACTGAAAGGACAACTCCAAAAACTCAAGCAGAACGGCGGAAATTTTTGTGACAAGTTAAATGGATAGAAACATGTTTTTATGCAATAATGATGAAAACATAATTTGTTGGTTTCTTTCTTGTTATGATATGCCATTTCACATACAAAGCCAAAAGCATACGATATTGACACACTAAAGAAAAAAACTTTTTGTGAACTTAATAAAATTGTGAATTATTCATAGCCTACATGGTTCATCATAAGGGATTGTCAATAGAGGACTAATCTATGACTGAGGCTTAGTTCTGGGAAAATTCGGTCCATTTAATGAGATATGTAAAAGATAATTACGATTATGACCCAGAGATGCAGAATTCTCAGCATAATTGAAGATAAAATTGCAGGAGGAGACATTGTAGCCTGGAGGCTAGACAACAAAAGACCAATGAGGAAAAAAAAAAAAAAGAAGCTTATTAGATGAGTGTTTATAGAACAGTGACTCTGCATTTTCCATGGATAAAACTCCCCAAAGTTCAGTTTTTGTCTCAGTTAATACTGTTGAATTATTTATGCACAACAATTATGTTTAGTGGGTCATAGGGAAACACTGGTTGGTTACATCAAGTTTATTGTTAGGGAAAAGAGTATGATTATTTATGATGCCAGGCTGACAGGTGCCAACACATAATTTTAAAGGCTTCAAAATAGCTAATAATGCCATAAAGCTGAATATAATCACCAGGCATATAGTCCCTGAAAAAGACTTAAATGGATGCATACAAACATAATTTGAAAAAGATTTTATGAATGAATTGTTCTTTTAAATAAAAATATTTATGATTAAGAACCAGTGATTTAAACTTGATAACTGAATCAGTTTCATGATTTTGAATGAATAATTAAAGGGATAGTTCACTTTGAAATTATTTTTAAATATGTTTTAGCTTACCTCAAGGGCATCCAAGATGTGTATTTGTTTCCACAGTAGTTTCAATTTTTATATTTTTAGGTTAAACCGTTCTTGTCTGTCAGTCATAATGGAGGTTTATGGGGTCCACCCATGGGTCCACCTCAAAGAGCATACACAGAGCATACAAGTCCAAATTAATTGATGATTAATTGATAGATGATTAAATGATTTAATGACTCGTTAATGTAAGTACACATTGATGGTCTAAGACACGAAACAAGCGGTTTGTGTGAGAAAACAAACAGTATTTGTGATCAGACAACTGATCTGAAGGCACAAGCGCTACGTTCTGCGCAAGCACCGGAAGTCCTGACACCTTTCCATTCCACAAAAGGTTCTTTGTAGTGGAAAAAATGTTCTATAGATTTCTAAAATTAGTTCTTTTAAGAACTGTTTTTAAGACTGCAGTGTGCTGCCTGTCAAAGAGGCATATTAAGGCATTGTTGTCCTTATGTTGAAAACTTAAATATCCTAATAAATCTAAGAAGGCTAATAAAGCAAGAAAAAGGTTGATTATAAATAAACTTGTATTTTATATAGTATATAAAATAAGTATATAAGTCCCTTTATAAAACCCTTTATAAAATAACACATTTTTATTTACAATTAGAATATTATACATAAACAGCACAAAACATTCATAAATGTTATTTAAACATATTTTATATAATAATAATATTTATTTCTAAAAATATTTTAGTGTATTAAAAAAAAAATGTTTTACCCACTATATGTGTGTGCCATATGTTTTAATGCTTATTCCCATGTTTCTGTTATAGCTTGGAATCAAGTCTTCTGTCTTCATGGATTTCATCCCAAGACGTCATCAGCTGACGCTTTTGACCATATGTCAAGATGTTAGATGATACGTTAGATGACGTTATCAAATCCTAACCCTACCCCAGACCTAAACCGACCCCGTTACCTAACTGGCGTTAAATGGTACCCTAAAAAGGCGAATGTTGACGCATGGTCAAAAGCGTCAGTTATATGACGTCTTGGGATGAGACTGTGTTAGATTTCATGCATACACATACCTAAAGTGTTACAAACTAGTTACTCATGCGGTTCCACAGGATGCTTTCTTAGAAGACAGCTGCATATTTAAGCAGATCTCTAGGTTTTGGAACAGAGTTTTTTTTTTTTTTTTGTTGGCTCTAAACGAGGACTCAGGTTTCAGAGTGTAAAAAGGTTTACCTGTTTCATGATTTAATAATTCAGTAGATACTGCTCTGTATATCCTTACATGACTTGATGAGATTACAGTTCCAACCATATCTGCCACTCTGGCAAGTGTTCAAGCACCAGGATGGCCTCATAAACAGGTTAATTAAAACCAGGTCAGAGGAAAATATAGTCATGAAGTTTAACGACTCTCATTCCTTCATTAATGATGGCACGATTTTGAAACAGGGGGGGCCCTGGAAGCGGAAAAGCAATATTTTGCACTTGTGCATCAATTTCTGCCCTAATTAATTTAGCTTCTTAATTATGCTGGTTTGATTGTAATGTATTCAGTTGATTAATGATGCAACAGGAAAGTTTCACTCTCATCTGGAGAGCAATTATCAGTGCACCTGTCAAGCTCTAAACTGAACTCTCTTATAAAGTCTTATTCTGTCAGATTGGTATTGGAAGACACCTAATGGTTTTGGCTCAGGTGCACAAACAGTATTTTTAGGACTTACTAATGATGATCTATTATTTTGTTGGAGATAGAGATGGGGTACAACTTGACTTTCTTTCAGACAAGTATTTATCGAATGAATGAAACCTAATTAAATGTAGACTATAAATATGTTTAACCACCAATGATGTACTTGGTCTACTCAGTCCCCTGCAGTGAATGTTATCCTCTCTTGAGGATATATTTTGCTTTCACGGTCAGTTTGAAACCCAGTACAAAAAAAAATCAAAGGTGCAACCATCAAGACCTGCTCCTTGTCCTCCCTAAAAAGGAGGTGTCTGCTAAACACCAATGAGGAGATTACAATCTTTTACAGACAGTAGAGTGAGCTATAACTCCGAATGGACACTGCATGCCTTGAGTTTGGTATGCCAAGTCAATGGCATCCACTATCCAGTGGGCCAACCTCTGTGTGGAGATTGAGACCTTTTTCTCTTACTGACCTCCAAAGCAGAAAAAGAGCTGCTCTGGGCTCTAAGGTCCACATACATGCGCAGGGGGTGAACAGGGCATGTTAATATGAGGGGTGCCTCCTCAGGGGCAGCGAATGCAAGTTCACTCCTGGTCCTGAAAACGAGTGGTTGGAACTTTGGGCACATATCCCGGCCAGGGTCTCAGGATTGCAAATAGGTTATATATAGGAGCATTTGCAACTGTTTCAGTGGGATCACTCTTCTGCCCCTGAAGGAGTTCAGCACCAACTGGGTGCGCTCGTTTGTGAGACGCACCATCATGTTGACCAAATCCAATTTTTCCAGAATTAGCCAGTCGTTAAGACAGTTGAGAATATGAATGCCCACTACCCTCAACGGTTCAAGGGCACCCACCACAACATTCATAAAGACACAGGGAGACAGGGACAGTCTGAAGGGAAGGACCTTGTACTGCTATGCCCAAACCTCAAAAGCAAACTGTAGAAATGGTCTGTATTGAGGAAAATTCAAAACATGGAAGTACTCATCCTTCCATGTCCATCACTGCAAACGACTTGGTTCGACTTGTCGAGACTGTTTTCCAAGATGGCTCCTGTCTGTATACATGAAACTGGACTGTCTTTATAAAATCTTCTTATTAAACTGTCTGTCATCTTACAAAGTTCTCAATGCTTCGTTTTGCATGTAGGGACCCTCATTATGTTACTGTGTTAGTGTGGGGCTATTTTGAGCCCTTATTAACTAGCAATTTCTTTTTACTTGGTAAATGTACTAGCATTATACACTAAACAGTTTTTAGAGATTAAACTCTTTACATTCGATTATCATGAAAACAAATCTCAGAGAACGGTTGACTAGGTACCAATGTTTTATTAGACCAAAGGTTCATTTTGCACCAGAGTTCTCCGTTAAGAAACTGTGTTACGTGAATCATCTGCATATATGCATGATGGGCAGTGTGTAACTCTGCAGGCTCTCTCTTTCCATGTGGCGTGCAGATGTAATCAGGGCGTCTCTCCGCAGGGGCGTGATGAGCTCATTAAGATGGATCAATCTAAGGAAGCAGCGCCTGCTTAACTGATAACGCCACATCCATGTCTGATACCTGTTCCTGCCATCCTGGCTCCCCATCGACCAGACATCAGGGCACACTGACATCCAGTGCTTTTTTAGCTTTACAGCTCCCCTGGAGGGATTGCAGGAGTCTTTCATCTGAGCAGTGATGTCAATGGAACAGGTCTTTGATCTGTGTTATTATTTAGATGATTTGTCATTTTGATGTGTGGTTTACTAGGTTCTTCTCACACATGTTGGCAGATTTCCTCAGGGTCAATACTCCCTTGGAGGAAACTGCGAAGTCCGATCAGGATATCCGAGATCAGTGGAAACTGTTCAATCCATATTTTTACATCAACTCCATAGTTTGGATTCAAATTGTAAGTGACATGAACAGCATATGTCAGACCAGACGCATGGAGAGATGCTATTCGTAAGTGAAAATATGGACTCTGTTTCAGAAGGAGGGAGAAATAACATGTTAGCAGATGTATTAATTCCTCTACAGCTGTGGCTGTTTTTAAGCCACATTTAAACGTTTCATCCTACACATTGTGACAGATCGATGGGAAAATAAATAAATAAATGGGATAGACATAGCCAACGAAACCTATCTGTGGGTATTGGTGTCTGTTGTGAGTTAATAGGATGTCAGTGAAGATTGATGGCCATGCCGTTGGGGGAAAGGAGGCTTGGAGCTGTGTGCATTTATGAAAATGGGCCGAAAGGACGAGAGGTGGCCATTATTCTCAAACGTCAGGGTGTTGAATATGATTTGGATGCTTGGAGCTTCATTTATTCATGCTAACTAAAGTTTGTATTTGCACTTTTGCAAGGTGGACGCTGGGCTTGGGGGGCACATTATACATTTTCAGAAGTTTATTCAAAATTGGCAAAGGTGTAGCTTAAAATCGGAAAGAGTAAAGTCAATATTTAAACAGTCAGTAACCAAATTTAAATCGGTTGGCAAAAGGGTACAAACAGGCGAGAAGTGCATTGTAATTATTATGGCAGTTTGGAAATGAAATGTCTGGTGAATGGCACTAAATGGTATGGTCTCTACCCCTTTAATCATAATTTGTGTCAAAAGGAATACATGTTGCTAGTGTTTGACTGCTACTAGTGTTGATTGGGATGCTTTTGGAGTTTTTGCAAGATTTTTCCAATAAGCCAATGTTGTGAGCTTGCATTTCATGCTGTTCCTAATACAAAGCTATGGCTAAACTAGACTTGAAATATAACTCAAAGGTCCACTTTTATGGTGTTTTGGTGTTTTTGTCCTTTTACGAGCTTGACAGATCACCATGAACTGTCATTGTATGCAAATGAACTGCAAAAAATGACTTGAGGGTCAGAAAGTAATTTTTTTTTTGGATGAATTATTCCTTTCAGATATAAAGCTTCTACATTGCATTTGAAAGTTGTTTAAGACATACATGTAGCTGTGTGATCCATAGCACAGACTCACATTTAACAGCATAAAATACATTTAATGGTAAATGAACTGCATTTATATAGCGCTTTCACAGACCCAATGGCCATCAAAGCGCTTTACATTTTGCCTCACATTCACCCATTCACTCATTCACCGTTGTATTCATACAAGCTTAATGTTGACTTTGTACTGGAAACAGGGGTGTTTGATTACTTTTAGTGATTCAAAGAATCTCTATAGTGCCCTAAAGCGCTTGTTACTGTACCTTAGACTGACTGGGCCTCAGAATGTTAAAGGTGTGCCTTAGGTGAGATGTAACAGTTTTTCTCCATAAACCTGCATGTTATTTCCAGGCCTTCCACACCATCTCAGTTTTCTTAGATTAGCTTCTCTCTCAGGATCTGTCAGCTATTGAGACTAAACCTAATTTTTCTTACACTGGTAAGACAGTCTCTATCTCTCTCTTTCCCATGTATTTTCCTTTCTCCTTGTCCTTGTGGTTTTGCTTTAAAAAAAAAACCCATGGAGACTCTCTGTCGTTCTGAATCTCGCATCCATCAGTCAGCCACTGGAGCAGAGTGTTGTGAGCGTGGGTATGGATGAGATGAGTACTGTGTGTGTGTGTGTGTGTGTGTGTGTGTGTGTGTGTGTGTGTTGTTGATACCTCAGACTGTGGTCCCTGGGCAGTCTCATACACATCAGAAAAGGAGCCATCTGCTCTCTTCTGAGGATTTGCTTCAGGTCAAGCTCAAACCCGAATGTATGAGATGCCTCTGGAAAACACAATGAACCTGGTTTAATTCCACTAAAAAACAAACAGATCTTGTCGCCGTGGGTGTTTCGATAGACGTATGCTATATCAAATGCTTCAGAGAGGAGTGTTTTTGCAGATTGGAGGTTGTTAGGCACCTCTCAAGACACTGACGCTTGTGTTTCATATATCTAACCTGGCTTTCACTCATTTAGTCAGTCAGTCACATCAGTCACATGTCTGACTTGATCTCCCATCCCAATCTCCCCTCATCCTTCAGCCTAACAGCCATGACAGCCAATCCCGTTCTTGATTGGGCTGACACTCAAAAGGGAAACAGACGAATGGAGACCAGCACCCTCTCTAGGGCTGAGACACACACTATCTGTAAATCAAGACACCCATTCCACCTTCAAAACCTGCTGGACAGACAGACAGACAGACATATATTCGCAACAAAAAGTCAAAGCAACATCAAACGAAAGATTTAAAGTCTTGCACAACTGCTTTCCCCATCCCGGTGTGCACTTAAACCTTCAAATGTGCTGTGATTTATTCAGGATTTTTACAAGAACAATCCTCTTCTTTATAGTAGTTATGTAAAAAGAAACATATTTATCTCACAGAGGCTCTGAAACTATCTAAAACTGAAGATTTTTAAAAGTAAATTTCTTTTCATAAAGAACCAACAATGACAACAAACATTTTTTATATTGTATGCATTTTTATTAATATTTCCTTTTACTATTTATTTATTATATTTCAATATATATATATATATATATATATATATATATATATAGTATTAGTATATTTTAAAATCTAATTGTGAAAAGTTTGTGAAAATGTCAAATATTATGATAAATACCACAAAATCAGGAAATTAAATTTCCTCGATTTGGAAAGCAGACCCTTCTATCATGGATATCAAAAGTTTGGAAACTCTTAGATGTTCAGCTTTTGGGATTTTGATGAATGTGATTCTGGGCTGAAAATAGAAAATTGTTTAGTGTTGTGGCCAAAAGCCCCCCAAACTGGTTGGCGTCCAGCTCGGTCAACACGGCTGCGTGCAAAGATACCAGATGTCACCTTGCTGCCTCTGCTGTTAGCTGAAGAGTAGCGCAACGAAAAGTAAACTCTTTCTGTGTATTTGTTTGATGGCGTAACAATGATTTTGGCTGCTTTAGTCAGATGGTAAAAAAAACAGATGAAGGTTAAATGATCTGTATTTTTACAAAGAGACCTTTGAGATGGAATTTGCCGCAATCACTTCTGTCTCACAGACTTTAGCATCGGCTATGCATGTTCCATTTTAAATTGGAATTAAATAGCATTTTCTAGTAATCATTTGTCGTTCTTATGATGTTTATGTACAACAGCCCATTTTAGCCAGTAATGTGAAATTGATAGCAAGAAGAGATGGCAAATCAATTATCAAATCATCTTCCGAAACGGCCCAGAGTAGTGTCATAACACAGATTGTTAATGATGCACATCTTCTGGGCCGCAGTGGTGAGTCAACAGCCCTAATTATGATCCCACTGTGAGCTTTGATGTTGACTATAAAAAGTGTAGAGATTTACTATGTCCCTAGATAGATGATGAAAGAAAGTCTAATTAAACACAGCAACTAAGGGGATTAAAGGACCTCGACGGGTTACCTGTGACACAGTGACTGAATATCAGTAGAACTAATGACAAGCTCAGTGTGAACTGTTTATGACCTTGTGTATTAGTTATATAGAAGATGACATCATCCCTATACAAAAAACCTCAATGTATGACTGATAGCGTATGCAACAGTTGTCCATTAAAGCGGGAAAATCGAGTATCAGCCTGTGTGTTTGTGTTTGGGTCTCCTGAGAAATCAGTTTACAAGCAGGATGTGACCTTTAATCTCAGATGTGTGAGGATCACAGACCATGGTACAAATGTGAAGACAGATTATCTCTGGATTAATCCGTGATTAAATCGTCAGGTCCAACTGACCTGTCGTTTGCCAGGTCCGTGGATTTCTAGGATGGGCTGGGATGATATTTCTCCAAAGCAACTCTGCCTGATGCCCTCAGTGCTTTCAGCGCTCGCCAGAACAGATGTTTGAGGACATACTCACAATTAAAAGCTGTAGCTGTAGCTCACAGTGGTGACCACAAGTGAAAGTATATGTATATTTGGTATTTTTCTAATTTAATACAGCATATTTCATTACAAATTAAAGGATCAGGTTTACGATTTGGGTGAAAAGTTGAATTGAAAAAAATGAAAATGCAGTTTAGAACGTCTTAGTATTTGGTTCGTCCCTCTTTTGCTTTTCATGTGTTTTCATGTTTTAGGGGACTTAAATGGTTTGATTAATGTACAAGCTATATATTGTATCCCCTTACATTATTAACCCTACCCCTAAACCTACCCATGACAGAAAACTTTCTGCATTTTTACATTTTCCAAAAAATGTTACAGCCCTTTAAAAACTTGAAGTGTAAAAAAGTTATAGAAGTTTAAGTTTACTGTAAAGCAATATATACTGAACAAAACATTTTTATTTTATACAAAGCATATTTTACAAAGGCCCTGTCCCAAATGTTGCACTTCATGCAGACTTTCGGTCTCTTGGACTTAAATTGCGCGTGCTCGCTGAGTCTACAAATCCGTAGGCCGTCCCATTTAGCATTTTAACGCTCTGAAATTTTCTCAGCAGCGCCCCCTGTGTACCCTTGAAGCGGTCTTCCTCGAAGACCACATAGATGCAGGCTCCACTCACTTTAACTACCCAGGAATCCTTGCGAAATGCCAATCAGAAAACGGATGGGAGGAGTTTTCGCTCACGGACTGTAAACAAGGCTGAGAAGAGAATATTTAAGAGTATAATTATGGTTTTTATGACGTAGGCGTACATTTTACCAGTTGTTACTTACGGTTTACTCAAACATTATCAACCAGTGGTTGATATCTCAAACATAATAATAGCGTGTTGAATATACGATTGCACTGTGATTCATTACATACATGGAACCGAATGTCATGGCTTAATTTTCATGTGTTAAAATTGAATATTATATAGGCTGTTATTATGTACAACTGTATTTATCATTTACATAACCATGACATCTATTCTAATGCCCATAGCATGCAATTGTAGAACTGTAAAAGCATACTGTAGTTCACATGGACATAAGATTTGGGAAAATAAAATAAATCCTGTTTTCGATGCGAAAGACTGTAATTTTTTTAATGATATTTGCTTATATCATTAAAAAATATTATTATATATTTCTAATAAAGGGACTGATGAGATGACCTTTAAGTTTATTCAGCTCAGGTTGTATGGAGAGGGATAAGGTTTTCACAGGCATGAGGAACGAGTTCCTGTTTCCGGCGTGACGATCGAGTCTGTCCCAAAAATACCTCTCAATGCGCCCTCGGGAGTCTGGACCCTATAAGTCTGCACAACATACATGACGTCACCGAAGTGTGGACTCTGAGGAAGTCCACAAGTTCGGAGTGTGCCATTTGGGACAGGGCCTAAATCATTTGAACTCAATCAGTTTTGAATGATATAATTAGTGATGATTAGGCCTACTAAAATATGGGCGGGAAAGGCAATCGGGGCACTGACAGTTGACAGGCTAAGAAGAACTGTCTATATAGTAGTATATTCTGAACATATTCATAGACATGCATAAGATCTGTTTCAACTGAAATAAATAATGCACCAGTTTTGTCAAAGCACAGAATTTACATAGCTCTCTTATATTTGTGAGTTCACTTTGTCCATGTGTGACAGTGAAAGTTGCTGTGATTGGAGGTGATGGGTACCTGAGTGTCGGCCTGTCTTCCTCGGCTGTGTGTGATTCAAGCGAAAGGATGTCCTTAGTGTCTCTTAATCATCGGAGACAAGAGGAAACTCATTTTGACAAATATGCCCTGTCACATCTTTTCCCCTAACAGAAGTACAGCTTCCATTCAAGAGTTTGACGTAGATGCTGGTATTACTGCAGAGTTCCCTCTGGATAAAAGCATATTTGTGATGCTTGCAAGGTACCTCACTTACAAAGCTTTAGGGCTATTTTCTGATTTATGTCCATGAACTAATTTAAAAATGAATCTATGAATTCATTTAAAATGATAATAAGGTTCATTTAGAAATCTGTGAATTCATAGCTGCCAAAAGGTAGCCTGTGGGAAGATTTCAGTGAAGTAAAATGCCTTGGAGGTCGCAATGACATGTTGAGAAAAAAATGACAAGTGGCATGCGGCAAATCTTATTAGGCTACATGAGCATTTGCAATTTAACCCTCTTTTGAAACCCTCTTTTATTTGAGAATGATCCAAAGAATGTTTATAGAGTCAAATCTTTCAATGTCACACACACTTGTAATAAAAAAAAACAAAAAAAAAACATTGGTTATTATCGATGTAGAAAAAAGTTTCAGGATTTTGGGATGAAATGAATGAACAGCATTTATTTTAAATAGATTTTTTTGGTAACAGTATTAAAGCCTTTTCTGTCTTGTTTTATTCATTTAATGGATCATTTTTGTAGTGATCGTGACTGTCGTCTTTGTCTGGAGGGAACAAAAAGCATTTCTAAAAGCAATGTATGTACTGCTGCATCATGGATGAGCGAATTCGTTTTTATTTTGATCAGGGACTCACTCAAGCTGAAATGTCTCCATGTCTGTCAGTGACAGACCACTTCCGAGTGTCCAAACTACCCACTTGTGTGTAAAGGCAAGATAAAACACACTTTTACAATACAGAAAAATAATACTTGGCCTCTTCCAGAATGAAACATCATTCGAATGTCGCTTTTTGTGCAAAATAAAATCGCTTTAGACATGCCAATTTTATCATAATATAATATAGCATGGCTCATAATGCTGTAAGGAGGCTCCTGCATAGTGTCGGAGCCCGCGGGGGTGTCACATGCACCAGTAGTAATGACCTTTGTTAACCAAACGCAATTTCAACAAGATCATCCCCCATCTTTGAACAATTGAAACTTCCATATGAACCTGTAATACTAATGTGTGTAAGAATCCATGAACATTCAGTGACATTTGTCTTCATATCATGAGGTCTAAAGCATCATACGAGCAATCATGAGGCTGCGCCGGTGGGGAGAAGTGTTGCCTTTGCTTATAGGAGCGGATGAGCGATGTGTGAAATGGATTTGTGTGCTCTGCTGTGCTCCTTTCACACTCTGGGCTATCATAAGCTCCGCTAATTCAGCTGCATTGCCTCAGCCCACGTTAATTATAGACTCATTGACAACAGCTCTTACTTCGGAGCAATCTACCCACCGTGCCGGCTTATTGAGGGTCGACTGAAATGAGATGGAGTTTTATGAAAGCCCCCAGAAACTGCAGCGATGGCCTAAAGCAATGCTGATGATAATTAGATCCTGTGGCAGAGCTGGTAAATGAAGTTAATGCTTTACTTGAACCCTGTAGTCATGAGACATGCCAAGGATGTCAACTTTCTCTTGTCACAATATCGTAATATAAATGTCTGCTACATGACAGAGCAGCTTGAGTCACCATGTGGAATGACTAGTGACAGGCCTTATAAATGTTGTTTTACATCACAAATGGCATGAAGATTTAAGCAAAGGTAAAGGCACACTGGAGTTTTAGAGGGTAGAAAGGAATGCATCATTTCTGCAGGCAAATTCTGTTAAATTTGCATAGTATTATTTTTATTTTAAGTTAAATAGTTTATATTTTATAAAGTATAGAGTATTTACTTTATATTTTATGAAGTATAGTATGGAGGGAAAAAATATATTTTTATAGTATTTTTTTTCCCTCAAACATTTTAAAATTGTATTTCTGAAAAGGATTAGAACCATGTACACTCACATGAGATTACATAACATAACCTGCTCTATTATTAGATACTTTTGCTTGTGGATAAAATCATGCCTGACCTTGAAAAATAACTTTACTGTTCTTCACTGATCACTAACTGTATTGGGGTTGGGGCTCTAAGATTTTTTAAGATTCAGTAAGATTCACCAATGCATAATTTATTTGATCAAAAATACCGCAAATGAAATTGTGAAATAAACAGTTAACTTAATATTTTGTAATGTTTTTAGGATCTTTTGATGAATATGAAGCTAAAGAACATCATTTATTTGAAATATTTTTTTTTCTTTTGTAACAATGTAAAAGCATTTTACAATTTAATGCATACTTTCTGAATAAAAGTACAAATTTCATTTTCATGAAATCTTACTGACCCCAATCGTTTTAATGGTTTATAGCAATTAGCAGTACATTAGCAATTGCAAGAAATAAAAGGGCATTGTGAGATAAAGAGATATAGTTAAGGCCACACCTGAATGAACATTTGAATTGGTTCTAGTTTATTTTTATTTATTTATTTGTATGCAAAAATTGATATTTTTGTTTGATCTAAGGAATTAATGTTCTTTCTTTGTTTGGTCTATTTATGAATTTCTATGTAATTAATTTGTCAGCTAAAATATAATTTACCCAGACCTTGGAACTGGAGAAGCTACATTGTCTCTTTAGTGGTTTAAATATCAAGGAGCAACAAAATCTATAACGATTTATTTCTAAAGTGCACACTAGAGTAAACGAAACCAAATATCGGTTTAAAGTTTTATTTAAGTTTGTTATATGGATATCTTACCCATGGTTTCGCCGGGATCCATGACAGCAGCATGAAACGGTTTGGAATGAAAAGGCTGCGGGCTTTTCTCATGGGGAATTATGGTAAATGTAGGTTTCAGGACAATATGGTTTGGGGTCGTGTGCTAATTCACATGTGTTTAAAGGAGATGTTTTATGTATGAATGTTTAAGTGTATTTTCTTTTTTGCTTTATGGCAAATGATATTCTTATGTTCATTCGTGTCCGTGTATTGATATATATATACAGTATATATATATATATATATATATATATATTCCCCTTTTATGTTTGATGTAATAGAAGGAGAAGTCTTGTGATACCCCTGTAATTATCAAAATGGTTTGGTCTGGATCGTTAAAAAAGCTTCAATGTCTGTGGCTGGGTTAGTGAAACATCTGAGACCCAGAACTCAGTAATGTGCTGTTGTTGCCCCATTTATTATCTTTTTTTCACTTTATTTTTGTACAGTGTGTGGTCAGCACTTAATTGTTACAGTCAATAAAATGACACTTTGTTAACTCCATGAATGTCTCCTGAAAATTTTATGGCTAGAACCTGACATATGATAAACAGCCATTCAGCTTTTTGAAAATAAACTCATGTATATGCTGCAATGTAAATAAATAAGCAGCCATTTCTTTCACTCACAACAGACTGTCAGAACATAAGCTGTATGTTTTCTTTGGGTGTGAGAATCACATTAAAACACAGGGGAGTGTGAGTGAAATTTAGCACTCTGATACAATATCAATCATTTCATGTCGGCCTTTGGGATCAAAGTAAAGGTGTCCAATATTTGAGAGGCGATGTATTACACTTATATCTTTTGGCATATTGATTCTTAGCTGGAAAGCAAAAGTCATGTTTCCAGAGGTATGCTTTGCTTCAGTCACATTTGTCTTCATCCATGTCAGGAGCTGACCAAATGAGAACATAGCAAGAAAACATATCTGCCAGATTTCTTTTCTAAAGGAATTTTAGTTTTAGAATTTAGGAATTTTAGAATTTTAGGCCGTTTTCAAAAGTCTGAATCTGATGATATTTTTGAAGATCGAAATAAGGAATAAACAGCCCGTTATGGAGCTGCTATATGGCCTCAAAATCTCTTAGGCAAAATAACAGAAGAAGTTTCATTGTTTATAGCCTTAAGTTCCTTAATCTGGCTTTGGTGGGCAATAGTGAATGTCCACAGAGAAGTTCCAGTCTGCTGTTTTAAAGTCTTTTCTTCCAACGATGAGTTGATCCAACAGCTCTGAGATTAAAGTCCTTGGTGTGTCCGTTATGGTTGATGAGCAGCCTCTGGCTTATGAAGGACCATCCAGTGAGGTCTCTCTTTAATTAACTCAATGACCAAGACCAGAGGAGCAGATATCCTCATCAGAAAAAAAAAAAAAATAACAGAGGAAAGACAAAACAGCTGCATAGATAATTATGTTTTGACAATCAGCACACATAGGGGTTATAAGCACAGAAGGGTCCTTCTGTAATACAGACATTGGTCAGAATTCTGAGATGTTTTGTCTTTGCTTCTCTTTCTGAAATGGGAATAGCAGCTAAGTGTCCCTTTGTGGTTCTTCTCTTTTTTTAAGCAAATAGCTTTATGTCTGAAGATGCTTTCTCTTTCTCCCTGGATTTAAGGTTGAGCTTGTCTAAACCTAGTGAAATGCTTTTTTTTGTCTGGTGTCAAACTTTAAAAATTTATAACTTTGAAACAATGCTGTCTGCAACATACTGTAACATATTATCATACATTAATGCCGCCACATTAGAAACAGCACAACATCAAAAATAGCTAATTTCATGTTCGTGGTCTTATTGCGAACAATTAGCACTTTTCCAAAGAAAAAAAAATATTTGTAATGATTTATTTCTACCTCTGAAATGACTTTTATTTTGGCTGATGTTACCAAGCCCTCATATTTTTAACCTTTTCATTCAAGAAACAAGATGTTATATTGAATATCTTGCATATTAGATATTGCAAATTATTAAAATTAACATTGCAAATTATCTCTAGCCAGCCAACAAATCCTTATTTTTGTATTTATTTTTGTTTTGGTTGTTTATGTTCTGTTATTGTTTGTATGTTACTTTTCTGCAATAAAAAAAAAACTCCTAGGAGCCATTTAATGGGAAAGTCATGTGACCAATTGATAATGGGTGTGTCATTTATTACGTGTGGTTAAAACACCTGTTGTTTTGTTGACTCTGTAAAGCGTGCAAGCATGTAAAAATAAAATATCAATGCAAGCTTTACAAAGAAACGTGTCACAGAATTCATTCCAGCTACTTAGTTCCTTAGCGGTCTTTGGTTTGTCTGTAAGAGCCGCTACAAGTTAGTCAACAAAATTGTTTGTTTGAGAACATGAACGCGTCGACTTTGGACGAACGAAGAGGCCCTCGCGCTTTTACCAGGATTAAGCGCAGAAAGGATTATTGCACATTGGACTTCCAACACAATAGGCCCGACGTCTGTGGATATGTTTGCTGCTAACAACAATCACCGCACAATTGGACGTTCAACTGGACAGATGTCTTCGGATACATGCTGCTGTTGAACTGGTAGGACATTGGGTTGTTACGTCTTTGCTTGTGTTCGCGGATGATTTGAAATGGTCTGGCGGTTTGTTTATGATTGATGCAGCGCTGTTGATGTGTTTGATTGATCGTTGTTAGACTGCTGGGCTTTTGCGAATCTATTGGAGTTGTGAGACATATCCGAATATGCGTTGTTTTGGATTGTGTTTGCTTGTTTGCCGTGGCCTGTTTTGCGCTGAGGTGTGTGTGCTTCAATTTTGGGATGGAAACGGGTGCGGATGTTGAAACTGAACAAGACCCATGTAAAAGAAAAGTTCAACTTAACAGCAAAGGCTTTGGCTTATAAACTTGAACATCATAAACCTATAAACCTGAGCTTCAGAAAGAATGAAAAAGAAATGTAAATGTGATCAGAAGTGCAATACCAGCGATCAAAGAACTCATGCTGAAAATGATAACGTTTCAGCGGTACAGTCTGAAATTGAAACTTTGGTGCAAACTTTTGAAGAGACCGTCAAGCTTGAATCAGACAGTCACCCCATTATTGCCTACTGACGAGCAAATTAAACAAAATGAGTGGTTCTCCAACATTTATAAGCACTGATTTGTATGGTCCAAACATTTCAGAGACGACTGTTTCCTCAACTTGGGCCAATACAGAGCTGGCCTCGATGAACGTCTGAAAATAAATCGATCGAGACACAAAGCAACAATTTCTGATGTGTAGCCTCATTGTTCACGTTCAGACAGGTTATCTTTTTCTTAAAATCGTTCCATACTGTTTATGCATAAGTCAAGCCAGTGACTAAATTATCAACTTCACATCATTTCTTTTAGTAGGATGAAACACTGCGCAAGTTTATCTGGACAACTCATTATGAAATCAATGACGAATGTTACTGCACAATAAATCCCATATCTCGTGTCTGCATTGGTGAAAGCATTAGAGAGAGTGCAGAAACTGCATTTCAATGATTAGATCTTCATTCTCGCGATCAAAAAGACATCTGCTTTAAACTAAAATCAAGTGAACATTGAAAAAATAAAATATACTATAAAAGTTTATTCTAAAATAACACTTCTATACACAGGATGTACTGTAGGCTGGGTATTAGTACCATATATGGGTCAAATATCTGCCCTTCTCTGACAGTGAAGCTGCTAGCCAGGACAGTATAGCAAGCAATGCCATGTACCTTAGAAACTCTGTGTGGGACAACAGAGGGAATTTGAGCAATAAGACAGACTGCTTATTTCAAATCCCAGAGTCTTATGTTTATCAGCATAAAATGCACTCCATTGTCAGCCATGGCTTAGCTCTGTAGGCGTGATATCGACCGGCACAGTGTGACTTTGGTGTGATGCTTAAACTTTTATCTCCTCTTCTTTTTTGGATGGGCTAAAGGCTCAATTACACCTATGTGTGAGAGGAGAGGATAAGACACAGAAAAAGGAGTAGTCTGCTCTTTATCCCTCTCTCATCAGTATCTGTTCTTCAGTGCAGTACTTCACTTTTGTAGTGTTAAAACTGGCTTTTTGGACTAACTCATTCTAGACATGCACACTCAGTCTGGCTGGGTGTTTCTTATGCCAGACATACAATATGTTATGGCTGTCTGGACCTCTGCCCAATCAGTTTTCTGTAGCTAGCTTTTTCATTTTTAACATGTGAAAGAGAGCAATGGCCTGAACATTTGGTGTCCAAAAAAAAGAAAAGAGGTCTGCTAAAATCCATGGATCCCATTATAACATTTCTTGTCCCTCTGCCCCGAAAGTGACCCTGTCTGTGAATATACATAGTATTATCAGGACATGTCATCTAGTGGCCCACGGCCAAATCCGGACAGTTAATGATTGTTCTACTGCCCTCCTCCTACTGACAAAATCAACACAATGTCTGATACAATGAGTTCAAATGTACTCTGGACTTCAGTAGTGTTTCTGGTTTTGCTTTAAGACACAGATTTTATATTGGACATGAATTTGCAACCTGATGCTGCACCAAATTTGTATGTCATACAAAATTAAATTTATATTTTAACCTGTTAAGTGTCATCCCCCCTTTTTTGAATAGACATGAAAATGGACATTTCGAAAAAAAATGGTTGGAATTCAAGAATGCTTTGGAATATAGACGCAAGATTGGTATTGTTTTAAAGAGTTAATTTGGCAGATTTTTGTAGAATTAAGAAAGTGAAATAGAAAAAAAATGTTTGGAAGTTTGAGTTTGGTGGAAATGTACAATGTAAAAAAAATAATTATTCATATTTTATATAAAATATAGATTTTCAAAACCTGGGTTACTCTAAAGCTGCAGAAAAATCAAAGCCAAAAATCTGAACAAGTTGTATTTCAAATTTTAGGTTGATTTCTCAAAAAATGACGATTTTTTTATTTTATTTTTTTTGGGTGCAGTACCAAACTTTTTCACTAGGTCATAACCAGACTCCATTGCTGCCCATATAAGGGTGCCTCCATTTCCATATGTGTTTTGAGTGATCTGAACCATTATTTCCACAATGTTCATACAATTTATGAAATATAGAGATCCTATTCAGAAGTAGTATGTATGGGAAGTTTAGCAGATTTTGATATGAATTCAACCTCTAAGAAACATACAAAGAACATGCGTATGCGTCATAGCTCGCTGCCACATCACAAATGGTGAATTTATTTATTTTTTCTTTATATTATTTTTAAAAAATTCATACCTTTTTTTTATAAAATAATTGAATGCATGCTATCTTTTGGACTCTTGGCATTAAAACAAACAAAGGTTTCTACCATTTTATTATGATGTTTCATGTTCATTGCTATTTCAAAATAAAGGTGTGAACATGCCTTAGGACTGGAGTATGAAAATATTCTTGTTGCAAATTTATAAATAACAGCTTCTCTGTAATTTATTTTGAACTTCAGTCACAAATATCAGTCACAGTTCCAAATATGTAAACTAGAGATTGCAAGCTTTCTTTTTTTATTTATTTTTTTATTATTTTCTGAGATTGCAAGCTTTCAAATGATATATAGTTTGTCAATATTACTAAGATATTATTGTTTTAAACATATAATGGCAAACGTCCTACCTGTGGGACGGTGACAGAAAAAAAAGTCATGCTTGTTCAACAGCCTGATCTTAAAAATTTATTTCAAATAATTTATGGCCAGAAAACCTTTAAATTAGATTTATATAGTGTTCTAAACCTAAATGTCTGTTTTTCTCCTGTGGAACACAAAAGAAGACATTTTGAAGAATGTTGGTAGCCAAAAGGTTTTGGTTCCCGTTCACCACTATTGTATGGACAAATTACAATGGATTAATGGGAACCGAAACTCTTGGGTAACAAACATGAGTAAATGATGACAGAAATTACATTTTTGGATGGACTTTCCCTTTGATAGCGCTCCACATGAGTACCAATAGGCTACTGATCAAATATTATAAGAATAATGTATAAGTTGCATCACTGAAAAAAGCTCTAACCAGATTTTATAATGCTGTCTCATTTCTCTATAAATCTAATGTGCATCCCCAACCTGTGGAAGTTGCCTCATTACGCTGTAATGTTACTTTAATTGGTCTTTAATTTGGTTCTGAGGCTTAGCCAGCAGACATGGCCGGCTTGGGGCAGTGCAGCCCTCTCACAGTTTCTCAGGTGGCAGTGTTTATTGCGCCCACCTATTTGCTTTCAATCTGTCAGCAGCAGGGCAAGAGCGCAAAAGAGAGGAGCGGCATTTGGCAAGCCATCTTTCACATGACATCCAAACAGTGTGTCCCATCTGCCAGACAGGCGTCCAGGCCGGGACCAGCATTTGGCAGAGTCCTGTCTGAGACGCAGTTCCCATCACACCCCCACCCCCCTTCACTCCCCACCCCTCTTCCCATCTCTCGTTTTTTCCCCTTTGAGGAATGATTATGTTTTCCTTTTTTTGGGAGACTTTAGAGAGATGAGGTCATGTGCTTGTTGCATGACTGAATGAACCTCTGGGTTTTATCTATTTTCAGCTCCGCTGAACTCCCAGGGTTTGCTTTTCTTTCCAGAGAAGGACACTTCTTTCTTTTTAAACGGTGTCAGTAGTGTTAAATGTTATAGTTCAGTGATTCAGATTTATCTTTTCATTTGGAGAAGAAAAGAAAAGAGCAAACACAAAATTACCCCAAAGCGACAAGAGGACTTCTGCAAAATAAACTTCAAGGTTTAATCTAACTAGGAGGACTGAAGGGGAATTAGTTATCATTTTCACCTGTCACAACGCTAAACACAGCCATGCCTGCCCCCCCACAGGCTAGTGGATGGAAACGTCCTAATTGGAGGGTGATTATCAGGTTGTCACCTGTCCTTATTAGAGGTGCGAGAGGCCTGCCTAACTACCACAGCTTTTCTGACTCACCCACAGTCAGTGGGCCTTTCTGCCTGGAGCAGGATTATTTTCAACTGTCTGCACCTCAGGCTGCATTTCACATCTTTTCTTTGAACAACCTCATTTGGGATGTGATGAGGCAGAGACAGGCTTTTTTTCTATGGGTAGCTTGTGTTTTTAGGTATATGCGGTGACACATTAACACATGACACAAAGTATGTCAAACTCATTCCCACATGGCTGCATCTTTAAATGGTGAATTTCATTATTAATGTCAGCAGTACTTATGTACAGCTTGTGGAAGCTAAACACTTTATTATTATTTATAAATGGAAATAACAAGAAAAAAGTGCACATTCATAGCATTTACTTGGTTTTTAAAACAGGTGGCCTAGGTGTAATGACGTCGCAGACTCTAAGAGACCCTCGTCTCCATTTGCAGCTTTTATTAGAATAGTCAACAAGCAGGGTAAATCAACCGCAAACAGATCAACAGGGAGAACACAGAGCAGAACAAGGTCACTGGCAAAACTCAGGGCAGGCAGTAAAAGGCAAAGTCCAATAAGCAATCTGGGTCAAGGCAGGCAGAGAACGATCAGAGGTTGGGGTACACAGTCTCAGTTCAGTAATCAAAACAGCAAACACAGAGATAAACACTTGAAATTTAAAGCAGGGGCAATGCAATACTTTGCAGAGAAGTGGAGTGTGGAAGTGGCTTTTATGTGTGTGTGAATGAGGTGCAGGTGTTTGATCAATCAATGCAGTGCAGGTGTGTAGCGCAACCAGTCCCAGGTAAGAGGCATGATGGGATATTGAGTTCACGTAGGTGTTTAATATTCCGGAGGGATACCTCCAATGGCAGAGAGGGTGAGCTGTACGGGAGCCTGCTCCGTTACAGAGCCCTCCCCCTGCAAGCGTATCCTGACGCAAGGAGGCAGATGGCGCCAAGGTCTTCCACGAGGTCGAGGGGCTGGCTTTTCTGGGTGCATCCGGTGAAACTCCTCAGTTAGAGTGGGGTCAAGGATATCTCCAGAGTTGACCCAGCATCGCTCCTTCGGACTAAACCTCTTCCAGTCGACCAGATATGAACAAAACTGGGTGTGGAGTGAACTTGCTTGAGAAGTCGAAGACGAAGAGAATCTGGAACAAAGAGGAGATTAGCTGGGCATTCCAGAGTAGGGTTGGGTATCGTTTGAATTTGAACGATTCTGATTCCGATTTCAATTCCTTGTTTCGATTCCGGTTCCTAACGATTCTCGATTCCGATTCTTTAAGAGGCAGGGTCAAAAAAGTTTAGCTAACCTTGCTAACCAACGGTCTTTCTGAAGGAAATACTCCTTCTGTAAAAATACTTCTTTTGTCAAAAATTTTGCATTTTGCCGAGATTTCGTTATTTTTAGAAAAGTGAAGCCACACTTTGGATCGCCGACGTAAGGTGCTCATGTTCGACTTGCGCGGTTATGCCAACACTTCCGGTAGACGCTTCTTCGTTGGTGTTGTTCAGCGGTTTCTTCTTCCGCTCGGCGGACTGTGAATATCGAAACTAGGAATCGGAATTTTTACTTTTGAACGATTCCGGGAAAAACGAAAAGTTAGTCTCGGTTCCAATCGATACTCGATACCCAACCCTATTCCAGAGGTGGTCTTACTTGCAGGTTGGCTTGTTGGATCTCCGTGATAATATCCCATTGAACTGGGGCTACTAGCAGGTTAGTGTGAATGATATTCTCAGGAGTAGGGGTTTGAACTGTATCTTCTGTTTGCCGTGAGAGAGTGTCGGCTTTAATGTTCTTGGTGCCTGGTCGGTACGTCAAAGTGAAATGAAATCTGGTGAAGAATAAGGCCCATCTAGCTTGCCGGGGGTTCAGACGATTAGCTGAGTGGAGATAATCAAGGTTTTTGTGGTCAGTGAGAATTATTAAGGGTTGAACTGCTCCCTCCAGCCAGTGGAGCCACTCCTCCTGTGATAACTTCATGGCTAGTAGTTCACGATTACCCACATCATAGTTACATTCGGCTGAGGTGAGTTTGCGGGAGAAGTAAGCACAAGGGTACATCTGGGCTGGATTGCCTTGTCATTGAGATAATATTGCCCCTACCCTTAGGCATCTACGTCCACAATGAATGGGCATTCTGGATCTGGATGACAGAGAATGCGTGCGGATGTAAAATGAGTCTTCAGTTCCTGGAATGCTTGATGGGGGGCCAAGATGGCGGCATGAGAGGTGAATGCTTTTGCTGATGCTCCTGCCTCACTAATATAGAATGCATAACTTGTTCAGTTGAGTGCGTAGTTCCATCAATTTTGGCAATGCAACCTGAGGTACTATGCCATTAGAAACATTTTGGCCTGACTCTTTTGTGAAAATGCCGAAACCACTGAAGAAACTCGAGAAAAAGGATCTACCTGCGGACGCAGCTAGCGAGGACTCCCATGCGAGTGCCGATGATGTAGGCCAGCTTGATCCAGCGTTATCCAGGGCACTACAGGAGATGACTGAGAAAATCACAAAGGTGATCGACGATAAGCTGGGGTCGCTTGCACAGACTTAATGAAGCCGAGAACAGAATTGCTGATGCCGAGTCGTCAGTTGATACAGCGAACGTGCGGCTTCAGTCTCTCACGCGCCAAGTTTCGTCACCCTCCGAACACCTGGATGATATAGAAAATCGAGGTCGGAGGAAAAACGCATCATTATCCTTCCTGAAAATGCTGAAGGAACTAATCCGACTGCATTTCTTCAGTCTTGGATCCCAGAGTGTAATTTCTATTCTTGTTTGAGGAAAAGGTAGATATCGCTCTATTAAAGGAAACACATCTGGATGATGAGGCTCATTTAAAGTTAAAACACAACTGGCCAAATCTGGAATGCTTGATGAGCGTCAGTGGACCAGTTCAGTCGAGCCGAGTGATGCTTAGTCATAGTGGTTATTGGAGCTGCAATAATGCTGACATTTCTTATACACCTCCTGTTGAAGTTGGGGTAAGGGCCAGTCCAGAACTCCCTTAACCCTCTGGGGTGTGCTGTGAGGAATAATACTATCATAATAATCCTGGAATCAAGCCTTTTTCTGACCGCTTCTGACCTCCTGTTCAAGCAGATAACAATTACAGCCTGAAATTGATTTTCTTATTTATTTATAAACATTTATATATTTTTTTCAGTTATGCAGCACTTCTGTTTAATGCAGTTTTACCTAACATCTTCATTTACACTCTCCAGGGCTTTCACTCTCTCTCTCTCCTCAGTGTCGCTTTGCTCTTCCCATCTCCTCATCATCTCCATTTTCTTTAAATAGGACATTCTTTTTGCCCTTTTCTTCCTTTTTATAATCAAATACTCTCAAATACCTCATTTTTTACGTCCCTTTACAGGAAGAATCTGAAAATCTCAATCAGGGCAGATGAGAGGTCCACCACACCAATGCCTGGCTCTCATTTCTGGATGTACACTGAACCACTTTCACGTTAATACATTATCATCTAGGCTTCTTAGTTCTCACAAATAAAGCAGATACCTACAGTATATGGTAATATTCAGTGTATCTGAGAGACCATCCATTCATCCATCCTTTATAGGGTACAATCCTATCACTTTCATTTACTTGTGCATTAACGTTAACGTAAAGAAAATGCATCCTGAAACACTGCACAATTTTGAATGAGCTATAATAACCTTCTCCCTGGTGAAGATTTGCACCTGCCCATCCATTACAGTCTGTTCTCTGTTCACTGATCTGAGTCCTGAAGGGACTCTATAGGCAAAACAAGCCTGAGCTACTCATAAAATATGGATGGCTGTTACCATGTGAGGACCACTAAATCAAAACATCAACCTGTCTAATAAATGAAAGAGACATTAGACGTATAGGGAAGATTTTAGTCAGAATAACATTCCCTCTCACCATTCCAAATTGATAGTAATGTCCCTGATATCACAGACGTGAGCTTCATCATATTGCATACGACCTTGGAATTCATATTTTTTTTGTATATTCTGCTTTATGCAGTGGGGAAAAAGAGCGATGTCTTATTGATATCTGTAAATATGGCTAGTTCTCTTACGAGAGGTTCTCTCGTACTGTGTAATACCTTGTATATTATACCAGAGCAACACGCTCTGGTTCGCTTCGGCGATGAAAACCGGATTATATCAGCTGTATTTATAGGCCCAGCCCAAGAGCTGTCACGCGAGCCGTCTTGCCTAAGTCTGCATGCTACTGCAATGCGTTTTATATTAATTCAAAATTAAGGATAATTTTTGGGTTCAATATCTCGTGGAAAAGAGGTTTTCCCCTCACATAAGATATTACGCAGCACTCGTTCCCTCTTCTAGAGAGAACGAGTAACCAAGTACATTTTGCACCTGCAGCTATTCTATAAGTGGCCCCTTCGGACATGAAAAACAGGATATGTAGTATGGGTTATGCTGTAATCTACCAGCACACTTCTTCATAAGCTCTTTAATTCAGTTTGCTATCAGGTTCCCTGTGGGCTGCTCATCTGTTATAATGACACATCATAAAATGTCCAAGGAACAAAGTTGGGCGAATTAGGGGATGTGTTTTTGGACTGTCTCCCCCTTGGGCTCCCATCTGGCGAAGCTCTAGAGTGAGTTGTTCGATGTGGTAGAGCAGAATTAACTAAGAGTCTTTAGATGGATCGGGGGAATCATGGGGGGTCCGACAGCTCATGGCACTGTGGAGCTTTTGCCACTCGTGTTCTGAATACAGAGTGCCACATGACTTGATGATGATATTAAATGACAGGGATGGCATATGAGTGATGGAGACAGATACAATGAGTGGGTATGAATGAGTTTCTTGGGGAATATTAAGCTTTATGGGTTGTTGATGAATTTGAATTCCTCATTTAAATAATATGTGCTGCTGCTCATATGCTTCATGTTATGCTCACAATTACGTAAAGGGATAGTTGTGAACATTATTTACACTCCCTCATGTTGTCACATACAATGAGAGTGAATAAGGGACTGGATCATGTGACACTGAAGACTGCAGAAATGATGACGAAAATTCAGCGTTGCATCACAGGAATAAATGAAATTTATATTTGATGAAAATAGTTATTTTAAATTGTAATAATATTTTTCAAAATGTACTGTATTTTGATCATATGAGACTTTCAAATCTTTTAAAAAAATTTACCGACCTGAATCTTTTAGCCTATGGTACTGTATTATTATTATTATTTATAAACATATATTTCCTCGTACTTATGTCTTACTTTGGTATGTTGTTCTAATGTCCATGATCTTGTATGCTTCACAAAAAAAATCATGCTCCAGTTGCATATGCTGCTCAGAACGTCAACCACTGTGATGCAGTTGAACTTGTCACTGTATGACAAGGCTGTTCAGAGATTCATTGATTTCTCATGTCCCACATATGACAAGTCTTCTTTTCTCCAATTGGTGCACCGGGCACTTGGCTGATGTCACACTCATTGATCTGTGCAGTCTCAATCACAGCACTGACAGAGACAGCAGGTCTATTTTTTGCCTGTGCTTTAGGGACTCATACTGTCTGCATACGCTGGCACTTCATATGTCAAAACCGCCTGGATGATCTCAGCTCAGTGGACAAAACCTTCTGAGATGGGCAGTCTTGTGCATCTGCCCTTAATATAGACTCTTTTGTATTGATACTTCACCCAAAACAAATAAATAATAAATTTATTGTATTATTTACTCACCCTTAAATCATTCCAAATGTCTTTCGTGTTTAGTCTGAGGCGCTATGCAATGAAAATAAAAGGGGGCCAAGTGCTATCAAGCATCAAAAAGCACAATGCAAGCTTAATAAAAGTAGTCCATATGTTTGTTGGTTGCTGTGAAAATGAGTTGAGTTAATTCACTCAATGAATATTTGAATAGCTTATATTTATTTTACTATTTGTTCAAATTATAGTTAAAAAAAAATACAATTCATATTTGAAATACTAGTGCAATGCCTGTGAAAAATAAGTGTTTGTGTGTTTTTATAATTGTTGGTTTGGTATGTTTGATTTGCTTAATAGCCTAGGCTGCTATTACACAAGCATCACTGTAATCACTGTAATTACTTTTTACACTTCTCTTTTCTAAAAGAAACACTACTTTTTCAAAAGGAATAATGTAACAAAATAATAATAATAATGTAACAAATGTATAATAACACCGTAATACATATACAATTATATTGTAATAAATGTATAAAAGACTTTAATATATAATTGCATTGTAATAAACATATAATTACATTGTAATACATGTTTAATAAGACTAACCAATGTATAATTACATTTTTTGCACTACTTTTTCAAAAAGAATCACTACTTTTTCAAAAATGAATCGCTACTTTTTCAAAAAATAATCGCTACTTTTTCAAAAGTGAACCGATACATTTTCAAAAAAGTTCAAAAGTATCGATTCGCTTTCTAAAAAATAACGATTACTTATTAAAAACTGAATTGCTACTTTTTCAAAAATGAATCGCTTTTTTCAAAAAGAATGCAACAAAATATTAATGTAACAAATAATAAAAATAATAATGTAACAAATGTATAATTACATTGTAACAAATGTATAATAAAACTGTAATAAATAAATACATTTTATTTCAAAATGCCATGTTTAATTAAATAACACATTGTCATTTTTTTAAACATAACATGCTGTTTCTTTAGTGAATTTTGCAAATAATTACAAATATCCAAATATTTTTCAGTCAAAGTCAATGACTTTGGCACTGTACACACTTTGAAGTGATATGAAAGCTTTGTGTGAGCAAACTTTCATTTGGAAAAGAGAAGCTTTGACAATAAATATAAACAAATCTTGTGATCCATGGAAGACGGAAAGTCATATGGGACTTTGAAGAACACGAGTGAGTGAGTGAATCATTTGTAAACAAACCATTCCTTTAAGATCAATTCGCCTCAGAGGGGCATTCATTCACAGTTACATGATGTGGCATCATTTACTTGAATCTCTTTCACTGCAGTCTCCTTCAGGTTAGGCTAGAGGTTAGCAGTCTAGTGGACTCCTAGTTCTTGTCCGTCTCTGTCATTCACAATGCTTCCGCTGTCTTGTTCTCTGTCCTCTCATGTCAAATTCGAAAATTGATTGCCATCTGATGTTTTCACATTTAATTAGTTCCTGTGTGACACAACCATGTCCACCACACATTGCTCTCTGCGCAACGACGGCAAAGGAGAGACGCAGAGCTGCCGCAGGACGGGCACCTCATATTCTTCATAAATATTATAATAGTCCCCTGCATCTACAGTCTGCTGTCTGTCTGTCAGATGACACAGTCATTTCAGCCTATTTAGACAGTCTGTGTGTGTCTGACTGGAATCACAGTTCAGAGGTCCAGTACAAACAGCAGAGCTCATTTCCAGTTTCTGAGTAACTGGGTTAGTGTTCAGCTGCTAAAACTAAATTTGTCTTTCATCCTGAAACGGCTGATGTTAGTGGTGTAACTCACCATCCCATTTTTTTTTTTAGTTTCTTTTGTCTCAGTGGAGCTGGATTCATTAAAATAACTAGGTGTTTTACATTATTTCATGCCTTCAATATTTAATTTTAGATACCTTTCGAATGACTTTTATATACATTTGATTGTTTTATTGACTTTTAATCTTGAAATATTTCAATTTAAATATATTAATTATTTACAAATATTATACTATGGAAGTCAATGGGGCCCAACTGTTTATTATCCAAAATATCTTCTTTTGTGTTCAGCAGAAGAAAGAAATTCATAAAGGTTTGGGAGAACTTGAGGGTGAGTAAATCATTTTTGGAAAAAATATCCCTTTAAGGGAGTTTAAGTTACCAAAAGTGCCCATGCTTGAATAAACCCCCAGCTATTGTTCTTAATGGTCATGGTTTCAATCTCAGCATTTCTGCCCTTTTGACAGTACAGATCTAATACATTTATTTACACCATTAACACTCACTATGTGGCTATCTCCCTTGGTGGCTGGGAAAAGTCTCAGCATGATTTGTCTTGATGTTCAAAGACTCTTAAGTAAAGCAAGCTCCTTTTGAAAAGAGCGATGGCAGAGGGCAAAACCAAAAATGCTAAATGAGCTCAGTCAGAATCCAGCCAAGCTCAACAAAACTGAAAAAAAAAAAGAACTATTTTCTTTGCCGAAGGCTTAGAACATGTCGTTTCACCCACAATAGCTCGGGTAAAACACTAATTTATTGCAGTCTAATCTTGTCTTGTCTGTCAGGGTAAGAGCTTTTAAGATTTTCACATCAACAAAAACTGGTACTTTGCATTACATTGCATTAATTGAAAGCCCACACTAATCCTCCGGTCTGCAGCTACAAGTTTAAGTAATAAATCTATTCTGTTCATAATGTAATGGCTCATTATTTTTGCAAGTAACTGAATAAATGAATATCAAGCAAGACGCTCTTGGTCCTTCAGCACAATTAGGAATAATACCCTATCCATTTATAAGAGGACGATTGACTTCTCCTTAGTTAATTCCTAGTAGCTATTTACTAAACTGCTTAAATCAGTCATGCTTCAATATTCTAGACCACAAAGTGCATACAGCGGTCAGAAATAACTCAGAGGTGGATAAGTAACAATTATTGGACGAGTATTATTTTATCATATCACGCAAAACCGTGCAAATTATACTTATACTTTACAACATCAGCGTTGCATGTAATGTCCTTCCGATATCCTTGTTTTCGCATGGGGCCGGTTGCTGTCTCTTTTTTTTCTGTAGCCACTCTGAAGTACAGCGGGTGAATCTCTATTTTGTCACTGGTGATTGTTTACAATTATGACAAGCTTACCGCTTTGAATCAAGCTAAGACAAGCAGATAGTTTTGAACACTGGCTGGTTATGTATTTTTATGTATTTGTACGGACTGCAGCTTTAAACAACACAGCGGAAACAAGCCACAACAGAATGAAATCGCCTCGGCATAACCGAATGAAATCGGCACAACACAACGTAAATAAGCCACAACAACACAATGGAAATGGTCCTATGTTCGCACACAAACAGGGCCTATACAGTACATATATGCAGTGAAAATTGTGTTACAACATAAACATTTTCTCTATGTGGGCGTGGCTGCACTGTTTGCATAATTCATTTGGTGAATTGAGTGTAATTCCTTTAGACAGCATGTGCAAATAAACAACAGTAGCAGTGGGCATGATTTCCTTCACCATTCTCACTATACCATACACACTATATTCCTTTGCCTTGTGTCTTTGTCGTCCAGTCTCACCTGACCACCTTGCTCTGCTAGGGGACAGTATTGCTGATTGGGCCCCCAGATATACATTACCCAGGTCCTCTTTGGGAATGCCTCGTTGCCACAAAATGCAATCTAAAATTGTGTTGGGGGGGGTGCTGCAATTTTCCCTAGGATATATATCCGTATGGCAGGAGTGAATGGATCTTAAGCTGCACAGTCTATTACATAGTGTATTAGGCCTGGCAAGAGCTCAGACCATCAGACCCTTGTGCACTTTATCACGATAATGAAAAATCTGCTGAGAGGCTGTGGACTGCACCTTGCTTTTTGTACATATCCTGAATTTCCCAGAATGGGATAGCACATGGTCCATCTAGGATGCAGAGCTAGGTGCGTGAGTGTGCAGTAAATCAATCTTAAAGTAATCTATAGGAATACGACTTTGAAGTTGATTCGGCATGTCCTGAAAATCACATTTCAGGGTTTTTTTTTTATCAATTCAAGTTTATTTTAGTCTATTCTATTAATATTAACAACAACATTGAATTATTATTATTATTACTATTAAATAAAACACTAAAACAATAAAATGTTTGTTAATGCATTAACAAACAAACAAAATGAGCAATAGCCTACATTAGTTACAGTATTTATTAATCTTTGATTAATAAAAATACGACTGTACATTGTTAGGCCATGTTAGCTCAGGTCCATTAAATAATATTAACAGATACAACTTTTGAGTTTAATGTGTTGACGTGAAAATTATCTATGATTAATAAATGCTTTAGAAGAATTTTTTTTTCATTGTTAGTTTAATGCAGTTAACTAATATTAACAAATGGAAACTTATTGTAAAATGTTACCACTAGGTTAAAAAAAAATTATTATTATTAATTTGATGTTGTTGTTAAAAACATTAGTATATGCTTGCTTATATGTCTTCTATTTTATAGTTTGACTTATCGGCCCCCTGTCCCCCTGTGGTGAAAATCATTTTTTTTATGTTGTTTATGTCTATTTGGTATTTTTAATATGCTTTATGCTTTTTAGACAAACCATGTGCAAATTGATAAGTCAACACCATTGTTGAGTATTTTTTCCTTAAAACTGGAGTGAACCAAAGACAATCTCAAATAGGGTTGCAAAATTCTGGGAATTTTCAAAGATGGGAATTAATGGTAATTTAAGGGAATTAACAGGAATTTATGGGAATAAACAGGAATAAAGTGGGAAGTTGAGGGTTGGCTCGTCATAGGGAACTTAAATATAGTTGAGGAAAGTATATTTTAGCATAATCTTGACTAAAACAAACAGATGCCATTCAAATACACTTGAATATCCATGCCATTCCTTAATCACAAGCCGATGAATAAGTAGGATGACGACGAGTGACTTCGGCACTCGTTTAACTGAGAGAGTGAAAGTCCCAGTTGTGCGCACACACTCTCGCGGTCTTCAAACTGTCTTGCTCTCAATATGCGCATAATGCGCATATCAATGAATTGAGTTGACTGAATATCTTTGAGAATACATGACGGTAAAAGGTCGGTAGACCAAAGTTTTGTTTTGTTTTTCTTCTGAACTACCACTGGTTGTGAAGTGTACTAAAATAACGTCACCTTATCATCTCTGAAAAGCGCTCCACACATTCAGATGACATAAACCACACTTTCAATTAAAAAAAAAATCTATCCGTTAATGACACGTCCGATTCGCGAACTATGACTCCTTTGAACCAATTCACTTTAATGAATGGTTAAAACAACTGATCTATCCAACATTGAACTCAAGAGACATAAAACGAAAACACTTTACAATAAGGTTCCATTTATTAAAGTCTTGTTAACTACAATATTAATATTAGTTTCTATGCGGATTTACTTCATGACAAAACCACCCCAGTCATTCTAGAATGATTCACTTCTTTCCAAATAAAGCTATTCAAGTCATCTGGAGAAATTGTTTTTATATCGTAATAGATATCGTGGAAAAATAAAATATCGCAATGCCATTTTTAACCAATATCATGCAGCCATAATTCATCTAGTAGCAATGCTGATAAGTTAGATGTTAAATAAGCTAGCGTAACTTTATTTACCACATAAGGCACATGCTAGCTACCTCATGTGTCTGTTTTTCTCTGCCTCCTGCAATATATTTTCAAGATCATTCCAGTTGTTTAGCTAGTCTTACTATTTATGTATCTGTTCATGCCATTGCATTAGTATTCTTATTTCTTACAAGCTCTTGCATTGCATTAGGATTCTTACAAGCATATTTTACAGAAAAATGCCACGTGCACCATCCGATGTTCTAATATGGAATATTTCCAAAATTCCCCAGCTTAACTTCCCATGGAAATTTACCGGAAATTTTCCGCCCCTTTGCAACCCTAGTCTCAAAAACCTGCTTTGAAATCGCTGGTGTTTTACAATTGACTTGTAACCAAGTCAACGAGTGGATCTCTGAGCTGGTGTGAGTGAGTAGAGGTGGGGCTAATCTGCATATCCCTAGAACCACCTATACTAAATGAAACAAGAGTTACATTCAAGCTATTTTATGCCATGAAGAATTTTTTTCAAGGAAAAAAAAGATTACATATATAATTTTGGTTATCAAAGATGAGTTTTATGGGATATTACTGACTGGGGGACTGCATTTGTTGACTCGACTGAAGCCTCCATTTCTCTTTGCAAAAACAGATGAGGTATTTTCATCAATTAATTAACTAAGATTTGTTGAGGTTGCTGAGATATTGCAGGTCATGTTCCTTCCAAAATTCTTGCAAGTTTTTGCATAAGGAGAATAAAAAAATCCATTAATGCACATATCTTTAAAAACTTGGGAGACGAGTGTTAATAGCCCTTTGTGCCTTTTAAGAGCACTGAAATAAATTTAAACACTATTAAATGGACCTGCCTCAGGCTGCCAGTGTGCAACTTATACTCAGGACAGGGCTTCAGAGTCAAGCTGTTCTTGCATTAACAATTCAGTAGGAAATAGTGCTCTCTAATGATTATGAAACATGAAACAAGTTATTTTATGAAACCACCCGGAAACTATTTTTTTAAATTTCCAGAGCAAATTCTCGATTCACTGAAACCTATTTGTAAAACACATTTGCAGCTGGCCCATTGAGCATCTGGCTCGCTCATAGCCTGTGCTGCAGCAACTACACATCCAATGGCGTGGGAGCCTCTGATGTCCGAGCAAATCTCCGAATTCGCTATTATAGCAGATTTTACTCCTTCAGCGACAAACTACACATATCTGGCTGTTTACTGAGCCTTCGCCGTCGAATAAGCCTTTCAGCCTGAACCTGATCCGGAGAGTGTGGATGTTTGTGAATGCACACTGGCCGCAAAAAATGCACAAATGGACAATGTAACTTTTGATGCTTACAATTGAGATAATTTCAGCTAAATCTACACTATCATAATTCATGTGTAGTTGTTAAATAGCTGTTCTACGGACAAATATCCAAACTATCACTGACATATATTTGTATTGTATTGGCCTACTTTAATCGACCTATCCCTGCATGCATTTCTGTCAGTGATCAGGTGGAATTTTTTTTCTCTCACGACCTGGGATTGTTCATCTACATTTAGTTCCACAGGGTTTCACAGCGCCGGAAAATGGGTCAGATTTGTGGAGCATGACTGGATCAAAAATATTCCTGGACTCTAAATGATCATTTATTACTATGTTGCAGGAAAACAGTGCTGGTTGGGCTGTCTCTGAAACCACTGTGGCCATATACACAATTATTCAGTCCATTCAGGAAAACAGTGTACATATGTGTTATTGAGGCAATGAGAGGGACAGACTTCTGTGCATTTGCTAGTCACTTGAAAATGTGGATGTTCTCTTGTACTGCGTAATATCTTACGCTAGGGGAAAACCTCTTTTCCACAAGATATTGAAGACGGCTTGCATGCTATTGGCTGTCCTGTGGGAACTGCATCAGCCTATCGAGAGAGGTCCTTGGTGACGTCAGATCCAATGAGGGTGCTTTGCGCCCACTACGTCACGTCCCGCCAAGACTGACATGGCCTGGGCCTAAAAATACAGCTTTACTGGCTGATATAATACAGCGTTAGTAACTGAGTACCTTTTATTGGCCAAGAAAATATCATGTTGAAATTTGCCTTTTTCTTTTCAGACAGAATTCCACTGTTGCAATGGAAAAAGTGATTTAATTACAGAGAATTACACAGCATTCATTTAATCTCTATAATTGCTCTTTTAAAAAAAAATAATGAGAAGAAAAGCAGTTGTGGAATCACAAAATAAATCTAAGTCATTGATAACATCATAATTAATCCAACTTTTGTAAAAAAAGCACACTGACTCATACAGAAACACAAACAATGGCACAATAGCAAGAGTAATGTAACAGTTCTTGAACTACATTAATAGAGTTGAATTGTCTGTTTGCACAGACTGTTTTACAAAACTGAAGAAGAGAAATGGGACATTAAAAGAGGGAGAGAGAATGATTAATTGAGCAGATATGAAAAAGAAGTGAAATAGTGAATGAAATTGTATGAGTGAGAAAGAGAGTTATGGACTGAAAAACGGCTGCTCTCTGTGTATTTTTTTTGTTCGCCTCCCCTTTCCATCAGCTGAACGCTAATCAAAGGAAGTCTATCAATAAATGATTCAAAAAGTCTATCAATAATCGGCCAAGATAAATGGAAGCCTCTGTAGTCCACGTTAACACAAAGAGCAAGTGAATGGCTAATAACTAAAACAGAAACAGATTGAGACAACTTGAGACACACGGGACGGTGCTACAGGACAAATCTTGTCATTAACCTTACAGAAATACATTAACCCTGATGTACTACAGCATGAAGATGAAACCATGCACCATCCAAAATAAGTTGATGGAGTTGATATTGGGTTTCTCAGTACCTGAGGGGCCATAAACACGACTTGAAAATGGAAAAAAAAAACTTTTATGCATTTTGGGGGCCTAAAAAAGCAAACTTTTCAAAACTTTTCTGAAAATGATACTGTTAATTCAAATTAAAGTTTATTTTTGTAAATTTTGTATTGAAAACCATTTTTATTCAAATAAAAATGCAACAGAAGCATTTTCCTAGTGGTCTGAGAATTTGGCATCAAAACCCTTGCCGAAAACTAATATAAGGGGTAATAATATATAATATATTTTATAATGGAGTTTTCAATTCATGAGTAAAATAAAGCCTGTGATTTGTTTCTTTGTTTATCATTCAGATCCCCTTTAGTTACTCCATTAAGCAGCCGCTACTCTTCCTGGGGTCTTAAAAATTTTTAACAAAAAATTAACATCAAAGCTAATATTACAACAATGAAGACAAATACAGAAGTGCACACATCATAAAAGTCATCAAACTCCCACAGAGAGAAATTGAAAAACCCCATTATAAAACCCTATGGAAAAATCTAAAAGAAAACAGAGGCGAATTAGACTTCCAGGTTCTGACATCATCACTGCACCAATCTATTTACCCAGCAAGCGTCCTTCTACTAGTAAAAGAAAATATCAGATTAAACACAATGTCAAACATAAATCCAACAGAACAGCTTATGAATATAAGAGACTGGGGCCAACATGTGTCATATGGATTCATTCCCCATGGTCTACTAATTTATAAAGCTGAATGAAATATCACTGTAGCGGGACATCTTTGGGCGATTTTATGCACCATTCAATTAAGTTCTCATTCAGACCTAGTTCATTAGAAACATCATCCTGACCAGCTGATAAGATGGGGCAGTGGCAACTAATTTCCATGCTTTGAATAATAAATTGAATTTATTTTACAGGAACTGCATGTGTTTTTTAGTGGTACATTAACTCTTTTATCAGACTATAAGATGATAATTCTTGACAAATTATAGTAACGTTGTATTTTGGTGTAGAGCTCTATGCAGGAAAATGTAAACAAAACATAAACAAATCCTTTGTAATATCTCGCATTCAGCAACAAATTTTAATAGCACTAACAGTTAGGCTACTATTCACACACTGTATATGTTAGTTAAAAAATGTACAACTTATTGCTTGGGGTTCATAAGAGTCCTATATTTTTTGTTCTGTGTGTAACAGTATAAGTGTCAAGATTTAATGCATTTGCTATGGTGAGGAAATTACCCTATATATTAATATGACTCATTCAGGCCACATACAGGACATTATATGATCCTAATTTAAAAAAGCACAGCAAAATCCATTATAGCCTTCTGTTCTCAGAGATGGATTTGTATGGACCAAGGGTTATACTGCCTTTGTTCTGTCAAGGACATGGATGACCTGCCTTGATTTCATAGATAATTTCCACAATAGGCGGTGCTGGACTCTATAATGGATCCAGCCCCCAAAACTGATTTCCTTTAGGACAGCCGAGTCGCCTCTGTGACTCTAGAAATTAAGACCCTCTCAATAGATGTACTGTGGGTTTCTTGTTTCCACTCCTATTGTCTCACATATTATTATTTAGTATTTCAGTCACTCATTCCTTCTTCCAGACACAAGGTTTAAATTAAGTCTGAAATGTATCATCATATTAGATAGGGCTGTCTAGTTTCTTTTTTTTAAGGGATATTGATGTCAAAATGACACTCTGTATTGTAAATGAATGGAGGGGAGAGATTATAAGTGGATAATGATTTAAATTTAGGTCTGTTCATGATACTAAATTATTGTATGTCTTCAGAAATTAAATCTGTTAAAATTATGGGAAAAAACTGTCAGCTGTGGTTACCAACGTTTTCCTGTTGAAAATACGGTAGCAAAATTTTAAGTTTTACTAAAATAATATATCTGAGTCAGTAATCACAAACATGCACACTAATAAACCCAGACACTTTTGGGGTAAATAGTATATGACAATACAACCAAAGCGGGTTTTATTTGTATGTGAATATATATATAACCGGCCAAAGCGATCTCATATATATGTGAACGTGACTGTGCACTGTAATATTAATGACAGAACCAGACCCATTCGGGCCCTAATCATACCGAAAGCTCCTTCGCCTGTAGGGAAGGCACGTCCATATTGTAGAATTTCATAAATGTGAAAGGCGAGGACCAACCGACCACATTACAAATATCTACCAAGAAACACATGCAGTTCCTGTAAAATAAATTCAATTTATTATTCAAAGCAAGGAAATGAGTTTCCGCTGTCCCATATAAATAAAACTGCTTCTACGGGGCCATAATGTAAGATACAAGGTAGTGGAGCCTTTTATACATTGTCGTGTTTCTTTAGAAATAAACAATGGACAAATGAAGTCTTTATACGCCTTCGATGTAAAGTTATTCGCCAATGGTGGCCCCCCAACTTCAATTTCCGGCTGGTGGATTAGCCCCTTGGTTTCTATTTCTTTGCTTGCTTTTTAATCTATCGAAACTATTTCAGAAGTAGTTTGATAGTGTTCCCTATCATATAACAGTGAAAACATGGAATGCTGGAAAAAGAGTTGTGCCAGGATATTTTCCAGTATTTCTCATCATTTGTTTCTCAGAGGAATGATAATCACAAGGGTGAGTATGCGTTAGCTGCTTAAAGAAAGGCTTTTATTGTAAACTCGGTCGGTGGTTCAAACTCAAGCCCTTCTTAATTAGAAATGAATATGTATCCAAGTGCTCACTGCAAGCTGCTAAAGTGTAGTCTCACTCAAACCACAGCCTATGGCATGGCAACCTAGGGGATGTTAATTTGCTGCCATGTTATGAGCCACGGCCAACTGCTGGGGTTGTCACCTTGGAAGGACAAAAATGAATGATCGTAATAAACAATGCAGCTTTATTCAGATCGGTTTTATTTTAACCTTTCGACAGGAATACTACACACTGACATTTGTCCGTCATAATTTTTAACATAATGTTTTTGTTTTGCTCTTTTTATTTAGCTGAATACTAAGGCTATATAGGCCTATATTACATTTCTTAGAACAAACACAAATGGCTTGAGTAATCTACTACTTTTTTACATACATATTTAAATGATATCTACATTTAAGTTAAAATATTTAGATGTGTATAGGCCTACTTATAATTTAATTGAAGTGTATAATTTAATTATAAATCTGTAATTTAAATTGGGTCGGCATAATTTGTTACGAGTAGGCTAATAAAAAAAAATGTTCTTGTTAGTAACGTAACCTCGGTTCTCTCTAGAAGAGGGAATGAGTACTGCTTAATATCTTATGCTAGGGGAAAACCTCTTTTCCACGAGATATCGAAGCCAAAAATGATTCTTAATTTTGAAGGAATGTAGTTGCGGGAGCATGCAGACATAGGCAAGTCAGCTCGCGTGACTATTGGCTGTCCTGCGGCAACTGCAGCAGCCTATCGAGAGAGGCCCTTGGTGACGTCAGATGCAATGGGGGCGCTTTGCACGCACTACATCACTTTCCACCAAAGCCTTATAAATTTAACTCGATGGGCTGATATAATCTGGTTTTTTATCATCGAAGCGAACCAGAGCATGTTGCATCCAATAATTGTAAAATGTATAAAGTTTAGAGGGAAAATGAAAAAAATGTCAGACTTTGCTGTTCATCCATATGTTCAATTCCATGTCTGGAGGCCAACACACAAGTAGGTTACATCCATTTCTTACATCCTATGTTGCTTCATTTTCTGCTGCCCATACAACTGATGATCTATTGCTTGTATATGGCCCAAGTCAAGCCGTTCCTGGCACAAGGTGAAATTGTTGATCTCAAACACATTGTAACTCCATCTAAAGATAAAATCTCTGGCAATTGCAGAGTGGTTGCAAACAGTAGAACTGAAATATCTATTTACAGTTTTCACCGCTATCAACATTCTCATTTTAAACCATCCTTGTGTTGTGCAGGCCATATACTGTAGTTAAATGGGTCAATCTAAAGCTAAAACTTTTCTATTTTTCTGCGACATTAGATTACCTCCAAGTTTCTGTCATTTATGATCTGCCACAGCCTGTCTAATTATGGAGAGACAAAGAGGACCACTCTCCAATGACAAGAACATCCCTTTATTATCACAGAGCTGTCATTTGAAACAATGCTTTTAAATAATTAGACAGTGGCACGTGCCTTTGGTTCGACGGAGCCGTCTCAAATGGGATGGTTAACCAAAACTAATGACCCCTCAACCGCTCCCATGAGCAGGCTCGGTAGGATTGGGGTGAAAAGGCAGCGAATCAGTTCATTTAGAAATGAACGTTTGTGACCCGCTGTCGTATCACAGCATCCCTTTGAGTAGATGAGAGCTAGAACAGATGATAAGTACAAAGGTTGGGAACTATCAATTCACACAGCACAGACTTCCTTTAATTAAAACAGTGAGCACTAGGTCTCTCCATGAGTATGACATGACAGTCAGAAGACAAAATCGTTGTAGAACTTATCCCAATGGACAGATGTAAACTTTTACAAAACAACAAAATATCCAGCAACCAGTTAAAAAAAAAAACCCTATTGATTATACCATTGGAACCAAGTAGTGATTAAAATTAAAAACAATGTATTTTTTGGGGAATAATTGTCTTTAATGTGCACCGTTTAGTTACAGCTCTTTAATTATAGATTTGATAGATTAGGACAGACCCTGGATTCCTGATATCACTGCTACTCTTCGATGAGATAAAACACACTGAACAGCATAGTACACATAATACTCATATAGGTTAATTAACATTGTGCTAGCAACTTGATAAAAATCACCTCATTTGATTTGGATAAGCTCAGTGCAGACAATGTACTTGTGATTGTGTGGTAACCTACATTAACTTACATCATTCATGTTGTAACCACATTCAATACCATACCGACAGAACCAACAGAACACAGAGTATAAAAAGAATACATTTCCAGTTGTTGTTTGCGGGCAGCGAGTCATTCTCGTTTATTAGCCTGTTCGGTTGTTAATTGATGGAATTTCAGTCTGCCAGCCTCTCTGTGGTGTCTTTCTCCATCGCCTTTCCCCTCTCCTGCCAGGCTGTGAAGCCCTTGGCTCAAGGTGACTAGCAGCATCTGGGACAATTTTCAGCCCTGAAATGATGCTTCAGAGAAATGCAATGATATGAAGTGACAATGGACATGTGAGTAATTGTTGTATTGTGAGCGTGTCTGTAAATGCGTGCATTACCTTTCCTCCTTAGAGCCATTATGGAAAGAAAGAGAAAAGGAATGGACTGTGACAATAAAGAATTTACAGTAAATAACACAAAGTAGGTTTGCAGGAAAATACTATTTCATTCTGTCTACTTTGAAATTTCATGTTTGATCCAATGTTTCTTTGTAGTTATTTGAGTGAAAAAGTTTTTTCTATGATAAAAGAGCAAAAATACAGCTCTTTTCACCACTTGAGTGGAAATACAAGAAATTGCAAGCAAATCTTTAAAACGATCAGACCGATTCAAATGAACATGTGAATTATTAATATTCCCGAAAACACACGTCTGCCTCGTCATTCCATTGCATCTTTCTCAAAGCTGGATGAGACTATAGGGCCCACTTGACTTTTAAATGCATTTCATTTTTCACCACAGCTACCTGTGGCGTTGATATATTGCTGCTTATTTCTTCCAGAGGACGATCCCCAGTCTCCCTGGATGTTTTTATATGCATGTATTGAATCATTTATCAACTCGCAAGATCATTCAATAATACGCTTTTCAGGAACACAGAGAAATAAGACTTTGCTGGGATGATGATGATGATGATGATGATGGTTTTAGCCTGCTTCTCCTCAGTCCTCGTGCTTGGTTTTTTATGAAAACAAAATGTGGGTCGTTCTGCAGCAGGCCTCTTTTTTTGATGTCAGTCACTGAACTGAGTGAAACATTATGAAAAAAGTACAATTATCCTGTGGTACATAAATCTATCTGTGCATGCTGGCGGTATTGAAGATTAAATCACTGCTGCAGTGCTATGAACTGTAATATGGCAATAACAAAGAAAAGCTTGTGATGAAAAAATGTAAAGTTTCTCGATGTTTAGATTCTAAAAATGCTCCTCACTCACTGCTGCAAAAGAGGGCTCCTTATCGGGAGATAACAAAAGCCTTACAGCATAATTACCCCAGCCTAGGTCACCTTGGGCTTCTCGAGAACAACGTGCGATGGAGACAGCCGAAATAATGAAATCCTAGAGTAAAGGACACTTTTTGGTAACACGTCCTCCTGTATAATCACTTCACAGAGTTCCTTTAATGAGACACTCATGACAACCTCAAATGAGCGTCATAAGCTCATAAACATTCAGATATTGTAGCTTAAATTCCAACTGAAGGAAGTGTGGCTTCTCATTTCCTAGTTTCTCTTCTTTTCCATCCGTTGCACCATCTTTCTCTTGCTTTTTCACACTCTGGAGCATCACAAGTTTATTTTGAGGCACAGACAGATTTCCTCGTGGGTATGTGAGGTTCAGTATGCAGGTCAAACAGACTCTGTAGCAGTCGTCCAATGGCAACAGCAAAACTCTATGCCAAACCTGATCTTATGGGTGTCAGCAGACTTATTTTTTTTGTGGACATTATTAAGGTAATGCTTCTTTCTGTTGCGTTACAACTGCAAACAGCCAATCCCTGTTAAAACCGGTCTAAAATATGCTGTGGCTCTGCATATAAAAGGCAGTGTTCAAAGAGTTCTATCCGTCAGCCATCTAAAGAAGACAGCAGTTACAAAGGACTAACTGATGGTCCTTTGTAATTTATTAAAGTGTGAAGATCCTTGATGATGCTAATATTAGAGTACCATTCAATTTGCTCTTCTTCAAAAGCCCGCTCACAGCAGAGTGAGAAAGAGAGGAGATTGGACATTGAACGAGAGACAGAAAGGGAATGTAAGAGCCTGAAAATCCACTTAAATAGCCCTGCTGTTTAAAATAAAAAATATTGGACAATATGTCTTAAGTGTTTACAAAATTCAGTATCATAGAGAATTACAGTGTATAATACCAAATGTACTTCAAAACGAACACTTCGTATAGTTTAGTGTCTCAGTTTGACTTCTCTACTACAATCTTTGAAGAAAAATATCTTTCGTCCAGTCCAATACACATAGCAATATATTGCATTTTATGGACTACAGGGATAAGAACGGCTAATCATTTACAGTTCTACATATCATTAGATTCATTCATTCATAGTTTAGAATGGTATTTGACGGTTTCCCTATGTAATGTACTTCCCCCAATTATTACATTATTTTACTTTAATAAATAAATTAAAATAAAATATGAAATTAATTTTTTAATAAATTAACAATTAAAAAAACGAGTATCGTGGTTTGTGTTTCTGCTCGTGTTAAAGGCAAAGTAATTGTATTGGTCAGTAGAAGCTTGTGGGCCAAATAGTTCATAATTGGCACATTGAAGGACAAGTTCACACCTCTGATTCCAAACTGGAAATTCTGCCCCATGTCATGGGCACAATAGGGCTGCTATGAACCACCCTGCTGCCTGGAACAGGCACTAGATGGTCATCCTGTAGGTGTGTGGGTACCCTATACCCTCCATATACACTGTCACTGGGATGTCCCATACAGGGGAAGATGTTGCATAATTCAGCTGGTCCATATGACAGGGGGCTCTGATAGACTGGCAGCTCCGGATATGAGTAGGGTCTATGCACCAAACTTGACGCTCTCCTGACAGCTGCCACATTGTGGAAAATCGCCTCCTTGTAGGTGGGAAGCCTTGTGGACTGGCTGTGTCTAAGCTTCTGACTTTTCCTGGTGTTTCGCCGGAAGGCGTGAAGATAGGTGTGATCCATAGGTTGGGCGTAACACATGGTGTTCCTCACCCGTCCGTGTACGTCCACACAAGGGAACAGGTCGGGTATAGCTCCTCGTGAGGAGGCTGCTGCAGTGGATCTGTCATTCTGGAACCGGACTCTGTCGGGGCCCCAAGTGGCTTTCAGGAACGACGGTCTGCGATGAAGCTTCCTTTTCCCTATCAACGGTATGTCATCGAACGCAGGCTCAAAGTACGTTTTGACACAGGAATTACAAGCTGTGTCCGCTGCTACAAAAGGATTTTCGCCGAAGGAAGAGGACAGGTGGTTTTCAGCAAAACTGTTTGCTTCGCTATGACATGTTGATTGGTCTTTATAATCGTGAAGCCCCCTCAGATCCATGGACTCCACAATGAGATTTTGGGGTCTCTTTTTCCTCCTGACGGCATCTGAAAAATCATTGTGACAAGACTTGTGGTGTTCGGTGTACATGTCTCTGTATGGAACAAAGGAAGAACCAGGATGGGCCAGGTCGGAGGGAGGATCATGCATCGCTAGATGAGGTGTGCTTAGACTGGATACAGGAAGCATACCGTCGTAGAGACCCCTGGTCCTGGCGGGAAGTGTGTAGCGAAGAGGAGTGGGCCGGGTTAGAACTCTATGGTTTACCATCGGTGGTGGGCTAGTGGTTTTGGTGTGTTGCATGAAAGGTGGAGTTATGGAATGCTGCATGTGAGGTATGTGGTTCTCTGTGACATTAGAGATATACGAGAAGTGACCTGGGACTTTTTCAGTTGTTGTCACCAGTGGGATACGTGCTGGGAGGCTGCCGCCGTGTCTGCTCCAGTTCTCAATGGTCTTGGTGGCGTTATCCAATGAGTTCTCCACTTTGGCTGAGGAGACAATGTCCTTGGCTGTCTGCAGCATTTTCAGCATGTTGGCCTGGGCGTAATTGGCTGTGAGATCTGGATTCTGAATGCTGATAGATCTGCCAAAGTCTTCAACGCCATTAAAGCAGCTGTATATGCCCTGAAATGAAAAGTGAATAGTGACTGTGTATTCCTAATGTTATTTTGTGGGCGTTTCACTGGACTAATTTGTGTCACGGCAGTATTTTTCTCCATTATAATGATTAATGTACCAGATTGTGTTTTTGTAAGAGACAAAGATCAGTTCATTGTTTCATGTCAAAGTTTAATGTGCCTCCTTATGGTGAATCATTTGATTGATTGAATTTACCCAAATATCCCTTTTTAGTAAACAAGTAGCCTGTGCATTATGTAAAATCGTATTATGCCTAGCCTAGTCTGATTCTAAAAATGACTTAATGTAAATTTACAAGGCATTCTTACCCTGCTGATAGCCAGTAGAAAGTCTAAGTGATCAGACTTGTGGACAGAGTGCCTCAGTTTCCAGTAAAGTAGATGTTCCCAAGCAAAGACCAGCAGGCTGAGGCCCATGGCCACGAGCAACATGTAGAAAACACCTGCCATGTTGTCTATGTCTAGTTTAGAGCTCATGACCTCGTTTTTCTCATTCTGACATATTCCAGACAGCCATACTGTTTCCAGTCTCTGTGTGTCCCCTGCATGAAAGGAAACAGGGTCAGGAACAATGCCAGAAACAGCGACAGTCAAAGACTACTCAACTATGACAGAAACAAGCAGATACAAAAAATAAATAAACAAATTAGAATGTGCTCTGCTCCAAAACCTAGTAAACTTCCTACCTAGATAATATTTTGAGGCAAAATTTGTGCGCTCCCAAAATGAAGGCTTTTCGGCTTTTTTTGTAGGTACTTAGTTTGGGCAATATTGCATGTATTCTTCAGGGTTAAGCAAACATTGAGTCAAGCATGAAAAAATTAAGAAAAATATAAAAATTTAGGCAGCAAAGTAGCTCACTAGTTTTAGAACATAGTCAGTGTCTACTGTCAGTGGAGGTTTTCTTAAAGGGATACTTCAGGATTTAGCATTAAGCTTTGTATTAGTAGAAAACCTGTTGTATTTTCAAATTACCGTGCTTTCCATCCTCATATCATCCTGAGACGAGAGGTTTATATATTTTTTTGTCTAGAAAAAATACTCAGATGACGCAAAAATCGTCAGTTTGCATCATCAAAGGATTGTTTGGCCAGTAGGTAAAGACTACAGTCAGTAGTAGGGGCCGTACCACATGTTTTCAACCCGTCCATAGAGGGTGGGATCTCACTCACAGAATGTACCCATAGTGTCAGCCATCTTTTTTTGGAAGCTAAGCTAGCAGGCTCTAGTTCTGTGGATAAAGTTTCCTGTACATGTCCGGCCACCGAGATCGTGCAAAATGTCCTGGATTCAGCTTTCTCTTTCTGCAGTCGCCATTCATTGTTTACATGCACACCTTTTGTTTCAATCTAACTGAATTCATTCTGATTGGTGAATTTGAAAGTAGCTTGTTTACATGAACGCTAAACAATAGATCGGTTGATGTGCATTTTAACATTGTTAAGAAAATTCCCGCTCCTCCGTGAGAGATATGAGACCGGTGCGTCTCACAGGTGTCGCTCATCGGTAATCACACCACCGGCCCCGCGCCGTCCTCCCGCGGGCCTAGCCTCGTCCTGCTCGCCACTATAAACATAATCATAGGCGACTGTAGAACGCAAAAGCCGAATCCAGGATATTTTGGGCAATCTCGAAATCCCGGGCAGACTCATCACAGAGACTCGCTAGTAGCCTAGACTTGTTTAACTACTGCGCTCTGTTACTGCTAGGCGTGGCCTCCTAGTGCAGAAAAGCAAGTGCATTCTGGGAGTTGTTGTCTTTCATCCATATAAGCCAAAAATACATTTTCTGGCTTTCTCAGTCTAGAAAGCTCATAATTCAAAAATAATTTCACATTTCTTCAACTTAAATGACCCATTTAATACATTCATCTTTCCAAAGGGTAAAGTATCCCTTTAAGTCTGTAGTTTGCGCTGACATTTCATAACCTCTCAATTCTTAGCACATCAAGTTTTTTTTAACAGTATAGCTTAGGAATGTTATAGCTTTCATGCTGGGGCAGAGGATATTAAGTGTTGACCAGTTTCCCCCAAGTGCAATTTACCATCTCCCAGGAACTGGAGGAGAGCCAGGTCTATGGGGCGCTTCCAGCGGGAGTCCTTCTGCAGAGCAATGCCGTAGCCTGTGGTAGCAAACACCTTCCCACTACCAATGGTGACCAGCTTGCAGCCCTCGTCCTTGCCAGCCATATAATTAAGAACTGCTGCATCATATATGAAGGCATCCAACTTCCTACACAGAGGACAGAAATGAGCCCAAGGCAAATGGCTTAGTAATTACACGTAATTATGTCAAGTAAATAATTAGCTCTTGTTAATTTATACTCCCCTTTTCCTTGATAAATGGTGGACGATACATTATTTATGGTTCCCACCAGTGTTTCACTGACCCTTAGATCTAACAAAATTGCTTTTAAATGATCTATATTATAAGTCGACCAATGGAGTAAATCTCAGTACAGATTATTAACAAAACATTTCAATAACAGAAAAGTAGCGTGTTTTTGGAAATGTACTTTGGTAGTACTATGATATTATTTGAAGCATCTTGAAAATACCATGTAAATGGTACCACAATAGTACTGTTTTGTTAGCATTTAGAGCTCTTCCATATAACGACACACACATAAAATGTTATTGCTGAAACTCACCCTGTCTTAAGGCTGTTGAGAGCTTCTTCCACACCCTTCTGGTTGTATTTTACCATGTGGGTGTGCATGTCAGGGTAATTGCTTCGAATGTTCCTCTCTGTGCTGCCATTTGGGACTGTCCCGAACCGAAAAGGAGGATAATGTTCCTGGGGTTTTTGAAACTAAACCAAAAAAGGAAGAAATGACATTTCAATTGTTTAGTTGAGGCAGGTTGCGTCTTAAACTTAATAGTGTAGATCAACACAGATTACATGGACTTTACACAGAATCTACTAGGTAGTTGTGACCTTGGAAAAGTATATCGAAGTACTGCTTTTTTAATTTATATTCTCCTTTCTGATTCTTGCATTTGGACAGTTGGAAAGAGTTGACTCATTTTACACAATGCACATAGGGGATCACACATAGTGACCATATTAGACAAAGGGTGACTTCAACTGGGAGTCTGCAACCCCAGGTCCGATTCATGTTTGATTTGATTATAAAAAATGTTTTGTTAAAATGAAAACAGTCAAATGATAAGCACCCTCAAAGGGAGGCAAGAACACCGTCAGTTGATACTGTAATAATAACAACATATTGGCGAAACATATTTGGCTAACGCTCAAGAGCGTATTTGTGTTTGTTGACTTGTTTGTTGATCTCTTGAAGACAATGGCCAATAAGGTTTCATTTAGAATCCATTCATCGCTTAAAATGACAGCGATTTTGTTCAGTGCTGAGTTTGTTCAGTGCTTGATTATAACAGAACGTTGTGAGATTGCGATGAAACCTTTTTAGTGATTATAAACGAAGCGCTCTTTCGAGGTATATTTTTCATGCGGCTAAGAGGACCGAGGGCCAATTACATACTGCAAAATTAAGGAAGTGTAAAATCTACTAGTTTTTCAAAAGATTTAAAGTACCGATTTTGAAGAGTGCGCATGTGCGAACGTGCTCTACTATGTAAGAAAAAGCCAAATATTGAGTATGGTAATAAACTAAAATAACAGAAATATTAGAAATAGTCCTCAGATGACATGTGTGTAATTTATATATTTATATATATTGGATCTCAAACAGTTTCATTAAAAGTAGTTATTACTCCACCACGTGCGAAACCAACGTGGTTGAACGATACTTTGCGACAATGGGTTTCGGGAAACACTCGTGACTCTAGTTGATTTCTCCAACGATGCATCGTACTATGGTAGTGAAGCAGCGAACTACAGGCTCAGCCCTGCTTAGCTTTAGTGGACAACCAGTCTTGGGCTACAGGGTGATATGGCTGCTGGATGTGTGTAATCATGAGAAGTGTTTAATACATGATTGTCAGTGAAATCAAAATTTTGTTGTAATGTTTTTCTTCATTCATTGACAGAAAAAATGTAAAAAATAAATAAAATAAAATAAAAAGCCTCTCCCCTGAAAAGAATAGTTGGCAGATCGTCACAGTATGATTTCAGGTTTTATTTTAAAATCTTTTTGAATGTTTAATATTCCAAATATACATATTGGGTGTGACAAGGCCTTTCATATCTCATTTTGTTTCTGCCATATATGCTCTTACACAAAGAAAAACACATCAAAAGGTATCCAAAAACAGCACTGTTGTCAATCAGCACATTTACAATTACATACAACATACCTTTTTGTCACTAAGTCCAGACACTGTGTCAATGTACTGCTCTTGGATCATGAAGGCAGCTAAATTGGCTGTGTAGCTGGCGAGGAAGATGACAGCAAAGAAAGCCCAAACCAGGACCATAATTTTGCTGGTTGTGCCTTTGGGGTTTTCAATAGGAACAGAGTTGTTGAAGACGATTCCCCATAGGAGCCAGACAGACTTTCCAATGGTGAAGGTTGGACCCCCAGGGGCTATAAAAGAGACCCATTTATAGCATGTATAAAATAAATAATCATTTAATTGTAATAATTTATTTAATTGTGATTATATTTATATTGTATAAATATAATAATGTTTGGGAAAAGTAATTTAAACAAAAGATACTTTAATGCAAGCATGGATTAAATTGACCAAAGCTGATAGAAAAAAAACATAAGCAATGTTAGACAAAAAAAAAAAAAAAAATATTTCTAATAAATGCTGGTCTGTTGAACTTTCTATTCACCAAATAATTCTAAATAAATAAATAAAAATATCCATTTCGAAAAAAAAGAAAAGAATGGGAACACTTTACAATAAGGTTCATTAGTTAGTTAACATGAACTAAGAATGAACAATACTTCAGAATTTATTAATCTTAGTTAATATTAATTTCAACATTTACTAATACATTATTAAAATCAAAGGTTGTATTTGTTAACATTAGCTAATGCACTGTGAACTAACATAAACAAACCATGAACAGCTTTATTTTTATTAACTACCATTAACAAAGATTAATAAACACTGTAACAAATGTATTGCTCATTGTTAGTTTGTGTTCGCTAATACATTAACTGATGCTAACGAATGAACCTTGTTGTAAAGTCTAATCAATAACACTACTAATAAGAAATGTTTTACACCAGATCAGCATATTAGAATGATTTCTGAAGGATCTGAAGGATCATGTGACACTGAAGACTGGAGCAGAAAATTCAGCTTTGCCTTTACAGGAATAAAGTAAATTTTAAAAATATAATAAAATAGAAAAGTAATTTAAAAGTAATTTTTAAAATATTTCACAATAGTGGTATTTTTACTGTAATTTTGATCAAATAAATGCAGGCAAGGGGGCATAAGAGACTTCACTCAAACTTTTGAGTTAATGTGTGTTTATATATATATATATATATATATATATATAAATTACTTAATTATTTCTATAAAACACATATATGCACATCCTATATAACAGATGTTCTTTTGGCCATTTTGATTGAATTAGTCATAGATCAGTCTACATGGGCAAAGAAATTCTTTTCTAGTACCACCTTGACATTAGTTCTTAATGTGGTTCTTGTATCTCACACACAGCCACAGAAAAGCCAAGCAATCAATCAAAGTCAAATTAGCAAAGCGACAAACGTTAATTAAACCTCAGAAAAAATGACCTTTTACACTAGGAGACAAGTACACACCCTGTCAGCTCGGTTTATGTGGATTGATTAGGCTGCTTCCACAACTATTCTTCCTCTCCTAGCTTTGTGCCTGATTGAGAAAAGACTGTTTGAAAAACCAAGGCTGACCTTTGGCACTGACAAGGCTCCGGTTATACCCAACAGGGCTGAAGTACTCAAAGACGAACACGGTGACTGCCACAACAGTCAGGCACATTACGAACATCATAACCCACACGGCTGGACTGTAAGGCTCTGCAAGACAGAGAGAAAGACCAAAAATACAAAACTCAGCTGCTTATCTGATTAAGATCTTGCACATAACGCTGTTTTGTTTGTGATGCTGTGCAATTAGAAAAAATAAAGAACAAATTAAGCAGAGTCAAAATGCCTTTGTTTGTGTTCAGAGCTGGCGATTCAGTAGAAAATGTTTATTCTATCAAGGATTTATTCTAGATTTAATCCAACAAAGGCATAACATTTGAATCTAATCACATTCTAATCAAAATGCCACGGGTATGAAATATTTAACACCGCCTTTAAGCGTCTCTCATAAACCGTGTGAGTGTGTCCTTGAAGATGGATGGATAATGAAGACTCCTCACCCAGGAAGGCAGAAGGTGAGACTGTTCCATTGCTTCTGGCCACCATAACACTAATCCCGGTCTCCACAAATGGCACTGAAAAGTCAACAATCTCTGACCGCTCCTCATTGATGGTAAGAGAGCCAATTGCCATATCTGCACGCTTGTAGAAGACCTTGAACAAGGGGAAAGTGAGTGACTTTAGAGCAGTCATCAGAAACATAGCAAAACAATGGACCAACCCGTGAAATTTCAGGGTGGACATTTCAAATTTATGTTCTACACTCAATGAAGAACTTACTTCTATGCCATTAAGGAAGTCATTTTTATACAATATGCATTTGTAGCATGAATACAATCGTGACATACTGCCATGTTGGCATTGTCTTGTAACCTACACCTTTGCCAATTACAATTATAACCGCTCTACCTTGGCCTTGTGGGATAGCAAAGTGTCCATTGGATATGCACTTCATAATTTCAGTGTAAAGAGTATTTTTCACATCCTGCTTATTTATACTTACTTGCTTTTTGCATACTATCTCAGAAGTACACATATGTGGACATGGAGAATATCTTTGTACAACATTAAAGTCAAGTAAATGCAATGTACTATTAGTCACAATATAATAATATAATATAATATACTATAATATAATACAAAGGTTGGTCACACATTAAATTAGGATCAAATTCTCTATTAACTATGACTTTTTCCTCAATAAACTCCTACTGCTTATTAGTAGTTAGTAAGGCACAGTAGTTGTTAAGTTTAGGTATTGGCTAGGGTTAAGGGATGTAGAAAATGGTAATGCAGAATAAGGCATTAATATGTGCTTTATAAGTACTAATAAATCGCCATATGTTTAATCTAATATCCTAGTTATATGCATGTAAATAAGCAACTAGTTAATAGTGAGAATTGGACCCTAAAATATTGTTACCAGTACCCACTATAAACCTGACATAGTTTGAAAGCTTTTTTATGGATATCACAATTAAGACTTTTGTTATTATTAGCCTCTGGTTTCCAATTTCTTTAAAGGGTTAGTTCACCCAAAAATGAAAATTCTGTCAGTATTTACTCACCCTCATGTTGTTCCAACCCCGTAAGACCTTCGTTCATCTTCGGAACACAAATTAAGATATTTAAGATATTAAGATCGCTCCTGCATACAGTCCATAGGCTTCTTGAGGGACTGGCTCTTGCTGTCCCCGAAAAGTCATTAAAGACATCGTTAAAATAGTCCAAGTGACTACAGGGGCTCAATCTTAACTTTATCAAACGACGAGAACACTTTTGTGCGCAAAAAAACAACAAAAATAACAACTTTATTTCAACTATTCACTTCCTTCTCCATGAGCCTGTAAGTCAGTTAACGTAGTGTGATTGCGTAGAGCTACGTCACACGTAGGCTCACTATTGGCCGACGCTGGTCATGTGTATGTGATGCATGTGACGTACAATAACAGAAGCTTACGCTATTAAACTAGTAACCTGACTCGAGGCAGAGAGAGAAATAAACGAATAGTTGAAATAAAGTCGTTATTTTTGTTGTTTTTTTGCGCACAAAAGTGTTCTCGTCGTTTGATAAACTTAAGATTGAGCCCCTGTAGTCACTTGGACTATTTTAACGATGTCTTTAATGACTTTTCGAGGACAGCAAGAGCCAGTCCCTCAAGAAGCCTACGGACTGTATGCAGGAGCGATCTTAATATCTTAAATATCTTAATTTGTGTTCCGAAGATGAACGAAGGTCTTACGGGGTTGGAACAACATGAGGGTGAGTAAATACTGACAGAATTTTCATTTTTGGGTGAACTAACCCTTTAAGGAAGGAAATGGACATGAACCACTAAGTCTCAATACACAACTTTGGAAATCGCTAACATCGCAAATCATTGTTGAGAGATTTGTTTTATACATCACCTGCATTCAGGCTCATGAATAAAATTCCTTACATCACACTCATGTCAGCCCGTAATTTCTGTCTTGCTATTGTATAATAATCATTTCTCTCATGTAAGAAACTATTTCTCTCGCAGTGTGAAAAGCATTAAGCCTTGTATGTGGAGCGTGGGTGGGTTTGCTATCTTTAAACTCATCAACGTTTAAGCAGATGCAGGTGATGAAAACCGATGAAGTGATCAGCAGCTGTAGAAGACACTAAACCACCGGATTAAGTGACACTACACAGCAGGAGGTCACAGGATGGAATGTGTCGAGATCGCTTTTAAAGCCAGTTATGCTCCATGAATGCTCTTAATAACTTTAGCTGCAAAATTTGGTGGTTTAAGGAGATCTGTTAAATACTGAAAGAAAACAGGGTGTGAGTAATGTTTAGAAAAAACGTTTTGACACTGTCATAGGAAGCTGATTTATTTCTTGTATCACGCTGTAAGCTGTTTTATTTTTATATTCTCAGATGTTAATTTAGCTCATTTCCCATGTGCACTGAACTGTTGACATGTTTGAAGTGTGAGTGCGTTTATGTGAGAAAGAGAGTGAGATAGAGAGAGAGAAGATGTGCCATTTCATACCTCTCCAATCATCCCATTCCAGACGCCACGGACCATCTTGCCATGTTTCCCATTGGTGACCAGATAAAGGTCATATGAAAACTTGATTGTTCGTGAGAGCTTCTTTAGGATGTCTATGCAGAAGCCTTTGCAGCAGAGTTTGGTGTAAGGCTCAGTGTGACCGGTTATACTGCACAAAAAAAATATAAAAAATCATGATAATTATATATTAAACATTTAGAACAATTTTTCATCTTTCTTTAAAAACAAGTAATAGTTCACCCCAAAAAGAAACATTATTCCAAGCAACTTGTGTGCTACATTGCAAGCATTCATAAGCCAAAAGATAGCTTAATGTGTGAATTTATGTCAAAAATTGTGGTCATATGGACCACTTTTATGTTATTATTAGGGTGCTTTTGTGTCCTATTTGGAGCTTGAATGCTTTTAGTCTATGTTTGCATGGAAAACAGACATCAAAATATCTGCAGAAGAAGATCATATAGGTTTAAATAATGATAGACTTTATTTTGGGTTAACTAAATGTCCCCATTTAGGAAGGAACCATTTAAAAAGGTTATGATTCATATATTCCCATTGAACATTTGGTGGAGAGGATCAAAGCGCATGGTTCTAGGGCAAAACATATGGTGTGACACACATCTGAAAGAAAGATTACCGACAGAAAGACTAATTAATCATATAGCTGGAATAATATAGACATGGGTATGGAGAGAGGAAATGGTATGTGTTGCCATAAAAGATTATGAAGAAGACTTCATATACAGAGGTAAAATGAAATCAACAGTAGTGGTCAAAACTGATTGTAATGTTTAGTTTTGGGTTTTTTTCTAAACCCAAACCCATCTAAAAAAGTAAGTGCCGCCTTAAATTTTAGGTTTAGTCAACTCAAATTTCCAAGTTGTAACTTCACATTTCAAGTTGCCCAAACTTAAAATTTAAAGGCAGTACAAACACTTACTTTTTTAAGCTGAAACAACATTTTTGCACGTGTTTTGGCATAATTTCTTTGAATGACAGCTCGGTTAAAAATGATGTCCGAACAATTTGGCATGTTTTAATTATCACAAAAAAAAAATAATAATAATAATTAAAACATTACACCAAGCGCAACCATGCAATATGCTTACAAAATTGTTAACAAATTCTTTATATTATTTGAATGAAATTTTTCCTAGGCCAGACATCACTTTTGGCCACTAATGTACAGTATAGTACATCTGAGGGCTTTTCTTTCTTATTGACCTGAAAACAACAATAAATAGCCTACATAATAATGTTTACTCTTATCAATAATAACCACATATAAGTAGAAAAATACAGGCTCAAAAAGCAAATAAACACTGCTTTCTTCAACAAACTGCTGCGATTTAAAAACCCATATAGAATCTATAGAAACGTAATGCTTGGTTGTAAGCATTCACAATAAAATGTTTGGAAAAAAAGCAATGGCCTCCATTAACTGTTAGATGCTGGAGGCACTGAGCAGAGAAACTCTGAGAGCAATAATGATACATCACCTCTAACCTCCCCCAGACCTCCTGCGTAATGAGCTGTACGGGGAGTGGACTTGGGGCGGAGGGCTGGCAATGCTGGGTGTGTGGCACTGGCAGCAACCATAACAAAGAAAGACAAATGAAGTGTTTGGAAAGATGAGAGTCTCCTCTGCAAGCGATCTGGACATAACATAAACAAGTCTGTCTCTTTTCTAGCCTGTCTCACCACCTGCAAACGGCGCTGGCAGTTTAGGTTAAGTGGGCTGTGAATTAAGGATGAGATGTTTAATAAGTCAAACAAACATACACACACACATACACAAAGCACAAGGGACAGAGGGACAAAGTGCATCAGTTTCCTGGTATAATGGACACAGACACACTTGCATCCTAGGGAGTGTCAATCAATTATTTCTCCTTTAAACAAAAGATATGGATCTTTGTTATCACTGCATACAGTCAGTTATTGTGAAACAGCTGTTTGAGAGATGTACAGTGGCTTGACCTATCTATTGTAGAAATGTGTGCAGCACATCGATTTGGTTGTGGTAGACTAATGCATTTCATATCCAAACACAGTGCCAAAATAGTGCCACAGTCTGCTGACCTTGATATACATGGCATCATAAATGCCAGTAACCGCTGGTGCTGCTGAACTTTAAAAAGAGAATACCATATAGGGGAGACCTAGATCACACTACACTACCAAGTTTGGGTTCTGTAAGATTTTGTAATTTTTTTGGTAGAAGTCTCCTATGCTCATATGAGTCTGGTAACTCATATGTTGGTTACCACTTACCAGACAGTCTACTTCCATAGTATTTTTTTGGCTACCGTCAACTGTCTAGTAACCAACATTCTTCAAAATATCTTCGTTTGTGTTCAACAAAAGAAATATTAGCTTCAGTGTCTGGGACAGCTGGGGGGTGAGTAAATGATGACAAACATTTTTAATTTTGTGTGAACTATCCATTTAAAGGCGCAATATGTAAGAATTTTCAGTTGTCAGTTTCCAACAATAACAAAGGAGGAGGTTGATGACGCAGTGATGAGCTGAATGATGGGACTTGCTGTCAAGCTGATGGATCTAATGTTTATGGATGAGTGCAAACATTCATGTTTTTTAACATTACAGCGGTATGAAGCAGGTCGCGATTGTTAAACAGACCGACATCCCTCGGATATAAAGGAATAAGGACATTTAATTCTATCGAACTACCCGCAAGTGCTTACTCACTAAAGTCAGTTAACTTGTGAGGTAACACAGCGCTGCTTCACTTGGTCTAATGTTACACTATCAAACTAAACAGCATTTAAATGTGTGTTGAAAGTTACAAGGTTATTCTATGTGTTAGTTTGTTTGCTATACGAAACTAGCAGTAAGCTAGATAAACATTAGAATAACATACTGACTATTTTCGAACATTTCATCATGTTGAACTAATGTTATATAACATTGATTTGTTTTATGTACATTTTGCTCACCTGTCAAGAGACTTGAGAAGCTCTGTCAAGTCCAAGTTAGTCGCGGACGAGGAGCTCTCGGCATCTCAAAAACTGATATTGATCCTCATTTTAGTTCTTGTTTGTCCCTAAGTCTGTTTGCCATGGTCTATGTTTGAAAGAAACAAGCTTTAACGCTAAACTTTACGCACTACACAGTTGTCCATGTCTGTTGCCATGGTTACGTCATGGCTATGGCAGTATGAACGGAAACCAAGGATAGCGCGGATATTGCGTCATTGACGGGCGACATTTTTAAAATGTGAATTTCTCTGAAATAAAAAAAAAATCTTTGGAGACTTTTGGGATATTGTAAGTACACAACTGCAGGAACTATATCACATTGTGTAAGGGATTTGTGGATATTTTATTACAAAAATTATTACATATTGTACCTTTAAGGAGGGAATTATCATATTATTTAACGGTTTGAAACCAATATACAAAGCCAGTGCTAGAGAAAATGTGTGTTTGCGTAAGTGAACTTTTCACTCAAAACCTTTCTTTGTGACAACAAACCCCATTCTTGATATCCTAACTTTAAATCCCGAATAATAGTTTTCCCGTTTGTATAAATGACTGATTTGCATATGTAAAACAAATTGGAAGAAAAGAATTGGGAATCATTGTATAATAAATCCATAAATTCACTCAAACATAAAAAATGCCAATTGTTACCTCAGGTCCAATTAAAAGCAGTTGTCATACTTTTCAGAACTTTCTGAACATTGGTGCCAATTAGCATGAAGGTCTGTGATGAGCCCAGAGCAGAACGCCACCATTACAGTTATTGATCATTGTTTCTCCTTCAGCCATCACACGCTTCCCATGGGGTGATTACTCTGCTTTATGATTTATTTACACTCTCTCCCCTCAGCATGAAGCCATAATGAGCCTGTCATCTCTCTCTCTCTCTGGGCATGACACACTCCAGTCCTCACTCCGCAAGTGTTACCTCTAGAGCTGCACAATTCATGGAATCTGCTTTCATTTACCTGGAGGAACCAACTTTTGGAATTACACCATTTTATTGTTCATGTCTAAGAATTCCATCCATAGAGGAAAGCAAATTACAGTGATCAAGGAGTCACAGATTTTAAATAGCAAGTTTATGCCTAGGGCAAGGACTGTTGAGGGATTAATTGCTGGAATGAGCAAAACAATTCCTAATAATAGGTCTTCAGTCCAATGAGCTTCTGTTTAAATCATTAAGCCCTCTGGTAAATCAAGATAAGAATTGGTGGGATTCAATGAGAGCACTAAAACTTAATAGCTGAGTTTGGGAGCCTCCAAGGTGCTTAAGTTGGTTCTCATTTCCATTTTAAGATAGACTACTTTTTGTCATTTTGTGGGTGAACTATCCCTTAAAAATAAATAATACTTCAGTAAGGTTCAGTAATTAGCTGCATTTTAAACTCTCTACAAGCTTGCAGATGCAACATCCCAATAAAGTGTGTAATAGGCTTGCTGGACTGTAACAAGTTGCATATGCTAAGTGACTCTCGTGGCATATTGCTAAATGGGGATGTTTGCCAGTTTTGTGTAGGCGTTATTAGACTTATTTTTAATTAGCAGTCTGGGTTTTATGTTTTTCAGCTCTGCTATCTAATATCAGAAAAAAATGGCTAATATTATACAAAACAGTAGGCAGAATGTTGTGATTATAGTCTTAATATTAAATGTTAGACGTTTCCACCTAAAATTTAGTAAAACTCTTTCTCGGTTTCAAATGTTCTTGTTTGTGTAATGACTCATTCAATAAAGTGAAAAGGTTGCTGCTGCTTATTTTATAATTATTAATGGGTACCTATTATCCCTGTACTAGGTACAATCCATCCAGTGGACACTCTTTATTGCTCCCCTTAATAAGAGACAATTCATTCTAAAGATCAATGTAATCAAATAGTACATTTGCAATGTGCAGCAGAGAGAGGATAATGTAATGTGGAGACAGGGTTCTTTATGAAATTTTCTTGATATTGGTCTCATAAACAACCCCATTTGATGAATACCTTCATAAACAATAGCCACAGATGTTGACCTTTTGAAGTCACATTCACAGGTGTACCTTTCAGTCCGGTTGGACTGCCGACGACACGGCACAGTATTGCGCACACAAGTGCCTGTGGCAGGATCAACACTCTCCACGACGACGAAAGGCCTCTCCTCCAGGGTGGCCACGGTCAGGTGGCGGTTGTCAGATACGGGCTCCAGGAAGCTCCCATAACGGGGCCATACAGGGTAACGCATCTGCAGAATCCCTCCCTCATAGTTTCCTACCTGAGGGTTTCAGAAGAGGTTTAAATGTGGATTAAACCTTACGAATGGCAAACAAACCAAAGGTTAAAACAAATATAGCTGTTTTATGAAGCTATCCCTCACATAAATCCTTTTGCATTTTTAGATTTTCAGTATCCATAAAATCTGACATAAAAGGTTAAAAAAAATCATATTTGATGCATTTTCGGTATGATATAGGATAATAAAGAGCTCATACTTGAGGAGTCAAGTCAAATACACTCTAAAAAATGCTGGGTTGTTTTAACCCAAGTTTGGGTAAAATATGGACAAACCCAGCCATTGGGTTAAAAATGTAATTGAAAAATGTAACCCAATGGCTGGGTTTGTCCATATTTTACCCAAAATTGGGTTAAAACAACCCAGCATTTTTTGAGTGTATATTTATATAGCGCTTTTCACAATATTGTATCAAAGCTGCTTCACAGAATAAATCAAGGAGAGAGAAAAAAACACCTACATTTTATTCAGAGGCCCAAACTGAACAAAAATATTGCATTTGCTGATATTCATATGGCCAAAATGTAAGAACAATTGTTAATCTTCAAATATAACTAACAATATAAAAAATATTCTTAGTTATTTCACAGCGAAAAGACACACGTGCCACAACCTGAAGGTAGACACTTTTAGAATCATAAAATGATGATGGAATGAGACAATGTTTGTAATTTCTGGTTTAATTTTATCCAAGGGGGTTCCATCACCTTGTATCATTGTCTTTGGATAGGTAAAACCACACAAGCAAACGTTCGACATATGTGATAAAGGAAAATGTTCCAAAGTGCAATTCATGGTGTCTTCCTCATGGGTATGTTGTATTTATCATTCGCTGTTCAATACAATGCATTATTCCTTTGTCACATCATCAGCATGATGCATAATCAAACAAATACCCCACAGCTCTCTTATGTTATTCTCTTTTATTGCTGGGGGGGGGGGTTTCCACTGAACTTAAAATGAATTTGTAATAATGATTAGAATTTATACTACTCCAGTAATGAAGGTGTTGCACAAAGCCGTAAATCTCCCAGGGCTCAGAGGCTCATGGGGAATCTTTACAGAGCTGTTTGTAGACTGTGGAAAAGCCCTATTATCCAGAGAGAGCTCAACCCACTGGTCCAGCTCAGCTTAAAAGAGACTATGGAGAGTCTAACTCAGGGCTGCCTCTACTAAAATTTCCCAAGAATCAATGCGTCACACCCAAATACCAAGGGACGAGATGTACGAACCTGGTGTCCGTCTCTGTGACCCTGTTTTAAAGTTACATGAGAGAAGAACATACACTCCTCTATCTAAAAAGCTGCAGTCATTACTTGGGGTTATTACCTGACTGCTTCTTGAATGTGTGACCCCTGTCCCCTCCTGCCACAGATTTTGAGCAAGCAGCCATTTTATTTGCAGCATATTTTTTAAAGAAAAATGTAAAAGAGCTAAAGAAGGATGCACTGTTGCATATCCTTTTAAGGCAAAAGACAGGAAAGCTCAAGAAAGTGTTGCCACTAATTGTGCAGCAGCTGTTTGACAGCCTTTCCCAAATGCAGCCGAGGCTTTTCAGCTTGGGAATTGTAATCCATGTTTGGTTATGGTATTAGCTGTGAGGGGAAGTGAGCGTGATAGGCCTCGGCAACAGGGATTTATAGAAGAATCATTCATAAACTTCAGCAGAACAAATAGATTCAATCTCTAGACTCCAGGTGTGGATAACATGACAGCCTGGTGGCACATCACATCTGATCATTAGCAATGACGACAAGAGAACATTTTATTTGCACATTAAACGAGGGTTGTGTCGTGGAAACTGCTCTATTGTTCCAAGCCCAGAAGTTATTTCTGTCTATACCTGTTTTAGTGAGCACTTTCAGACCAGCAACTGAAATAGGCTGTGTAGTGAAAGTGAGAGGTATAGTAATTCAGCAGACTAAAATGGCTGTAATAACAGGGTATTCTATTCTCGTTCTGAGGCACAAACCAGATTTCGGTCGGAGTAGATATCTGTTATTTGGAATAGCCTCTTTCGTTTTACAGCTGCCTAGCATGGATTGTTTAACTGAGATTTTCAAAAGCCAATGTCTGTCCAAACCACTGATCTATATACAGATATGTGGTCTAAAACTTAACCAATTCATCATGATTCATGCACTTACACTACAACAGCATTTTGTCTATTGCAGTTCACAACCGAAAATGGGTTGCAGGTCTGTTCTGAACGGGTTGTGGATAGCAGGAAAAAAACAAACATTAAATGCGCATATAAAATGCAACTAACCATATAATTGTAAGACAGTAAAATGACCGTATTACTTTTAAATACGACCAAAACGCCATTAAATACTCCCTAGTTCTGTTAAGTGTTTGGCATGATAATGGATATGAGAATGTTGATATGTTTGGTTTTGGCGGAATAGATCTGCTACGCTGATGCTGCTGCTGTTGGTTATTGGGATTTGCTACTAGTGTTGTAGTACTCGAGACCAGTCTTGGTCTCGAAACCGGTCTCAAAACCACTTTTTGATGGTCTTGTCTCGGTCTCGACCGCTTTTGGTCTCGGTCTTGTCTCGGTTCTCGGACATTGAGGACTCAGGATTTTTTTTTTTCAAGACCAGACAAGACCATAACTGCGAAAATATCACTAATTTGCCAGTATGTTAACATCCTTGCTTTTATTGTATGTAAAACATACTGATTCAAATCCAAGCAATAACGTGACTCATTGGTCATTGCTAATTATGTATTTTGTTACCGCTGCCTGTCACCCATGTATTCATGTTCACGTATTGTTAGTAAAAGGCGGAGAAAAGTGTTTTTTCATTCTGTACTAAATGATGGAAGTCACCCAGGAGTATTGAATAAAAATTTGGATCTTTCAGATCAATCTCTTTTAATCATGTTTCACATTTCAACATGACATCATGACTTTTGCGTAAACATACACGCCACTTTCGAGTCAAGTGGCGTGTTATCTCTACGCATTTTGAGCTATCCGCGTGTATGCGTGTACTGTATGTCTACGCCATTAACGTCCGAGTGATTCCGCGTGTCTGTACACATTTTCAAATGTCCGTGAAACGAAGCAAAATGTAGATCTACATCTGGGGAGCGATCTTTTTTTTTCTTCCTAGGATGGTAAGGGAACATTAACCCCAGTGACGGTTAGGTTTAGGGATGGGGTTGAGGTAAGTCATATATTTATATATACAGTAATAACGTTAAGTCAACGGCGTTCATAAACACGCTGAAAAGCGATTATGCGTCTTGATAGCACGCCGAAAATGGAAATACGAATTGCCGTATCATACACACGCTACTTCATGAGATCAGTCTGCACATTTTAGTGTCATGTAGTGTGTAGTCTGGTCTTGGTCTTGTCTTGGTCTCGGCCCCTAAAAGTCTTGGTCTTGTCGGTCTCGATACACTCTGGTCTCGGTCTTGTCTTGGTCTCGGGTTAGGTGGTCTTGACTACAACACTATTTGCTACTGCCAATACATACACAACATGCTGCTGTGAGCAAGTAAGACAAGCTGATGCTGTAGCCTACATATCGTACATGAATAATTACCCGTAGCAGATCTATACAGGTGGAGCTGGGGAAGGTGGTGGATTTCTGCAACTGCTAGCCAAATTGCTGACCAGTATTTGAAGTTTGAGAAGTGAGCTCATTGACTACTGATACAGCAGGAAGCTGTGACCTATAGAGATGATGTGACTGCAAGCAGATTAAGTTAAGGACAGAACTTTGTATTTGTAGACAGAGTGTTCAATCAAAGTCTATATTTGACAGAAGCTAAACAAATTAGACAGATTTCTCAGAGGATAACTTTGTTTTTGTATACGCTTTTACTTTTGCGTTTTACGTTTCATACTGTTTTAGGTCGCCACTTTATGTCCAATGCAAAATATCTGGATCCTGAAGCATTTCCTTCCAAATCTCACAATAGCACAGATGCACAAGCATGTTTTTTCGAAAGCAGTGTTTTTCCAGGAGGGATCTGTGTCATTTGGGTTTTGTCTGTCTTGGAGATACTATCATGGTACCAGCAGAGACAACAGCCTCTGTGCTGTCAGTACGCCTGTACTTTAAAAAAGAGAAGCAATGCTTCATCTCGCTAATGACTTCAGCACACAACATGAGCAGGGTGTGCACAGCATGGGAAAGTGAGGTGGTGCAGAGAGTGTCAATGGGAGCGTGAGAGGGGCTACAGAGCAAGGTGGCCAGATATAGATAAACTGTTATGTCACACGGAGGGGGGTCAGGTGAGCCATGAAGGCCAGAGGCGATGGTTTAAACTAAAGACTGAATTTAAAAGAAAAATCGATCAAAATTTTCAAAAATAACTCAAGCTCTTTACGGCTGACACGTAAATCTACTTGTCATGTACTTGTACGAATTATTCCCACTAATTGTGCAGTTTATTTGCATACACTGTCAGCATTGTGTTTGTGCTTTATTTACTAAAGGAATTATGCAAATCAGCAAACGCACCTGCAAAAAAAAAACATTATTTGCATGTCAAGCTAAATAGAGCAGACTTGCAAAAGCTAGCATACAATGTTGGAACTGCACAGGTTCGGACACATTCAGCTGTTTAAGTGCACAATTGCACGTCGACAGTGTGGCTGAATAAATGCCAAATTATAATGGTTTTCTCCATCATTTGATGAATTACTGCTGTCATGATCAATTAAAAATGTACTCAAACATCTCTTTTAAATGAAATTCCCACACATGACTGTTAACAGCACAATGCTAGTTCTGCCTGGCAAAAAGAAAAGATTTTTGTGAGTAAGGCACAATGTATGAGCCTAATTTACATAGAAAGAAGGCTTGTTTGAGCTAAAAAGAGCGAGTTAATTAAATTAAATATTTATTTTTAATTGCAGCACATTTAGCATTCTGCATTGTTGAAATAACACAAACAAGTGGCAAACAAATTTAGTCAATCCAGTCCCTGAAATTTATACAGAAAACATTTACACCCTACTTTTAAAACAAGGTTACAAAAATTATTTCAATTTTCGTCATTTACTAGCCATCAACAGGACTGAGAATCAGAGCACGTTTTTTTTTTTTTCCCCCTATTCCGGGTTTAGATGACAACACGCATCCTCTAATATCCGTATCCTCTAATCCACCGAGAAGAGGGCGTGATGACCGGATGCAAATTTGGATGTCATTTTGATCTCTGTTTATTCCTCTAATCTCTTTTTGTAGTCAGGTGGTGTTCACACATTGCCAGGCGGCCTACACATGTCCCTATCACAGAGGCCAAAGTGCTTGAGGGCTGGCCATGTGAGGAAGAAAGGGCTGTTTCAGAAAGCCAAGTGTAATTGCATCATGACCTGGTGTGGACGGTATAAATGTTCAGCGTTGGAGGAGCCTATGAGGCAGGATTTTCAGATTATTTATGTATTCATTTAAAAATCTGTAATTAATAAAAGCTAAGAATGCAAAGATATTGAAATCAGTGAAATAGCTGCCAATATCTTATAATAATAATGTAAGTATTATAATTTATAAAATTCTAACTATATTAGACTATATATTTAATATAGACTATATCTTCTGTGATATTCTGCTAGTTTATGTACCTGTAACAGGGAATACACTACTTTTCAAAGTTTTGGGTTCAGTAAGATTTTTTTTTTTTTTTGAAAGAAGTATTTTATGCTCACCAAGGCTGCATTTATTTATTTAAAAGTACAGAAATGATTATAACATGTTATCTTGACTTGGTGTTCAATAAACATTTCTTCTTATTCAATGTTGAAAACATTATGCATCCCCAAAAACCAGTGCATTCTCTGGCATCTTGGCATCTGCCACCCAGTGTCATACAGTACAATGTAGTCACTCGAAATGATTCATTATTATTTAATAAGTCTTTGTATTATCTCTAGTGTTGTTACTCTAATGGGTGTTTCCGAAATACACAGATATGACTTCCAAACACTTACTTCTGAAAGGAATAGATAAAACAATTAAGGAAACTGTATCTCCAGATTGTGTATGTTCTATGTTCCAGCTTTATGTGGTGAACATTATTATTGTTATTGTTCCGTATAATCATAAGACTAACCTTGTCCCAGTGTCTCTCTCGATCCAAAGCAATGATCACCATGGAAGGATTAGTGAGATAGCCATCAGCATTGAAGGAGAGGTCCTTGTGCTCCCATGACACATTTCGCATATGCCTGTAGAACAAATTAGTAGCTTTAAATTAGTCAACCGAAAAGAAAGTCGATTTGAATTTTAAGTGATTGTATAATTGCTTGGATTTTTATCAATCTCTTAAATGAGACAGAAGACTATTAGTCAGAAAGGAGGACATTTCAAATACAAGCCTATAATATTTTTTCCCCACCGCCAAATGAATATAAATCAGAGTACAGACACTAATACATTTACAGTATTCATTCTCTCTCTTTTAATCCTCTTTGTCTCATAGACCTGAACATTTTTATTAAACGAATTGTTCACTTATAGAACAAGCTACTGGTGGAGCAGAACATGAGGCAAGATTTAAAACTGCCATTCAATTTTAATGATAAAAAGTGCAGTAGCTTTTACCATCATTCAGACATCATTTCAGTAATGGCTAAAATCATGACATGACTATACAACTATAAACAACAAAATCCTCAGAGGAACCCAAATACACCACTCTATATCTATCTTATCCCTTCTCTAATATTTATGGCTACTTTGCAAACAACAAAGCTTAATTCAATCACAGTTATGTAAAAGAATGCATTATATTGAACAAATATGCCCATATTCATGATTTAAAATCATATATTTTTATAGCAACAATTTTAAATCATATTACCATTTATGTACCCTCGTCATTTCAAATTACTCTTTAAAAAAAAAATAAAAAAAAAACCTTCACACAGATATTTTTTATACAATGGCAGTGCAAATTCCACCTGTCTGAAAATATGAAAAATGACAAAAAACAAACATAAAAGTAGTCTACACAAAATGTTTAATTATTCACCAATAATTTTCCTTTCCTGTGAGATATTAATTTGACAACTGCTGTGATTGGATCTTCGAGTCACTTAGTTGAACTCTGATTTGTGAATGAATCAGTCAGTTTTGTGAACAATTCAATGAAAACAATTCATTCAATGATCCAGTTCTCAAGTTCAACTCACTGTACACAACATGCAACAGTGGTTCTTGAGTTAACTTACTTTTACTGCCCATTTTTTGTTGTCGTTTTTTGTTGTATATTGAAAAGAACCATGTGATGAAGATGATATAACATGATGGTAAGCAAATATGTAATTTTCATTCCTTCCTAATTTAATGGGGGGGTTTTTCTCCCCCAAGAGAATACATTCCTTTTTTTCCGCCTGATGAATCCTTTGATACTGCCCAACTAGTCACACGTCTGAAAAGCCAGTTCTTTCGAGATTTATAAACTGTCTTCCGACAGACGTTTCTTTTTATGCCATGAGAAACGGGCAGACACATGAACAGCACCGAAGCCTGGGAACATTCCGGATGGAGAACCCAGTCACTCATGTGTCTCTGATACGCTTGATCACAGAAAGCTTGGAGAGGCAATTGGAACACTATTTAATGAGGACGGTGACTCCCAGGTGAATGGCAGATTTAACAAGGAAATCTGGAGAATCTCCCAGTCTCATTACAAGGGAGAAAGACCACAAGAAATGTGCAAAAATGCAATGTTTTGTCTGGAAAGCTGTTTATGATGAAATCTCCAGCGGCCACAACTAAGCTGTGAAAATTCAAATTGTCAGGACTTTGCGTATTTGTAAATTTGCCATCCACACTTTCCTGTTCAATTTGATGTGATCAACATTTTGACAAAAAAAATAGGGCAATGCTGGCTAAGGAAGGACTAAATACATGACAGCTTCATAAAACATTACTGGCAGTCAGAGTACTCCAGTCCAGATATTCCAAAGAGATGTCTATGATATAGTTTTTCTCTTTCTTTTAAGACATGATATTGATGAAGATCAATAAATCACAATAATGAGAGATAATATTATAACATTAAAATAAAGGTCCTAGAAAGAATACACTTTCATCATGACTGTTTCTTAACACAATTAAGTACAAAGTGCCCTTTTGTAATAATTTCAAATAAAACGTTTTACTTTAAAGTACATTTTAAATCATAATATTTTAATACGTTTTTAACGTTTTTTTCTCATGCTTTAAAGAAGTGCACGTGTAGATGTGTGGTCTAACATACTAAAACACATTGATAATAATTTGAACAGTAGTTTGTTATTCGATATTACATTTAAGGTTAATACTTTATTAACTAGTTAAACTTATCTTCATTATTAGAAATATAATTACAAGTATACTTAAATACATTTATATATTTAAATATATTTAAACTTTAAATGACATTAACATTTATTTTAGTTTATCATAAATGCATGTCAGTTACTGCTCGGAAGAACAGTTTAGACATATTTCAAAAGAAGTGATTATGAAGTTACATATAAAGATGTGCTACCTAAGTGGGTCAAAAAGCACTCTAAAGTTCAGCTAACTGCATTTAATATAAATTTACACAACAATACATTTTCATTTAATTGCAAATAACAATCAATTGAGACTCTGAAAACATTACATTCTGTTCACACTCAATTTTCTTTTAAAGGGGTCATCGGATGCCCAGTTAGTGCGATTCTTTAGGGTGTTCGTGTAAAGTTTGTAATAAACTTAGGTTAAAATTCCTCAATTGTTGTGTAAAACAACAGCCTTTTTACCTCTTCAAAAGCATCTTTGTTCAGTGACCTATTTCGGTGCATGTCTCTTTAAATGATAATGAGCAACTCCTCACCCCACCCCTCTCTTCCATAGGAGGTGTCCAATGGCAGAAATATGCTAATAAAGAACAGTCTGTTAGTTTCTATCATTATCACCGGCGGCCATCTTGTCACAGGCAAGCTGATGTAAGATGAGTGATCAGCACGAACACTCTTATCTCGTTGAAATCTTGACGGATTTACAAATGGTTTGGTTTCTTACAAACGTTATTAACGTAGCTATATAATTCTGGATGATTATTCATTTATACACTTATTATTCATAAGTCTGCAGTGTCATAACTACATCTCTGACGTTTATAACAAACCAAACCGTTGAAAGTTGGTAGAAAATTGAGCAAGTTATGGTTATTTAGAAAGTACATGCACCATTAAAACACAATGTTACGAGTGAGCGAGCTGCCGGTGACAAGATGGCCGCCAGGTGTAGACGTCGACCTCCATTGGCCAGCAGCGTGAACGAGATATCTAGCCTTTATTTTGGATATTGAGAGTGTTTAGACTTTTTGAGGATTAAAAAAAGGAGTGGATGGATTTTTTTCATGGTGGTTGTGTCCACACACTGCAAATACTCATTTATATGCAAACACCATATACAAGTGAATTTTGCATCCGATGACCCCTTTAAAGTATACTAATTCTGTACTATGTTCTCTTTTTTTCACAAGGGAGACATGGGTTTTAAATCCTTTTTTTTTTTTTCAATCTAAAGGTGCTTTTCAAAAATACCGTTACTAATCTTGGCAGTCTGAAAAAGTCTTACCTGAACAGAGAATTGTTGGCATTCAATTTGGCAGGACTATTGCAGTCACTATGACCCTCAGGAATAAATCCTCTGTGCTTGTGGAAACTGTACACCCCTTTTACAATGACTGCCACTCCTTCCCGAACCCTCTGGCGCAGTGTTTTCCTCCAGCGGTCTGTGATAATACTGATGACGCCCACTGGGAAACTGTCAGGGGGGGATATTTCAGGGTTCCCCACAGCCAGACTGGGGATGACCCAGATGTATCCAGGCCCCATAAGCCCCACATCAGAGGCCATCCTAAACAAGTACTGTGCCTCCTCGTGGGAACAGTACACTAGATATACCTGCGAGTCCACCTGCTGTAGTAGTCTACGTGTGCGGATGTCATTGGCCCCCACGGACATCTCGAAGCTCAGCACATCTTGCAACTCCCACAGGAAGTAGCTGGTGTCCGTGAAGGAGCGAATGTAGTCCACGAAGGTCTCGTAGCCAGGATATAAACTGGTGATCACCACAAAGTTACCCCAGTTGTACTCCTCCATCACTTTGAACATTGCATTTATTTGCTGCTCTATAGAAGATCCCATCTGGAGAAAGGTAGAGCCTTCAGCCTGCAGAATCAAGACAGAAATAAAGGAACTACAATCATTTGTGTGGGTACCATACAATGATTACTTAAGGGCACTAAGACGTTTTAAGAGATATATGCAATCATTCCAGGGATGGACCAACCAAAATAACCAAACCTGAAGACATGTAACAATTAAAGGGATAGTTCACCCAAAAATGAAAATTCTTTCAGTATTTACTCACCCTCATGTTGTTCCAACCCTGTACGACCTTCATTCATCTTCGGAACATGAATTAAGATATTTTAACGAAATCTGAGAGCTGGATCACTCCTCCATACTTGTCCATAGGCTTCTTGAGGGATTGAAACTTGCCGGCCTTGAAAAGTTATTAAAGACATTGTTAAAATAGTCCAAGTGACTACAGTGGCTCAATCGTAACTTTATCAAGCGACAAGAACACTTTTTATGTGCAAAAACAAACATAAATAACGACTTTATTTCAACTATTCATTTCCTTCTCTTTGGGCCTCTTTGAGTCAGTTAAAGGTGTGTAATTGCATAGAGCTACATCACATGTAGGCTCACTATTGGCTGACGCTGGTCATGTGTGTGATACGTGTGACATACAACACATATCATACGCTGTTAAACTAGTAACCTGACTCGAGGCAGAGAGAGAAGGAAATGAATAGTTAAAAATAAAGTCTTTTTTTTTTGCGCACAAAAATTTTTCTCGTCATTTGATAAACTTAAGATTGAGCCACTGTAGTGACGATAGCCACTATTTTAACGATGTCTTTAATAACTTTTCGAGCCCAGCAAGTTTCAATCCCTCAAGAAGCCTATGGACTAGAATGGAGGAGTGATCCAGCTCTCAGATTTCATCAAAAACATCTTAATTCATATTCCGAAGATGAACGAATGTCTTGCGGGGTTGGAACAACATGGGGGGTGAGTAATTACAGACAGAATTTTCATTTTTGGGTGAACTATCCCTATCATGCTAATAACTGAGGTAAAATTGTAAAACTGTACATTCATTGACCCTCAACACTTGCACGCCACAAGGAAGCGCATTGAGCCCTGTGCTGTATTCCTTGTTAACACATGATTGTGTGGCCGTTCACTGCTCCAATACCATTTTTACATTTAGTCATTTAGCTGATGCTTTTATCCAAAGCGACTTACAATTGCTATATATGTCAGAGTTCGCACGCCTCTGGAGCAACTAGAGGTTAAGTGTCTTGCTCAGGGACACATTGGTGTCTCAAAGTGGATTCGAACCAAGGTCTCTCACACCAAAGACATGTGTCTTATCTACTGCGTCATCACCACCCCAACATACCATTATTACGTTTGCTGACAATACCACCATTTTGGGTCTGATCACCAAGGATGACAAGGCAGAGAAGAGGGGAGGCTTTTGGGACAATGGTGCCAGAACAACAACCTGTCTCTCAATGTCAGTAAAACTAAGATGCTGGTGATCTACTTTAGGAAGCATAATAAGGTACACACCCATTTATTTCAGAGGGTACAAAGCAGAGAGAGTCAACAGCATTAGATTCTTAAGGGTCACCCTCACTAAACTCACATGGACTGAGTACACAGCATCCATCATTAAAAAGGCTCATCAATGCCTTTATTTCCTTGGGTGTCTGAAAAAAGCTTTTTTCACTTTTCTGTCCTTACAGGGTGCATTGCATCCAGGTATGGCATGGCAGCTGCTCCACAGAGGAAAGGAAAACCTAAAAAGGGTTGTTAAAAAGACTCAGTTGAGGACATGCCTCTAGAAGACAAGCGCATCATGAACACTAGTCATCTGCCACAGGCACTTTTCTATTTTCTGCCCTCTGGCAAACTATTCGAACATGCACTACAAGATTCAGGAATAGTTTCTACCCTAATGCCATAACACTGTTCAACACGCACTGATGTTTAACACTTATGTTAGTGTTAGGTACACTTCATAATGTCAAAATGTCCCTTTTCTCACTTTATTGACTTAAGTCATTTCTTGTCGTACTTATGTAGTCACTGCAAAAATCTTTTTACAAAGCAATTATTTTGTCATTTCTCTATACTGTATGCATATTTTTTTTTGTTCATGGCAGTGAGGTTTATTGTATTTTGTCTGTCTATAGTCTGTGGAGTAGCTTTCGAGAATGTTTTTTCATTGTACTTGGTAACTTGCACACATGACAATAAATTACTTTGACTTTGCTAAAAAATTGTAATTGAAACATTTTGGCAGTGTTATGGAAGAATTAAAATAGAAAATTGCCTTTAGCTCATGTCTACTGACCTGCCATAAGCTCAGCAGTTTCAGCAGTAGGTTTTCAAACAAGTGTCTTTCTATTCACATTATACTGCTTTCAGCTTTTAATACATCCTCTCTCAAATATATATGGTTGGAAAGTTTGATTCATTACTGTGATTAATTTTGAACTAACTCATTTTATAAGGAATCAGACTTTTCAAAATAGAGAGGACGTTTTAAAGTCATTCAGTCAGTTAAAAAAGAAACGATTCACAATTTCAAGTCTCTGCAAGAGCTGTTGAGCTAGACAAACATGGTTGTGATTTATAAATTAAATATTATATATAATATATGTTATAAATTTCATAAGGTATTTTTTAAATCTCTCAATGCAGTTAGCATCTTTTTGTTAGTTTTTTTGTAGTGTAACTAAGTACTATTTTAAAAAGCTAGCTTAACTACTTTAAATTATGAGCGATTTAAAAAATGGCGAGACATGCTACACCAACACTGCATTCTGAATATGAAACTGAAGATTGGAATAATGGCTTACTTACGGTTTTTTTTTTTTCTTGGTGAGTAAAAGAGACTATTTTCAAAAAGATAAAAAAAATCCTACTCTAAACTTTTTAAACTGTAGAGTATGTATGTTTTAAGTTGACCAATGAATGAGCTTCTGATGGGAACCATAACTCACGCTGCACAATAATTGTTCTGCATTTCAGTTGTACAGGTTGCACACATGAGATCCATAGTAACTCAATCATGGGACTTTCTCATACCATTGAAATAACATGTATCACTGAGCAACATTAACCTTGAACACGTTCCAAAGTATGAGATACGAGAATTGGATTTACAACGCAAAGACAATTCACTAGACTATTGATCCTATCTGTACCACAGCCACGCGTAGGGACTTGATTTATTGCCTGACTTTCAACCATTATTCCTCTTTCTGTAATCCTATTGAATAGATTTACACTTGACACCAAATACTCGTTAATCCATGCAGCTGATATAATGCCGGTGTGATGTGCTGTTTGAAAAACAAATTGCAATATTATATTTGCATGTAAAAATGTGTGAAAAATAACACTTAGCGTTAATATCAATCCACAGTTGTGCATGTAAAAAATCCATTCGTTTTAATTACACTTGCACTTAGTTAACTTCAAACAAGCAAGCGTCCTAATGCCCTACACTGCCAACCGCATTTCCTTCCACCGCACAGCATGAGATGACTCAAAGGTACCGGAGGAGGTGGTGTCCAATTAAGTTCCAAAGTGAGAAAAATGGGTGTGGAGGTCTGGGAGTGTCAGGAGCCGAGAGACATTTTCCCAAGACTCCTCTCTGACTAAGAGCTCTCCCCTTCCCTGACAGACTGATCCGGTGTCCTTCAAATAACTTCTGTGGTTAAAGTAGGCTACCTCTTGGAGAGAGAGAGGTCAGGTGCTCTGGGACTCACCGGTCCTTCTTCTCCGCCAGTTTTTCTTTCTTTAAGAAGTTATACAATCACCCAGACTCAGCTCTCCTGCGATTAGCATTCAAGAGCCTCAGCAAGACCAGTTGGAAGTTATGCCAAAACAGTCAAAATATGCTTTATGTCTGAAAAAACGTTTGAACAGTTTGCTGTTTGCACTGAAACTGTATTTTGGACCTTGAACCGTTTGGTCCGTTTGGACCAAAATCCGTTTATATAGCATGACCAAATTTGAACAAAGTAGAACAGGATGTTGCATATCTCTGCCTCCGCCCACCGCAAGCCTATACAACAGGAATTTTATAATCACATCAAATTTATGATAATGATATGCACACATTTCTCAAAGGATTGTTCATAGCTTTATGCAAAAAGGATTCTTTGTGGCAAAATTCATATTTCATATGTTGAACCCTGACTATGAAGTCCATTCCTGAAGTCGGTGTTCTGTCCGAAATATTAAAACTTTATTACATGAATGAGAATTGGAAATTATAAATATGAAGGATGCTTGGGATTCTTTCCAGGTTTTCCATCAGTGCTCTTTAATAAAAATAGGAACATGGTCATTGGGCTGTTCAAAAGATTTGGCAAATTATTCAGGTTCTTCATATTTCATATTTCATGCTCTATGGTTAAACCTAAATGGTCCTGAAAAATGATTCCCTACAAGGCTGCTTCATTTTAATCCAGTTCTTACTAAATTATCTGGCGTTGGAGACAAACGCATATTTTTGGCTTTCTGTTCCACTTTAAACATCTTATCAATCTTATTTTTCTGCAATCCGTGCAAGTCTGAAAGGCATTTGAAAATGACAGCTGGGCAGGAAGGAGTAATCCACTCTATAGCTGGCATTGAAGATACTCATCTGTCCTATTAAATCAAGGGCTATTGTGTTTCTCATTTAAAGATATACATCTTTTGCCAGTCTGAATGCGTAATGATTGTTTTACTGTCTTAAAAGTTTACTTTTTTCTTTTGTGGATTTCATATATCAGATGCTGCAAAATCTACATTGCATGCACTAAGAGAGAAAAAGCATCACAAATGCACATGCCTTTAGTAATGTTTGATGGATTGGTTAAGCCAAAAAATGGACATTTTGCCATCATTTACCTTCATGTTGTTTCAAACTTGTATGAGTTGTGGTGATGAACGTTTTTCAAAAGTTAAATCCAAAGAATCTATGTGACCTTGAAGACTGCATTATGTTTTTTTCATTTCATTTGTACTTCATTCAAACAAAGTTTAAGCTGCCACGAGACACAAAATGCATTCACTACACACGCTGTATGTAAAATTACAGTCATGAAAGTCTTATACGCAGTTGCCTTAAACATGGGCATTGAATAACTGTAATTTCATATCATTTTTTGATGTTATTCAGAAGTTTCCGCACCTCAGTAAACAGTGGAAAATGGGACACAACTGTTGGGTGATGGTTATACATCATAACACATATTGATTTTCACACCTCACACAATTAGTTTTCCACGCATCTGTTCAATAGCATATCCGTACAGGGGGATAGCTGGAAAATACACACACAGACCACATGCACATGCTAACGTTTGTCAACCTCACTGCAGTTATTTTAAACTCGCTGTGTCTAATAAGAGCTGTGAGAACAGCGTCCCTGAAATTACTTCACAGATACCCCTGATTAAATCTTGATTTGATATTCGAAATAAATGTTCAATGTTTTTCTTTCAAGCTGAGTTTTTCTGTACTCCGAGAAAAGCACAGGGGATTGTCGTAATTCTAATAAATTTACTGTTCATGAATGAAGGCTGATGTTATTGAAACTTAAGTGGTATGCTGGCCACACATTGAACTTAATTCATGAAACATAATCAAAATGTTCTTTTGTATGCATGATTACTGCATTTTCATTACGATTTTCTTTGTAACAAACACATTTAGGTGTAAATCATTACATTTTTTAGGGTGAATTGGTGTAATTCAGTTCAATGTTACAATTTAAATTTCTTTTGGTGCATAAACTGTCGGAATGAAACAACAAATGATTCCGTTTTGCAAATGATTCACATAGAAATGTGTTTGTCACAAAGACAATTATTTGTAATCACTTTCTGATGAAAGTTGTTGCATTCATTTCAATGTGAAAATGTATACAAAAAACTTTACACAGACATTACTTGTAAAATTTAATTTGGGCCGAAAAGGTTTCTGTGAAGTAATTTTGCATCACATTAAATTTAATGCGACCATTTTGAAGTTTTATGTTTAAAAAGCTTAATGAATAATTTGTACTGGTATTTGTTCTGCTTGTGTTTCGTAAATGTGACCCAATGTATACACTTTTTTGTAGTTGGTTAAATAAAAATGGGGAAAAAACGTAATTAAAATGTAATTTGAAGGTTATCCACATGTTCTTTATCTAGTTGCAAGGACAATCCTTTCATAGTAACTTAAATATTGATTGGATTGTGATCTCATGTAATTCCCATTTCAAATTAAACCTTCTTCCATAGCTGACAGATCCCTAAGATCTGCGCGCCGCCACCTTTTCAAACACTTACTTTATGTGGGATGACAACTGCAGAACCTCCACTGATGCCAACTATGGGAATGGACGTCTGAGAGGAGATAAAGTCTAAGATTTGTGCCACGGCTTCTGAGTCCACGTCATCTTCAAACACCACTCCGTGGAGGCTCTCCGCTGCCATAGTCTGACAGAGACGTGTGAGTAATGCCCTGGGGTTAGTGTCGTTCACAAGCACGGTGATGGGGTTCACTTCCAGGGGCATGTCTAGGAAGTTTTCTGGACTCAGACGGCCCTTGATCTCACTGTGGTGGGCCATACCACTGAAAACCACAGCCACGTTGACCGAAGGAGGGCCAAAGAATGGACGTCCCCGACAGGGAGGCACTACATTGAGTAACAGATGAAAGAAGAAGAGGAGTTGAAGAGAGGGACCCCAGCACCATTGAGGAGTGGCCATTTCAGCCTCCTAGAGCCTGAGAGACAGACAGAGATAAAGAAAGAGAGCAAAGCACTTAGCATTTCAGATTCAGAATTGTTACTTGTTAGCCAGTTTATAAAATGTCAGATTGTGTTCTCTCTAAGTGCGTATGTTGAATCAAGGTGTACATTTACATTTTTTAATAAGGGGAGACAGCAGTGATTATTCAGCAATATTGATTTCTGTGCGTTCACCGTGAGATGAAAATAGGACACTGTTGTAAAGTGCATTGTATTTGTGTGACAAATACAAAGCACTGCATCAGAAATCTATATTATGCTCACAAAAATAATATCTTACAAGTGCCATCCACTCGAAATCCAAACTTAATAATTATACAAACACATTTTTTTTTTGTTTTTAAAAAAGGAACTGTATGTATGAACATACACTTAAAGGGTTAGTTCGCCCAAAAATGAAAACTATCCCATAATTCACTCACCCTCAAGCCATCCTACAGTAGGTGTAAAATTACTTTCTTCTTTCAGCCAAACACAATAAGAGTTATATTAAGAAATATCTTGGCTCTTCCACGCTTTATAATGAGAGTAAATAGTAACTAAGATTTTGAAGCCCAAAAATCCATCCATCATAAAAGTAATCCATTCGGCTCCAGGGGGTTAATAAAGGCCTTCTAAATCGAAGTTATGTGGTTTATAAGTAAAATATCCATAATTAAAACTGTATAAACTGTAATCACTAGCTTCCGGTAATGTCCGTCCGAGTTCTTCAAAATCTTGGTTACAATGCACTTCTATTATATAAATATGGAAGAGCCAGGATTTTATTTTAGATATAACTCAGATTATGTTTGGCTGAAAGCAGAAAGTCATATAACCTAGGATGTCTTGAGGGTGAGAAAATTATGGAATAATTTTCATTTTTAGGTGAACTAACCCTTCCAATTATGAGAACAGTCTTGATTAAATCCTTGTGTTTTGACAAGTTAATTTCGGAATCAACATAACATTTCATTTTAATTAATTTATACTGAAGACAAATGACAGGCACGCAATCGGAAATTGCTTCCTCGTGAAGCATAAATAAACAGCAATTGTGCTTCAATGTATAGTAATCCTGTGTTTAAAAAGCACTCACGTGGTCTGAATGTCTATTTCTGTCACTCATAATCTCGGATTGCATGTGTTCTGGTCACGGTGTGTGCATGCGCCTTTGTGAAACAACAGGCCATTAGCGGGCTACGTGGGAGGTTTACAATATATCCAGCAGGGAATCACATCTAAACTCAGCTCTCAACACTTCACAGGGGCAGGTCCCTGATCTCCCAACCCGCAGATGGTGTGGGTCATTGAAAAAACCTGACGAAGGCTTGTTTAACGATTTCAATTCACACCACTGCAAGTTTGTGAACCACTGATATCTTTACAGTGCGCAGGTCTATAGCATATATTGTTTTTCTTAATCTTAAGTGACCGTATAGAATTTAAAGTCTACTGTAGTAATTCAAGGACTGGCCCATTGGAGCGAGTCGGTGCGACCTCGGGTCAAGTGCATTATTGGTAACCATGGTGATAGAGCATGATAGCGATCTCAGTGACTCTCCAGTTTCTGGGTCGTAGCTACTTGGAAATGAACCAGCAACCTTTGGGCTGCCAGTGCTGAACTTTAACCATTAGGTTTCCGCTACACTTCAGTGTGTTACAGTCCACACAAATTAAACAGGCTTGTAGGAAAGAGCAAGGACTTTGTTTTCAACAGCAAACTAAACCAGAATCTGATGAGATGCACTTGAATTAGAATCTTAAAGGTTAGGCCCATCCATCCATGCCAACATCTTACGAATGTGACACTGCAGCCCATTAAACTATCAGAGCTAGCTGTTGGACCATGGACTGTAATTACTATGCATGAAAAATGTACAACTCACACTGTGATAGCTATCATGTTCCTTAAAATGCTCCCATGAATACATCTGGCTGCTAATAAACCTAATTGCTACGTTATAAGAATGCATGAGGATTCGCTTCTCCGCTTTTATGATTTGTACTGCATTGTTTTTCTGCCGACTTTATTAGTAGTGCTCCTCACCCATTGTGCGACTTTCTGCTCAAGTGGAAGACAGATGGTTAAGTAAGAAAATATATATGCATGAAACCAAACACTAGACTTGCCATGAGAAACCACAGACAATAAGAAAGAGTTAAAGCCGTCATGGTCTCCGTCCTCTCTCTTTCTTTCCCTCTCAGTATGCTTTAAAAAAAAAAAATCCTCATTAAAAAGACACTGTTCAAACTCCACTTAATACTGGCAAAGCATCAATGAGCATATTTGTATGCTTGTCGTAACTCAATGAAATCCTCACACTTACCCAAGCAGCGGAGTTAACATAGCAACAGCTGTACGAGTTTCTAGGGAACACGATAGAGGAGTAAGGTAAAAAAAAGAAAGGAAGAGTGTTTTTTATTTAAAAAATATACATAGGGTGTTTCTTCAACTAGGCACCTCAGGTCTTGTGGAGTTTGGTAAAACACATGAAGAGTTCAGATGCAAAAGCCTCTAAGTGCCATTTGAAATTTTCTTCTAGAATGATAATTTTTTATCAAGCTTGTATATTAAATGGCAATGATAATTACCTATTAACTGTTATTTAAGTGAAATTACTGAACTTAAATATACAAGTTTGATAAAAATCATCATTAAAGAAGAAAATTTCAAATGGCATTTAGAGGCTTTTGCATCTGAACTCTTCACATTTTGTCACTATGGTAAATGCTAAAAATGTCAATTCCCATTGTGTTAAATAGCAATAGCATTCTATGGTGTGAAAAACAAATTGAAACATTTAGACAAAACATATTATGTATCCTAAATAAAATATATTTTCACAGTTAATTGGACAAAATTACAACTTGACTTGAATTAGTTCTGTCCACAATTACCTTGGATTTACTTTGTTTCCTTATTTCATGTAGGGCTATTATAGTTAAGTTATTAAAGTCATTAATTACTCAACCCCCTTGTTGTTCCAACCCTGTAAGACCTTCATTCACCTTTGGAACACAAATGAAGATATTTTTGATTAAATTTCAGAGGTGGATCACTGCTACATAGGCTCCTAAGGGATTGAAACTTGACGGCCCAGAAAGTCATTGAAGAAAATGTTTAAATATTCCATGTGACAAGTTAACAGTGGCTCAACTATAAGTTTATCAAGCGACGAGAATACTTTTTTGTGCGGAAATGAAACAAAAATAATGACTTTATTCGACTATTCCTTTTCTTCCTTCTGGGCCTGAGACGAGAGTTCAAGAGATTTCCACAACGCATGCGCGAGAATTGCGTTCTTATTCTACTACTTCTTGCGCAATTCTTGCGCACTTTTTGTTATTTCCGCACTTTTTTATTATATATATGACCTTAATATAAGAAAGAAAAAAGTTGAATACTGCAAGTTTTAATAACAATCAACCTCTGGGACATAAGTGCCAATAGATGAAGAAACACCCCTATATTGGATGTCTTCAGAGTAAGTGTGTTCGTTGGCCTGCTGCACATGACACTGTGTAACAGCAGTGAGACACCTGCAGCCTTGCTTTGATGACAGCAAATGAAACACACACACACACACACCGTTAGGCTACTGCACGGTAATATATTCACACTCCTCTTTTGAATCTGTTAGATCTGCTGTTGGAGTGATCTTCTCATGTCCTTTTCAAGTCTTCAGATCTCTTTTAAAATGGCCACTTTGATATGTGTTTGACCATAGATCCCATGGACAATCACATCACACAGAGCATGTTCTTATTTCAAACAAATCAACAAAAGAAAGAAAATGAAAGAGTTCATCACTGTCAGACAACAACAACAAATAAAATACAACCAAAAAACAAAAAACAAAAACTACAACAGCTGTCATCCATTCTATTTTATGCCATCATTGGACTGGATTGGTGTCCTATAGTAACTACCCATTTGAGTGAGTATATATATATATATATATATATGCACTCACCTAAAGGATTATTAGGTACACCTGTTCAATTTCTCATTAATGCAATTATCTAATCAACCAATCACATGGCAGTTGATTCAATACATTTAGGTGTGTGGTCCTGGTCAAGACAATCTCCTGAACCCCAAACTGAATGTCAGAATGAGGAAAAAAGGTGATTTAAAGGGATAGTTCACTTTGAAATAAATTTTTGATATGTTTTAGCTTACCTCAAAGGCATCCAAGATGTAGATGTCTTTGTTTCCACAGTATTTTCAATTTTGATATTTAAGCAATTTTGAGCGTGGCATGGTTGTTGGTGCCAGACGGGCCGGTTTGAGTATTTCACAATCTGCTCAGTTACTGGGATTTTCACGCACAACCATTTCTAGGGTTTACAAAGAATGATGTGAAAAGGGAAAATCATCCAGTATGCGGAAGTCCTGTGGGCGAAAATGCCTTGTTGAAGCTAGAGGTCAGAGGAGAATGGGCCGACTGATTCAAGCTGATAGAAGAGCAACTTTGACTGAAATAACCACTCGTTACAACTGAGGTATGCAGCAAAGCATTTGTGATGCCACAACATGCACAACCTTGAGGCAGATGGACTACAACAGTAGAAGACCCAACCGGGTACCACTCATCTCCACTACAAATAGGAAAAAGAGGCTACAATTTGCAAGAGCTCACCAAAATTGGACAGTTGAAGACTGAAAAAATGTTGCCTGGTCTGATGAGTCTCGATTTCTGTTGAGACATTCAGATGGTCAGTCAGAATTTGTCGTAAACAGAATGAGAACATGGATCCATCATGCCTTGTTACCACTGTGCAGGCTGGTGGTGGTGGTGTAATGGTGTAGGGGATGTTTTCTTGGCACACTTTCGGCACCTTAGTGCCAATTGGGCATCGTTTAAATGCCACGGCCTATCTGAGCATTGTTTCTGACCATGTCCATCCCTTTATGGCCACCATGTACCCATCCTCTGATGGCTACTTCCAGCAGGATAATGCACCATGTCACAAAGCTTGAATCATTTCAAATTGGTTTCTTGAACATAACAATGAGTTCACTGTACTAAAATAGCCCACACAGTCACCAGATCTCAACCCAATAGAGCATCTTTGGGATGTGGTGGAACTGGAGCTTCGTGCCCTGGATGTGCATCCCACAAATCTCCATCAACTGCAAGATGCTATCCTATCAATATGGGCCAACATTTCTAAAGAATGCTTTCAACACCTTGTTTAATGAATGCCACGTAGAATTAAGGCAGTTCTGAAGGCGAAAGGGGGTCAAACACAGAATTACTAAAGTGTTCCTAATAATCCTTTAGGTGAGTGTATATATAATATTATTTTGTTATGAAATAATATAATGACAGAAAGTATATTTCTTATGATAGTGAATAATGATTGTGCAGGTCTGTGATAAATGAATGCACAGGGGTGCCTGTGTTACTGTAAGGCACTTCACTGGATTCCCAGCATTACACATAAACACATCTCATCGCAAAATTTAATCTGCACCTTCCATGTAGATAATCGCAGATAGAAATATTTTCAAAGTAAAACACCAGCTGTGGGTGCCAGCTGGCCACGCGGCGTCTGATGAGTGAAGCTGATTAAAGCACAATGGCTTTTAATACATTTTACCTCTACAACTACAACCTTTACATCCACCATTCAGTTTAGACCATAAACCAAACTGTAATATAAATGGTATTCAAATCAACAGAAATGTTAAACAACCTCCACTACAAGAATGGGCATATTTGAAAGAAAAATTAAAAAGCATCAAAACTATTTTGTTTGGACAGAAAAGTATAAATAATAACAGTTACAGTACTGTTTCCTCACTGCAAAACACCTGAATAAAAAAATCATTTGAAAATGAATGAAAAATTGAATTGAATTGAAAATTCAAATGAATGAAAAAAACTAAAACTGCTCTCATCTGGTAAAATACAAAAAATATAGGTTTATGTCCCATCCGACACAACTGCAAATGGTTGTAAAGTGGGCATAACTCCAACTACAAACTAGACATTTTGCTGAAATAATTACATTTGTGGTTAATCTGACATCTGCAACCATCAAAAATCACAATCAAAGAGCCATAAAACATACACAGACCGTCATACACTGCAGCCAGATGGTGTGTTATATTAGCACCGAATTAACATCTTGTGCGTTTCTGTCGATGTATGTTTCTCCGAGGTAAAATTCCACCCCAAACAAGAGTGTTAGTAAGTTTACAACTAATTTACATGTGGAGTTACACTATTGCTGCTATTTCTAGCAACGATCCCTAACACATTCTCACCTGAGTGATGTTAACTCACACAAAGCTAATTCGTAATCTCAACATTGCTTATGCTGTAATGTGGGACACAAGCTACCTGCTATTGTCTTCAATTACACAGGAGAAGAGTGGGATCATGGTAAGTTTTCGTTTTAAGCTGCGGCCACAGATGTTATGACCGATTCCCTCCTGTCCAGATGTTACCGTCTGCTTTAACCACTGTCTGAGCAACCGCTAAGATCAACACGTACACACACAAACATTATTATGAGGTACGTTTTTAGGAAGCAGCAAAGTTTTGCCTCACAAGCCTCAAATTTGTATAAAGCTCATACACCATTACTTGTTTACAGTGAAGTGTATAGCAACTGTACAGCAAAAACAGATCACATGCTTATTTAGTATTCCACACAATGCCACCCCATGCTGTATACATTTTTAACAGCTATCCAAGGTGAGAGAGCTCAAAATGTCAAGGTCGGAGCAAACATTAGTGTTTCCCAAATCTGCATGCATTACATAGACTTTTCCAAACCTCTGTGATCTCACCTGTTCAGCCATAATCATACAGGTTTCAGTGAGTCAGATTCTGACATTGAAATACAGATGGTTGTATCACCATTGCCAGCATTTGTAACCTGTGTGGCGGCGCAGACAGAATCGGATGTTAATGGGGATGTATTAGTCACACTCCAAACAGTTGTGATTGGACATTAACGGATGTGCTTTTCAGCAACAATCACTGGTAAAGTCTTATGAATGCTAAGAGGGGCCGAAGTGTCTGTAATAAATAAATCACAATAAGATGTCAGACCTTTCGAGTAGGCTCTCGTTTTCTCTTGAGACAAAACCACACACACACACACCAACAGATGATACTTGAGTGATAAATGACTCAGAATGTTTATGAATGTACACACTTTAACTCTATCTCTCACTTTCTATCACTTAAATTGAAATGTATGAATAAATAAATACGCACATACTGTACATATGTCAGCGGTAAGCCTCATTTTGTCACTGTCATACACACACTTTACAGGACGTCACATTCCATTTGTGAGGAAAATAAATCATAAGAAAAACATCAAGACAGCCAGAAAATCAATTTCCCTTCTTTGACCTTGGCCAATCTCCTGTCTCCAATATGTATATTTGGTAACAGATTAGAATACTGTTTCGTTCTTAATGAATAACTATACAGGAACAAATGAGTAACGCAATATTAGCATTCTAGAAACCCCTGTTAACTAACAAAGAAACTCTGATTAATGAAATTGTAAGTAATGGCGCTCAGTTGAATGAGGTAGTTAACTATTATCTGATCAATAACTACTCATTTTTTTCATGCCTCCCAGAAGACTACTAAGAACTACTATATACAGGTTCATAATTATCATGAATAATGCATAATATATAAATAATTCTAAAGTAAAGATAATGATAACCCACTACAGAAGCAATGATTGAGGTTGGGGCTTTTTTAAAGTATTGGTTAGTAATTCATTCTGATAGATTTGGTAACACTTGAGTCATTACTAGTGAGTTACATTGATCTTTACTTTAGAATTACTATTCCAAATAATTAGTCATTCCTGTAGAAGGATGTAACAACATTTTAGTCATTACTACATTAGAATGCTATTCCAAATACTTCGTCATTACTTTAGAAGGATGCTGTAACACTTGAGCCATGACTCATTGCTATTCAAAAACTTACAAAAAAAGTTTCTAATGACTCCAGTCATCCATAGGGAGCTTTTCACTTTGGAATACTGAATAATCCAGATAGCAATTCCTTTAAAAGGATGTAGTAACATTTGAGTCATTACTAGTGGGTTAAAATTATTTTGCATTATTATGCATTATTCACATTAATAATGAATTTGTCTTTAGTAGTTCTTCGAAGTTATCTGGGAGGTATGAAAAAGTAATAGTTATTGATTAGTTAATAGTGAAATACCTCATTCAACTGAGCACTATTACTTACTAATTCATTAATCAGAGTTTCTTGTTAGTTAATAGCAATTACTAGAATGTTATTATTGCGTTCGTTCCTGTGTAGTTATTCATTAATGATGGAACAGTGTTACTGAGTTTTAAAAAAAAAAGCCTTTGCTATAATTTTACTACAAATGTAAAGAGTTTAAGATTAAAAACAGGTGTTTTTCATACCCAACTTGTCATGAATGACCCAGTTTCCCTCTTTCTCCCATTTTAACTGTGTGAAAATAAGTCCAACGTCACTGACACAGACTGCAAGCTGATATATGCACGCCTCTGACATTCCCAATTGCCAGCGCAGGTATGTGTGTCAGAAAGCATTCAGGTCTCCAGAACCTCATTCACTCTCCCGGTTACGTTTTCGAGGACTGTTTCTGCACTCCGCGAGCGAGCAGCCACAAGAAAGAGCGGCGCTCCACCTGTTAACTATGGCAGATTCAGCCCCACAGGCATTCCCCCTGCTACGCACACAAGACCCAGAGACGGAAAGCCGCTCTTCGTGCACAAAGGTCGAGCGAAGCTGTGCACTAGCTGTCAACAGTGGACTGAAATAAAAGGGAGTTTCCTTACCTGTGCCGTCTGGATGCATCCGAGCCCGACCCCAAGCTGTACATTCTTCAGATGTGCGTCTCCGCCTCCTCTTGTTTCCTCTTCTCGCCTTTGCTTCCTCTCACCTCCTTTTGGCCTTTTCTTTCCTTCGCACTGTCTCTCTCTCCTTCTCTCAACACTTGTGTGAGTCTACTTGTGTGGCAGCTGAAGACCCTGCTGTGGTGATGGCATTTCTCTCCCTCTCCCTTCCTGGCAAAGAGGGTCAAACTGAAGATGGTGTCAGTGACACGGTGAGGAAAGAGATGGAGAGAATTAGCGAGAAATAGAGAGACAAGTGTCCAAAAAAAGGGAAGAAACAGCTGTTGGCAGCTTCGCCGGCTCGTGACGCCGATGAGAGACAGCTGGAGAGTTGCAGTTGTGATCTCTGTCTGAGGAAAGGTGTGAGAGCAGGTGGGGAGCGCGTGGCGGTGACTCCCTGCGCTCAAGGATTGGTGTGCCAATGCGAGAGGTGGTGCCTTACTCTATAAATCTTGAATAAATCTCACGTGGATCTTGTTTACCTATGCCCAAAGTTGTGATATGCCTGTAGCATGTGAACTGGAAGTAGTTTAAAAGTGTGTCAGTCAAAAAAAGAGAGTTTTTGGCATGGACTAACCCTTCATCCTCAATCAAACCGCTCATCCATAGCCTCCGTCCGCTCCATTGCGACCAACCTAGTTCTCCAACCTTGGGGAATAATCATGATGAAATGAGAAGGATGCTGGGAAGAGAGCTCAGCTGATTAAAATAGATTGGAATGAAAGATTGGAGCTGTGTATGTGACCTTTTCCGTCTCTGGAGTTGTAGTCCACGAAGATGCTTCTTAGTTTGTCAAAATGTGTTGCTTATCTTCAGAATCTTTTATATCCGCAGGTGCCGCTTTTGGTTTTAGTCCGGTTTCCAAAAAGTTTGCAGCTCTTGCAGTGCTAGCTGAGAAAAGCATGAAAGCATTCCAGAATCAATACAAATTCACGAGTGATGTTTGTCCAGTTTGTAGAGCAGATGTGCTGAGCGTCTCATCTGTTTGATGTGATCTGCCTTCTGCTCTCCAGACCACAGAACAAGCTTCTGATACCTAATCATGATGCTGTACAGATTTATCCTGCCTCCCCCCTCCTCATTCTCTCATGCTTTTATTCTCTCTCTCTCTCTCTCTCTCTCTCCCCCTCTCTCTCTCCATGAGTCCCTTTTCACCATGTCTGTTCTTTTACTTCCCTATCCTGTTTGTTCCCTCTACATCTATTACTCCTGCTTCTGTCTGTCTTTCCCACCGTCTTTGCCATTATCCTCCTGCCGCAATCTAAATGCTTTTTCATTTCAAGCTTTCCTGCTTTCCTGTCGCTCAGAGATGAGTAGGTCCAACAGGCAAGTTTCCTGTTGATTCTCTCTCTCTGTCTCTGACACTTACAGTTGTCCCTCCACATCCTTCAACCTTGTCTGTCCTTCAGATCTTGATTACCGTGAATGCAGTTTTTTGTCAGACAGCTATTGCCAAATCTATTCACGTTCTCAACACAAATGTTTGTTCTACCATATCATTTGTTTTAATACTAATCCTAATCCTAAACCTAGCTTTACATAAACTTTCTAGATTTTTATGAAGACATTATTTATTTGTTTATCAAGCTGTTTTTGGCATGGGGACAATGTGAATTTTATATTAACAATTTCCCCGCCTGTATTTGAAAAAAAAAAACAAGAAGTTGCCTGCCAGCGCCAGCATTTGTGATAATTTTCACATAAATTTCATAGCCCCCAAAATATTTTGTTGTAGAATATCTGTGAACATGAAATATATCAAAAGAAAGAACAGACCCCTTTATTTAAAAAAGAAAATGTTTATTAATTTATAGCTTTTATGCATTTTCTTTCTCGACAGTTGAATATGAGTACGTTTTATTTAAAAAAAAAAAAAAAAAAAAAGCTGAGAAAATAGTTTTTTTGTTAAAGACTATGCCTGGATCAGATTCAGAACGATGATCAAAACATAGATGGAGTAGATCAAGTCCATAAACACCTGGGTCGACATTTCATTCTGTAATGTTAGGCGGTTTTGATTTACATGCTGTAACGTTAATTTCGTGTTATTTTACATATGCATATGCTTACATATGCTATTGCTAATTTTTGCTTCTTTTTTCCTGTGTTTTGAGATTCTGTACTCTTTTAAAAGATGTGTAATAGCACCCCTACCATTTAAGGGTGAAAACACGGATAGCCAGAAAATTCCACCAATGGCAGGGAAAGAGTTAAACTATAAGATTATTCATAAACACACTACCATTCAAAAGTTTATCATCAATACGATTTTGTTTTGTTATTTATTTAATTAAAAATTTTGTTCAGCAAGGATGCATTGAATTCAACAAAAATTACAGTAAAAATATTATATTGTTACAAAAATGTCTATTTTATACATGCTGTTCTTTTTAACTTTTATTAAAGCTGCAGTCCGCAGTTTTTCCTCTTTGTCGCCATCTCTGTTAGAAATCTGCAATTGGAGTCATTCGCAGAATTATCAACTTTACGTGAGTTGTAATTCGACACCCTCGACACGACACAGCACGGATGAGTCAAATGCTCATCACTATTATGCGTGCTTTCGAACACCCGCCCAACTCTACCTCTGATTGGCTTACAATGACATTTTACTCTACCTCAGCCAATCGTCAGCATTTATGCGCTTGTCTCGTGCTCTGCCTACTAACCAAGGAAGAACAGTAAAAAAAGTATTTGCCTCTCGCTCAGAGATCTGCTCAAACATCTTCATCAGTTACAGTAATGCGCCGCATTTTTTGGCAACGGTAATGACGTTATTAAGATCAATTAGATTACTCGTTACTGGAAAGAGTAATGCCGTTAGAATAACACCGTTATTCCCATCACTGTCTGTGCAGTGTTTAACTCTCTATACTAACATGAAGCTGTGAATTTAATTATTTCAAATTCATTTAGCTGACGCTTTTATCCAAAGCGACTTACAATTGCTATTTATGTCAGAGGTCAAGGGGTTTAGTGTCTTGCTCAGGGACGCATTAGTGTCTCACAGTGGATTCGAACCCGGTCTTATCCACTGCGCCATCACCACCCCATATAGCCCCTTGTTTTTGATAAATATCAGAATGATAATCATACAGAATGATGTTTTTTGAAAATATTAAAAGTGTTCTGTGATGGGTAAATTTAGGGGTATATGGTTAAGATGAGGGTATACAGTTTGTACAGTCTAAAAATAATTATGTATGTGGACATTTTATAAATCATTATGTCTATGAATGTCCCCATAAAACATGGAAATGTGTGTGTGTGTGTGTGGATGTGGATTACAGTGTTTCTTTAGCAGACACTTTTACAAAAGACCTATAGACGAATAGATGAATAAAACATTAGCGATTCACCCTAAGGAGAAAAGAACAGAGATGAAAGTGAGAAATAGTTAAATAAACCTTTTTCATTCTTTCTTAAGAGCTAGTATATTAAAAAGATTCAATCTATTGGTCACGGAAGAGATATATTTTTAGAAATTTAACTGCAAGGGACTTACTGCTTGGGTAGGTATCAAGGAAAGATCACATGCCAAAAAAATGTGTGAACATAATGTCAAAACGGATCATTTTAAACTTTAAATTGGTTGAAAGATGAAAGCGAAAAGTTAATTTTAAGATTTGTTTTGATTTAATTCAATTAGTTAAAAAATAGTTTTGCTCACCTGACACTGCAAATTAAACTTTCCACCAGTCAGGAGACAGAACGATTCCACATTTCTCATCTCTACTGTAATCAATTATCCAGGATAAAACCATACTAGTTTTTCCCATTTATGAGAGCCTTGAATGGCAGAACCCTGGTGTTTCAGTTGAAGTAGACTACTTCTAAAATATATTATCATATATCATCATTCTCAACCTTGGGCGTCATCTAACTGACACTTTTGACTATGCGTGTAAATCCGACGCACATGGCAACCTTTAGCGTCCGTTAGATGACGCTCATCCTAGGGCGTCATCTAACTGACACTTTTGACCATGTGTCTAAATTCGACGCACATGGCAACCTTTAGCGTCAATTTAGATGACGTGGGTAGGTTTAGGTCTGGGGTTGGGTTAGGGTTAGACCACAAGGAGTCACATCTCATATTGACGCTAAAGGGTGCCATGTGCGTCGGATGTTGACGCATGGTCAAAAGTGTCAGTTAGATGATGCCTTGGGATGAGAACGGGCTGATATTATAAAACAGTGCTATAAACTACACACAGCCTCTCATTCTTTGATTGCTGACATATTTCAAACATGAAACTAAAAATATACCACTTTAAAAAGATGCTGTCATGTAACACAAATGTGTTTTTTCACCACTAGAATGTGTTTATTTCCCCATCCCTTTTTGTCCCAGCTTTAAAGATCTCCTGTCTCCTCTCATTTTCCATCTGCTCAAAAGGAACTCTCTAAAATTGTCTAAATCACTTTGTGCACATGGCAGCTTTTAAGAAACTATAAATACCGTGGTGCTATTTTAGACCAGGCCAGGTGATGAGGCATACTGACAGGAGGAGAAACCAGAATGACTCTTTAGATATGCTCCGGCTGAACTGAGCTAACTTTTTGTGCAATTGACACATTGGAATTTGCAAGTCGCTTACAATGCATGATGAACTGTCTTTGAGGCAAGTAAATGGATTTAAACACATACTTGACAAAAAAAAAAACAAAACAAAAAAACGAGTGAACATTTTAGTTAGTACCTGATGCATAATGTTTTCTGACGATGTATGACAGCGGTAGTTCTTTTAGATGCCTGGGAATAAAAAGGAATAAAATAGGATTTTTTTTAATAGTTTAAGAAATTAATTTATATTGTGACAAATTTACCATAAAGTCACAATCTGAGTAATGAAATTGCAATCCCGAGAAAAAAAAATTAAATCACAAGATATAAAGTCCCACTGTGTGATATAAAGTCGCATTGTGAGATATAAATTTGCAATTAATTATGTGAGGCTGAGGGGAGGAATGCTCTTTTTTTCATTACACAGACACATAAAACAAATAACACTCTTCCAAAAATTACCTTTTTACATGCCTTTCCTCAACTAAGCTCTTGATTGTCAATTTCAAGAAGGGAATATAAATTTGCCCTAGTTTGTCAATGTAACATCCAACGAGAGAGACATAGAATGAACGGACGAATGAATGAATGAATGAATGAATGAATGGAAATTAAGTCAATGAGTCATTTAAATAGCGCTTTTATGCACTACTACTGTACACCCAAAGTGCTTTACAATCACATCAGGGGTTCTCTCCTCAACCACAGTGTGCAGAATCATGAGTGTAATGTAAGGTAAGGGACGGCAGGTCACAATTCTAACACAAATCAAATAAAAGAGACAAATAGCATGAAATTGGTATTTAAATAAAATCTCCAAACTTTGTTTTAAAAGGGTTTGAAAAACATCTACTTTTCTTTAATGTGAAACAAGATATTCAGTCCTATTATCATATCTCAAATTTGTAAACTGTTTATCTTTGATGTGCTCCTGTGGCAATAAAGTAAATAATTATATGGATTGTGTATTTATGTGGCAGACTCTGTGTTGTAAAATGTTGCGCTTGAAAGTTTTTCTTGAATGTCAATATACTTTTGATTATTCACCTATAATGCACCCTGACAGGGTCTAAGAGAAATTAAACAGACGCGAGTTGTACTGTCGTGCTGTACTTATCACAATACAGGGCTTCGGTTCAAAGCAATTTAGTCAGCTATATAGTTAAAAAGTAAATTGGTTTCAAAGTCCCACTTGAAGAATAACTGCCTGAACTGTAATTGTGGTGAAATGGGTTATTGAGTTGTTTTGTGAAATACAATGGATCATGTGTGTAACAACACACAATCTCTTGTTCAGTTACTAGTAAAAACGTAGGTTTTTCTCTGAGGTGTAAATTGAAATGCAGATGGTTTAAATTCCCCAGGTTCAGCTGGTAGCCATCCCAGATCCTGGGAAGAAAATGTGCGGTCAAGTGTCCCCTTAGGGCTCAGGTGGAGGCTGCCTGTCCATCAGGTGTCTTAGCATCACCAGCTAACGTGCCAAGGGCAGAAAACTGACAAATTTACATGCATCAGATGGACTGAAAGTGGAAAATAGCAACATTGTGGAAATATATAAATATTGCCTTGCATATAAATAAATCCATTCTTTCGTCTTTCATCTATGAAATGTGACATTTCAGATTTTTTTCGCTGCGCTGCTGGCTATTTTTAGATAGACTTTAGTAAAAGAAGCAGGAAAATGAGAAGGAAACGTGCATCAGGGTTAAGTTTGTTGTATTACTCCCCCGAGAAGCAACTGGAAAAAAATCAAAAGAGTATCTGACCGTAACATTGCTTTAAGAGCCTAACATATGACGACATCTTAAAAACAATATTAACAGAAGACAGGTTTTAAGATGGTACACATTTGGATACAATCTCCTCATGATCCTCTCAAATGTTTCAAATCCAGAAAAGTTATTTATAGTAGGCTAGGCCAATGCAACTGTTTAAGTCAAAAGTGTGATTTGACAAAAATGATACACGTAGGACATAAATAGAGCTGATAAACTAGTTCTGGATTGAAATCAGAAAATGTGTTTTTTTATGATGGTGTATCAGTTTAGAAATTATGTTAATGAGATAGTTCACACAAAAATGAAAAAACTTAAGAGTGAGTAAACGATGACAGAATTTTTGGGTGGAGTATTGCTTTAAGATCCAAAAAAGCACCATAAAAGTAAGAAGTCCATGCAGAGAACTGTATTTGAAGTCTCTTATTTTGTTTTTGAATGAAAAACAGAATAAATGCATGTGCTGTAATACCTTTCATGTTTTTTTTTTTTTCAAAACAGTGCTATCACTTTTAGACCCAAGGGGGCTTTAACCTTCAGTTTAAATTTCTTAAAAATCTGCAATTAACTTATCTGTGTCAGACAGAACTCTTACATTTGTTATGTGATCTGTCTTTGTTTGCTGAAAATTGCATCTGTAATAGCTAGCCTATTTGAAGTAATTTCACTCAAAATCCTCCTTTTACCAAAAAACCCCCCAAAAAACAAGCAAGATTCAAGATCATGCAAGGTAAAATATATTCTTCTGAGCCACGTAAGCTCATGCACTAGGTTGAGGCTCCCTAAAACCTGGCTTCAATCAAACAACACCAGGAAAACCATTTGATCGTCAGCGCCACCTATAGGCCTATAGGCTTTGACAAGAAAAAAATCATAAAGGACAAAAAAGGACAAAGACCTAAATTTACTATTCTTGATGTGAATGCATATAGATTCATCACTATCCAGAGTCTAGATAGCCATTTACACACACCTCTTCAGACAACAGCACTTCAAACCTCTATTCCCCAGTCCTATCTGATTCTCATCATAAGGAAGAGCTTACTAGATGCACTAACAGACGTGTCTTGTTCATTGCATTTTTTGAAGGACACTCAAGATTTGTAGGGAATTTATTTTTAAATCCACTCTACAAACCTCTGCTTTACACTGTATGAAAAAGAAGAAAAAAAAAAGATTTACATGTCAACACAAGTGCTCTTCTGTCTGAGAGAGAAATATTCATTTGAGTACTCAATTCAGATTCAACCAGCTTCTTTAGAGACTAAAGCACATATTTCATGATCATCCTGTCTCAACAAATTTGCACACACTGTATTACCAATCTGAGATAACATACAAGAGAAAAAACAGCAGTATTGCCTTTGATAAAAGGAAAACCGGCATCTTCAAGTGGTCTGCACAGTAAAGATCCCCAGTGGGATGAAATAACATGTAAGGTTGTTCTGAACTGGAAAAAAAGAAGCATGAAAGAAATCTTTTGTCCTTATAAATATTTCATAGTCATGCCTGTTCTGCACTCTGTAGGTACACACGCACTACCTGGTGGTCTAGTTTCCAAAAATAGGTCCTTAACGAGGTTTGACAAGTCCATTAAAACACAGCTGAATTAATTGCAAATGAATTATTAACAGCCAACTGTAACAGAGTTGATACTCTGACTTTAACAAAGACAGAGGTTTTCACAGGGACTGGAAGGACAGAGGGATGGACAACTGAATAAGCTAACGTTTAAAGTAGATAATTCTGTGCTGGCCAGATGGCTGTCTGCAAGGTGGGATGAGTTTGACTCCATATGTGCAGCCACACCTGTGGACTATCTGTCTGTTTTTTTGGCTCAGCGCACTCTCAGCAAGATATATAGCATCCAAACACCATGGCTTGTGGAGACATGCCTTATCTGACCGTTTGGATAATGTAGCTTGGTGTGAAGGGATATGTAAATGTGTCTAATATAATCACCACAAGTCTAGGTCTAATATTTATCAAAGGAGGCAAATTACGCATTCGACATGAGCAATGCTGGAGCTCTATTTAAAGTAAAGTGAGAGACTCATCATGAATATTTCATTGGAGTGCAAATATTATCTATGAAACAAAACATGTAAGAACACAGCTAATAAAATAATGGCCTGCTCCAGCTTTCATGGCAGTTACGAGATAAGGGGAAATACGTGGATGCATGGAACACTGAAGCTCATGAATAAAAAGTTAACTTAGCATTTGTGTTGTAGCCCTTGCTGATATTTTGTTTAAAACTATATATTCACAAAAATCAGTTGTAAGTGGATAGCCTGAATGTCTATAGGGTAAAACACTATATAGTGTTTTTAAACAGGTTTCCCAATCACTCCTCCTCATATGCCATTGCCATCGTAAAATAGACAGTTTTAACCCAAACTCATATTGGTTGAGCTAATTATGTAAAAAAAAAAAAAATCAACCTACGAATATTAAACATGAAATATAAAGTATATCTTTAAACAATATATTTTATACTCATCTTGTGTTAACTTAGGGCTGGGCAAAAATTTAGATTTTTTCAATAATTCCATAAAATCCCAAAAGTGACTCGATGCAATATTTGAATAAAGTACATAAAAATCACACACACACACAAAGGCATCTCAGATAGGGTTTTACTGTGCAAACTGTCTTACAACTAAACCACAGCACACTGTCAGCACTATACGGATGTTGGATGTCTAGTCAACCATCATTAGCCATCCCTAATGTGTGTGAGAGCGATTTCCATAGTGTCCTTGCAACACGTTTATACCACAAACCTACACCTCAGTACATAAATGTAATACATTTTTGAGCTTATTAGCTTATAAGTATGAGGCAGGACACAACTGAAGGCCAAATGACCAGTCCAAAGGGGACTTATGGTTGTTCATGCATGAAATAAATAAATAAAAAAATTCTATAACTCCTAACATAACTCCTGTCTGACAGGTCCACTAATCCAAAGTGTCACTATGAGAGCATATGCATGTGCACATGCTTGTTCTCGACCTTCTATTAGCTGTTCGAGTCAGCCATTTGTCTTTCATTGACAGGGTCATTCACCCTGTGCCTTGAAGAGAGACGTGTCCTTATCATTCCATATCAGAATGATGTTATATCGCTAATACATGTGCAAGCCTGACAGTGTTACCAGATGATACCATATCCACCCCCCTCGGTACTACATCTAATATCATGTGGCAACATTTTGACAAATGGGTAAGAAAAATGGAAGAATATTACATTGCATCTATGTGACGATATTCTTTAAGGTAATAATTCATTTGAAATTGGCAACACTGAATGTAAGATAAGCGCAAGGCAAGACTGGAACTGGACAGACATCCACATTTTTACTTAATTGTCGAATATTGCTGGAAGGTTGCATGCAGGATCCAAAGCAGTGGCCAGTTGCATAAACTGCAGATTATACATTTATATTTTCCATTTAATTATTTTGCAGATGCTTTTATCCAAAGCGACTTACAAATGTGGAGAACAGAAGCAATCAAACTACCAATAGGGCAACAATATGTAAGAGCTGTGACAAGTTCTTCTGACATCACTACGAAAACCCCCTTTTGGAACCTTTACTTTTAAAAGTGTCAAAAGATTGGTCTAATTTGAAGTTATATAAAAAGATTGGCCTTATATGAATCCGAAAGACGTGAATGGTTACCTCTTGGTTAACTGCTAGTTGGTCAAACTAATTCTTAAGACAGTCTTACAATATAGTGGCTACATGTATATGTAACTGGCTCCAGGTTTTCAGCAGGTTTGAAAAGCTGGTCGTTTATACTGTTCTAAGCACATAGATGTGAGAAGTATGCCCTCTGCAGTTCATGTTCAGATGCATTTTTTGGAAACCAAATCCTATTGAAATACATTTAGTGTTCTCTTCCAACACACTAATTTGACATATTAAGCGAAGATTATCCATAACATTAAAGTAAAAGATGTACCAATAAAGAATATTTTTTCAAACATTTTTTTAGTGTAGGCTACAGTGTATACATCATGACTATAACTTATCTTTTTATCCTAAATATTTAAATGTGTATATGTTGTTAGTGAGCTTTTTTTTTACTAATTACAAAAAAAAAAATCTAAACATTTTAATTGATCCTTTTTCTAGTTTTTATCTGATGTTGGCAGACTCAAAATAAAAATAGTGAGTGCACAATCAAAGTCAGGTTATTTTCCAAGTCTAGTACAGGGCCCAGTTTCATTTCATCTATTGGATCAAATCTTAAAAATGATTGGTTAAAAAAAAAAAAAAAAAGAATTCTAAAATCAAATTAGACTATGTAATCCAGTCTTGGTTTTGATCTGGATCAAACATTCAGTTAGGAATAAGGTCTGCTCTCAATAAGGTCTATCCCTCCACTCTCGTCCACACAAAGAACAGCAAACCCAGTTCAAGACCACCTAAAAGATAACAAACATTGCCCTCTAGTGGACATAATGGTTGATAAAAGACAACATGAACTCTTGATTTTATCACTGATCTTTATTTAAAACCCGATATGACAGCATGTTAGAAATGTCTGTTTGCTTGCAGTTTAAATCTGAAATAGTAGCACTGATTTCAACGTGACAAATTAAGCCACATAAATCTCCCACGTCTTTGGTGTGTTTCCCATACAAACGTATTGTTTAATAACAATATTGGTAACAGATCAAGTGTATCACAATAATTAAGAATTCTAACAATGTAGTATCAAACTAAACAAATTATATACACAATACAAAGAGCTGTGTCGATCTCAACCTTGACTTTTCTCTCTAAGCCCCTGAAAAGTGTCTGAATAAAAGTATTAAAGAAAAATTAAGCTGGTATTACTTATCAGAAAAGTCCATTTTGAAAGTGATCACAAAAGAGGAAAGCTGTCTGTTTCTCCTGCTGGCTTGGTCCAAGTTCAGTAGCAAAAAGAGTCCTCCACAGGAAACATTTACAATACATTTACAAGACAGAAGAACTTGTACATTTATTTAAACAATGCAGAGCATTATAAAGGCTTGGCAACACTTAAAACAGATCTTCTCTTGCGCTTCTCTCTGGCAATCCCAAGATTAGATATAGCCAGGAGGATGTGTTTCAAACAAACCAACATTGTGAACAAGTTTGGTCAAACACCTAATAAATCAAAGACTTCACGAGCCACAGTTCTCCATCCCGTTCTTGTTTATTGTAAGACTGTGGTGGCTTTGAACACTAGCTCCTTGTTTAAATTGCATTGTGAGTGTGTATTGTAAGTACAGCAACTGCATTGATCTACGATATCTTGCAGCTCGTCCGTGCGCAGTTCTGGGATGGGCTCAGTGGCGGATAGATGATTTTGGATTTTTTGGTTCCGTTCCTCTTTTTAGCGCTGCTGGCTATGACAGAGTAAGAACGTCCATGCATCATCCTGGCGTTGAGGCCGTTGGCCATAGAGAAGGACTTCAGATGGCTCTTTAAGGCAACAGGAAGTGGAAGTTTGTCCACAAGGTGCACTGGAGTGCAGGAAACGATAGAACGACAGCACAGGTCCTGCAGACTCAACACTGGACAAAAGAAAATAACAGGTTTTAGTAAAGCAAAGAACCAAAAAAACATCCTCAGTTTAGGTATGGACAAATGCAAGACTACAGGATAAATGTTAGATTTTTTTAAAATAAAATACTGCTCAAATCCAAAATTCAAATGTATATTAGCTAGCTACCTATCATCATATGTTTTAAAGGAATAGTTCACTTTGAAATGATATTTTTAGGTCAAACCGTTCTTGTCTGTCAGTCATATAATGGAGGTCTATCTATGGTCACCACCTCAAAGAGCATGCACAGAGAAGTCTAAATTAAACATGATTTAATGACTCGTAAATGTAAGTACACATTGATGGCCTAAGACACGAAACGAGCGACTTGTGTGAGAAAACGAACAGTATTTATATAGTTTTTACCTCTTGTAACCACAGCCACGTCCAAGTGATCTAAGGGTGCGGGTGCTTCGGTCTGCGCAAGCGCCGGAATTGATCTCTCGCGCATTTGCGAAAAAAAATCAACGTTGTCTGTTAATATATCGAAATCGTCTTCCATTGCGATTTACTATATATCTAAATATGTTTACATTTTCACAGTGAAAGGTAACGCTTCCGTAACCTCTTTGTTAAACAATGAGTGACGTACACGCGCGAGAGATCACTTCCGGCGCTTGCACAGACAGAAGCGCCTGCGCCCTCAGATCACTTGGATGTGGTTGTGGTTACAAGAGGGTAAAACGATATAAATGCTGTTCGTTTTCTCACACAAGCCGCTTGTTTCGTGTCTTAGGCCATCAATGTGTACTTACATTTACGAGTCATTAAATCATGTTTAATTTGGATTTCTCTGTGCATGCTCTTTGAGGTGGTGACCATAGACCTGTCCTGCATTATATGACTGACAGACAAGAACGGTTTGACCTAAAAATATCAAAATTGAAAATACTGTGGAAACAAAGACACCTACATCTTGGATGCCCTTGAGGTAAGCTAAAACATATCAAAAATTAATTTCAAAGAGAACTATCCCTTTAAAACAGTTTGTTTTGCAAGGATGAAGTCATGCAATGAAAACAAGAAGCGGTTTTATCATATTCCTTGGCCTTTAAATAATCTCCAGTCAAAATAAACTTATGATGCTTTTATCCAGTAAATGTTTTCATACCGCTTGATCTTGCTCCTACAAGCTTTTTTTTAAGCATAAAGCAAAGCTATGATTATTAAGACAAATGTGCTGTGGGGGCGGAATGCCATAACAATTGATATTTGAACACTGGGTGTCTCTGCTGTGAGCAGTATAAAGTCTCAAAGTTTTACATACTTCAGGTTTCTAAAGCGTTTATTTGGTCTATACATAATTGCAGCATTGGTCTGAGAAAAAAACAAAACATGTATGGTTGTTGTTTATGTGGTCATTCTAAGAAAAGGCAGTACTAAAAGGTCTGACAGCCTTCCTTAATGCATCATCTCATGTCAAAAGCATTTATGGTGAAGCTTGTTTAATTCCCTGAGAACACATTTCCAGCCTCAGCAACATAATGAGTCATAAGGAGATGTTGATGGAAGTGCAGTGAAATAACAACAATGGTATTGTACCATTGACTACTGTAGAGATTTATTTGTCTTTTGTCTATTTTATATGACTTAATTACTTACGTGTCAGTTACATTTACATATAGTTGTAACAGGTATGGACATTTATCTAAGTGACATTTTTACTACAAAAATGATTAATTTTTATTTTTGGCAATAGAAATATAACATTTTAATTTAATTTTAATATTGTGATCTAATATAATAATATAATACAACATAATAATATAATATAATATTTCCTGTATCAGAAATTGTTTGTCCTTCACAAATCATCAGATTTCCTCTTTAACACACGGTATTTTTTTTTTTTGTATTTAATGTTGTATTTCTGTACTAAACCTCCACTAAACATACTGTATATGAATAAATCATTTCACTTAGTTTCTCAACTACTATAATAGTGAAGGATTTGTTTAAATTATTTTTACTTCCTGGTTTATTACACAATATGTGCAAACATGTAAACAATGGTACTCCAATCTTATACTGTAGAGTATTTAACAATGTGTTTTGTGACTAACTTGTAATGTAAAAACATACTGTAATCATGAGAACAATATTGAGAATGCAAACAGTTGGATAAAAATACACAGTATTTCATAGGAATATTGTCTAACTTATACACCTTTAGAGAGTCCCCAAAATATAAAAAGTCCGGATGCCTTCTACAGTGGATATAAAAAAAAAAAAAAAGTCTTTCCTGCAAAGGAAAATATTACTCTGTTGTAAACTCACTGAAGTTTCTATTTACCCAAGAAACAGTTTGAAAACAATTAAATACATCTGATAATTACAAAGTTATATATATATGTACATGTATGAATCATGACAATAGAGGCTTGTTACCTTTATTGGGTCTCCAAAGTCGCTCCATACCATGCCTCATGAGCACAATTCGGGCCAGCTCAGTGAAGGACTCAGTAATGTTAAAGTTACAGAGAGGGCTGACTTCGAAGAATGTGACACCTAGTCGCTCTGCAAAGGCCTGGGCGTGCTCAGTCGTCACCTGCCGCTTATAGGCCAGGTGAAGCCTGTTTCCCACCAGGATCTTGGGAACACCTGGTGCGTGCTGGGTAAAAATAAAACACTACATCAATGGTTATAAATGATCTCTTTAGAACATTATTGGTTTCCTGATGCGTTTTATATTTATGTCAAGACAATCGCTTTATTAATAAAGCAATTTTGAAACAACTTGCACAGTCAGTGTACGTAGTGCGCATAATCAGCCCCCTGCTATCGACACAGATTAGTTACAAAGCCTCTGTTATTATCATTTATAATTGCAACAATAATAATCATAACCAAGTTGCATAAAACAGCCCATTTCCTGATTTATGGAGATACACATCAATTTTAGCACCTTCTCGAGATGATTAGCACTTTAATCAGATCTTCAATTCCAAAACCACTAGTATGAGACCTCATGTCTGTTTATACCCAGATTGCACATCAGGTTTAACATGCTTATTACTCCAAATACTACAGTAGTTCTGATTTTACCTCATCAATCTCTTTAATCCATCTGTCGATGCCATCAAAAGACCACCGGTTTGTAATGTCATATACAAGGATAACACCCTGTGAGAAACAAATTGTGTTAGTTACATAGTTTGATACTTAAATGCATTTTCAATTCAAAATTTGCTTTTGAGTTTGACTTAAATAAACAACACATTCATCCTCATCTCAGATAATAAGGAATCGTTTTTCAAAGTCAATGTGGTACTGGAAGTAGTACTATTTATCATCTCATATTGTATGTGACTGAAATTGCTGGCAAAGAAGTTTATGATGTAATGTCAATAAAAATTGTGTGGCATTGCTCCAAAAGTTGCTGTTATTAGGATATCTGTGTTTGCCAGAACAAGGAAATGTCATGTCAACAATACCAGTCCACTTATGGCAAGCCGTTTTAGCTTTTATTCATTTCCAGGATATGAATTCTTGATATCAAGAATTCAATTCTTGATATCAACAATTACATTTTTTGATATCAACAATTGAATTCTTGATATCAAAAAATGTAATTGTTGATATCTGTAATTGTATTTTCACAAGTGAAATTTCACTATAGGCTGCCATTCAAAATAAATTGTTGAGATCAAGAATTGATTTTTACTAGAAGAAATATCATTTTTGATATCAATAATTACATTGTTATTAGTAGAAATGCGAATTCCTGATATCAATAATTAAATTGTCACTAGTTGAAATGTCTATTCTTGATATCAACAATTCAATTGGTACTAGTAAAAATGATAATTTTTGATATCTGAAAATGTATTTTATTTCAGATAACTAAAATGGCTTTCTTACTAGAAACAATCACATTCATGATATCAGAAATTAACATTGTCACTAGTAAAAATTTAATTATTGATATCAAAAATAAAGGTTTTTACTAGTAATAATTTTATTTCTGATATGTGAAATTGGAATTTCAACTAGTAAGAAATCAATTATTGATATCAACAACTGGTTTTGAATGGCAGCCTATGGTGACATTTCACTAGTGAAAATGTAATTGTTGATATCAATTGTTGATGTCAATCCTGGAAATGAATAAAAGTTAAAACGGCTTGCCAAAGTCCACTCCGATTTACAGCATACCACACTTTCAACAGGAACTGCTGATCTTTGGGTGTGGTGTTTAACAACTGTCTGGGAACACTGGGATTTCAGAAATATTCAACAGCCCATTTCCTAAAGTATATTTGTCTACATAATTGTACATTTATTTAAATCTTTACAGTTTTAAATGAATAATTATGAATAAAATAATTTAAAAGTATACATTTAAAACAAATACGTTACTCACAAACCCAAAAAATAGTGACTGATTAAATTATTTCCCACTATTTTACATTTAAAAAATAAAAAATATTATATATATATATATATATATATATAAATATAGAATTATGAATAGAATATTTTTTTCAATTATATATAAATTATTTCAAATAAAGTAAATAATTATGAATAATTTTTTTTATTGAATTTATTTGAATTTATATTAAAATATTGTAAATAATTAAGTTAAATTGTTAAATACAAAAATTGTATTGTTTTTTTGTAAAGTGTTTTTATCATTTTTTTGCGGTTATACCTGTGCTCCTCTGGAATATGAGCGGAATATGGTGCAGAATCTGCCTTGTCCTGAGGTGTCCCTTCAAAAACAATACAACACAGAGGGTCCGCATCACAAAGAACACATTCATCTTACTTCTGTTCTTCAATACGTCTGTAGCTATTGTCTTTGCCTCTGCCTGGTGACACGAGGAGCTCTCTGTGGTTGGTGCCAGGGCAGCAGACTTTGAGTAGGAGCAGTGAAATGAATCATTCACCATCCAGGGCTGAGTGCAGCACCAAGATGTGCCAGTCATGTTCCAGTGGGTAGGACTGGAGCATCACAAACACTTCGCTCTAAAATGCTTTGTCTGTCAGGGCCAGATTATCAATAATTGATTCCAGATTCTTGCAAAAAGCTCAGTTCTCTTGAAATGTGCCAGAATTTATAAACAACTTCTAGGCATGACTAGTGGGATTGACTTTTTTCACTGGAAGTTTATTGAGGAGTGCTTTAATTAACATAGCCAGACGTTTGGCATGCTCACTTCATATTTTGGAAACCAAAAGGACCTCATTGAGAGTACACAGGTGTGATGAAAACTTTAATCTGTCTTCATGCTCGGTTTGAGCTCAAGAAGATATCAGGAAGAAATCAAGCTGAAACGTATCAGTTTAACATGTATTTCAAGGAGCTGTCAGGTGCTGCAGTCATGGGTTTCCGGTTTAACAGAAAAAGTAATTGTGTTGTAAAGCAACTCACCAAAGCTGGAGCTTGACTCTGCGTCCATCAAGGAGTATGGTAGTTGTCTTGTAGTCAATGCCTACAAGTGAAAAAGAAATAACCAAATTGCTTAAAGGTGAAGTGTGTAATTTATGCAGCACTAGTATCACCAAATGTAGTCGCAAAAGTGACCGTTTTCGAACAGGTTTCCTACACAAACAAACCAATGTACATTTATCTTTTCAGACCCTGAGTCCATTGAAATGGATAACACATGGTATTTGGTTTAAATTTAAAACAGTCTTTCTTTAAATAATAAAAGCTTTCCTCACTGATAGGGCCCTAATCAACCAATCACAATGAAGATATGACCCCTCACTTAATCTGATTGAGCTTCAGGCATCACAAAAGACAGGCATGGCTAACTGATTAGGCAGGAGAAGTAACGCCTTGTTTATGTACTTCCCCCTGGCTCCGTACTGTACTCATTTTCATGAACTCATGTACTCAGAGTTGTATATGATATGCATGTTTATATATCATGTTTATATTTTTTTAATTGAAGTGAAGTATGTACATTTTATTGTGTATAGCCCAACCAGGGACAGGAGTTGAAAACTAGAATTTGCTATATTCTTTATATGCAGCGCTTCAGTGACAAGCTTTGTTTTGACACTGTTTGTTTGCATTGTCTGTCAAACAAAACAAAACAAAAACAAATGTATAACACTAAATGATGAAACGTGTATATATAGCTCTTAAATATTTTTTAATTTCATTAAACATTTTCATTTAATTTTATGAATATTTTTTATGAAACATGGACCTTTATTTTCATTATAAAGACTTATTTTTGCTATTGTAGGCTTGTTTTATAAATGTAATTCAGACAAGCGAATAATAACAGCAAATGGAAAAAAAGCAACAGCTGTAGAGTGGTCCAGTGAGAGTTAGAATATTATGTTGAAATAAAGATTGCATTTATAGTCTTCACCAATATTACAGTTACAATGTCCCTCTTTAGATCATAAATTTGGATGACAGCAACTATGATTAAGTGATGTCTGTTGTTATGAACCTAACACTTGAGGATGTCTGGGCTAGGATTGGAAAGCTTTAGTGTCACCTCCATGGGGGTTCCAGGTTCCACACACATACACACTGGCATTCTGAACGCTCTTTCTCCTTTAGGGAATTTCAGAGCTTATCACACATTCCACTGCGATGAGAAAGAAATCCAACACTGAAAATATACATGCTATCACTAAAGAATGGAATCAAGTGAACCAAACACAATCCCAAGTCACCCTGTGAACTGTGAGGTCACTCTTAAGGAATTGCAGCATATCAAAATGGTGAGGTGTAACCACCATGTTCTGTATAATAATAATAAAGATATAAAGTTCTTCATGAAAAATGATGCATTAGTTCTGTTTGGAGTCACAAGGACTACATCTACAATAATTAATAAATGCAAAAAATTATTTACATGATACAACAGGTTACTATTAATATGCTTCAATAATATCTGTCAACTTGATTAGGTCAGAGATATATTCACTATATTATTTAAAATATGGGGTTGGTAAGATTTTTAAAATACGTCTCGTATACGAAGGCTGCATTGCTGTGATGGCAAAGCTGAATTTCTGATATTCATTACTCCAGTCTTCAGTGTCCTTCAGAAATCAATCTTAAATGCTGATTTGGTGCTCAAGAAACATTTCTTATTATTATCAATGTTGAATAGAATACCGTAGATAATTAAAGCTGCAGTCCAGAGTTTTTCCTCTCTGCAATTGCAGTCATTCGCGGAATTATCAATTTAACGTGAGTTGTAATACGACACGGCACAGCGTGGATGAACACGATGTTTGAGGAGAGTGTGCAGCTGTCAGTCACCATGCTGAATGTTGATACTGGCATTCTGAATGTGGATACTGCCATTCAGAATCACAGATTATTCTTTTTGGAAGTATGAGCAACATAATAATTTTCACCGGAAAATGTAATCTAAACAAGTAAGAAACCTCCACTTTTGTAGTGGTTCTGACGTTGCAGTAAATCGCGCTGATTCAATCTAAAAATCGCTTATCATATCACGCAAAACCCAACATGACATCATGACTTTTGCGTAAACATACATGCCACCTTCGAGTCAAGTGGCATGTTATCTCTACGCATTTTGAGCTATCCGCGTATGTCTACGCCATTAATGTCCGAGTGATTCCGCGTGTCTGTACACGCCGTTAAATGTCCGAGCGAAACGAAGCAAAATGTAGATCTACATCTGGGGAGCGATCTTTTTTTTTTCCTAGGAAGGTAGGGGAACGCTCATAAATGCCATTAACCCCAGTGACGGTTAGGTTTAGGGGCGTGGTTGAGGTAAGTCATATATTTATATTATACAGTAATAACATTAAGTCAACGGCGTTCATATAAACATGCTGAAAAGCGATTATGCGTGTTGATAGCACATCAAAAATGGAAATACGAATTGGCGTGTCATACACACGCTACTTCATGAGATCAATCTGCAAAACCGTGCAAATTATACTTTGTTCTCAAATTGTTAAAGTTAACAACGTCAGCATTGTGTGACTACATGTAATGTCCTTCCGATATGTATCCTTGTTTTTGCAAGAGGCCAATTGCAGTCTTTTTTTTATGTAGCCACTCAGAAGTCCGAACGAAGTCTTTTGCATTTTACACAGGGTGAATCTCTAGTTGTCACTGGTGATTGTCGTTTGAACCTTTCTGGATACGCCATCAAATTGATGTTTAATTATATCAAGTGCTGTGAGAAAAGGCCATAAATCTCCACCTCCAACATCCTCACACGCAATATAGCTTATACTAGCCGAGACTCCTTCTTTATGTGTAGAGATGTGACATGCTCGAATCTCCTGTGGAAATCTACCAGTACCACTGGAATTAAAAACATTATTACAAGCTCACCACTTTGAATCGAGCTAAGAGCAGATAGTTTTGAACACTGTCTGGCACCCCCCAGAAAAAAGCTATACGGACTGCTTTAAAAATGACCGCATTTATTTAAAATATAATGTGTTTGTTTTAATTTAAGCCACAGTCACTTTTGATCAATTTAATGTGTCCATACTGAATAAAAGCATTTATTTTGTTAAAAATGTAGCAATAAATTCTTAAGATAATTAGATGATTCTTCATACTAAAGTACAAAAATATCATCAAATAAACATGATCAGCGCTTACATCATATTTTCCACCACTAAATAAATCTTTTATCAAGCTTTTGATAAAAGGCTTATTGTGAATTATTTAATTCAACGTGATGCAGTTAGACAAATATTGTATAACATCAGCTTGTACTGTTTTTTTTCTTTATAAAAATGTCTGCCTGTAGGATGCAGTCTTCCTGTTTGTGTGGGCAAGCTCTGATTCATCCTGACAGATTTTTTTCACACTAACTCTTTCTGTCTCCCCGCGCAATTACCCTGCTCTGCACCTCTCCTCACCTCCCTCACAACAACCAGCAGCGAGCCATAGACCTTTTCTGATGGGATGACACATACGCCGGATCAACGGGAGTCAGTGGATGAGGATGAAGCCTCCGTGGATAATGGTGTTCAAAATCTAGAGCTTAGGGAGAAACAGTTTGCTAACACTTACTGATCCATCCCCATGAAATTTAAAGTCTTGAAATTATACTCAAACCAAATATACTGCAAGCTGCTTTCTTGCATGTGGAGATGTGGTTGACCTGAAAATAACATCAAACAGATCAGCCAGAATTTAACAGCTTAATTAAACTCCTATATAGACTCCTGTATTTAAAGATACACTCAGTAAAAAAAACCTGACAAATTTCACATAGAGTGGGGAGAACAACAAGTATTTGATACACTGCGATTTTGCAGTTTTCCCCACTTACAAAGCATGTAGAAGTCTGTGATTTTATCATAGGTACTCTTCAACTGTGAGTTACGGAATCTAAAATCCAGAAAATCACATTGTATGATTTTTAAGTAATTCATTTGCATTTGATTTCATGGCATAAGTATTAGATCCAGTTTGATCCAACCAGTAAGTTTGATCACCTACCAACCAGTAAGTCTTTTTGATTAAGTGTGTGGACAGGTGTCTTTTATACAGATGATATCAAACATCAGTTAATACATGTAATGAGTGGACACCTGTCCACTCAATCAAACAGGCCAAACATAGCCAAGAACAGAGAGCTATGTAAAGACATCAGGGATAAAATTGTAGACCTGGGAAAATTGAAGGCTGGGATGGGCTACGGGACAATAGGCAAGCAGCTTGGTGAGAAAGCAACAACAGTTTGCACAATCATTAGAAAATGGAAGAAGTTCAAGATGATGGTCAATCTCCCTTGGTCTGGGGATCCATGCAAGATCTCACCTCGTGGGCATCAATGATTCACGAGGAAGGTGAGGGATAAGCCTAGAACTACATGGCAAGACCTGATCAATGACCTGAAGAGAACTGGGACCAAAGTCTCAAAAAAAAAAAAACCAAAACATTAATAACCCACCATCATGGATTCAAATCCTGCAGCGCAAGGATTTGACTCAACGTCCCCCTGCTCAAGCCAATACATGCCCAGGCCTGTCTGAAGTTTGCCAATGACCATCTGTGGATGATCACGAGGAGGACTGTGAGAAGGTCATCTGATCTGATGAGACAAAAATAGAGCTTTTTGGTCTAAACTCCACTCGCCGTGTTTGGAGGAAGAAGAAGGATGAGTACAACCCCAAGAACACCATCCACACTGTGAAGCATGGAGGTGGAAACATAATTCTTTGGGGATGCTTTTTTTGCAAAAGGCGAACTGCACTGTATTGAGGAGAGGATGGATGGGGCCATGTGTCGCGAGATGAATGCTTCTGTAAGAAGCATCTCAAGTTCCTGGAGTGGCCTAGCCAGTCTCCAGACCTGAACCCAATAGAACGTTTTTGGAGGAAGCTGAGGGATCTGCAGAAGGTCTGTATGGAGTGGGCCAAAATCCCTGCTGCAGTGTGTGCGTGCATGAAAACCTGGTCAAGAACTACAGGAAACGTATGATCTCTGTAATTGCAAACAAATGTTTTTGTACAAAACATTAATGTCTTCTTTTCTGAGGTATCAAATACTTATGTCATGCAATAAAATGCAAATGAATTAATTAAAAATCATGCAATGTGATTTTCTGGATTTTTGTTTTAGATTCACAGTCACTTTCAGTTAAAGAGTACCTGATAAATATTCCAGACTACATGCTTTGTAAGTGGGAAAACCTGCAGTGTATCAAAAACTTGTTATCCCCACTGTATGTTTACAAAAAAAAAATACATGGAGATAAACACTTGAGTCATATCAGTATCATAGAGAGAGAGAGAGAGAGAGAGAGAGAGAGAGAGAGAGAGAGAGAGAGAGAGCCATATAAGATACTTACTTTTACGTTGGATGTGATTAATCACGATTAATCGATTTGACAGCACTAGTGATTATTTAAAATTCAATATTATTTTTTTATCAATAAAAATAAAATACTAAAAACTCAATTCTATAAATGAATTTATGCATCATAGCAGTAAAATATACAGAGTGAAAAATCAATGTACCTTTTCAGATTTGCTAAAGATTATTAGTGTTTTGAAATATAAAAGTAAGTGAGTGTTGGATGATGGTAATCTAAATGTAAAAATAGGACAAAAGAGGATGCAAAAATAAACATTCATTACCAAAACATTGACCAAAACCAATAAATTACTAAAACCTAATGCTGGCCAATAAACAATATGGCACCCATAATTGCAAGAGTCGCTTTTGTGTTATGCTGCAAGGTGTCAGTATAAATCCAAGTTAATTCAACATAAACTAAACACATATTTGGTGATCATTTAAAATTAGATGTGATCTAAGACAATACAACATAAAGAATAAACTGTACTTCAACCCCTCACAGCCTCATTTTCATTTGTGCAAAATTAAATATGCCGTCTACCCTGATTAAGCTCCACAGACATTACATAACCATAAACACACTGAGCAAGACATCAGCCAGTTCGTTATTTATAAGACAGTGGGATAAATGTTTTAGTGGCACAGAAGTGATTTCTCTCTTGGTGAAGAACAGCTGCAAAGCTTCAACTGTCATTGTTTCTTTAAAACCAAGAGTCAATGCTCCCTTTTCATCGTTCAATCAAACAAATGGCTTGAGATGTTCATGAAAGTGTTTAGATAAACATCAGAATGTTCCACTCCTTTATCGCCACATTTGCCAGCAAAGCCTGGCTGCATCCTTATTCCCCTCAGCCGCATTTCGCTCAGCAGTCAGAGAGCACAGTTACGTAAGAGCTTTGGCCAGTAGTAATAATCTCTATAAACAGAAATTCCAACAGAGACTTCTGCTGGCAAGAGTATAAGGCAAGAGCTTTCCCTGTCAAAACATAATGCAGTTTATCGACCATGTACATGTATGCACTTATAAGGAATTTTGTGAGTTGTTCTCAAGGTTATGATGCAAAATAAATACAAAAGTTATAGAATATGGCAGAATAGGATGTAGAAAATGTTCTGAATCTGGTAAGCAATGTAAACAGCAAAAAGCTCCAGCAGTAGTCTATTAATTGCTTGCATACCCAATGTCCTTGAATCTGTTTTCTAAGTATTAGCATCCTGGCAGGGCTGTTTACTGGCCCAACGGCGGCACTATTTTTTTCTAGAGAGTATGTAAATGAATGTAGTATGAAGTCACTTTCACAAGCCTGCATTGGGGTATTAAATTTTCATCACTGTTGAGCTAGAAATGAGCAACTAGAGAAGAGTTTAAAGTCAACATGAAAACTTAACCCCACTTACTTTCTTAATGCACATTCCTGATCTTATTATGACTTAGTAATCAATGCACTTTATTTTTGTAATGATTTATCAAAATACTTATTTGTTGACAACACTTAAGATGTTCATTTTGGTTTAGAAAGTCAGCTTTTCACAATCCACAAAAGTCCAGCAAGTTACGCTATCTCACGACCAATTCGTGGGAATTCGACGAATGATTAAAACGTGTCTAATTCGTACGACCTCACTCGTACGAATTCGTCTAAACCCACGTGATGGGTAGGTTTAGGGGCGGGGTAAGGGGTAGGTCATTCATATGAATTCATACGAATTGGCCAATTCGTAAAATATGTACAATTTAGCAAAATCGTACTAATTCATACGAGTGAGGTCATATGAATTGTTACGAATTAGCCACTTTTTAATCATTCGTCGAATTCGTACGATTTGGTCAGGAGATCGGGTTGGCAAGTCACATGTAGTAATAGTCCTGTCCAGTGATTCAAAAGGTATTTAAGGGTTCTTGTTCTAAAGATTTTTTTTTGTTCCTTCTATAACCTGTTGACCCTCTTAAAGTGGCTGGCATTGCATCCTCAGCTGCTTGTATAAATGAGTACACAACTCTGCAAGCCACCCAGATCTCAGTCAGCCTTTGACCCTATAAAGAACAGGTTGACCGGTGTTGTCAAGTCCACAGTTTTCCTGCTGTACTGGGACAGTTTTACACTGTTGCCGTGGGTTGTTTTTGTAGACCCCCCTGAACACAGGACACCCGTACATCCTAATTTAGCTGAGTTAGACATTTTCTTGGGTCAATATTTTTTGTTGACCCTGGAACAATATTCCTCCCCGAAAATATATTCCTAACCATAAGTTATATGGTTATGGTATCCCTAAAAATTAAAAATGACAGGTGAATAACACTGATGTAGAAGAACCTAACCTTGGTTGTAAGCCTAATCTTGACATAAACTGGAATACATAAACATAAATTGGGATGCTGTTACAGAATCAACAAAGATGTTGATCAATGAACATGTAGCACTTGGTGAAATCAGGATCTGCTGTATCAGCAATTGAGCTAGTTAAGTTGCGCAGACTCTGTGATTGGTTGTCAATGTACTCGCTAAATTTACATAACATTTAAATTTATTAATTTAGCTGAAAGCGACTTTCAATTGCTATATATGTCAGAGGTCGCACGCCTCTTTAGACACATTGGTGTCTCTCATTCGAACCTGGGTCTCTCACACCGAGGGCATGTGTTTTATCCACTGCCATCACCACCCCAGTGTAATCTAAGCTGTTAAAATGAGACTCAAAATTTCCATCAGACCTAGGACTTTGACAAAATGCTGTGACAATGAAAACCGTGCGCATGAAGCATATTGTTCCTCCTGTTCAAGCATGCATGGTGAAATACAATAAAACCCGTGAAAGCATTCTGAAGAAATGGAAATTGCTAAGAATCACCAGACCTAAAAGAGTCACACTGAGAGCTGATTGGTACTTAGTTAATAAGTGATACATAAGTCATTACGTGTAAAGATGTTGTGATTTGTTAGTTATGTGATACCAGCCACTTGTTTCCGGTCTTTTAGACAAGGTGCATGAAAATATTGAGCTGTGAAAGCCCAAAGGGGCGGGGAGTTCACTACAGTTGATTTTGTCCCCTGGGAAGAGTTTTCCAGAACAGGGAGAAACTCATAACTACAAACTACTGAGCTGCAAATAAGAGCTAGGCAGGCTGGGGCTAGATGAGCAATGTGATTTTATTGTTTAAAATATGGGTCATATTTACTGCAATAATAAATTAAACATTTAAAATAAATGTACTTCAGTGGACAATCGTTCTATTTTGTATAAGTTGTCTATGTGTTGATGTAGTTATGATGCTTGGCATGCTTTTTTGTAACATTTTTGCAAGTAGTCTGGACAACATGATACATGATAAAAACGTTAAAAAGACTACAATCCAATGACTCTATTATCATATATTCACCTGAAATTGCATACTGTCCAAATTTAGTCTCCTTTGTACAATACAAGGATCATAACTTACCCATATTGTATCCATAGGGTGATTCACTGGATCCATCCTGCAGACTGGCCAGTATTTCCCCTTTCCCCACATCACTGTCTCCAACCAGCAGGAATTTCAGGAGGAAATCATAAGCTTTTGCTGGGCTGCTCCTGTGATTCATCTTCACATCAGCCCGATGACCCATTCTGATGCATCATGTAACTGTCCCTTGATGGACTTGTGTTCAATTTCTCAAGCCACCAGAACTGAACAATATTGCCGTTTTAAAAAAACAAACCTGCGTATTCTTAACTAGTCTTTTCTGTTTTTAAAATGTCACATTCAGTACATTACTTAAGCTGTCCTATTGTTCAAAGATTCGGTTGTGGATCCAATGATGCTGTTGCGTCACATTTGTAGGTAAATAAAGACCCTGATTTGTTTAGAGTATAGTAACATAAGGCAAGTGACTCTTTTTAAATTAGATGTTTATACTTGTAAAATAAATGTTAATCTTAATAAGACTCCTGATGTTTTTTTTTTTTTTTTATCTTTGTAGTTCGAGCAAACCTAGTCCATTGAGCTCTCTGGCAGGATCCATCTCTTCTATCAGCCTGCCTAAACAGAAAAATGTAAGTTCATCCTTAGATTTTCCTTGATTGGTTCCTGTGTGGAGTTGCTAGGGCAGCTCTCTTTGTTTATTGGACAGTACGCGCGTCCATTAAATCGCCTAAACGCCCATTTTGTGTCGGAGAGGGTGTGGCCAATCTGCTGTTTTGATCCTATAAACGCTGATGACAGATCAGCCCCCGTACGTTCATCCATTTAGGTTTTGTCGCGCGGACGGTGGCTCAGCTGATTCTGGGTCAGCGCTCCACCGCGCCTCAAGCGCGTGCTCGGGTTTGTTGTTTTCCGGGGCACGAAGAATTACGTAGTGCTTTAATGACGTAATATTATTGTAGTTTCCAGACAGGTTACTGTAGTTCATCTCTTCTTCTAAAACCACAATACTTTATAACTGTAAGTTTGATAATAAACGGCAATATCAAATCAATTAATGCGTGTTAGTTCTTTTGTATATTTTTACTATGATAGTGCATCAGGTTTTCAGTCTTTACAAACATTCCAGTCAAAACTATTAATTTACTTCACTATACTGTTTCTAACACTATTATAATACATCCACTATTATGACTACATGTACAGATCAATATTTAGAAAAATAGAAATTAAAATGTCTTATGGACCCCCTGCATCAACCATGATCTCATTTTGTGACTTGTATCTGCATATGTAAAACATGTTTCAGCATACTGTAGTGTTCTTGCTCAATATTGTCCACAATGTATACATTATAACATGTATCTGTTACAGCTGTATGATATCCAAAAATCTAGCACAGACTAATTTTCTTAAGTTGCCACAATACAATACCCTGTAATATTAATTATTCCAACATGCCCCCAAAAAGCGGCACAAGTCATTGTTTTCACTCCAATGCAAATTTTTTTAATCATGTGCACAAAATAAAATAAACGTGCACAAATGCTGCCCTCTAGCGTCCTAAAGACTATAATGACACGCATGCACAAATGTTGCATAACAAGTTCAGTGATTTGATATCAACAGGTTATAGCTTGTGCAAAAATAAGAGCTAAAATTTTATTGTCTTAACCATAAACATTCACAGACAAATGATCAGCTTTGATGACTCTTAAAATTTGTATGTAACCATTTGATTCAGACATCAGACATTATCCCATGTAGTAATCATTCTCAAAATAATTACAGAAAGCAATCTCCAGAAGATAATTCTGATTTTAAAGTCTCTGAATAATGCATAATTAGCTATAACCAGGGATCGGTATCCGCTGTCCTTCCTTGGCTTCAAAAAAGGTGTATGAGAGTATAATATTGTCTACTCGTGCCATCCTGGGGTCTTCATCAAACTCTGGATCAATGTAGAAGAATACAGGCATGTCTACCTCCTCATGTGGGTTTAACCTCTGTTCCTCGAAACAGAAACACTGATGGAAAAACAAAGCAGTATATTAGAATTTAGCACACTATTCAGTGACCTAAGAAGGTAATACAAGGATAGCCAAACATTTCTGCATACAGATGTCAAATTTAACAAATAAATTGAAACAAATGTACAGATTATAATAGTAATGTTTGTATGGATTCATTTAAAAGCATCACATATTTACCTGTATCTTATTAAAATATTGTCCAGCATCAAAAGGTACAACATTGTAGGTTGAAATGCCGATCACCGGTTTGCTTGTGGGATTCTTAGCCCTATAAAAAGCCAGCGCAGTTTCCCCTGGTACAACCTGGAAAAAGTTCAAACATAAAATAATCAACTTGGATAGTTTCATAGTCATTACATGAAAAAACATGTTGTTTATGGAATTCCCACATTAAAAGGGCATTCCTGAATATTCCTTTATTTCCAAATTTATATCATTCCTATATTTCCAGATATTTAGTATGGGCAGGAAGTGTTTAAACATTTTTTTATTTCACATTGTTTTATGTGGCTGCGTTAAACTACTTCAAATGACTTTTTATCACATCAATCCACACTTCATACAAGATAAGTAGAAAGTATTCAAATCCCTAGTTAAAGCACCTTTACAGCCACAAGTCTTTTCAGGTATGATGTGACAAGCTTTACACATCTGCATTTGTCGATTTTCAGTCTTTCTTCTCCTCAGATCCCCTCAAGGGGGAATGGGGACTGTCAGTGGACAGGCATGTTGAGGTTTCTCCAGAGATGTTCGATTGGGTTCAAGCCCAGGCTCTGTCTGTGCCTCTAAAGGACATTCACAGAGTTGTCACTCTTGTATTGTCTTAGCTCTGTGCTTAGGGTCATTGTAATGTTGGAAGGTGGGATCCTCTGCCCAGTGCAAGGTTCTTGACTATATTTTGCTGCGTTGAGCTTTACTTCTACCCTGAAGAGTCCCTCAGTCCCTGCTGGTGAAAACACCCCTACAGCATGATGCTGCTACCACAACTCTTTACAGTTAGGATGGTATTGTGCAGGTTTCCTCCATTGTTTTTCACAGTCTGAGAGAGTCATTTAGGTAGCCTGGCTGCGCCCGCCTACGCACTTCCGCTCAATTTCATTTTCCTTCAGTACTGCGTCTGGGACCGCTCCATATCCTTAGGTTTCCAGAAATCAATTTTTTGTAGGACCAATCAGCGAATAGAGGGAGTGGCTGAGAACGATGACGTTGATGTAGTGCGTCAGTTTGAGTGCAGTAATGGCAGCGGAGAAAGACGTGAGAAAAGCTATTCGGTCCGTTGTTGGAAAAGAAACTGCCGAATATACAGAATTTAAAGCCGGATTGTTGTCGTCTCACCTCTTGTTGCACAACGGAGGACCAAGTGAAAGAGGCAGAAAGGTTGGAAGTTTGTGCTGGGCAGCTCGTGCACGATGACCGTGACATTTTGGACTTTAGCCTGGTGTTCGCGGTGTTCGGAAGCCCCGAGTCCTGGCTGCTAAACTATTGTCGAAGATCCGCTCAGGAGTCATGTCTGTCGCTCATATTCCCAACAGTAAATTTACTGATTCTTGTGATGAATAGAACATTTTGAGCCCCTTTGTGCACTCGTACAGGAGGTTGGTGTGTCAGTTTTACATGTTGTAAATCATACAAATTGGTTGTGATTAAAAAAAAAATTTATAAATAAAAATTTGAAAACCCATACTTTGGAGACTATATTTGATTTTCAGTTTTAGATGTCAATGGTTAATTTGTTTTAATAAAAAAAAAACAACTAAATGCCATATAAAAATGTACAAACACATACTTTGAAGACCATAATTAAGGTAATTAAGAAACAAAAATACGTAATATGAAAAATTGTTGTTTATTACACATCTGCAGACAGACTGATCATTCACTGTAACTTACAGCATTGACTGAATAATCACTGTCCTTCATGTCAAATATACATTTCGAATTAATAATTGTTCCTAGATTAACAAAACCTGCAGCTCTCGTTGACTGAAATCCTATTGTAAATTTAATCCTCTGATCATTCGGAGTTCGGACTTGTTGTTTCTTTTACTGTCTATGGTTGTTTCCAGCCGTTTCGGCGCATGACATACGTCACTCACGACCACACATTAGCGATTGGCTATGGCAGATCGTGAGTGACTCTGGGCAGATCCAATAGATTTGAACTTTAATAGTGAACCCGCCTACAAGGAAGGAAACGTTTCTCAATTGAGGGAGGCCAGACTCTCTGTACAAATGAAATGTATGTACGAGAGTCTGGTAGAACCAGGCTATCATTTAGGTGCTTTTTTGCAAATTCCAAGTGGGTTGTCTAGTCTCTTCAGTGAGGAGAAGCTTGAGTCTGGCCACTCTGTCATAAAGCCCAGATAGGTGGAGTGTTGCAATGATGTTTGCACCCTTCGTTAAATTTCTCCCATCTCCATATATGATCATGGAGCCCATCCAGAGTGACCATTAGCTTCTTTGGTCATGACTCTAATCAAGGCCCTTCTCTATCGATTGCTCTGTTTGGCCAGGAGGCCAGCTCTAGGCCTCCAGCTCTAGGTTTCACCCTGGTTGTTGCAAACTTCTTCCATAAAGGATTATTATGGCGGCTACATGCTTCTGTGAACTTTAAAAACAGCAATTTTTTTCAGTCTTCAACAGATGTCTTGATTCAATCCTGTCTCAGATGTCTTGATTCAATCCTGACATCATGGCTTGGTTTTTGCTCTAAGTTAGTCTGTTTATTGAGAGGGGTGTGCCTTTCCAAATCATACACATTCAATTGAATTGACTACAGGTAAACTCCACTAAAAGTGTAGTAATATTTACAAGCATCCCAGAGAAGGGTAAGTTATGCAATTATTTAAGTCAGTTTTTATCTTTAAACATTTATCTATCTATCTATCTATCTATCTATCTATCTATCTATCTATCTATCTATCTATCTATCTATCTATCTATCTATCTATATCATTTTGTATTGTACACAAATGTTTGTTGCATATAACTGAATAAAAAAGATTGTAATAAAAAAAAATTATAATCTTACGTAAATCTCTGATTGCTGTGGACGGAAGTTCCATTGCATGCTGGCATGTGTGTCTGCATTAAAGGTCACTTTAATAACACGCTCCCTAATTGGCTTCATAGTCTCCACTTGGTCTGTGTCATGTCCAGCTACTGCTGTGCCTCCCAGTCCTGTTGCCTGAAGTAAGAGAAACATATTATTGTAAAATAATAAATACACCAAAAATGGCTTTGAGACTATCAATCTAATACTGACCTGACAGTATAGCCTGTAGAGAGGAACAGAAGCATATGACATGCCAATCATTCCCACTCCGGCGGCCGCAATGTATGTCAGGATGGTCTTGTTCCTTTCTTTCCAGGTATCTTCCTGGCTCTGACGTTTCCTCTTGTTTGTTTTAGCTCCTCGTGACTGGTTGAGGAATCGTGGTGGGGTTCTCCTGAGGAAGAGCTGGACTCTGGATGTGGCTAGTCCTCTGATGTTGCAGAAATTAACATATAACCGAGTGCTAGAATGTGCTTGCTGTACATAGTGCTTTGCAGTGCACCCACGAAGAAGTAACGGTAATAGCATAATCCTAGAATTATGAGTAGAATCCCCTCAAGACAGGTTTGTTTCACCTAAAACATAAGACAAGGACAGATATGATTACTAAATGATGGATTACATCACAGAAACTGTGTCAGTCCATAACTCAAATAAAGGTGGCCTTGCACCTACATGTGAATAAATGTTTTATTAAAGAAAATGACACACTAAAAATTTAACAGATATATTATTACAAGTACGTAAGTCCATCTACCGTTCAAAGTTTGGAATCATTAAGAAAATATCTCTTTAATTCAGCAAGAAGCAAGCATTTATTTAATTTAACAAAAGTGATTATGAAACAATTCACAGTATAACTTAAGCCTTTTATATGCTACTACGTTATTTACCATCATTGAGCTGTAAAGTCAATCTAAACAACAACAATTAAGAATTTCTCATAAATTATAAGACACTTTAAAGCGATAACCAAACAATACAAAATAATAAAAAGTGCTGTTACAGTAACGTTACAATTTTAAATAGCATGCTAACATCCATTCTGCTAAACCGGTTATCAATCCTTTCCCATTCCTGTGTAAACTTATATAATGACCGCGTGACTAAATATGTATTTAAAAGGGCTTTTAACACGTATTTTAACCAGAAGATGCGGAAACATACCTGGTTTAAATGATGATGTTTTGCGCATATTACTACTCACCCTTCAAAAACATGTTACAAAACACTAACCTATTGGTGCAACCGATTAAATTTCCCCGGGTACAGGTCGCTACTGCTAAAGTTCCGGTGGGTTGTAGATTGCAATAGCGTCTGGCTGCAGACAAGTGACGTCACTTGCACTCTCGGACTTGCACGCTCAGACACGAGCGCTTCCTCTGCAAGTGACGTCAGACACGAGCGCTTCCTCTGCAAGTGACGTCACTTGCAAGCGACGTCTGCTCTACGGAACGCGATCGGGGCCAATAGTCTTTAAACGAAACGCGTGAATTGTGACCGCGGCGATTTTTTTTTTTACGTGTTTCTTTTGAACGCGTAGACACGCTCATTTTGGTCGTGTTAAGCCGTCATTTGTCATTTTGTTGGCAGTTTTTTTTTTTTTCAAATTGCTACACAAATTGCCACACTACAAGTGGAATTTGAGGCTCAATCAGTGAAACTATTCATGTACCCAATCTTTAGTCCATGTCTGCAAAAATACAAGGGCATTATATGCTTTGCTCTGTTTGTATTTGAAAATCAAACTTTTTGCAAAACTCTAAACACATTTCTCTACATTACACACATCATTCAAAGAGCTCTTGTTTCATTTGGGAAACACTGGCATTTAAATGCCACATTAATTTACGGATAACCTACAACCAAAAATCATGTGGGAAAAGACATGTACATAAATTGATCACTTAATCAAAACTCAGCTTTGAGAAAGAAATTATTTTTTTTACTATTTTTATTTATTTATTTTTAATTATTTTCAAGACATTTTGGACAATTTCATGCTCCCAACTTTGTGGGACCAGTTTGTAAATGAAAAACATCAAGTTGATGTATTGTTTTTTCTTTTTATTGTAAATGTCAATTTACAGTATACATACTGTGCAAAACAGACAAATACAAGGTACAAATAGACAATATATAAAAACACATTGGCACATTATTCACTTTGCTCTATAGTTTGACAGTTTACCTTTAATTTCATGACATCAACTACATGTTCAAGAAACATTTGCATGTCATTCATTACAGTAAAGATGAAGCAAAAGGGTTCCAGAGCATCGATTCTGTCCTGCGGAAACTCAGCCTTCTCCAATCTCTCAACGGCGTCTGCAACGTCTTGTTCCTATATAAAAACCATACAATTACAGCAGTAAACATTTGAAGTAGATCAAAACCTTTCATTAAAGATGTCCTAAAACCACAACAATACCCATTCTTTTTTTTTTTTTGACAATTTCAATTAACTTTTTGCATCCACTTTAAATGTTGACTACTACTTATAAAACCCATCAATATATAACCCAAAAAGATTTGCATATGTAAGGGAAAATCTGTGGAAGTGTAGGCTACATAAGATTGTAAGCATAAATTAAATTTGCATGTGCAAGAAAAGCTTTGTTAAAGGGATACTTCACCCAAAAATTAAAGTTTTATCGTCGTTTACTCACCATCAAGTTGTTCCAAACCTCTATTTGTTTATTTGTTCTGCTGAACACAAAGAAAGATATTTGAAAGAATGTTTTAATCAAACAGATCTTGATCCCCATTGACTTTCATAGTAGGATGGTAGTCAATGGGGATCAAGATCTGTTTAATTAAAACATTCTTCCAAATATCTTTCTTTGTGTTCAGCAGAACAAATAAACAAATAGAGGGTTGGAACAACGTGAGGGTGAGTAAACCACGATAGAACTTTAAATTTTGGGTGAACTATCCCTTTAAGGTGTAAATTGCATTTCAAGCTTAAGAAAAATAAGTTTAAAACAATTACTGTTTACACCTTTGCCATTTTTTGTGGCCCAAATATGGACAAAAGCATTGCACGTCTGTGAACACCCATTTGCAAGTGAAAACAACGGTTTAGAGAACTGTTTCAGAGCAGTACCCTCTTATGTTTATTTGAAGGAAAAATATGTATAAATGTGCTTGTGCACCAATTACAGTCCAATGGTTTAATGCATCTACCTTGGAAAACAACTGCTTTTTTTAAATGGCCTTCCCAGTGTAGCTTTATTTTTTTCAGGGTGGTTGGCTTCAGAGAAGGGCATAAACTGCAGTGATACAAAGCGCAACATGATGTGCACTGTGGTACCAGGGGGCTTTCAGAAACTAAAATGACTGAATGGTGCATGATGCATCTGTAATGAAACCATTGATAATATTGATATTAGACTGTTGTACAGACGTGACGTCGAAACATGATCGAATATTGCATGTATTTTACACAACGTATTTTACTAAAAATGTTTTCACCGTAAAACAGGACGGGACGGCAAACTACAGTGGTTTCAACGTGTAAATCATGTAAAGCCAGTTTATATACAACTCTATTAATAAGTTTTCTTCATGTATTTAAGACCGTGAGTGGTTGGCTTGTTAGGCCTAACGTTATATTTGTGTAACAGAGATTAAAAATCGTGTAAAAGGTAAAATGTATTATTTATCACAGGCCTATAAAGCAAAGGCATATATTTAGGCCTATTGCGTTTATATTTAGGTATATGTGTGTGAAAATATACACATGAAGAGTTCAGATGCAAAAGCCTCTAAATGCCATTTGAAATTTTCTTCTTTAATGATGATTTTTATCAAACTTGTATATTTAAGTTCAGTAATTTCTCTTAAATGGCAATGATAATTGCCTATTAATTGTTATTTAAGTGAAATTACTAAACTTAAATATACAAGTTTGATAAAAATCATCATTAAAGGAGAAAATTTCAAATGTCATTTAGAGGCTTTTGCATCTGAACTTTTCATATATACTTATTACTTACAGAAACGATTTTTAACGACATTGGAATTGTTCCCAATCCGCCACGAGACACACTATGCGCCGTCGATTGCACGTGAGTTCACAGGTAGCGGAGAGCAGGTGTCGATTGCAAATGACGTCACTTGCAGCGGAAGCGCTCGTGTCTGAGCGTGCAAGTCTGACGTCACTTGCAGCGGAAGCGCTCGTGTCTGAGCGTGCAAGTCTGAGAGTGCAAGTCTGCAGCCAGACCCTTCTCGTAGATTGAGTTGGTTAGCGAAAATGTGATTATCACAGTAAACATGTTGCATATTAATAATGTAATAATAATAAATATAATATTGATTTAAGTATCCAGGGTAATTGTGGTAAAAGTTCAAATATCGTCGTAATCTCTTATTAAAAAGTGTATTGTTTGCCGTCTGAATAGGTGGAATCATATCATCACAATGGACAGCCTAAGAGTTAAGTAAAACACGTATCTCTTAATTTTTTAATGAGCACAAACGATAGAGAAATTATGTTTCTAAAATTATGTACTTCTCTAGTTAGTTCCTTCAGGCAATAATAACAAACAGAATAGCAGTAGGCCTACATTTAAAAGGCATGCATAATTTTAAATAATTATCCTATTTGCAAAAGTTACATTATTCCTGTTTATGTTTGTTTGTTTGGGGTGGGGTTAGGTTGTTCTTGCTTAAATATTACACAAAATCCCTGAATGTGTATTGAAAACTATACTGTTTATCGTTATGCAATAAAAAATTGAGATGAAGGTACAGACGATCTTACAGATTATTTATGAAAATAGCTTGGCAAGCTAGCTAGGCTAACGTTGGCTAACGAGGAATTTAATGATAACAAGAAAAGGTTTAATAGGTAAAATAAGTGTTTTCTTATAATACTAATGAGAATTTTTAATTAAAGTATATTACAAACTTTTAATTTAGACCCTAAATATTAGCGTGTACAAAAATGCCATTATGACCCCTTTAAAAAGGGTCCATACACCCAGGGGCGCCGCTAGGTCCTTTTATGTATGGGGGCTTTAGCTCCCCTAAAAATATGAGTCGGTCTGAAAATGTGTTTCGAGAACGCCCAAAATGTCCGGGATTCGGCTTTTGGGTTCTACAGCCATTCATTATTATACTGTGGCGAGCAGGACGAGGTTAGGGCCGCGGGAGAACGGCACGAGGCCGGTGGCGTGATTACTGATGAGCGACACTGTGAGGCGCACCAGTCTAATATCGCCAACGGAGGAGCGGGGATTTTCTTAACAATGTTTGAACACACATCGACCGATCACTTGTTTAGCATTTATGTAAACACTACATTCAAATTCACCAATTGGAATGAATTCAATTAGATTGGAACAAAAGGTGTGCATGTAAACCGACTGCAAAAAGCAAAAACTGAATCCTGGACATCGATGGCCGGACATGTCCGGGAAAAAAGAGGATGGTAACCCCAATTACTCAGCTTTCTAAACAGAACAAGAGCCTGCTAGCTTCCAAAAAAAGATAGTTAACATGTGTACATTCTGTGAGTGAGATCCCACCCTCTATGGGCGGGTTGAAAACATGTAGAAGTGGAACAACCCCTACTACTGACTGTAGTCAGTCAAAGGCCAAAACATCCTCCGATAATGCAAAATGACAATTTTTCTGCATCTGAGGATTTTTTCCAGACAAGAAAATACATAAATCTCTCGTCTCAGGGGGATATGAGGGTGGAAAGCACGGTAATTTGAAAATACTACAGGTTTTCTAAAAATACAAAGCTTTATGCTTAATCCTGAAAATCCCTTTAAAATTATGAATGTTTTTTTTTTGTTTTTTTTACAATATCATGCCGTGTTCCAGTGGGCGTAGTTCTCAGAGTAGTTCGAGAGCTTGTTGTGGTCTCAATTGATCCACTTTTATGTACTGTCGACCCTCAACCGTTTTTGGGGGTCAACAGCTTATAAAAAAATATTTCTGGGTTATTTAGCTTGTTTGCTGTACACTCTGTCTCATAGCAGTTTTTTTCCCCCCCATTTTTCTTTTCAGTTTTACATAGACTCCCATAGACTACTTGTCATTCACTGTCCCCGCGTCAGAAATCAAGCAGTCAGACTCACGTCCCCTCATTCAACATCACAGCCTCGGGAGAGACAGAAATCATCATCCGCTGTGACAGGCAGCGCAGAGAGAGGTGAGGCAAACCATGTGACTGTGGAGTATCAGGACAGATTAGTGGGTAGGTAGCAGTTTGTCTGTTACTGTCTGGGTAGATTGCTGTCTCTCGGTCATCGAGATTGACCTGATTTGAACCACCGTTCTCCCCAACCCGGTGATATCGAAGATTTTTACAACACATCATTGCTTGTGGACCTGTAATGGCACTGCTTCCTGTGGAGGCAGAACACTTTGACGGGCTATCACTCCTCTACTGGTAAGAAATGCCATTATCTGGTTGTTATTTTGCTGAGTGATTTAGATTAAGCAAATACTAATGCTTTTAAAGCTTGTTTGTTTTCTGTTGTATCCTCATTTGATGTGCTTAGTTACCCTCATGTTTCTGCTTGTTTCGTCTGTTTAAAACATTGGCATGGATATTACATTTGTGTTGGAACATTTCAGCATCCTAATATTCTGTTTACTAATTTGTGCTGCTCTAATAATGCATATAAAATGGCTCATTAAAGAGCTCATTAAAAGCTGACAGCAATTACTGTACAGTAGGAACATTTAAAGTTCATCATCATGGTGATGAACCAGCAGGAAGTGGAAAGTTAGAGCAAGACTGATGGGATGGACCCTGTAGTCTGTAGTCACTTCCTTGCGTGGTTTGAGCAGGGTAAGACAGATTAGGTAGAATTAAGTGATCAGTTTAATGCTGGATCTTTTGTAACACAGTCGCACGCACTACATCTGAGCTCTGTTTGTTCAGGGTGACTCGTTAAAGACAAATCCTTTTATTCCCCATTATACTTTAAAATTGTTTATTTGTGTAGGTTGTGTACAAAAGCATGCACAGCCATTTTGATACAGATTTGATGGATGTAAACACGCCGTATCCATGACCTGCATGTTGGGGACTGACCATCATTACGCTGAACTTAATTCTAATTCTCTTTGTTGCTCTCAATTTGATAGAGATTAAAGTGAACCGTTTACAGTGCAGCAAAGGAGATAACAAAGAAAACTAATTGCGGGGATAGCAATCAGGTTAAATACATCACTAGTAAGAGGCACATGAGTTCGTCCTTGTCATCCTGCTGGCTGACCGGCACATGAACTCAGCAAAACAAAAACAGCACTTAGGTCTGAGATTACAAATCGTATTCTTTAGCTAATTCATATGTTTGTTGCCATTTAGTACTGTATAAATATGATTTTTTTTTTCTTCACCAATACAGAATAACACTCTAAAAAATGCTGGGTTGTTTTAACCCAATTTTGGGTAAAATATGGACAAACCCAGCCATTGGGTTAAAAATGTAATTTAAAAATGTAACCCAATGGCTGGGTTTGTCCATATTTTACCCAAAATTGGGTTAAAACAACCCAGCATTTTTTAGAGTGTATATTTATCTTAAAATCATAACTTGCTATATCTAATGCAAAACTTAAATTAAGTTAACCTACCTTTTAAATCTCAAAAATGTACTTTTCCTGATCTGATTGATTGTACTTGTCAACTCGATAATTCGCCTCTTCTTCACATCACATTACATTTGGGGTCTCAGTGACCCCAGGTATTAATAAACGCAATGCATTTTCAGATTGTACACAATGTACAGGCACACTCCTTCCACATGTTTCCTTTGGTTTGTGTGTTTTTGCAGGGGTTTTATTGACCTTAAACAAACCCAACATTAATACTGAACACCAATCGCCTTTTCAAAAGAGTGCATGCCTACTTCTTAGTCAAACAGAATGATAAAGCTTTAGCAATATCTGCTTGCCGGGTTTTGTTGATGTCAGATTCACATAACAATTCTGAAGTGCAAATTATTGGTCAGTTTTGAAAGTGCTATTAATAAATTTTACACATGCAGCATTGCAGAGTATGTACGTAAAATAGATATTTAAAGACATTTTAACAACACGAGGGTTAAAAATAAAATATGTGATGATATTTGTTTTATAAAAAGAAACACATTGTTCAGAGCTTTATTAAAATCTCACTCAATGTCCTAGTTAAAGTCAAAATATTTTATTCCGTTGCTTTGTCTGTTATGGGGATTAAATGCAATAGAGATCAGGCTGCAGTTTAACAGATTGGATATATACCCTCTTTCTATAAGAATTTATAATATGGCGCTTTTATTGTTTACTTACATGCTTTAGTGATTTTAATATAAGCCCAAGCACAATAACCTACTTCCTGTATAAGCCTTTATTTTTTTTATCTCTGATTTTTTTTTGATGATACTTCAATTTTCAATTTACTGCAATCAAAAATATTGTTATATACATTATAGATTCTTAAAATCTGTTATATGATTCTATATATCAGATATATGAACCCTATAGGCTTTTGACTTAATTTATGCCAAAAAGGTACTATGTAAGGAGAAATGTCTTGACTGAATAATACGTTCATGTTTAAAGGGTTATTTAATTGATTCTCTAGTGAGTAAGTATGTTTACAAGATTTTAGATTCCTAAAATTTGACCATTGACCAAGTGAATTAAAACAAAACTAATATTTCTATATTTTGAGTGATTTAACCCTCTAAAGCATGTGTCCATTGCAGGACATATGTTTAAAAATCAATTTGAACCATTGTTACATCCACATTGGTACTTTCTTGATTCCTTTTTATGAATGTCCCTTTTTCTGGAATATTTACCATGATCTTCTGCTGTAATGGACAGATTTGTAACTCTCTAAATATGCAGCGTTTTGTGGGGAAAGGATTGGGAATGATTATATTCTTTTCTTTTGGGATTTAATAATTCATGCATCAGAGGGTCAACCACATTATAACCATGCATTCGATAATCTGTATTTTTTATTTTTTTATTTTTGCTTTTTTACTTTTTTTAGGACAATAATGGGGCCCCAAGGCATCAACCGTGCTGTGGAGAGACTAGACTTCACAGACTGTAAGAAAGGACTTGGTGAGAACCACAACACAATTACGCTGCTTCATTTTTCAAGGCATTTGATGATGCACAATTTAATTTCACCCCTGTATAAAGAATTAATCCAAAAAATCTTGTTCTCAATTTAATAGGCGTGAAGATTATTGGGGGCTACAGGGAACAGAGTGGTGAAGAGTTTGGTATTTTCATTAAACGGGTTTTGCCAGGTGGCGTGGCGGCACTGGACGGTATGTTCTTTCTCCCAAAATCTCCAATGAATGTATTTACTTTGATTCTGTGAATGATGGATGATGTTCCTTTCTGTCTTTCAGGCCGTCTTAGAGCAGGGGATCTCATTTTAGATGTTAACAACATGAATTTAGGAGGTGTTACAAATGAAAAGTAATGTATTTTCTATTGGTTATTGATCTGCAGTAAATTATAGGATGACTTAAGTATAGTAAAAGGACTAAACTGAGAAATATGTGTGATGTTTTATTAGGGCAGTGGAGGTTCTTCGCATGGCATCATCTACAAATCACATGTCTTTACTTATAGTACGTGATGAGCATTCCAGGTAAGATGACTTTTAAAGTGGTTATGAATGCATTTTTGCATTGTTCATTATGTTCTCTGAGGTCCACTTATGTTATCAATATTTTGCATAAAAAAACACTCATTTAGGAGTTATGTAATTTAGGTGTAAAAAGTTAGTTTCTATCCTGTTTTTGACCCTCTTTCGAACACTTTATTTTTGATAGTCGTCCTGTATTCAAGACTTGGAAGTAAATGCTCACTGCTATGATTGGATAACAGTTTTGCATATTAAAGTCATTTTTCAACGTCCCCACCATTACACGTGTGGAATTGTTTTGAAAACTTTTGATTCAGAAAAATATCTTGTTACATAGTTTGCCAACAATGTGTTATGCATATTACATAAACCTTATTGACCACAATTAAAACTTTAAGTACATTGAATGCATAATTGAGATAACTCAAAGTAGGCTACTTTGAGTTTGAGTTATCACAGTTATAATTTACCAAGTATGACTTGCTGTGTTTGGTGTAAACAAAATTATTTGTTTGTTACACTGACCTTCTTATAGGCTATTCACCAGTCAAACTTTTCGATAAAGTGAAAAACATATACATTGTCATTTGCAGTGTTGTAATGTCTTACTGATGACAAAACAGAAGATGTTGTACACTGGAGCTTTTATTCATGATCACAGTGAATGCCTTAGATCAAAACAAAAACTAAAGCAACGTTCTCTACGTGCTTTTGTTCTATATCTGATAATTTAATGCATTAACCCCATAAATGCTGAAGCAAAGTAAAGAACAGCAAATTACAACTGTTCATAGTATAACTGCAGCGCTACAGTATAAATACATATGACATATCAAACGATTTGTAACAAAGCAATAGTGACAGATGATAAAAACATTATTTCTCACACTTGATTGTTGCGACTTTACTGTCAGATCCAATATCCTACTGTTTCCGGGGGGCTACTGTAAAAAATAAAGTGGGTGCAACTTCCGGTCAGGTGGCGGAAGTAGTATACCAGTGGTATTTTGTGTAATTTTGCGAAGAGACTTGCTGTTTTTCGGATAATGTTTTACTATATAAACTAAGTTGCAAACCTTTATGAGAGATGTTTTTACGGAGGTTAGGGACAACGTGTGCTGTTCGCGGTTGTGCATAGGCCTATAACCGGACCAAACTAATTCAGTGGCAAATTTTATTAACCAACAGTCTTGGACTAAAGATTTTAAGTGAAGGCTACTGTGAAGCAAAATATCCAGAACATGAATGACATACAGAAAACATTTCATAGTATATCTAATATAATATATATATTTCTCAGGTCTGTGAGGCATGTAGACTATGCTGAGTTTCGGTTCATTTATGAGACGAGCTGGAGTTCTGGCGCCGGCACCTCTTATCTGCTATATTTACTTATTATTTATTAAATCCAGGTAATTTGTTGGTGAAACATTGATTAAAATTAAGATACAATTAATACAAAATAAAATTAACTTTAAATAAAGGCTTAGTGCTTTCTGTTTGAGGTCTCTGTGAAAGTTTTAAAGCAGTATTTTTGTGCCACTTTCAGGGAACTGTCACGTCCGCAACATAGTTTTTTCCTCATAAATGCGAACATGAAACATAAAATAAAAATAAATATTTTATGTTCTGTGGAGAGCCAACCCTTCTTCATCCGGTGGGTAGTATTAATTTAGATTAATTTAGATAGCGCAGTGTAAGTTCACAGAATTTCTAAAAAAATATTTTGCCACCTAAAAGTTAAAGATTTTTTTGTGTCACGTCCCGCAGGTTTATTTCCCTCATATTAAATACAAAAATGCATGTTTTATATTTTTTGCTATATTATGTCTGGACTACTTTATTAATGGAGTATAATATTTAAACAGAAGTTTCAATAGCCTATATTAAATACATTTTCTGAGAATTTATATTTCAGATTTTGACTGCAAATGTCACACTGGAATTTCCCAATTTTAAATAATTTATCTTCATCTAGTTTTGTTGTGTAGGTCTATATGTATTTTATAATGTTAACTTCAAATAATACTAATAGTAAAGATATGATAGCTATTTTGGATCTGGACGGGTAGGATATCTCTGGGAGTTGGAAGGGGTGTGTCGTGATTCTGCCTTCTCTCACATGCGACACAGGTTCGTGGATCCGAGTATCGCGATTTCTGTTTTATATCGCGTATTGTTACAGCCCTGTTTAATATGAATCTTTTTTATTATTATTTAGGAACAAACGAGGGCCTCTGTTTAAGAAACGCTAGCTCGCAACTGCAGGTTCCAGATCACCGCAGCGTTCAGTGAAATGTGACTTCCTGCTTATTATGACGCAAAATGACGATTTTTACGTCATAATAAGCAGGAAGTAAAACACTTAAATCTTTATTTCTCCCATCTAAGGGGAAAATAAGGGAATAAACCATGACCATTCAAAAATATGACTGGGTTTCTAAAGATACGAAGCCTAATGCAAATGGGTGAAGTGTCCCTATAAACTATTTAAAAACTTGTCTGTTATTTGAAATCAAGCTAAAATAAAATATCAATATTAATTGAAAAGCTTGAATTAAATGAAAATGTGTGAAATTTTGTTGCGCAGGTGTCGCTTATTAGTAATCACTCCACCACCCTCGCGCCATTCTCCCACGACCCTCGGCCCCGACCTGCTCATCACAGTTAACTTGGCAACACAATAAATTTAAGCTAATTAAAATTATTTACTTGAAATATATAAAAAAAACAAAGTAAAAAAATACAAAAAGCAATGTTAAGAAACAAATGAAATGACAAACAAAGCACACAACAAAATTACTAATAATTAAACATTTTTTATACATTTTAGCATTGCTTCTTAGGAGACTTGATCTATAGAGTAATTCTTTACTGGCAACACAAATTTGTTGTTGTTTTGGAACTGTCTGCTTAGCCAGAGGTCTCGGTTTTGGCCAGTTGTCAAGTTCTTTCTGTCTGTATTAGTTTAACTCAAGCTGGCATTTTGCTGGTCTCAGTGACTTCCTGATGAGCACTTTTGTTCTCCTGACTGAACAGCTGTTGACGTATTTGGGCCGCAAGTCTGTCATATGTGTCCTGAGTTAAACCAGCTGGGGTCAGGTTTAAAGCTGTAACGGTGTTAAAGGATTACCCTCATAAATAATGGACAATCAATCACCTTAAACAAACTGCTTCAGGACAGTACACAGATTTTGGGAACATGATGTCAAGAATTTAAAGATTACTGCTTAGATCACATTTCAACTATGGAAACAGTCCGGCTTTTAACTTTGATACCAATTTATCTGTGATTACTTCTGTAATCTAATTACATGCTTCTAAGCTTCTTTGTGGACTAATGAGGAAGTTTAAATTAATGGGAGTTGTCAAATAACTAGGGACGTTCTTACAAAAATGTAGTTTGATTGTTTAATATAGGTGTGTTCATTATTTTTTTGTGTATTTTAAAAACTAAGAAGAATAATATCATTCAGAATTCTCCTGTAGAACATAAGTACATTATAATGCATGATTTTACAGAAAGGAAAGCCCTCATTTTGTTTACTCTCTGAACACCACAGAGACAGAACATTTAAGAAAGAGTGTTAGTCTGTACAAAAGCCCTCCTATTATGAACCACTGGAAAATTATGGCTCCAGGAAAGGTGAATCTTTGTATGATCTTGCATGTTCCTTTGTTTATCATTAGGAGGGAATTTGCTGAACTAATGGAAAAATATGGCTCGAGCTATAGTACCAGTTCTGGATCAGACATCTCTGTTTCCACAGGTATTTTCCATTACGTCTATCACTATATTGCATTGCAGGAGTGAATGACTAATGTCTGAATTTGAGAGAATATTGAAATGACGGACAAAAACAGCCACAGTGTGCCAACTTAAAAAAGCTTTAGTTTAGTTCTTCCATAACATAGTTTTTCTACATAAAGAGCCAAGCATGCATAAGAATATAAATGAACCAAAATGTATGTGTAGTTAGGGTTCAGTAAGATTAAAAAATAAATAAATAAATAAGAAAAATCAGCAATTATGCATTCAATTAATCACACGTGACAGTAAGGACATTTATAATTTGCATTTTTCTTTTAAAATTTCAAATAAACGCTGTTCTTTTGAACTTTCTATTCATCAAAGTTTTCTAAAAAATGTTTAAAGGTTTCCACAAAAATAGTGAGCATCACAACTGTTTTCAACTGTGATAATAATAAGAAATTTTACTTGAGCACCAAATAAGACTGTAATAGTAATGGCTGCTGAAAATTTAGCGTTGATATCACAGGAATAAATTACATTTTTCAATATATTAAAATACTACAGAAGCCCTGAACTACAACGTAAAAAAAAAAAAAAAAAAACATCCGTAAAAAAAATTCCATTTCGAGATCCAAATCAGTTACCGTAAATTAATAAAAAACATTTTGTAATATGCTAATACTTTTTTAATGTATTTTTGATCAAATAAAATACAGCCTTGGTGAGCGTAGAAGACTTCTTTTTATAAAATGACTTTAACTTTTGAACATTAGAGTAAAAATAAATAGGTAAAAAAAATGTGCAGGTTGTTCTTATTCTAAGTGTACTCTGGCATTTCTATTGTAGCATTCATTTGTTTTTTTTATGTGAAAGAGTAGCAGAAGTTTAGTTTGAGAGTATTAAAAATATCTTGTCTTCAGGAAAGATGACCGACACAGCCTCCTCCTCCTCATCTTCCAGGTCAACCAGTCCTCTGCTTCTGAGCCCTAAAGACCCAAACCCAGTATACACCACTGCCTCCATTACCTCCCCACCTCCACAAGTCTGCACGTAAGAACCAAAAGACACACTGTAGATCTAATTCAGATTTTATCCGGTGCTTTAGTATAATCCTTTCGCATATTCTACTATCAAAGTGAATGACAGAACCCAGCAGGTTTCTCACACTAATGCAATTAATAGTGTCCTGATTGAAGAGTTTAAGCCTGAAAAGACCTGACCTAGCCTGAGTGAGAGTGAAATCCCACAACAGATTAATTTATGGTTATTGAAAAAAACAAAAAAACTAATCACCTCAGGATTCATTGTTTCTGCTGTTGATCCAAGCCCCTGTTAACCTCTCTTTCCCCAGAGACTGCATGATTCAGTTGATATGTGTTGCCAAAGGGACAGGATTAGGCTTGGTCATCAGGGGCGGAGCTAACCGTGCAGAGGGGCCAATGGTGTTCATTCAGGAAATAATGCAAGGGAGCGACTGCCAAAAAGTATGTTTATTTATTATTATTGCTATTCTGTAAAATTACACACACAAAAAAATCTTTTTGTATATTATTATTATTTGATATATTATTTATATCAGATTTAAGACAAACCAGCTAATGGTTTAAAACAAATAAATACTTTTTTTTTTTTACTTAATTTGCCTGTGTTGGTTTTTGGCTTGTGAAACACTAGTAGTTTCTGAATGAAGTGAAGTATGTTGAGGTGAGGTGAAGTGAGATAAATGAAGGTGAAGTTAAGTGAGTAAATTTCATGACTGTTCAAAAATTTGGGGTCAGTGTGTTTTTAAAAAATAAATGAATACTTTATTCAGCAAAGATGCATTAAATTAATCAAAAGTAACAGTGAAAATGTTACAAACAATTCTATTAAAAATGTATTGTTCTATTTAACTTTCTATTTACCAAAGAATGGTGGAAAAAACAGTTTCAATAAAAATATTGAGCTGCATAATTGTTTTCTACTTTGATGAGAATAATAAGAAATGTTTCATCAGCATATTAGAAGGATTTCTAAAGGATCATGTGACACTGAAGACTGGAGTAATGATTAAAAAAAATAAAAATTCATTACAATAGACGACAGTTATTTCAAATTGTAATCATTTTTTGCAACATTACTGTTTTTCTGTATTTTACGGTATCACACATGAGCATATTAGACTTTCAAAAACAAAACTTGTAATGCAAGTTGAAGTGAAGTAAATTAAAGGGATAGTTCACTTTGAAGTTAATTTTTGATATGTTTTAGCGTACCTCAAGGGCATCCAAGATTTAGGTGTCTTTGTTTCCACAGTATTTTCAATTTTGATATTTTTAGGTCAGACCGTTCTTGTCTGTCAGTCATATAATGGCAGGATATGGGGTCCTCCCGAAAGAGCATGCATAGAGAAGTCCAAATTAAACATGATTTAATGTAACACATTGATGGCCTAAGACACGAAATGAGCGGTTTGTGTGAGAAAACGAACAGTATTTATATTGTTTTTACCTCTTGTAACCACAGCCTCGTCCAAGTGATCTGAAGGCACAGCTTAAAGGCAACTACCCCTTTAAGCTGATGAAAATTTAAATAAAGTAAATTTAATTGTTTTTCTCTTTGTCTCTCTAGGATGGGAGACTAAAGGCCGGGGACCAGCTCATATCCATCAATAAGGAGTCTCTCGTTGGAGTAACACACGAAGAAGCCAAAATCATACTCACTCGAACAAAACTCAGGTTAAAACTCAAACATATATTTCTATATAAACACAACCTTTCAAGACAATCTTCCCTGGAACATATGCATTGAGAACATATGCACTGAGAGTTGAGAACATATGCATTGAGAGATAGGGAACATATGCATTAAGAGTTCACTTGCAGCTGTATGGTGAGAGACTGTAAGGTCATATGTTTACACATGTCACTGTTTGACCCTACAGACCAGACCCTACAGTAGAGATAGCGTTTATCAGACGAAGGTCTTCTTCTGGCTCCAGCAGTGGACCCCACAGCCCCATCTCCATTCAACCTCCCTCCAGTTCAACTCCCCAACTCAGGCCCCCTGGAGTTCTCGTTCCCAAAATTTCCAGCACCCCCAACTCTGGAAGTGAGACGTTGCCTTCTGTTGACCTTGCTAAGGTAAGACTTAAGACTGTGGCTGATTCCAGTCTGGTAAGATAGATTTAATAATGCATTAAATGTTCTTCGGCACTGCTTGAGATAATGCTTTCTTAAAGGCTTCAATTTGTGTCTTTCCTTACAGATACGACCAACAATAGGAAAGCCTAATCTCACCCCCGTGTCCTCACTTGATAGTGCCTGCACCACAGTGGCCAACTCTGGTACTGGTACCCTATTCCCCCTATAACAATCCCCTAAGTTAAAACTACATAGGCTGTTCTATATGCATTCTCATAAAACAGGTCACATTTCATTCCGTATTCTACATTCCTTAATCCTACCCAATACCTAAACTTAACCACCTTACTATTTATAAGCATTAATTAGGAGTTTTTTGAGGCTAAAGTCATAGTTCATAGTTAGTTGATAGGGAGAATTGGACCCTAAAGTAAAGTGACCAAATACTTTGCACCTGGAATACTTACATTTGACAATTAAGCAACGTATATATGCGTCAATAAAAAACAACATACTTTAAACAAATACAAGATGGTAAGTGCTTTACTATAACTACATTTTGCTTTAAAATAGTCCAAATGAATTCTACATTTGCAAAATGAAACAGAATGGTAACAGAATGCCACAAATGTTGCTATCTTAACTTGTTTTGAACCCAGAACTAACCATAGGCACTCCCATTGTTATTCACAGATGGTGTAGGACTATCTTTCACATTCTGATGCATTGTGAATGAAATTGTACTTGTGAACAATCTGAAACTCATAGATAAGGAACGTTCTGTCATAGCCTGGATTAGACTACCTGTTCAGCAGATGTTTAGACAGCCATGTGCCGATGAGATGCTGTGTTAGAAACTCAAAATAATCCAGCTGGCATGGTTCTGAAAATGAATATTAGCATCAACATGACATAACTCCGGGTGAAATCGAGGATACCGAGCTCTTTTCAGGACAGGGTTTCATTTCATTGACGAGAACCTTTGATAAAGCTCCTCTCAGCTGTGAATATTTTATTTGATTTTTTAAAGCAGATTTAACTAGCTGTACTGAACAACAAACGTGAAATTAAACGTTTTTCTGGGGAACACAAAACATTTGCCAGAGAATGCAAAACCTTTGACTTAATATTTTTCCTCCCATCTCATATTTTTTTTCCAACACCATGTCCCCTCTCCATAATGTTCAAGTCTCAGGTAATGAAAATGAGTCACTTCACATTGAATAAAACCTTAATTGAGACGCCCTTTTATGCCACATTTGTGAAGGCAACTGTCTGATATTATTCTAAAAGGAATTAAAAAGATAAATAAATATTCGGATAATGAATGAGTGAACAATAAATGATGAGATAGGGAGTTCATTGTCAGTTCACAGACCTATGAGTTCAGTTACACTCTGCAGTTATTCATCATAAGAGGATTTGACAAGGTTGGCACTATTTTGAGCAAAGCATTGTGCTTTCTCTCCTGTTCACAGGTCTAGTTGGGGTTGGGTTTATGGAGGAAAAAAAACAGCCTGTTCAAACAATATTAATTCCTGTTGTACATAAAGCATTTATACAGGCCAGTATAATGGTGTAATATTTGAATGAGAGTTTAAATTGTTGACCCGAAGTGTTTTTGGAGTAACACTTACACTACTGTTAAACTTTGTATGACTGTAAGATAAGTCTGTTATGCTCACCAAGGCTGCATTTATTTGATAAAAAAATTGGCTTTACTCTTTAATGCATACTTAAAAAAAAAAAAAAAACCTTACTGACCCCAAACTTGTGAATGGTAGCGTAAGAGTGTATAAATGTCATTGCATTAGATCCAAAATATCATAGCAAATGCCTTCTGCAAACAAATGATTAATTATGAACATGTTGCAATAATGTCTGACAGCTAGAAAGTGAATATATTTTGAACAATACATATTCTTGTAAAAAAAAAGTCTTGAAAAATGTGAGCTATTTATATATATATATATATATATATATATATATATATATATACAGTATATATATATATATATATATATATATATACAGTATATATATATATATATATATATATATATAATAAATACCACTTTGTTTGATATTTTGTTATATAATGCAGAGACACTTTTTTTTTTTTTGCACGAACACTTTATTGGGCCCCCACTGTGAGCAATCTACACGGATAGATTATACTCTCATAGAGTTATGTAAGAGTCTTACTAAAATACGTGATGTGCTTTACCAAAATTACAAACAGCTGTTTTGCAAAAGAGCTTTTTTGTGCAGTTTAACTTATTTGTATTCTCTTTCTTTTTGCCCAGATGCAACCGCTGCCTGTAAACCCAGCAATACCTGCAGACCCTCAAAACCTCCGTCCTCATTTCCCAGCTTCGAACTCAAGCCCGAGAAAATAGAGCAGGTCTGCATAATCATATCATTTCAATTAGAGAATGACAATGTCTGTCAAAGTACCGAATTACAGAAACATCTCTTGTTTACGGCAAGGTCAAGCGCTGGTCACCCCCCTCGGGGGGCTTTAATGATTAGCTACCCATCAGTCTCTGTACTGTATTGATCTTTTTTGGTTTTTACTATCATGTGTGGAGGGAGTTAATCCCACTGTTGAACAATATGTGCAGTTAGCGTGCAATCCCATATCCACTTCTACTGTGGTATGATGGGAAAATCAATAGAGACTGTGCCACAGCTTCAGTGTAGTGCAGCGCAGTCTGTAGATCTGTTGATATAGAAAATAGTCTAAAGCATGGAAAAGTTTTAGTAAGATTTACATGTTACTATAAAACAACCTTCTGGAGTAGAAATCTAGCTAAAAATGTTATATAAAATATATCTACAATATATTATATAATTATATATATTTATATAATTGTGCACACACACATATATATAGACAGTATATATATATATATATATATATATACTAACTGTGCAAAAATAAACATTTTTATTTATAGTATTTATTTAGTGGATGAATTTATCAAAATAAAATAAAATAAAATTATATTTTATACAAATACTGTACATTGAGGTGAGTGTGTGTGTGTGTGAGAGAGAGAGAGAGAGTGAGAGCGAGGCAATGAGCACATTATGCTGGTGTAACTTAATGGTGGTTGTTCTGTCCACAGACACTGGAGGCACTGGGATTGAAGCCGAATGACTCTCAGGTCCCGACTTTGAGAGAAAGACTGCGTTTGAACCCAGGAGGGACAGTGGCTTATGGCGGTGAGAATAATTTCTGTCAGTCCTCATTATGTTGTTGTGCTTTATGTACTGGTGGCTTTTTACCTCTCCTTACTTGTTCAGTACATTTATTCCAGGTTTGTTTAAAAAATTAACTTTAAAAAAAAGTAAATGTTTTGTGTGACTGAATGTATTTTCATTACAATTGTTCTCCTGTAAGATTTTGAGAGAGTGACAAAGGAACTCTTTAAACTACCGTCCAAGTCTGACTTGGAACAGGAAGTAGTGAGATTGACATCAGATGATCTCAGTGAGTCTCCTTCAAACCCTACAGTAAGTGCAAATGATTTTTATTATTGCTGCAGAAACACGCATACTAAATGTGCATTGATAAATTGATATAAAATTATACAGTAAATTGTATTTTTTATTATTTGTCAATGTTTTTAAAATTATAATGTATATATTATTTATATAGAATATTACTTTTATATAATGTTTCATGATCTATTATGCATAATAAATGCGGATATGTGTGTATATACATATATATATGTGTGTGTGTGTGTGTGTGTGTGTGTGTGTATATATATATACACACACACACACACACATATACTGTATATATATATATATATATATACATATCCGCATGTCATATGCAGGGCTCCTTAAAAAATCAATAAAAACATAATGTATCATATGAAACATTATATAAAAGTAATATTCTATATATATATATATATATATATATATATATATGTATGTAAGCAATAGGGTACGAGAGGCTGTGCTGTATTGTGAATAATAAGCTCCGCTTCGTGTCGTGCCTAACAACGTCCTTCAGCCTTATTCACGATACAGCACTAATATGTAATATATATTATTATTTATTCTTTTATAAGCCATCGTTATCGGACTCTGATGATCTGGAGGAGATGGAGAGACTAAGAAAAGACCACATTGAGGCCTTGAGAGAGCTCAAGAGAATACAGGTACCACTTTGACAACAGTTTTAAACACTGTCACATGCTAGAATGTGTGACATTCATTCATGTGTTATTGAGCGAGGCTCTCATTAATCCTGTTTGCGAGAATGAGTGAGCTAACTCTAATGCTGACTCATGTGAAGATCTCTGTTCTAACAGGATAAGCTTGCAGAATCCGAGAGCCTTAATCATAAGATGCATCAAGAACTGACAAAAGTTAAACAGGTACGCAACTCATTCTTAGGCCTGTTTCGCACCGTAAACAATGTAAATGGCACACATTCATTTTGTTGCTCATATTAGCAGATTACAATATTCGCACTGCATATGTACACAGCACAATGCAAAAGCTTAGCTGCAAGAAGAGTTTGCAACATATTTATCAGCACTTTATAAGGCAACAAAATAATTGAGCAAATATTTTTTTGCTTAAGTTGTAGAAGGAAGTTCTACATGCAACAATTAATTTAATAATAAATGTAATAAAACTTAATACAAATTAAGGAGTTTATTACTACAATAATGGGTTTGATGGTGAAAGCTCAGAAATAGCATGATTTTGCCGTTAAACAACTGTGAAGCAGGCCTTTTACCTTAAGTTTTCATAATTATTATTATTATTATTATTATTTTTTTTTGACATTATCACCATACTGTGTTAGATATGCCACAGGGGGGAGCTCTGCACACATGTACTGTTAGATCCTTAAAGGTGAGATGCAGGTGCTCTGTACATGAATTGTAAATGCTGAAAATGCATTATTTTCTTAGAAGCCCTGTTAAAAAAAAAGTCTATGTGTAATATCCAAAAATCTATTTTCGGTGCGTTGTGCTCACTATGGAAGCTTGAAACACCCACATTAGAACATCATGTGGGAGATGAAGTATGTAGGGCATTGAGGGATGGAAAATGGTGTTTGGAAATAGTTATTTTCTATGAGTTATAAAGAACAGGCTCCCACTAGCCCTTTGGATTCTATATCAGAGAAGTGTCTGTTACATAAACCCAAAATCCAAAGAGCTTCAGGATTCTATGCAAGATTAATTTGACTTAAATGATTTTTATTAGACCGTTAATATGATAGCAGTGCGTTCTGATCCTTCTGCTGCGTGTCAATTAAACAAATTTGGCAGTACAGCTAGTCCATGCTGTTGGCACGATTACATTCGATTATGCTTGATATTAGGGGTTTGTTTAAATTAATTAACCATAATTAAGTTTTGCTGGTATGTGCTACAGACATGAATGATACGAATCATGTGGTTTGTTGAGAAGAGGTACCCTATAAACTTAGCAATCAATTTTCATCTTGAATATACTACTGTTCATAAGTCAGTAAGACTTTTTATAAAATAAATTAATTATTTTATTCAGGAAAGACACATTCATTTAATCAAAAGTGACAGTAAATGCTACAAAAGATTTCAATTTCAAATAAATGCTGTTCTTTTGAGATTTCCTACAAAAAATTATAATGATTTCCACAAAAATATTAAGCAGCACAACTGTTTTCAACATTGATAATAATAAGAAATGATTCTTGAGCACCAAATCAGCATATTAGAATGATTTCTGAATGATCTCGGGACACTGAAGACTGGAGAAATGGCTGCTAAAAATAAAATACATTTTAAAATTGATTCAAATTTGAAATTGTAAGAATATCACATTTTACTGCATTTTTGGTCTGGATAAGAAACTGAAAACTAAAAAAAAAAAAAATCCCAACTTTTGATTCATAGTGTGCAATAAAAAGGGTAACAAATATCCCACAGACTTGTATTGAAAGAGACTCTGGAGTCATATTTATAAACCAGAATATATCATACAGACTTGTTGATGGGATCTTTTTGATTTCGCCATTAAAGGTACAATCTATAATGTTTTTGCCGCCAGAGGTTGCATTTTCAAAACAAAAACAAAGCTTGATGACGCTATGATGGAGAGTGGAGCTATGGGAGATGTAATTTTCACCATGCAGAGATGTGTTTGATTCACGAATGTGTGGAATTCACGAATATATATATATATATATATATATATATATATTATAAATTATATTATTATGTTATATATGAAGAGTTCAGATGCAAAAGCCTCTAAATGCCATTTGAAATTTTCTTCTTTAATGATAATTTTTATCAAACTTGTATATTTAAGTTCAGTAATTTCACTTAAATGGCAATTATAATTACCTATTAATTGTTATTTAAGTGAAATTACTGAACTTACATATACAAGTTTGATAAAAATCATCATTAAAGAAGAAAATTTCAAATGGCATTTAGAGGCTTTTGCATCTGAACTCTTCATATATATATATATATACAGTATATATATATATTATAAATCAGCTATCATAAGGAAAGGAAATAATTAAGGAAGCCCCGACTATGTGGAACAGTATTTCAATGTTATAAAGAAACAACACCTACTACATAAAAAAGAAATGCCGCACATATAGACCATTTCACAAGATGTAAACAACACTGGTCCAGAAGCACTTCCTGTTTCAGTTTGTAACTGTTTTCTTTATTTGACATTTAAAGAAAACACCTTAAAGATGTTTGTTTAACTTTTTTGATTCAGTTTTTAATGTTCTGTTGGTTGTATTTTATCCCAGCTTTTATGTAGTGTTAAAAAACTGAAACAGGAAGTGCTTCTGGACCAGTGTTGTTTACATCTTGTGAAATGGTCTATACAGCAGACTACTGCTTGATTCAACTGATACGTTCATTATAAAGAAGTGGGAGTTTGAAATTACCAAATTTCAAACCAAACCAAATTGGAATTTTGGAGATAATGTAAGTACACAAATGCATGAAATATATCACACCGTGAAAGCGGTTTTTGAATATTTTATTACAAAAGTCTTAAATATTGTACCTTTTAAGCAACCACATAGCAACATGTTAAAAACACCTAGAACATGTTTGAACACCTTCACATTGTGTTGGCAAGTTTTGGGCAGGAGGCTCTCCATTTTCATAGAAAATGTAAAAAGTAGTTTATATATATGGTATATGGTGTTTGGTAAACTATTAATGCCCTTGTGTCGAACCGACTGCTGGCGGTATCGTTTCTCTCGCAAAACCAAAATTGTGGTTTACCTTAAGAGATGATCTAAATAAAGAGGAAAATGCTGTTATATCTTTCTCAAAGAGACACACTGAATGTTTGGTCAGCTGTTCGAGACCCTGTGGCGTTTCAATTGGCGTCAGGGTCAATGCAACTTCTGTCTCCCCTTCCCAGAGTGCTTTGCTCCAGTCTGCGGAGTCGCAGCTGCACCCTCTTGGAGCACTACAGAGGGCTCAGTTCGTATCCAGTTCATTATGTTGGAGCGCTATTAGATCTAGTTCGTTCCCTGTGGTATAAAAAGCTTTTTAAAGCCCTCAATGTTTCTGTAAAACTTCTTTCTCTAGTGCTGAATCCTTTCTGCTCTCCTCACCTCCACCCACACTTTACCTTCTATATCTGCCATTAGAGCAACAGGTAGGCTGATGGGCTTTTCAGCATTGAAGCTGTGGGCTTTTAAGCCTCCTCTCTTGCAAGAAATGTGCTGGCAACATCGCCATCCTCGCAGTGCACACCCGGCTACAGCAAAACGTGTGTGGGGGCAGCCGTGACCGGTGTGAGGTGTGACTTGTGACTGGTCCATGTGACCCTTAAGATAAGAACTCTCCATTTAAATCTAATCTTTGCATTGTGCTCTGGGGTTATGGATACGATGGAGAGTTTGCTTTGGTCTTCGAAGAGAAAAAAAAAAAAACTATGATCAGGGAGGGAGTCAGCCTGTCTCAATTACAAAATCCTACCAGTGTACTGACATATTCGCTCCATTAAAAGTCCCACAATGCACCATGAAAACCAGGGAGCATCTCACCATGTCTTCTTAATGAAAGGAAGCATGAAACATAAATCATGTGAGTCAACTCACTGCACATAATGACACACAATAGATGTTTAAAAAACTATATTTAATTATATTTCAGTAAAAATGAATCGCTAAACAGGTAATTAACTTAATCTAGCTAACATTTCTCATTTATTTACGGCTGAAATGTTTCATGTATATGTAACAAGTCAATTATTTATCATAATGTACCTAAAATAACATTTAAACAATGTCAGATATCAGTTCTGCTGTTATTCATAAATACCAGTAGTGATGTTGTACAATAAGGACGTTGTCATGTCACCGAAAATAGAGTCATTACTGTGCCAATGTGCAGTGAGCCAGGAAGGACCTTGGAAGCTTGGGAGCGAATCGAGAAGTACCATATATTTTTTGTTTTCTCATTTTAAGAACATCTTAATATTCTTAAAAAAGAAACAAACAAAAAAATAAAAATATGATGTACGCAATTTTGATTCAAAAGCAAATTTATTTACACTTTTGTTCGTTTATATTAAATTAAATCTTAATTTTATTACACAAATGGTTTTCTTCTTGAAAGAATGTAATAAAATGCAGTATTGTGTTCAAAATGAGAAATTTATATAACACACACACACACAGATTCAAAAGCTGTCAAATAAAAACTGTCCTTTTGAACATTTTGTGCACTTTCTATTAACCTTTATTTTGAACTTTCAAAGCAGCACAGCTGTTTTCAACATTGATAATAATAAGAAATGTTTTTTGAGCTCCAAATCAGCATATCAAAATTCTTTTTGAATGATCACCTGACTGCAATGATTGATCATGTGCTGAAAATACAGCTTGCCATAGAAATAAATCACATTTTTAGAATTGCAGTTTTTACTTTATTCAAATAAATGCAGCCTTAATGAGAATGTCTTCTTTCAAAAACATTACAAACATCTTACCGACTCCAGACTTTTGAAATATATACAGTGTTTGAATATAATAATTTTGCACTAATGCATCCCCTTCAGCTTCAGACTCTAAGGCTTAACACTAGCTTCCGAAGTTCATTGAATTCTTATTATTTTTCCCCCAGCCACCTCGCCTGTTTCTCAAAATTTCCGGGACAGAGTTATGTGTCCCTTTGAATTCCACATTCTTTAAAAATTACATTAACTGCACACAATCCTTATAATAAACTTTAGATATTCTCCATAATACATGGACGTTAAATGGACATAAGTGCTAATTTAAATGCCTCTCTGCTAGAAAAGAGTCAATGTAAGATCCATCATGTCTATTTAATAAGTCAAGTTCTTTCAGAGGGCAATTATCGGTACCCTTTTCATAAGTTATTCCTAATGTGTTTGAAATAAGTTAATAGTGCTCATAATGAGTAAAATGGGTTCCCTTTCGTTGTCACTCCGAGTTACGTTGGATGATGATGACGAATGGGGTTCGCTTAGAAGCCTTTCATCTTCGAAAGAAATAAAACGAGCCAATGGCAAGGAAATGCCATGGGTCGGCGGAATTTGTATGGCGTAACTCCGCCTCTCCGCGTGGGAATAAAAGGAGAATGCTGGCAATATACAGATGTTTTTGCTTCGGAGCCAAGGAGTTCTCTTCACTCCTGCTGCCTATTCTCTGACTATCTTTGAGAATCTTCTAGACGACTTTCACATTCCATTCCTGCATTCAGCACTGCTGCAAGCTTTTCTCTCACAAAAAGAACGTGCCCGCGGCACATCTTACTAAAGACTATTTGGCCGTGTATTTGTGAATTCGAGTGCGGTATTCTAAAAGATTCAGCTGATGGGCACGAGCACAGTTTTGACCTGTTTGGGCTTCGATCACATTCAGACAGTGTTCGTGGATGCGTCACGTTCTCTCAGTAGGAACGTGACCATCTCAATGTAACGGTCGAGACTCGATGAGCTCAATAGAGTGAGAGTACACTCATCCACACCCTAATCTATTTTCTCCACGCGAGATAATACTTCGGCTGGTGACCAGGGTGACCTAAGACAGCAGGTCTGGAACTAATTGACGAAATCTCCTCAGTCCACACCCCATCTTTAACATTGCAACATGCATGGTTTCGAGTGAGTTCACCGAACCAGGCAAGCCCACGATCTCATTCGGTCCTCCGGCTGATGAAATCATGTGTATCGCTGCATCACAAGGTGAGCTGGAGTCCTCTGGAGATGATGGCTCGTCTGTGCTGCCATCCTCGGGTGTGCTAGCATAACAAGTCTGATCCAGAGTTGACAGCTATGCTTTCCCGGGCCACCGCAAGGATTGGGCTTGTGTGGAACCATCCGCCATGTCCCGAGTACTTAAGGCTAATGATTGTTTTTGGGGGGAGGCGAACCCAAATCCTTTCTACCTGGACGTGCATGAAGAGGACGTGAGATCGTGGGAGCCCGCGGCCAAGGGTACAGTGGAGTGTTCTGTGGCAACACATCTGTGTCCCCAGAGCACCTCCACCTGGCTGGCGACCCTCAGCACCCCTCCAATGCCTGTAGGTTTTCTGTCTACTCCGGTGGCAAAGACCTATAGAGCTGTGGGGCAGGCTGCCGCCTCACTGCATGTTATTGCCATCCTTCTGGGTGCTCAATGACATGCACAAGAGTTGGGCTGATTCAGGGCTCATCCAAGAGCTGCCTGCTGTCACGACCTTGCTCTATGAGTGACTAAGGTGACTGCATGCTCCCATGGGTCAGGTGATGTCCACATGCATGGTCAGACATCTCTGGCTTAACCTGGTTGATACGATCGGGACGAGGGTGCCATATGGTGCCCCGTCCCTGAGAAAGGAGATCCTTCCTCAGAGGAATTGGCCTCATTGTACATTGCTCACTCCAGCCCAGCAGGCAGGTTTGAGTACCCTACCACCTGCGGTGGTGGCTACCATAATTTCGCGCATTTAAAAAAGCATCGTCCACGAGACATGCCTACACGTTGAAGTGGAACCTCTGTCAACTGGTGCACTTTTCGCCAAGAAGACACCCAGAGGTGTTCGACCAGTGATGTTCCTTCCTTCAAGATGGGTTGGAGCGACGGCTATCTCCCTCCACCCTCAAAGTATACATTGACCGTGCTCCCTAGGTGTGACTGCCCACTCCACCCAGAGTGTGGCGTCCTTTTGGGCTCTAGCACATGGCGCCTCGCTAACAGACATCTGCAGAGCTGCAGGCTGGGCTACACCCAAAACGCATTCACCAGATTCTACAATCTCCGAGTGGAGCCTGTGTCCTCTCATGTACTTGCTTCAACCAGCTACAGTAGTACCAGACCCGCTCAGGTGTCTTCGCTTGCTCGCCATTCCACTCCACGGACTGGACATGTGCGATATTTCCTCAGGTGAGCTTCCCTAAAGCCCTGAGTTCCTCCAGCACTGCTGATGCCTACGCCAGTGTCTAGTACCTCCATCTGTGTGCATGGTCCCCCCTCTGGGCGACCCCCACGTGTATTTCCAATGTAAGCCTCTCTGAGCATGTGTCTTTCCCTTGGAAAGCTGCCAACCCTGGGGTTGAAATATTCCACCTGCGGCTGGACACTCCAGTGTTCTCCATATGCTTCCCTCTGGGTCATATGTGTATTTTCTAACACTCTAATAGGTTCTGGAATGTGAAAGTTACTCATAATTGTGAACTACCACACACTGTGCTCATCTATAGATCCTCACCATGTAATTAACTTTTTTTTTTTTCATATCAACTATTCATTTAAGGGTTAGTTCACCCAAAAATGAAAATTATGTAATTAATGACTCACCCTCATGTCGTTCCAAGCCCTTAAGACCTCTGTTCATCTTTGGAAGTTTGTCACATGGACGACTTTGATGATGTCTTTATTTCCTTTCTGGACAAGGACAGTATATCATACATACATTTTCAATGGAGGGTTAGAAACCTCTCGGACTAAATATAAAATATCTTAAACTGTGTTACAAAGATGAAAGGAGGTCTTACGGGCTTGGGACCACATGGGTGAGTCACTAATAACATAATTTTCATTTTTGGATGAACTAACCCTTTAAGAGTGCTATCATATCCCACAGCTGCATAATTACAATGACCCAGTTACCTTTCCTTTGTCTGATGACTATTGACTGATGCCGTGCTGACAAGTATCCGATGTTGTTGTGGTTTTCATTAATGCCAAAACACCTTTCGATACCTGTATTATGTAACAGTTTGTTTTACTAGTTCTAGTATTCCAGTACCTACAGAAACTTGTTTGCACATGTCTAGTTTTTAAGCCTCTTTCATCAAATCCTAACGAAGTATGTATTTAACAAATGTATATGTTAAAAGAAGCAGAGCTGTGCTTTGTCATGCTGTGGGAAGTCATGGGGGAAGGAGGGGGGGATGAGACTCTACAGGCATTTCTCTTCAAGTGCAATGAGTTTGCAATGTTAGGGGGGGAAGAGCCCCTGAGCAATGTAGCGTCCTACTGTACATGCACTCTCAGCAATGCCATTCTAAGAGGAACCACTGTTGCAGGAAGCAAAATCTGCAATGGAGGAGAGCCGATCCCTGCGGACCCGGATCCATCTGGCAGATGCAGCTCAGAAACAGGCCCGAGGAATGGAAATGGACTATGAGGAGGTTATCCACCTCCTGGAGGCCGAGATAGCTGAAATGAAGTCTCAGAAATCTGAGCAACCCGGTCAGGGCAAGGTATTCCACTTAGCCTTACTTTCTCCTTCACAACCCACATCCCCTGTAGACTCCGGCTCCGGGTTTTTCCTCTCTCGTGTACTACAAAAAGTAGGTCACTGTTTGCTTTGTATTATTCAGTAACTGGGCTGATGTGCTGCGAAGGCTTTAACATGATCTTGCAGGGTGACGTGGGCTGATGAGGCTATTTTTGAAATATCTGGCTAGCAACCTTGCATGTCGCCAAGAAAAAACTTTAATCACTGCATTTATGCTTTTATTTGATTCATAACATCAACGATTATGTAGGATAAAACTTTTGTTTTCTTAGTTTTTGTTGCAATTGCTTTGCAGAAAATTTGTTATTGCACTCTGTTATTCTTATTTTAGCTCAACCTCCTTCAGGAATTAAGCTAAAATATAAGTAAAACACTGGACTGACAACGCAGTTGTCCAGTGGCACATCTCCCGTTTTAATTGCAAATTTATATTAGACCATTTCTGAATCCATGCCATTTTAATGTATAGAAAATAGTACATTTTGCTGTTAAATTTGACAACTCTATTATTTACACAGGATGATCTACAAAATATGAAAAAAAGGATTTCTGTACTTGAATGCCAGCTACGGAAAAGTGAAACTGTAAAGAAGGATTTTGAAACCTCTACGGGTAAACTTCTGCAGTTTGTGGAGGTGATGTATATTCATTTTCAATTACATTTAACCAACTCCACAATGAATTCACATCCTCTTTTCCTAACATAAGGTTTTACCATACAAATTGCTCATGTTGAATGCTCAGGATGTTAAATTAATTATATTAGCACTTCAATTTGCACTTCATATGTTGATTTGTCAAAGAGCAGCCTCACTCTTGTCCAAATGGAGTTTTCTCATTAAACCAGAACAGCGTAGCCAAAAATGAGGGTCTGGAATGCTCTTCTGATGACAAACATCAATGCAGGCATATATGAAGTGGGTGAATCTAGTCACACAGGCAGAGTGCATCTACTTCATCATTTCAACTGTTCTTACAAACAACACAGACATTTTTTGAACAAATAATTCATATTGTTAGCAGAGAAACTGCAGGAACCCTTTTATTAGGCACCTGTGGAAAAAAAGAAAAATGTCAGAACATACTGTACTGTAAAAAGAACATGACTTCAGTGTGCACTACCAGTTAGCACTCTTTTGGACTGTGTAAATCATAGATTTGTCACAGGACACAGGAAAAAATATCACAGAACTTTTTTTTAATTAGCTTGTGCTTTACATCTGACCACTGTGTAAGATAATGGTAGAAGTACAGAATGCATAACCACCTCAACCAGCCGCACTGAATTCATGTTGTCATAAAACAAACAACATAATAACATTTGAAGAAAACATTTATATGTTATTAATTAGGGTTTTAATTGCAATCTTTTTGGTTAATGGTAAACTTGTAAAGGTCTGTTTACTGTACTTTGGACACCATGCATCAGATATGATTTTGATTGCAATTTTACTTTTATGTGAATGTTCCTGTATACCTACAGTATACACTGTATGTCACCTGTAAAACACTTTATTGTTTAATAACAATAATAATAATTATTATTGTTGTAACATATCAGGTCCAAGGAAGACAAATATAGAAAATAATCAAATTTCAGTTTATTCAGCAAAGTAAATAGGATAATCCGACACACGAACAATACCAGATAGTCAATGAGAACTCAAGAGGAACTTAAATACACTAATAATGAATAGAAAACAAACAGGCGGGATAGTAATGAATACTATCATGGTAACAGATTAGTGATGGGAAATAGAACTATAGAAAGGGAAACTTGACTGAAGTGAAATAAACTAAAAGACCATGAAAACCGACAATTATTACAATAAATAACCATTATTATATTAATAATGAAAAAAATGTAATTTTGTGCTAGGAGTAATAATATGTATATAGTAATAATATTATAAACTAGTAATGATAATCATAAAGTATTTTTTTATTATTAAAAATACAAATTTTACTGTTAAATCTTTATGGATCAGTAAATCATTCAACTATGTACTAATCTAATCACCTGCATTTTAAAACCCCACAGGCTGTCCAAGGCTTCCTGTCTGAAAACCAGTGCGGTCCAAGAGGCTTTAGGTAAGGTCATCATTCTTGTGCTCACGACACGTCAGTCTTTAATTAGGGCAGACCTAATGATTCTGATAAGAGCAATACTACACTTCACTAGCAACAGATGTGTAGAAAAGAGTGATTTAATAACAAAGACACTTTTCCTTTAGGGACCTTTACACAGTCATCAAAGTTTGCCATTAAAGTGTGTAAATGGTAACTTCTGGAGTCTTGTGCCTTCTCTTTCTATTATAAGAGAGACTTAGGTGGCACAGACAGACAGGGATAGTTAATGACTAGAGGTCAGTACAACACCTTCCTGTGGCAGTGATGTTGATTTGGTCCAATCAACATGGCCCCCTGCATTTTCTGCCCTTTTCCCCCGTAATGATCATCCCCACCAACCGAAGAGGCTGCTGTGCCTTTGTCTATTAGGGCTAGAATATGTCCTCATAAATCAGAATGAAGTCCGTCAGTAATTTGCAGCCTTGTGTGTAGGGTTTTTCTTTTTGAGAAGGGGTGCATGATGTTAAATCAATTGAGCTTATCAGTTGAGCTTATACTCTATAAGGGATAATTATCTACATGCTAAATATGTATACATTTGCATGTGTTTTCTCAGGCCCATTTTTTTTTTTTTGGTGCCCATGTTAACAGATTAGAGCATTCACAAAGTCGTTTCAAAGAGTCTGTTTTTGCTGCGCTGCTGAATTAAAGCCACAGTGCATTGTTCTTGGTAAAAATATACTTGAGTTAACATGAAAAATAACACATTTCACCATAAAATCATATAAGCTAGGTGTTCTGTGTTTCAGTCACCATATTACTTTCAGCACTGTGAAGAAAAAAAAAACATTATTTCCTGGAGTTTTTGTGGTTGTTTTTTTTTGGCCCTAACCTCAAAAGCCTGCAAATGATTAAAACTACATGTATATCTTAACTTTATCATACAAACGACATATACTCACCTAAAGGATTATTAGGAACACCATACTAATACTGTGTTTGACCCCCTTTCGCCTTCAGAACTGCTTTAATTCTACGTGGCACTGATTCAACAAAGTGCTGAAAGCATTCTTTAGAAATGTTGGCCCATATTGATAGGATAGCATCTTGCATCTTTATGACCTAAAGAATTTGAATGGTAGCGTTAATTAGATAATTCTGTCTTATAAAATCAGGGTTATCGGGCTACATTAACAAACAGCCGATGCACTACAATATTTCTAACAAAATATAGTATAATGCTCTGAAAATAGCATTCTATAATAATTAATCACACAATAATAATATAATTCATAATTTTCAGTTTCAGTTTCTATGTTTTTCAAGTAATTCATTAAGTTCATTAAGTCAGACTGTGCAGAAAATCTTAAATGTTTCAAACACATGCAAATAATTAAATCAGTCTAGTCCAATTCATTGCAGATTTGACCTGAAATTGTGGTAGTCTCGTAATATGTTTTCATAACACTTGTCCATCCATGTCAGTGGGTCTGAATCCCCTTCCGCAAAAAGTCCACCCTTTATTAGAGGCATGCTGGGCTCTTATTTTATGCCAGTCTGCCCAGCATGCTGTTCATTTCAGGTCGAAGGTAGCACACTTTTCTACAGGTTTTATAACAAGTCAGCTGAAAATCCAACAAGACTGACACAGTTTTCAACCTGAGAGAGTTTCGGGAGAACAGTACACCATAAAATAAAACTAAAAAGTTTTTAATATTTTTATTAAAAACTAAGCTACACTGTATTCTGTTGACTATAACATTGCACCTACATGTCAACTAACTTTCATTAAAGTATTAGATGAGTATTAATAGATTAGATTTGACATGTACTGTACTTGCAAAGTTACTTATAGTCAGTAGAATGTCTGTTGGAGGACCATCAGTATAAAGTGTTAGTAGATATTAAACACAGTCTAATGAGAGTTAGTTGACATGAAGGTGCAATGTTACTAATAGCCAACAGAATGTCTAAGTGTTATTTACCAAATGCTTTAGGGGAAATGGGGTTAAGGTTATTGTTAGCAAGTTCAAATGTCTGAAATTGCTTGCAGCATTAATAAACCATTGTGGTCTTTGTCTTTCAGTTCTCCCAGTGATCCAAAGTTGGCCACACAGTCTCAGACCTTGGCATCGCGAGGTGGGAAGAAGCCACCCTGGACTGCATCTGCTCTTGCTGTGGAAGCTAAAGAACTAACTCATGCCGTCAGAAGCCTTCTAGAGCTGGACTGTAAGTATGCAGGTATGCTTTCTGCTTTAAAGGAGAACTCCGAACTCTAATAAAACATTGGTACCTAGTCAACCGTTCTCTGAGATATGTTTTATATGATATGATAGATATGTTTTGAGATATGATATGTTCAACTTATTGAGTCTGTTTTCCAAAGATGGCTCCTGTTTATACACAAAGTGGACTGTCTTTCTAAAGTATCTTCTTTTTAAACGGTCTGTACACTTACAAAGTTCTCAATGCTTAGTTTTGCATGTAGGGACCCTCATTATGTTATTGTGTTAGTGTGGGGCTATTTTGAGCCTTGTTAGTGGTATTAACTAGCGATTTCTTTTTACTTAGTAAATGCCCCCATTACTAGCGTTATACGCTAAACAGTTTTTAGAGATAAAACTCTTTACATTTGATTATCATGAAAACAAATCTCAGAGAACGGTCTATTAGGTACCAATGTTTTATTAGACCAAAGGTTCATTTTGCGCCGGAGTTCTCCTTTAACATGAAAAACAATGTATCTTTATCATGTAAAAATTGTATCTTATGGCACCAGCAATTTGAGCTGGATGTGCTGGATGAGTTATCATTCCTTATTAAAAGGCGGATGAATAATATTATCTGTTGACAAAACTATTACAACAAGAAACAGACACTGGCAACAGCTTTGGGTTATGATCTAATAAAATGACTTTTTGATTTTGGTTTACCCTAAAAGTCTCACTCGATCTGCCTATTTAGCCATTGTATGAACCCCTGATCCCATTCAGCTTTGTAATTCTCAGGAAAATATGTAGCTTTCCTTCCAGCAATGTTTGACCTTGCGCGGATGCATCTAATGACCTGTAGATGTCAAAACATTGGCAGTCTCTCCATATTACCTTCTCATTTTGAGTTTATTAAACCAAACGTCATTATGACCAAGATACTGCTTATTGTTCACATTTATTGAACATTGTTATGGAACAACTTTCTCCTTTTACAGCAGACAGCCTAGTGATCTACATTTAAGTACATTTAATTATCTATAATAATATTATATAACCATCTTAATCATGAAATCTAAGCCATTTAGATGTGTATATAGTGAACAAATAGGTCAATCCCATAGGAAAAGGTGTATTTCTGCTAATACAAACCTTGTAGATCTGTTTCACCAGCTGAAAACGTTGCCTGGATACGAAGCAGCTGGAAAGCAATTGTTTTTTGTCGCAATTATATATAATTTCAAAGGCTACACAAATATATACACATTTAGAAAGTGTCATTGGTGGGATAACATCTAAACTAAAATGCATTTTTTACACAACAATGATTTTTCATGTCATCTTGATTTGACAGTGTTTACTAAAAGAAAGAATTCAATCTTGTTGGCCTAGTTAAATTGATCCAGCTTGTCAAAACATTACTGATAGCAGTCCATCCAAAGCACAGTCCCTGAAAAAAAAACAACAACAATAAGAAGCTGCCTTTATTTTCTAAAGGTTTTTTCCTAATTAACACTGGAAGCCTCATAAAACTGAGTCATGAAGTAGAATGTTAGGTATTAAAAAGAGATCTTATAGTAAGAATGACTAATAATATAGTCGGATAGTAATATTAACTAAAGTATCCTGGTCTTTGTATCTCAAGAAAGCATGTTGATTGTATTCCTGCTTACAAAGCGGTATGATTTTCTTGCATGTTAAAGGAAACAGACTCGCTTCACGGACTCGCTGCAACTCAGACAAAACAGCATCTCTGGCCTCCTCTTATTCACTGAATACATGGTCTAAACAATGAGGTTAATCAATGATGGCCTAGTTTTTTATCCATTTTCTCTTTTTGTCAAACCACTTTTGAATGAACATGGTCTGCAGGGAATATTTTTGTGAATTTGATTAGTGAAGTTGATTAAATTATACACCTAAGAGTTTCTTCAGGATTGAAAGCTCCAAATGTAATCATTAAAAAAAAAATCAGCTATCAGTCTGAATTTTAAGGTAAACACGACAACGATGTACTAAAAAACAGACGACAATGCTGTCAAACCGATCCCTGTTCAAACTGATCTGCAAAAATTACTAAAATGGCTGGATTGTGCATGTTTTTGTATTTACATGGATACGGTAAAACCTTGTACTTTGAAACTCATTTTCAAAAGCTTGCGTTTTCAGGCGCCCAAAATGCAGTTGTCGTGAAAATGAATGGCCAAAACGCATAAAAAGTTTTCTGTATTCAGTTGACTGTTAGTGCAGGACACATCCTCCTTGAAGTGATAGGTTACCCAAAAATGAAAATTTACTCACCCTCTATCACCATTTACTCACCCTCATCTTGTTCGGAACTCAAAGGAAAATATTTTGAAGAATGATTTTTTTTTTTTCACACAATGAAAGTAAATGGGGTCCAACATTGGATCCCATTGACTTTCATTGTATTAACAAAAAAAAAAAAAAAAGAGAGAGAGAGAGAGAGAGAGAGAGAGAGAGAGAGAGAATTTCAGAACTTCTTTTGTGTTCCAGATTTGGAATGACACACGGTTGAATAAATAATGACAGAATTTTCCATTATTTTCATGTGAACTATCCCTTTAAAATCAGCATGAATCAGAAGATTTGATAGTCTTTTGTTCCCTGTTGTGACGTAATCTGAGTAAAACTGCATCTCGAACAAGTAAAACTGGATTTGAATTTGTGCATCAGGTTTACTAATTGAATCATTGTGGTTTGCTATTGCTGTGATCTCATGTGAGTGACAGGTTGTCTCACCCTCACAACACAAACAAAACGTGAAAAAAGATATTTTGATCAAAAATGTGGGGCACATATTTTATAAAATAATAATTATTATGTGCTTGGATAAATCATTAATAACAAATACTGCAGTATTCCTTAAAATAATAAGAATTAGCGATTTCTGATTTTAAAGTCTGTCTATAAAATATGATTTGACCAATGGGACGATTTAACCACTGTTTGTTTCTACTATTTCTTGGTAACTTAAATTTCCAAGGTACCAAATGATGCACAAAAAAAAACCGAGAGAGATGGACAGATGGATGGATTAAGGGAAGATAGAAGACTCCTGGGTTCAAAGGATCAGCTGAGGGAGGGAAGAGAGATCTAAAGTGATTACTTGGGGGACTGAAAACATGTTCCACACACCTGGCAGCATGTGACCTCTAATCGATGCTCACGTTTTGTTTGAATGCTGCCCTACGGGGGGGAGGACGAGGCAGGCTTTGAGTTGCACATGGAGGGCCACCCTCATCACACTGATCGAAAGCAAAGAGAGCAACCTCAGCCCAGCACAGAGAGACGAGAAGTGGTTTGCACGTGATGGATATTATTTCAGCCTTGTGACAGGCTGTGTACCACTCTGTGTCTCATCAATAAGACAGAGGGGGAGACATGCTTTGGAATAAGGATTTATGATAGAAAAATTGGCTCCGATAAGGTTACACACACCTTATTTAATAATTTAAAGGGTTAGTTCACCCAAAAAATGGAAATTGTCATCATTTACTAGTTTTTTTCAAAGCTTTATTATTCGATTTCTTCTGCAGAAAACAAAAGAAGGCATTTTGAAGAATGAAAACGCAGATTTTTTTTTTTGTGTTCAACAGAAAAAAGAAGGTCGTACAGGTTTGGAACGACGTGAAGATTAAATGTAAATGATGACAGAATTTTCATAATGTCCCTTTAAGAGAGAATCAGCTTGATTTGCTGAGGGGTAATTTGAGGCAGATGAAATTGCCTTTTCAGTATCATAGTGTTGATCTAGTGAAATCATTCACTCTTGGTTACAGATCAAGGCCTTTAGATAACAAAAAGTTGATTGAATTAAAGAGGCATGTGATGAGCTATACTTTGTTGCTGTGTCCCTAGGTCCCTTTGTGATCTGTGGATGCGTCAGAACACTCAGTACAAAAAAAAAAAAACTCAATCTCACTGAGCTGTAGAATTTAAAGACTCAGTTGGGTTGACGGCCATTACAAATAAAGATGAATGCAAGTTTTAGAAAACATCATTCCGTTTAAATTCTGGGAAATGACCATTAAAATATGTACACTTTTTTTTCTCAAGGCTGATAAAGACAACAGCCAAATGTTAGGTAAGATAAACCAACGTTTAGGTGTGTTTCATAAAGCCCAGTTTCACTTATGGTTTGTAAAGATTATGTAAATGTTTTTGGAAAGTTCCTATAACATTATATACAATCTCTAAATGATGAGGGAAAACATTAAAAAATGATTTGATCAATAAATATCAACAACATATGTTTTTATATGGCGTTCAGTCATCAAAATAAGTTGAGCAACTTTTTTTAATAGTTACACTGTAAAAAATATTGTTGGTTTAACTTAAAAAATGAAGTAACCTGGTTCCCTTAATTTTGAGTTCATTGAAATGGGAAAAATTGAGTTAATACAATGAAGGATATTGATTTAATCATCAGAAACTCAAAATATTATGTTATCTGAACTACATAAATTATTTAAGTTGATTTGACAAAAGAAAAAATGTTTTTACGTATTATATTTTACAATATTTTTTACAAACTCATTTTTTTAAGTTAGTTTAAAGTAAATTAAGTTGATATGACTCCAACATCCAAGTTAAGTTAACTACACCTTTTTCAAGGTGTAGAACAACGTTCTTGGAACGGCCTAATGATTGATGAACATGTTCGTAACGTTGAGAGAAAACGTTTTTAGCATTCTCAGAGTCTTGTGTTCAGAATGTTTGTATAAAACTTTGTGAGAACAATTTTTATGAAACATCCTTACAGTGTTATTTGTCAAAGTCAAAATTTTTGTATAGCGCTTTTCACAATACACTATGTTTCAAAGAAGCTTTACAGAATATCATAATGTGTTTATAATATCTTAATATCTTCATGCCACATAATCGCATTTAGCATATTCGCAGCCGAGAGGAAGCGTTCTCAGAACTTTGGCTAAGGTTCTCTCAAAGTTTCTTCAACATTAATTGAACGTTTGTTCAAAGTTATCTGGTCTTAAACATTCTCAAAATGTAAGCACAAAAACGTGATTTATACTACGTTCATGCAACATATTTTTTGGAATGTTATAGATTGGATGTTTAACACTTTTTAAACATAACTACTTGTTTGATCATTAAAGAGAATTGAAGAGAACAAGTCACAAAACGCATGCATAAGGAACAAACAGTGAATGCAAGTAGTACAGTAGGCCTATGAAATACAGGCAAGCCGTTATATAATACACTGACTTCACTGATGCATTACATTAATCAATCAGGACATCAAACTTCCCCTTCTGTAACAGCATTTCATTTGATTCTGAACTAAATTCTCTCATCGTCATTATACTCACAATTTCATTCCACAATATTTTTAAACCAAACATCCAGACAGCCGTTACACTCATCAGCCTGAAAGCATTCAGCATTACAAAGCATTTCGTTTGAAACTCCATATGAAACAGTTCATACAAAACACAATTTTGTGGTGTTTTCTTTTTCTGTTGTCTTGCTAGATTTGACTTGTGTTCTGTATAGGTGTGTGTTTGAGTTTGTGTAATTTTTTCCCCTTGTTTAACTTGGTGGGGTTGTGTTTTTTTCTTCTTTTTTTTTTTTTTTTTTTCATTTTTCATTTTACAAGAACAGACACAAACAAACAACCCCCATCCCCCTCCCCAAAAGAATGCTCCATAATTTTAAAGTAGGTATGTTTAGAGGTCACATTCCAATATCTCATTATCCACAAAATCTAGATAGGGATGCCAAATTTTAATTAAGGTGTTGAATCCTTTTCTAAGGTTATATGTTATTTTTTACACAGTTATTCATTTCTAAACACCATTTAGATATGGATAGAGGGGAATAAGACTTCCATGTAACAGCAATACTCTTTCTGGCCACTGCCACAGCTATTTCCTATAAATCAATTTTCATAAAGTTCCCCAAGCAGAATTCTGGGTAATGGAATTCGAGTAATCTTAGTCAAGACATCACAAAAGTCAATTTAGAAATCTCTCATCTTCACACACAACAGTACTATAGGAGTATAGGAAAGAGCCCACATCTGCGGCACATCGGAAACATGTATCAGATAGATAAGGCTTAAACTTGTGAATTTTCTCTGGAGTCAAATACAGCTGATGAAAGAAAATGAACAAGTGTTTTTTTGTTGTTGTTTTTTTTATTAGTTTAGAAAATGTAAGTGAGAAGATGTTTTGGACTGTGTTCTTCACAGAGACTCATACAGTTTAGTTATGAGATGTGAATCTTAAAGTAAAGTTGTGTGTTATTTTTGTAATTCTAATATTTAATACATTAGAGACTTGTATATTCTGGAAACATGTAAACATGTATAAAATTATTAATGATGAAAAATGTTTGCTTTGTGTCAGAAATAATTTTTAATGATAGAATGGAATATTCCTCAAATGTTAACATAAACCAAGTAAAAAACTAAAAAATCTGAACGTTTAAAAACATTCCGAAATAAAGATTTCGTAACTTAATGGAAATGTTAGCAAAACATAAATGGAATAGAAAATAAGGCCAAAACATCACAGACATGTATTTCATTACTCAATGTGGCGTGACAAACATTTTTCTGTTTCGTGTTTCGACAGTCCTACCGATAAGAGTGAATAGTGCAAATTTTAAAATAAAAGTATTAGATTTTTTATATAAAATCTTTTTTGTTATTGCCTCAAATCCATTTAAATCTTTTAAGTCCCCCTGTAGTGAAAATCAAGTTTTTAATGTTTGAATGTCTATGTGGTGTTTTTTTTTTTATTATGCTTTAAGACAAACCATGTGCAAATTCATAAACACCATTGCTGAGTATTTTCTCCTTAAAACTGCAGTGAACAAAAGACAGTCTGAAAGCTGGTGTTTCTGACATCACAAACTACTTTATAACCAATTACATCAAGGTGTGAGCATCAACGAGTGGAGCTCTGAGCTGGTGTAAGTGAGTGGAGGTGGGGCTCATTAGCATATTCATAGTAAATGAGGCAAGTGACATTCAAGCTATTTTAAGGCCTGAAGATTTGTATTTATTTATTTTTTCAGGGAAAAAAGGTTTAAATATGTAATTTTGGTGATCAAAGATGAGTTTTAAGTGATCAAATTATTGACTACTGGGAGACTTTATTTAATTCCTTTAAAAAGACATACGCCCCTCCCCAAAATTAAATAAATAAAATAAAATTGGTCCCAACCATAGTATTGAAGAAATGGCAAGTGACATAATGATACATGGAAAATTGATTGGAAGCCAAAATGTCCTATACATTTCCATTCATTTGTTAATGGAAACGTTAGACAACTCAATTTATTGCAAATCCCCGTGGGCATTTGGGCACTACAGAATATGTAGCCAAGGATATTTGTTTGTTGAAATTTAAGACTTCATAAATTATTCTTTGGCCTCTCCTGTCAAAATGTTGATTGTGTGTGTAATCTAGACAGTGGGATACTGTGTGTGTTCTTTTCATCATCATTTTTTTTTATAAGAAGTTCATGTTTCTGATGAGAAAGCCATTATAAACTCATGTCAAGGCATTGTGTATGTCAGCAGACTTACTGTCAATAGCACTTCCTGCATGCACAGAGGGAGTGTCAAGATCAAATTCGGCCAGGGATTTGGGGTGGTGATGGCGCAGTGGATAAGACACATGGCTTTGTTGTGAGAGACCCAGGTTCGAATCCACTTTGAGACACTAATGTGTCCCTGAGCAAGACACTTAACCCCTAGTTGCTCCAGAGGTGTGTGACCTCTGACATATATAGCAATTGTAAGTCGCGTTGGATAAAAGCGTTAGCTAAATGTAAATGTTAACTTTTTTGGGGTTTTTTAAGCAAGACGTACTTATGAGATTACTGACCTGTCTCATATCTTGCCTTCAATAGAGTCTGCTTACATTTTTTGACTGAGCTCCATTAATAAAAACCTAGCAAAAAGTGCATGTTTTTGTGCAAATGAGCCTTTTTTTTTTTTTGGCTTCAGACTTCTCCAGTATCTTGTTTATTGTCCTCACATAAATGAATCTGATTACTCTTCACTTTTTTTTTTCCTCCGTTCACAGGTTTACCGTATGGCTGGGATGAGGCGTACACAGCAGATGGAGTGAAGTACTACATAAAGTAAGTCATGATGAGTCCACTTCAATCATACAATTGCACACTTGCATACATTCTGAAATTCATTTCCTTTGTTTCTGGCCCCTTTCCCGAAAGTAAACAGCAGTACTCATCTTTTGAAGGGTACTTCATAAGAGATAAACAGTTTGACCTACAGTAAACTTCCTGAATATACACATTAAAAAGACCCACACTACAACCAACTATTCTGAACAACATGATGCAAAATTGCAGATATAGCAAACTTTGTTATTGACAAAATGTATGTAACCTCATCTCTAGAGAAAAGAAACACATCTCCCCTTCCCATGAGTATGTTCTTTTATTTGCATAACTTTCAAACCAGACTAGTTCAATATTGCATACTTCATCACTCTTTTGAGTCTCGCACGCAACACCACACCCATGAGTCCAGCATTCTCCATTACACCCACACCAGCATCAGAGCATTCACCTCCATGCACAAAATGCCCTAAGCATGTTTGAATGTGCTGTATGAACTATTCAAAATGTTGTGGTCAGTAAGAAATACATACTTCTATTCAGCGAGGATGCATTCAATTGATTAACAGTAAAGACCTTACAATGTAAATTATATTTAAAATGAATGCTATTCTTCTGAACTTTCTATTAATCAAAGAATCCTTAAATTAACCAGTACTACTAATTTCAACATAATAAGAAATGTTTCTTAACTCTTTCCTCACCAGCGTAAATGTGGGTAAGATTCATTAAAAAAAAGCAACATTAGGAACAAAGTGCTGATAAAATCAGGTTTTGTTTAAAACTACAATGTGCATAAGCAATGCTTTTATCGCTTGTTTCTGAATTAAGTAATTATTTCACGACTGCTAAAAACATGTGTATTATATACAGTAGTACAGATAGTATGAATGTACTGTAATTCATCCATACTACATTCACCATACTGTCTTTATCATGTGACCTATGGCCTAATGGGATATAGTACAGTGTCCATCGTATGCACAATTCGGAATATTGCCTGAAGTAGAAAGTCATGCGGGTACTTTTTGCCTTCTCTTTAATGAGTACTGTGAATTTGGACACCTTTTTTTTTACATAATGTCTTTTGCCTACTATATAGTAGGGAAGTATGCGATTTTGGATGCAGCTGTTTTTTTTTTCCGTAAATGACGGAAAATACCATGTACAAATCAGCATCTTATAATGATTTCTGAAGGATCATGTGATCCTTTAGAAATCACAATTTTTTATTTTATTGGCAAAGGTGAATTTTCAGTAGAATTTACCCTATGTATTCAAATATTTTAAAATAGATTATTCCGATTTTAAAGCTACACTGTGTGATTTTTACCCCCATCTAGTGGTGAAAAGGTATATGACCATCCAGTGAATATTAGTTTCTGTTCCTCTCAATTCCAATTTCGTTTTAACTCTTACGGTGGCCAATGTAGTCCAAGATTAACATGGTTTCCAGTTCGACCTCGTCCATGAGTGTTAACTCAAACTTAAACAGGAAAGGTGAAGCTTGAATTAACGGGTTTGTCCCTCTTTGGCTAATGTACTTTCAAGATGGAGGGGCAACATGGCGACCGACATTAGAACCCCTTGCCCGTATGTATTTTCAATGGCATATTATACACTCACGAGAATACTTTATTACTTGAACGAAGTAAATATACATTTAATGAGCACATATATTTTTGAAAGAACTAAGTGTTTTAGCTAAGAATAAACTAAAAGAGTTACAGCTTTAAATTGAAAAAAATATTTCACAATTTTACTGTTTTAACACAATTTTTAATTGAATAAAAGCAGCTTTGGTGAGCGTTAGAGACTTCTTCCAACGACATTCAAAAATCTCACTGACCCCAAACTTTTGAATGATTTTTCTTTTAATCAAGATGTAAGTTATTAATTGGATGTTTATTTTTTCCTCCAGTCACGAAACTCAGACAACATCATGGACGCACCCTGCAATGAGATCTTTGGGTCTGTCAGAACCAAGAACGAATGACCAAACCCTGAACTCTCCAGAAGCCTAGAATGATTCTGAAGACTGTGTGCACAATTCACTTCTTTCTGCTGAAAGTGAAAAAAAGTGATATAAATATTCACTAAATGAATCTACAGGGTCCCACTCATGACATGCAGACCAAAAAAAAAAAAATATGTATATCGTGGCCATAAATTAAGAATTTGTAATGGCTCTGTATGATTCTGACTTTCAACATTAGTTGATTTCTAACTGATATTGAAACATGCACATTTGAGTTTGAGTGTTTTTGTGTCTGTCCACTGTTTTTCTGGCATTTAAGGCATTTCCCCTCATGTTATTCACTGACCCCTTTCTATTCTGTACCTCGACAAAAACAATGGACAGACCCGATCCGTTTTTCGAAAAAGTCAAACATATTTGCACTTGTTTGAAGTCAAAGGACGTGGCCTCTTCGGTGAAGCAGGAACTTTGGAAGAACACTGTGAGTTAATCAGGATGGACTGTTTCTGTGATGTTCATTCAGTTTGGCTTATGTTTACTGCTACTTTGATCCACTATTTGTGAAAGCATTTGTTGAAACAGGAATTAGTTTTCTTGTTCAAACTTCCTCGAACCAGTTCTGCGACAGTTCTTCTGGAATCATTTGCACGAGTTCACTATTATTGTTCTTCATATTAAGATGCATTTTTAATTCTGCTGTTATCCTTAGCAGACTTTCTAGCCACATATAACTGTGAAAGTGTCTTCTCTTGCATGTGCAATTAGTTCTGCGCTTCCATTAGAAATGTGAGTTTAACGTACCCTAAGCCTTATGTGTACAATTTCTTGGAAAATGACACAACATGGCAATTTTTGCTTTGTTGTGAATTCATTCTGCCTAACAGCATCAATTTAGCCTCAGAGGTCTCTTTATGGTAGATCATGAAGAGTTATTATGTTTTTCCTTTAATGTGAATACTTTTGTGGTTATATTAAAGATCAACTGATAAACCCATCCACATTTTTTTGCCCTTTAAAAGAATATTAGCTGGATCTGTCTATTTTAGGTTGCACTTCACAAGCACTTTACACCCTAGGCAAGAAATATTGATTTTTTTCTCCCCCCTCCATGCCACGGCAGGTACTTTTATTCAGTATAGATGCTCCCAGGAAATCTTAAATCATATAAATGCACTTGAATCTTATATAAAAACAGTCCTCTAAAGAAAAAGGCCTTTAATTATGAATTATTAACAATTACAGTAGCCTAAATACAGAACACTGAACTAACAATATAAACTCTGTTAAAATTTGTTAAATAAAAACACTGAGCAAAACGTCTTTCTGCAAAGTCCTTTGATAGAACTTGTTGCAAATATCCTGTATTTCAATTATAATGCATGGTTGCACTCATTCTAATGCTGTCAAATCCCATTTTAAGGTTTATGGCTACAAAAATAATGCTAAAGAGTCCATTAGAATTGACTTTATCTGAAAGTATTTTGTTTTAAATATGTAAATGTTTTGTGAGAGCATAATTTTCATCAAAATGTCTAATTACAATAACAGTGATAAGAATAAGACTATTCTGAAGCAGACCATTTGACTTTCATAAGTCAAAATCGTATCTTTGTGCTTAAGATTTTGTTATTTGATGACGTCAGATTGCTAAAAAACAATGTTAATGAATAAATCATTCTAGAGTATTATGCAGGTGAAACATGAAAAAATTTGAATATGATGCAAAAGTTATTTTATTTCAGTAATTCAACTTAAAAGGTGAAGCCAATATATTTTATAGACTCATTGCATGCAAAGAGATATTTCAAGCCTTTTTATTTGTTATAATTTTGATGATTATGGCATACAGATATGAAAACATTTTCACAATATTCTAATTTTGATTTTGGGTTTTCATAAGCTGTAAGCCATAATCATCAAAATTATAACAAATAAAGGCTCACTTTGCATGTAATGAGTCTATATGATATATTAGTTTCACCTTTTAAGTTGAATCACTGAAATAAATGAACTTTTATATGATATTCTTTTTTTTCGAGTTTCACCTGTATCCTCTACAGGTCTGCTTGCCTCCTAAAGAGTTGCAATCTGTTTCCAATTTGTCAGACACATGTTACAACATGTGGTCTAGTTGTTACAATTAGAGGAGGAGCGGCCAGTCATGGCCTACTTTTCTGAAAAGCAACATCACGTCTGATGGCTTTAGCAACCAGTTACCAAGGTAACAAAAAAGAAGAAAGACAAGTCTAGCACCCTAGAAAACCCTTTTACGGTATTGGTGTATTTAGAAAATTACTTGTATTTACTGTTCATACTGTATACATCTTGTGACTTTACCTTCATTGGGTAACAATGTAAATGGGTCAGAACTGAATTGTAAAGTTTGTCGCTAGGCTACACATGAATGTAGGCTTTGAAAAGATAACATGCAAGTCATTTGTTGGAAGACGGGAGCAGGTGAAAATGTGTGTTAGCAGCACAGATTACGTGAACAGTGCATACCACAAATTTAAATCACAAGTGAGCTTTTTATTGTTAACAGGGTGTTTAGGCTTACATTATGGGATCAAGCTTGGCAACAGTAGCCAATCACACTGGTCTGTTCAGTTGATGCATCATTCTAATAATGAGATTCATCATTATGGAATTATATATAGCTATAATAATAGCCAATGATGCTAGTAGTTTGAAAAGTAGGCCTATTTTGAACAAGTTAATCTGATAACCACAATACATTCACAACATAGTTGGGTAGGTTGTCACAACAGCACTCTTTTTATTTAAAACTAATTGAAACGTATACAAGTACTAATACTACTTTAAAGCAGCTAAATATGAAAACATAACACTAGCTACCTACGTAGGCCTCCCAAAAATTACATTTTAGTTTTTAGTTTGACATTAGCAGTGTTCATGCACTAAACAAGAGTGGTGAGCGACCTGTTCAGGCTAAACTAACTACCCCCCTATATTGGACTGTAAGCTTTCGATTTTTCCACCGCGTGTCAGCCTATATGTGCATGACTGCATGTGATCGGAACGTCACTGTCAATGGCAGTCTCAAGCCTTCAGTCTTCATATTTCTTTACGCTGGAAAAATAAAATTAGCATATCTTCGATAAATATCTAGCTGAAATAATATGCAGAGTCTATTAGCAAAACGTGCCACTGTTTGCTAGATCTCTCTAGAAACATAAGCAATATATATAATTTACTTAATTATTTAAATATCATTTAAAGGGATGATCATTACATCACCCAAATGTTTTCATCATTCTCAAATCCTTTACTCACCTTCTTGTTGCAAACCTGTATAGGTTTCTTTCTTCTGTTGAACACAAAATAAGATATTTTAAAGATGGTAAAGATGCTTTAAAGATGCTGGTTAATGTAAGGATGCTGGTTAAGGTATCCCTCAAATCTGATTGGTTGATTGGAATTTTTTTCTAGGATTGGAATTTTTTTTCTAGGATCAACAAAGGTGTTGATCCAGGAACATGTTGTAGCCTACTTGGTGAAATCAAGTTCAAGTGCACACACAGTAGTTCACTGGGACACCTGTTTCACAGGCTTGTGCCCCAATAAAAAGGGTGACACCCCTGCAACTCTGGCCCTACAAAAGAATTGAAATTGCATTTGAGAAAAAAAAAAAACGAGCATTGATTATCAAATTTACATTCATTTATTATTTATTTAGGAGCTATTTTATCACAATATAAACTATAAAAAAATATGGCAAGTGGCAACACAGTCTCAAAACTGCTAACTAGCAAGTGGAGCGAAAGTGTGGCCCCGCCTCTGATTCTCTGACGTCACTCGCCTCACTCTTGACACATGGTGATGGTCACATTTCTTACACACACACTCACGCACAAGCCACCTATGCCGGTGCTGTTGAGCTGGATCTTCCACTTGTCGTTCTTAGACGAATGATAGTTCATTTACCTGTTACAAATTTAGCTGTTGATTTCATTTCAATTTTTCACAAATAGCGTAACGTTACTTTTCGCACGGAATAAGAGTGATTATGTCCAGACCGCTGAATTCAGCTTTTCTACCTCCGCAAACTCACGGCGTTTTGAAGGCGCTCCTGGAAAAACCTCTGAAACTACCTGGGCAAGATGAAGGTGATCGAAGCTTTCACTTTGTTGCATTACAGCATATATATATATATATATATATATATATATATATATATATATATATATATATATATATATATATATAATTGTATTGACCTACTGTTAGGCACTCTCGTCCGATTCGTGCTGTGATCTAGCTATTGTTCATTGCTGTTTTGAATTTTTACTTTTCTATCTTTCTTGTGTTGTCCGTCGTTAAAGTGTCTCTCACATTAATAAATAAACTTCACTTAAAGAGACATCACATAGCTGAGATTAGTTGTTCTGAATAATACTTTTAAAAATACATTGAAATGATGGAAATTTGAATGACATGTATTAAAATTAATAAAACATAACTTAAAATATTGATGCAATAAAGATTTAAAATGTAGGCTAACCTAGGTTCAATTGTAGCCTTATTACTATTTTAAACAATTGGTCACTTTACTTTAAGGTGATGCAGTTACATGTTAATACATGTAGCCTACTTACTCTAGTAATAACATTAAATTATGCATACTTACAAGTAACTAATTGTAAACCAAACCTTAACCCAATCTTAACTCTTTAGTATACTATTAGTTAATTAATATTACTATTAAAATAAAGTTTAACTATTTGAATATTAACTGTAGAAAATTGTGTTGAAACTTAGAAAAAACCAAGTAAAACTGGGATAAAATTGCAACATTAAACAATGGAAATATAGGCTATATATTTTTTACATTGCTGAGCTTTGCAGCTAAGAATTGTTACTTTAAAAACCATTGAAAAATTAATATATCACGCACTTTCAAATCCATTTGAGCTATAAACAAAAGCTGTTTGAATTTGGATGGATCAAAAGTTGATGTGTTAACTAATGGTAATATCCTTACAGGCTATGGGAAGGAGAGAGAAAAGGTGAAAAAGCTAGAAGAAGAGAAAAGCGCTCCACAGTCGGCTTTCTTAGGGCCAACGCTTTGGGATAAAACATTGTCTTATGATGGAGACGGCTTTGAGTTGGAGTATATGGACCTTGAGGAGTTCCTCTCTGAAAATGGCATCATCTCCAGTCCCGCACAGCATGACCAAAGCCTCCACCAGCAGCACCAGCAGCAGCACCAGCAGGCGTCAATGCCACAGGCCCTCGTCTCAGTCATGGACCTCAGCAGCCGGCCCATCACCTCCATCCACACGGGCATGGTCCCTCAGAACTGCCTCCACAGCACGGGCAGAACAGGTACTGTGTTACTTTAGACCCAGCAGATCCACTCTATAGATTAAAAACAACTCTTAAGCTGGGTCAGATGTCAATCTAAATATGACAGTGTGTATGAGTGCAAATGGGAAGCTGAGGATTTTAGTTTCAGAGTCTCAACCTTTCCTCCGTATTGCTCTGTTATGTTATTCTGAATTTCTGTTCAACTTATTCAAAGAATAAGGTTACTTATGAGCTTATGAAAATATACCAATGATATGATCATAAATAGTCTCCACCGGGGAGACAGGCAAGACTGTATGAAGTTGAAAAAATGAAAAATTAAAAAATTAAAAAAATAGAGAGGCTGTTTGAGCTGTTTTTTTATATATATATACATGAAAAATAAGTTGTCAAATGTAAAAAAAAATTCCCACCCATTGCAAGTTCATCTGTGAATGGAATTTTCAGACTAGCCTATAATGTCATTTTCCACTGACTAGAATTTGCAAACCGATGACTCTTTTAGTCTGAGCATTTGGTGTGCAACTTCTGTGCAAAAACTTTGGGTGAACTGTATGTCGTTTTGGCTCTTGTTCAGTTCGGTCTTTAAAATCAATTTAAAAATGAATTTGATCCATTTATTGAATATCAAAAATATCAAATTGATTAATTACAAGTTTAATTGTATTAGTTTTTTTTTTTAATTTGAACATTAACTGAAGAAATTTATGTTGAAAAACGGATAAAGGTAAGTAAACTGACCACTGACTAAAGTTTGCAGACAGATGAATAGTTTCCTAGTCTGAGCACTTGCTGCGTAAAATCCAAACTTAGTTTTATGGAAAACCTTATGTCAGCTAAAATTATTATTTAAAAAAAATCTGCTAAAATGGACACAGGATGAAAATATGAAATGCTTTCCAGAAAAAGGTTTTATCCTGGCACTTAAAAAAACAGGTTAACGCTTATTCAAACATTTAACATGTTTTATTTTTGACCAAAACAAACCCCAGAAGTACACACGAAAACAAGACTGTACTAGAGATGTATTGTTCTTCATTTATGAATGTCTGGTACACCACCTAGTGGAATGAAATGCTCATGACAGCCTTTTCACCATGTGTTATTAGCACTAAATTTTTTTTTTCTCTCTTACAGTTTTACCTCCATCACGTAACACGCCAAGTCCTATAGACCCGGAGGCCCTTCAGATACCGGTGAACTACGAGCCTGATCCCGCAGACCTCGCTCTGTCCAGCGTCCCGGGCCAGGAGGTTTTCGACCCACGGAAATGCAAGTTTTCGGAAGAGGAGCTGAAACCTCAGCCTATGATCAAGAAAGCACGCAAAATCTTCATTTCTGATGATATGAAGGTAACTTGGGTCAAGTTATTCAGTTTGGTCACTCTTTTCACCCTTAATCATTGACCAGCTGGGCAACAGGCTCTTGCTAAGAAGCTTATCTCTGTTCATTCATCCTTCTGCGGCCTGGCCCACGTGATCCTCCTTTTTTTTTTTCCTGGGATCGCCACAGTTCTGCCGCATTTGGGATTAAAGGATTTGCCTTTTTTAATTTGTTCAAATAAAAGTGAATCCCTCCCCAGCTTTGCAGAGTAGTAAATTACTCAAAGCTGATTGCACGGCAGCAAACGCGTGAGAAAACTTGAGTTTTCTCTCGTGCTCTCCCTGTTAAACGTAAATAAGTATGGTTTGTCATAATTATCTGTTAATATCAATCTGAATTTGCTATTACTATTAGCCCTGTAAAGCCCATTTGCAGTAATAGTCAAAAATATTTATTTTTTGTTAAATGGAACCATTTATTGAACCTTTAGTCAAGAACAACTTAAAGTTTGAATGAGGTTTTTGCTGACTATAATATTTCATACATCAGGCTTTTATGGCTTACGTATATAATATGATATAGCAGAATATTTGAGTTGTGGAAAAAAAAATTCACTGGCCAAAATATGCAATTTAATGCAAAATAAGCTGTATTTCTGATAGCTTGTAATGTAAAACAATTAGATTTTATAACAATATAGCAGACTACTTACATAAAAAAAAATATATATAAATATCAGCTGTCACTATTATTCCCAATAATATGTCTTAGTAAGACGCGTTTTATGACCATAGTTTTTACTGTTGGAGTGAAACATGCAATGCAATACAGTAATTGAGAGAATGAATATTAGACGTTTCATATTTAATACTCACATTTCTACGTGATGTATTAGGGCTGTCAAACGATTAATCGCATCCAAAATAAAAGTTTGTTTACATAATATATGTGTGTGTGGTGTGTATAATTATTTTATATATATAAATACACACACACGCTTGTATATATTTAAGAAATATTTTCATGTATACTGTATATAGATTTATATATAGATTTATATTATATATAAATATGATTTTTTTCTTAAATATACATGCATGTGTGTGTATTTATATTTATATACAAAATAATTATACACAGTGCACCCACATATATTATGTAAACACAAACTTTTATTTTGGATGCGATTAATCGTTTAGCAGCCCTATGATGTATTGATAATTAAGCAAATATTTCCAACATTTATTCTCACGGTTACTTTATAAAAACTAGTAAATATTACTAAGCAAAAACATACATACTCCAACTTGAAGGTGAAATCAAGATCATGTTTATATCTAGGAGGCCTTAGACATTTGCATGTCAGTTATACATTAGGCTTTGTCGGGTTTACATGTAACCAATTAAAAAGCTCTAAATAATCTTGACATAATGTAACTAGGCGCTCCTGTCTCTTCCCCACCCTTTTTTTTTTCTGCATAATTTGAGCAGGACGACAAATACTGGGCACGGCGCAGAAAGAACAACGTGGCCGCCAAGAGGTCACGGGACGCTCGGCGCCTAAAAGAAAATCAGATTGCCATCCGGGCTGCTTTCCTGGAGAAAGAAAACGCTGCTCTCCGACAGGAAGTTGCCGACATACGGAAAGAGCTGGGGCGGTGCAAAAACATCTTAACCAAGTATGAAGCTCGGCACGGCACCCTGTGAGACAGACTCCACGGGTTCCCTTCCAATTCGAAGGACAATATTAATGGATAAGGTCCGCTGGGCCTCTTTTCCAGCCAGCTCTCACCTTAAGTCTGTTCTTGGCACCTTAGAAGGCAGAAACATTTCATTGTGTGGTTGTTTTAATACATCTAGTAGAGATCTCTCATCCTCTTTCTCTATTTGTTATCGCAAACAAAGCCATCATTTTTTTGCCAACCGTGTTACTTATTATTTGCCTTGTTCGATTTATCAGTCAAATCTGAGCTGCTCCTACAGACTCACATGTGTGCTGTGTATGGGAGAGAAGGTACAGTACATGTGCAAAGCTGCTCTAGGCATTGTGTGTCCGTAAAGACATTATTCTCACAGACAGAACCGAATGTAGCAAGATTTGAGAGTTTGAAACAAATTCATATGATCATAGTTACTAAATATCTGTATTTTATTAGAAAACAGACAGTCAAGTTGCTTACTTTACAGTATATTTTTTTGGGAACATACTGTACAGTAAGCAACTTGACAATGAAATGTATATATATGGACACTGTAAAAAAAATATTTTCAAGATTTGTTATCACAACATTTTTTTCTTTTGTCAAATCAACTTAAATAATTTATTTAGTTGAGATAACTTATTATTTTGAGTTTCTGATGATTAAATTAATCTCCTTCATTGTATTAACTCACTTTTTCCAGTTCAATCAACTTACAATTTCAAGGCAACCAGGTTACTTACTTTTTTAAGTTAAACCAACAATATTTTTCTTACAGTGTAATGAAATAAGGATGCCAGCTATAGAGTGTGATTAAAATTGGCTGTGATTTTATTATGAACCAGTAGGTGTTTGTTCAGTGAATGTGGAAATTGACTTTCAGTTCAGTGAATATGAAAGATAAACTTGGTTGATAATGGACCGAAAAAAAAGGTAGCGTTTCCACAGTTATTAACACTCCAATAACGTTTAATATTTTATTTCATATATCATATTTTTTTAATACACACTATTCCATAAAAAAACTGCTGCAAGGGGGAGTGATGGCAAATTTGCATCTTTCTCTCTTCTGACTGCTGCAATCAATCTCTTTTTCTTTTCTTTTTTTCTTTTTGGGAAGTCGAAGAAACGCTATCGTGGATTTTTTTTCTTTTGCTATTAGAGCAAATTCAGATACAATAGAGGTTTGCCCTACTATGACGACTTCCGCTTCTGAGAACCCCGGATGTGTGAAAAGGGTTCTTTCAGTATAAAAGTCCACACTATATTGATTAGTTTTTTTTAAAGCTACACTGTGTAACTCTTTTAGTTTATTCTTAGCTAAAAACACTTAGTTCTTTCAAAAATATATGTGCTCATTAATGTATATTCTTCGTTCAAGTAATAAAGTATTCTCGTGAGTGTATAATATGCCATTGAAAATACATACGGGTAAAGGGTTCTAATGTCTAATGTCTAATACACCTTTTACCACTAGATGGGGGTAAAAATCACACAGTGTAGCTTTAAATCCAAAAGTGTGGGAAGCTAATTTTGTTTAGCTGGAACTGCCTGTTGCAGTCATTTCACCAGATTCAGGACAGAGTGTCATTTGTTCTGCATTAGCATGCTTTTGAGTTCAAACTGGGATGAAAGGAAAGCATATTGAACAAGGTCTAAATTCCTGTTGCTAACTCAAAGAGGTTACCTTATAGGCCTATATGAAGTGTATTGAAACAGATGTCTTGCCTTTTTTTGGTGAGTTGTGAAATGAATGTAGATGTACGGTTTTATTTTTTGTCTATTACTCTTTACTACAGACCAAATGATATAAAATACAATAATATTGTCATATTCAATGTTTTTACAAAGTTATTGTTTTTGCACAGTATTTTCATATGAATTGTTGCATATGTAATTTGATGTATACTGTATATTTATATATGCATCAAACTATATGAAAAAGTTCAAAATTCTACAGGTAACTGTATATGGGCATTAATATAAAACATTTAGAACTATGAACTTTACATACGATCAGTTTCTTAACCTTTTTTTGTCTATTGCATTTTACTATTAAGTGCATCAATATCTAAAATGTTTCATGTTTCTTTTGTTGTTAAATTATATTGTTAATACTTCTCATGTAATGGTTGTGAAGTACATCCATGAAATAAGATATAATGTGTGTTTGCCAAACTTGGTAAAAGAACTTTATTCTTGCCCACATAGAATGTTGTCCATTGTGTATTTCGACAAACAAAATGTATTTTATATTACTTATATTAAATTAAAGCATGTTTAATTTAATGTTCTTTCTTCAGATGATTATTTGACTCCAATATTTTAAATATGTTGTCTGTTGTGGTCCTTTTTGGTTCCTTTTTCCTGTTAATGAAAATAAAAAGCTTTTAAAAAGCATTTGATGATGTTGTGTTTAATGAGTGAAATATAAATATGATAGCCTATACTAAAAATATTTGAATTCTTTCTTTAAAGATTTGCATTAGGTGTCAAATAATTAAACAAAAAAATAATAATAAATACTGTGGTACCCTCAGGATCGAAAAGTGACAGTTGTTATTCTCAATCGTACCACTAGAGCGCAATGCCTATCCAAAAAGGCATGTTTGTCTCTAGTCTAGGTCTAAACAGATGTTGGCAATGCTCCACCATATTTGTATTCCTCTTTTGTACACATCATCACTGTCGTCATCAACAACAGATGTATCAGTATTGTAGGTATATTTGAAAAAGTATATATATATATGTTTACCCGGAGGAAACACACAGACACAGGGAGCACATGCAAACTCCACACAGAAGGACCTCCTGGCTCCGGGATCTTCTTGTTGTGAGGTGACAGTGATTTAGGGGTTACTACCCGTCCCATAAATGATGCGTCCCATATGAAATCAATAAGGGATATAATTTGTTCCATATTTTACATTAACATTAATTTGACCCACACAATTTGCTGGTGCAAATTGTACTGTCATGCGCGGTATTTTGAAACCATGTCTAGTTCACGTCCTCTCCAGATATGGAAAAAAGAAGCGTAGGTATTGCATTCACTTGAGGAAACAAAATCTACTCTGTTTTTCTGAATTAATTATCTCAGAATAGCTTGCGTTCATATGACGTCACGCTATTGCGTTGACATGGCGCGAAAAATGGAGGGCAGGAAGTGAATGCATGTGTTTTGAGTCTTTTATGGCTGCTTGAATCGATCAAACCACGAAGAGTTTTTATCGTGTACCAAAAGTTGTTGTTCATAAAGGGGGGAAATGCAAGAAATTGATCGAAAAACTCCGGAAAAACGGCTTGCAAACCTATGTGTCTGCGGTCGGGAGGAGCCGAATGGGGAAATGCTCGTGTGTGTAACGTTAGTGATCACTTCGTCAAAGGTGAGTTAATACAATTTAAGTGACTGTTTGTGTAACGTTTCCGAACTTTGTAAAGTCGAAGTATGTCTGTAAGACAGGTAACGTTAGGCCTAGTTGCTGATATCTGCCGCCTCGATTATGTCAGGAAAATATTTCAATTCAGTTTTTATAACTCTGTTCTTGATTCAGTTTAATATCTCTTCATAACGTAAGGATCACGTCCAACATATGTTTGATTTTTTGTTTTTATCTTTCTCTTGTAAGTTGTAATACTAGTGTGGAAAGTAGGACAGTATGGACTTTCCTCCATTGTCCATCTGAATTCCGCGCAACATCATAATCACGTGACTGAAACCCAGCTTATGAGAATTTTTCAGGGAAAAAAGTTTTGCTCTTTTTTTTCTGAATTAACGAGTTAATTATCTCAGAATTACAAGATAATTTTTCATGGAAAAAAGTTGTTGCTCTGTTTTTCTGAATTATTGAGTTAATGATCTCAGAATTACAAGATAATTTTTAATGGAAAAAAGTTTTCACTCTGCTTTTATGAATTAATGAGTTTTTTTTTGAGATAATCAAGTCAGAAAAACAGAGCAAAAACTTTTTTCCATGAAAAATGATCTTGTAATTATGAGATAATTAACTTGTTAATTCAGAAAAACAATAGTTTTTTTTTTCTTCAAGTGAACGTAGGTCTGTCACTAATGATGAATGTAAGACGTACACAGTTTAATTTGCTCACGCAGTGCAGACGGACACATTTGTTTTTGTTGTTAAATTTGGATAATCTCTTAATATTATATTCCCTACATTGTCAGAGCTCGGTAGACGGGTAACTATTCTATTTTTTAGACGTCATTAGACAGATAAATTTATAGATTATAATTAATGTTATTTTATTAATCTATCGTTTATAAATATTAATCATATGCATAATAAATTATGATCCTATCTGTCATTTATTGCATTTAAAAAAAAGTTTTTAAAAGTGCTAAATTATTTCAATAAAAACGGGACAAATAAATACATAATAATGTAGTCATAATTTAAATAGTACATCAATTAATAATGAAAACAATTATCCCATCCCCGTTGAATTGTCAAAAATATGAATAGTGGTTCAGAATGGCTGCTTAAGACACACCAACATATACTGAGGAGTTATGTAGAAATACATTTAAATAGCCTATAGCGGCGAGCAGGACCGCCATGCTTGTGTCTTTAGTTACACTACTGTAGATAAAACTAATACCAGATTTTTGACTAAAGGTGGTGCTACTGAGCCCCTCACCACGCATGTTTCTGAAACTTTGCACATGTCTACAAGCTAATAAATGTGATGTGTCTGTCAAGTTTCATGCAATTTCAATCATGCTAAGAGTCTCAAAAGGATCAAAAAAGAATAGTAAAGTTTGATGCATTGCCATGGCAACTTTTTTTATTTACAGTTTTTTGTTAAATGTATATATTTAACATTTAATACTTTTTGAACATTTAAATATTATTATTATATAATTATTAATTAATTATTATTATATTTAAATATATAGTTAACCATTTGAGTATTTGAATCTATACATTATTACATTATTTATATATATATATATATATATATATATATATATATATATATATATATATAAAATTATGATATTATACACTGTATATGAAATGTAATATATAGTAAAACGCAAAGTAGGCCATACAGAAATATACACAATAATTCCTTTCCAGAAAATATGCAGCTAAGCAGTACATCCCTTTGACATGCAAGCAAGAAGTCAAGCTCTCTCTGTCTAAACCTTTTGCATGTTGTAAAATGAGCTTTGTGTCAACCGCATGATGGTCACTATACACGTTCAGAGCAGACCTCCAGTACATGCTGCTTCTGGGTGTGGCTTAAAAGAGACAAACACAGATGACTTCCTGTGGGATTATGTGGCATTTATCAAATAGACTAAGAGTTATATAAAGCCATTTGTAAATGCAGAGGGAGCAGATTGGGATCTAACATTAATCCCGGCCTGCATTCAGCCTGGCTGCAATCCATCTGAAAGGAAGGGCAGGCAACAGGAATTACAAGCCTTGCACTGCCCTCCACCACTGTCCATACCCTTGCTTGCTCTCTCCAACTCATGGGCAACACAGGATAACTGACCCGGATCGATCGAGGGCCAGTGTTTTAGCCATATGTGATTGATGTATAGACCTGCTTTCATTGTAAATTCCAATTCAGTTAGGAATTATTAAAATTATTCAAGATTTGATTAGATTCAGTAGAATTTTCTTTTTTTCCCCACAGCTCTTACCATAATGATAAATGAATAAAAACATGCACAAGTAAAACATAATAATAAGAATTTTCTTTTATTCACCAATAGAGAATACACAAGTTGTATGTCTGTTATTTTAGTGAAAATAGGATTAATCACCACTTATGTTTTTTTAAATAAACACAAAAAATATTATATATAAAATGTTTCCTTTTTTTCCAGAAAATAACAATTATTTTTATAGTCATAGACTTTTCAATTAGGTTTCATTTGTTAATATTACTTAACTACATTAGTTTACAAGAGCAAATCTTTTACAGCATTTATTAATCTTGGTTAATGTTAAGCCAATATTTACTAATATATTTTTAAGTGTATCTAACATAAGTTAATGCACTGTCAACTAACATGAACATTTTATTAACTTACATTAACAAACGTAAATAAATGCTTGCAAAAAATATGTTGCTCATTGTTTGTTCATGACAGCGTTGTTATTTTTATTATGCTTTTATTATTATTATACTTCATGAATTTTAGATGATGTAGATCAACTGCTCAGCAGCATAGGATTCCAGGGGAATGCATACAGTATATGGCCAAATGTGTATACTGAATGCAAAATAAGTTGCTTTCAAAAGAAATGTCTAGATGATATTATTAACAATTACATTCAGCCAAGTGGATTCATCAGTGCTGAATGAATTTATTGTTTTTACCGTGAAACAATTATTGTAAAAGTATCCTTTATAATATACCTATACGTTTACAAACACACACACACACACACATTCAAACTTCAGTACAGACACATTCAAAATGTATAAGTTTTATACGTAGCGTTGTACAGTACATGGGCAACATTTATGCTTTTGACAAAGCTGCATAATCATGTCATTTTATGGCAGACAACATTGTGACTGTACAAGATTAGCTCTGTTTAGGCATACACATGTGTCTTCTACTGGCCTCTATCCAGTGTCCAGAGGATAAAATAACTCAATTTCCATGATGAAATGGTCCACAATAAACTAATGAATGCAGATGGATCTGAAAGAGAGAAGAAAAGCCGTTAGAGACGATGTTTTATTGACCTCGCCTTCAGTGGCAGAATGCTGTTTAATGTGTTGTCAGTTTAAAGTCAGAGGGTCACGTTACGCAATTCTAATGATGAACGCTGTCTCTTTAAGCGGGCGCTACAGCATATGCAGATCATGAAAAAAACGAATTGCAAAAAAAAATGTTCATAATAGAAATTCTTGCCCTGTTGACCACAGCAAATTTGTTATTTCACATATAGTTTGTGATTTTCAGTGTATTTTATAGTAACTAGTTCTAGACAAAGATATCAGTTAGAAATGAGGAAACCAACAGCTTATGAGCAGGACAATTCATATTATGTTTCTGTGATGTCAACAGCTATGCACATGAACAGCCCAGATTGACATTACCAATAACAGAGGTGCAAAAAATACAACTGTAAAACCTATCATTTTAAAGCTACATGGTGTGATTTTTACCCCCATCTAGAGGTGAAAAGGTATATGACCATCCAGTGAATATTAGTTTCTGTTCCTCTCAATTCCGATTTCGTTTTAACTCCTACGGTGGCCAATGTAGTCCAAGATTATCATGGCTTCCAGTTCGACCTCGTCCATGAGTGTTAACTCAAACGTAAATGCGAAAGGCGAAGCTTGAATTAACGGGTTTGTCCCTCTTTGGCTAATGTACTTTCAAGATGGAGGAGCAACATGCTGGCCGACATTAGAACCCCTTACCCGTATGTATTTTCAATGGCATATTATTCACTCCCGAGAATACTTTATTACTTGAACGAAGTAAATATACGTTAATGAGCACATATTTTCGAAAGAACTAAGTGTTTTTAGCTAAGAATAAACTAAAAGAGTTACGCAGTGTAAAACTATTATCAGAGAAATAAAAACTAGCACTGGTCCTTATTCAAATTTAGCAAACTTTTTTGATTACTAGTAAGATTAGATCATTGATGATATGCTAATTACCATATTTTATATCAACTCTAGATGTGTCTACATCAAAAGCAATGACAATGTTGCAGACATGATACACTTGTAGGTTTGCAGTAGTTTATTAGTCTGTCAAAATCATGTTCTCAAGCTATTGGCAAAAATGATGGCTGCTGCATTTATCTATCTATCTATCTATCTATCTATCTATCTATCTATCTATCTATCTATCTATCTATCTATCTATCTATCTATCTATCTATCTATCTATCTATCTATCTATCTATCTATCTATCTATCTGTCTATCTATACATACATACACTAAGGAGCAAATAAGGAGCAGATAATGTGTATCGAATGGTTTAGTGGGTGTAGATAGTCTTGCTTTTAGTAATAAATTAAAATCACAACATAAGCTGAAGTTGTAATGTAAAATGACCATAACAACCCCTCTTCGCATTTCACCATTAAATTATATTTTACACAATAACATATTTACATAACCATCTTATCTGGATAAAGTAAAGACCATAGTGCGTAAAACACTGCCGTCACTACGACCATTTTGATGGTAAATTTACTTGGATGATGATGCAATACTAGGTTAATCCCTGTGCAACCAGATGCCTTCTTCCTGTTAATGGTTATAAATTCTAATGAATTCATCTTGTCATCCACGTTGACAATCTACTTGGAAAAGAAATATGTCTTGAGTATTGTTTACATACTGAATAATGTATAGACTGAATAATACCAGAATGTAAAACATGATTTTACAGTAAAATCTTGATTTTAGCATCCTTATTAAAGAAACAAACAAAAGAACATGTCAACAAATCATTTGCAGAAATAGTATAAATGACATCACCTTGGAGAAAAAAAAAATTCAATGTGCATTAAATGGGTCATGTATGCAGGTCAGTGAGAAGGAATTGTTTCTTACCTGTTTCAAATGAGGTTTAAATTTTAGCATTCATTAACTTCTAGAGGTTTGGATACGCGAGAAATTTACTCTACACCAGCGTGCTCCTCTTCTCGCGCATGATGTCAGGGGTCAGATGTGCGATGTTAGAGGAAGCCGTGTTGTTTTGCTCATTGTAACGCGATGAAGCCGGGGAGTTTTGCATCACCACGAGCCGGATGGGAGACTGTTGCTGTGGGGCGGGGGGCTCAGAGACGTACTCCTTGGTAGGGTCTTTCCCCCGGCAGTCGTACAGGATGCAAGAGATGAGGAAGACCAGAAGCAAGATCACGTAGCTGGCGATGAGGATGATGAGGTTTAGAGTGACTGGATCAATCTCCAGGTAAAACTCCATGAGACCCATGGCGACGCTGCATCCCTGACTCCGCACTCCGAGAGAAACGTGGGCACCATGGACTCGGGCTCTTCAGGCTCAGCGTGCAGTAACAGGGATACCCCCGACGAGCACCAGCAGGGCCCTGTGCAGAGATCAGAGTGGAGATGTCGCTCTGCCGCTCAAAGACTTTAATCCCTCCCCTTCTATTCCACCAACCTTAAATTCCTGCAGCCAATGATTAAAAGCTGCTCACTTTAATAGCTTAAGCTGCCATTTTAATTTTGCCAACTGCACATTGCAAGATGGATTTGGCCAAATTATGTAGAAGCTGCAGGGAAAGGGTGGAGTAGAATTTTTAGCATGTCTCACCTCGTGTCCTTTCGCCAGAAGCACGTCAATGCGGGATTTCAGTATTGTGTAATGAGCGACTTTTAGTTACGTCGTTATAATGGGTCGTGACATAACGCTCAAGCCAAAAAGGAGATTAGGTATTTTCGCAAAATGGAATATGCATAGTCGAAGAAATAGCTATGTTTTATGTCATCATAAATGGACTGTGATGGAAAACATATGCCAAAAAGCAGATTTCATACGGCTTTTGTGACTGTGAGTTATGTAATCAGATTACTTTTTCAAGTTACTGGTAAAAGTAATGCACTACTTTTGAATTTACAAAAAATATCTAAGTAACTTGTTGTGAGGAATCAGAAGTACAGACATATTGTTTGTGCGGTGGGCTGAGTAAACATGATGGTTGTTGTAGTGAGCATTTGGTCATCTCACTTGCACAAAAACTGATTCAGTATTCCTCAAATGACTGAATAAAAACAATCAAATGCAAATTCAACTTAATCTTACTTTATTAACCAATGTCTTTGCTGCCGACCATCGATTATTCAATTCTAATAAGCCAAAATGACATTGATTAAACATCACATTTGTGTTTAAAGGTATAGCGGAGGATCTTTCCGAATTTTAGAGAAGACCCGCCCTCTCCGTTTTTAAAAAAAAATGCACATGCACAAACACAACACTCTTGCTCCCGAGAGGGAACGCCTATTACGCCTTACACAATTATTATGTTGCAAATTAACTCAAAAACATTCATAAAAAAGACAAAAGTAAAATGCCCTTCCGTGTTTTATTTACTTATTATACTGATCGATTGAGTGACCGAGGACTCAAGACATGATATGTACAACCCTTTATCACACGAAATACGTTCTGAGGAAACTATTTTGCAAATCGCAATTACGTTACATGGCAACATATAAGCAGTGCTATTACGTTGGTCCTTAACCTAATATGTCTCTTTGTTAATACGTAGGTATTAATACGTAATTTTTATACATAGTTGCATATGTAATGGAGAAGTAGCTTGTTGCATTTGTGTAATAATAAACACACAAGGTTTTAGAATATTTCAGCGTGATACCATTTGGTCAAAAGGCTACTTTAGACAAATTGAGATGTTTACCGTGTCTATGCGGTGCATGACTTGTGCCAGGGCAATATTGCTAAGTAGCTTGCATTTAACTTTTACTAGTGATTTTAAATGGATTTCTCCAAATAGCATGACAAACTTTACCTGTCTAGTAGAATCTTCGTGACTGCGGCATCAGTGAGAAGCCCAACCTGTGCTTTTAGCACACGTACGACGGCCTTACGTAAACATATCACCAGAATGACTGACACTTAGGTGGACCAATAGGATAGACTACCCACCCGGAAAAAGAAAATCCTCCGCTATACCTTTAATTTTTTTTTTCATTTATTTAAAGGGGTCTTATTGTGCTCCTTTACAAAGTCTAAATATTGTTTTGATTTTTCGTTTTCGATGAAGCGAATACGAAATGTGCTGTGATTGGTTAGTTGGCCCAGTGTGTCGGCGCATAGACATATCAGGACATACCCTTCATAACTTCAAATCATTTGAGCCTGATTTAGACCCTGACAATGTTAACGAACAAGAGGATTGTGCTGTCCAGATTTCAAGTATACAGACTTTGCGAGCACAGATTTTACAGGACGTTGAGTGGTATGTCGGCCCATATAAAGTTTTTTTTTACAAAGTTTTAAATTACAACTTTTATATGTGGTGGTAGGCTACACGCAAAGGTTATCCAAGGGTACGGTATTGTTTGACATTCACGTTAATGGACGAGAAAGTAGAGTGCTTTTCTTCTTTTAATCTGGGTTTGCATCTCTATCTGTCCATAAGCATCTATTACAGCTTAAAGCAGTGAACACTAGCACATACCACCTGCCCACAGTTTTATAGTTGGACTGGATTATACTGTAAACGTACCAGATGGGGAAAAAAAAGAAAGAATATCTGAGGTCTTACAAAAGGTCACCAGTGGGGCCATGCAAACCATACATGACACAGGGCATAATATGTCTGGAATCTCATGAATGTGCTGCTTTGGTTTTTATGCATGTGATTTAAAGTCACCAATATTTCCATTCAAAGTAGGTCTTTTAAGTCAAGTCAAGTCAACTCAAATATATTTATATAGCGCTTTTCACAATACAGATTGTATCAAAGCTGCTTCACAGTATCAATCAAGACAACATCACGGTGTTTGTTTATTCATGAAAAAAGACAATCAAGATTGGTAGAGCTGATCAATGGTATGATGGGTCATTTAATTTGAAAATCCCCAACTGAGCAAGCCAAAGGCAACAGTGGCAAGGAACCAAAAAACTCCATCAAGTGACCCGATGGTGTCCTAAAACTCCATTAGATGACCTAATGGAGAAAAAAAAAAAACCTTGGGAGAACCCAGGCTCAGTCGGGGGCCAGTTCTCCTCTGGCGTTTTTTAAAACCCAAAAGAATGTCATTAACGCAAATGTGGGTGTTTATTGAATATGTGCTCTGGGTTAATCTGATTCTGTTAAAACTGGAAACTCTGCATTTAACTCTGTAATGGAAATGATCCAACATTTAACAGACTTGTGCAGTGTGCCTGCTGCAATTTTTTTACTTAAAAATAAATGTAATCAGAAATTTGATTTGATTTTACTAAATTGAATTTTAATGACAAATGGATTCAAATGAACACGTTTTCAGTCAATCCGAAGCATATTTTAATGAAAGCTATTCCTCCGACTCTACCAGGTCAGTCTGACTCTCCCACGATCTGTCCATTTTTCTTTTCTTTCTGCATCTCATGCACACTGCACTGAAGCCCAGAAGCAGCACTCCACTGATAAGGAGCAGAAGTCCCAGAACGGAGATGGTCGATCCGTGGGTGCTGAAACTGTAGGCTACCGCTGTGACTGCAACGCCAATGATCAAGAGAACCACACCGAAAGGAAGAGTACAGCGAGAGCAGGACCCCTCCGCTCCTCCAGTGGCTGTCGTCAGCTCTACTCCATTAACCATGGCTGAACCCTTCAGCGCAGGATGATCAGAGCTCATGGTCCACTGAAAGCTGGTAGGATGCTTCACTTTGTCTGGTTCTTTTCTGGTTCCTCTTGCTCTTTACTGATGATTCGGTTTGTAGCAGCATTTCTGAGGTCAAAAATTACCATTATAAAACAGAATTTTTAACTTTTGTAAATCTTTAGATTAAGTGATATCATATTCATTCATTTGTCCATCCATGTACATATCTTTATTCATTATTGAACATTTCTATCTATTCACTATAGGCATTTTTTCTAATGTTGCACTACATTTAGCAAGGAATTCAATAATATTTTGGATTTGCACTGGACAAAAGTATCTGTTAAATAAATAAATAAATGTAGATTCAGAGTATCTTTATTTCTATATCTGTATAATTATTTTTATTGTATTGTATGATAATGTACTCTATTGCAATTTCATGATTTATGTGTATTGCTTTAATGCCTCGATTTTCCCCGGGAGTCATATCCTAAAAATAAAGGTAATCATGAAAAATTATACTATATAGTCACTTTGTTTTGTATTATGGTCTTTTTAAATTTCTATTTTGTTTTGGAAAAAAGAACTTTATACAGAACTGTCCAAACGTTTTTGGTCAGTAATTATAATAATAATACTAATAATAATACTTTTATTCAGCAATGATACATTCTATTATGTCAGTAAAGACATTAAAATGTTTCCAAAAAAATATATTTCAAAAAAATACTTTTCTTTTGAACTTTTTCTATTCATCAATAAATCCAGAAAAAAACATTTAGTTATTCACAAAAATAGGCCTATTAAGCAGCAAAACATTTTTCAATATACATACTGTTACTGATTTCTGAAGGATCATGTGACACTGAAGCTGCACATGATGCTGAAAATGAATCTTTGCCATCGCAAGAAAAAATTACTTTTTAAAATATATTAAAATATAAACAGTTATTTTAAATTGAAATTATATTTCACAATATTACTGTTTTACTGTATTTTTTATCAATGAAGTTTTGGTGGGCATAAGAGACTTCCTTAAAAAAATTCTAAGACAAACCTTTGAATGATAGTGCACACATAAAGGCCTATTTAAGTAGCTATTTATAAAACAGTATAGTAAAATTATTAACCACAGTCATGTAGAAAGTTTAATGCATAAAGAAAAAAGCTTCACAAACTGAGATGCTGAATTAGAAACTTACCATGACATGAAGCATATATGCCCTGGAAACCAGACTGAAATGAAGTATTTCTTCAATATGTTTCTCTTCCTTTAAATACAACCATGATATTTAACCCTCTTCATACTGACTGCTCGTATCCTTTGGAATCGTCCCTGTGGTGGGTCAGTTTCTGGGCCACCAGGGTGCCACAGTATCCAAGGAACAAAAACAAATCCCTGCACCACAGCTGCAAGGCCACACACTACCCTAGATTCCCTGGCCATGCCGTCAATTACAGACAGATGTTCAATGTTCTCTGCCTCTTTCATCTTTTTCCCTCTCCCAGAACTGAGTGCTGTGCTTGGACTCTTGCTCATCTGCATTATGATCTGTGTAGAACATGATGGAGTTTAGCAAGGAGTTTCTCAGAAAATAATTTATCATGTCTTCTGAAAAGTCTTCAACTGGTTTCATAAGGCGGGTTTCCGTCTCTGGAGAAATGCATGGGTTAAAGCTCCCTCATGTGGTCTTTTTAGTGACTAACAGGAGAACAAAAATATTCACAGAGGGATTAATTCATGGCGGAAATATTGAAATAGGTGACAAACTCAAGTGTCTTGGTAAAAGCGTCAGCTCACCATCTTTATCTAAAAAAAGTCACTGACCTTGAGAGTAATGTTCCTGTGAACTGTCTCACTCCTTCATATGCTTTTTTGCACACTTTTAAAGGGATAGTTCACTTTGAAATTAATTTTTGATATGTTTTAGCTTACCTCAAGGACATCCAAGATGTAGGTGTCTTTGTTTCCACAGTAGTTTCAATTTTTATATTTTTAGGTCAAATCGTTCTTGCCTGTCAGTCATATAATGTAAGTCTATGGTCACCACCTCAAAGAGCATGCACAGAGAAGTCCAAATTAAACATAATTGAATGACTCGTAAACGTAAGTACACTTTGATGGCCTAAGACACGAAACGAGCGGTTTGTGTGAGAAAACGAACAGTATTTATATCGTTTTTACCTCTTGTCACCCTCAGATCACTTAGATGTGACTGTGGTTACAAAATAACAAACAAAATGTGATTACAAAGTAATGCTTCTCAAAAAATAAAGTGAAGATGACGATTGAACAAAAAGGAGGAACAAAAAATTAACAAATACAGAATGAGTGTACTTGCAAGAAATGCTTGTTAGTTGCCAACAACATCTCCTGGTTGTGTGAAACAGAAAAATCAATAGATCAGAAACAACGCAACTTTGTTGTCTATTTCAGGCCTCCCACTTAGGTCTCTTGTCTGATCATAACCCTTTTTCCAGTGATATTATGACCTTGTTTTGTTGTTGTAATGTCTCTCAGCCATCTCTCTTTCTACAGTCTTTCGTCAAATCTCCCACTTGTTCACTCTCTCTCCTCCCCCTTCATGAGTGGACACGCCCCCTACTGCTGATTGGCTACTAGGGAGTGGTGCTGCTCAATCCACTTTCAACAGCGTTTCTCAGAAATCTTTTATTTAAATTATTAAATATTCATATTTAAATATGTATTTGATTATTTCCAATTATCATAGTTTACACAACATATAAAAATAATTTTTACAGTGATTCAGTAAATAATAATATTTCTATAATGTTTAATAATAATAATATAATTTACTATAAAATTAGCCTATAGTTTTAATATAATAATTTTGACTTAAATTTACTTCAATTAAACCATTCAATTTAAGTTACCACAAGCACGTTTTAGTTTAACTTTTTATTTATTTATTTTTTTTACTGTGGATTTATTTACAGTGTTACATGTATATATGCAACAAAAAAGGCAAGGTTTAAATAATTGAGGAGGCTATAGTCATCGTGATGTTTTTTGGTTACACCAACATGAAGATGAAGAACTGTTTATGTGAGATAATTGTTTATATTATTAAATATTCATATTTAAATGTGTATTTGATTATTTCCAATAATCATGGTTTACACAGCATATAAAAATAATTTTTACAGTGATTCAGTGAATAATAATAATTCTATAATGTTTAATAATACTAATTAATAATATAATTTACTATACAATTAGCCTATAGTTTTAATATAATACTTTTGACTTAAATTTACTTTAATTAAACTATTCAATTTAAGTTACCACAAGCACGTTTTAGTTTAACTTTTTATTTATTTTTTTTATTTTTACTGTGGATTTATTTACAGTGTTACATGTATATTCTTCATAAATATGCAACAAAAAAGGCAAGGTTTAAATAACTGAGGAGGCTATAGTCATCGTGATGTTTTTTGGTTACACCAACATGAAGATGAAGAACTGTTTATGTGAGATAATTGCTGTCCCTCATTTTCCTGGATAACTACATAAATATTTCCTGTCTTATCTTACTCAAACAAGTACAAGGAATCTGAACAGGACGGGTTTCAAAGAAAATCGACATTTTTACGTCCATACATAACACTCGTTAGCAAAACATAGGCTATCAAAACATTATTCCGTGAAACAGTTTATAGCTATTGAACAGAGATGAAAGAGTATCTTCGAAGCAGATGACAGGGTTACTTCCTGATGGCGAACGGAGATCATATTTGGTGAGTTTTGCAAAAAATCTTTAGCATTTCTTTCTACATGCAGTCGCAGAAGTTCGACTTTTCAGTACGCCTGAGTGGAAGACACGTAACGGGAAGTTTTGAGTCTAGTTTCAGGTTTTTACGGGAAGAGGATGCAGATGTTCTGAGGATCCGCCGCGGTTCCTTGAGTCCAGAACCGGAGAACAAAGAGGTACATTCCATCCTTTTCCAAACGAGCATTCGTATTCAATGAAGCTGTCTGCCCTGGACCTGAAAATGTGTAAACTTTACGATGTACATCGCAACTGAAGTGTTTGCAGTGTAGGTGGAGTGTTGGGAAGAGGAGTAATTAAAGATGGATGCATGTGGGAAATGGACTGTGTTGTGATGGTAAAAAAATGTGAGAAGATCTTAAAGCTATTTCGGAGCCACACCTATGCTAAAGCTATTGTTTAAAATAATTTCTATAGTGATTAATGGAGTAGATGTTTATCATGATTGTTTATTTTTGAAAGTCGACTTCATGTTTACTCATTAAAGTCACAATCCATTGAACATTTCCACCGTTACCATGGATAAAAAGTTTCGTATCATAACGTTATATTTTCCTGTGACAACATCATAGGACAACATTGCCCAATTAGCATGGAATGCTATCACACTTGCCACAATGGAACCTGCCATTAAATAACTCATAAACCTTTCCTTTTTATGTAAACATTAAAACATTTACAGGAAAGCTGTAAAGGGTAACATTAAAATATCTTTTATCATTTGGGTTTGGTAGAAAATGTAAACCATATCATAGTCTGATGCTGCTTTTGTTGTGTAAATGAAATGCAGCATCAGCACAACATTAAACTTTGTTCACATCATAGATTAATATTCTTTTGTTTTTGTTTTTCATTATGTAAATTTTAATTAATATTTATATCTTCGTGATTTCATATTTAAAATATTAATTTCATTTTAAGATATAGGGCAGAATTCACATTTAGTCTTGAACCATAGTTACTGGGCTATAACCTGTTTGACAGCTCCACCATGTGACACTAAGGCTACTAAAACATAGCAGATACTGTATATGCTGAATGGGCATTAGTAATGTGTGCAGTCTTGATTATTTATCCAGCCACTGTTTGGCACCACCAGCAGGGACCTGTGCTGAGAAGTGACCTCAGGTGTAAAACATTAGCCATGTTGATTTTGGCTTCTGTGCAGTTTGGGTTCATTAGTGGTTGCAGAAGAAAACCTGCCATGATAAGCATATAGTAAACTAACAGGTTGTACTATTTTCTTTATGTGCTCAGAAATGGCTCAAGATGTCTTATGAGACCGAGAAAAGTTGCCTGCTGGCTCCAAAGGAATCACCATATGGTTGCCTCACAGCTAATGAGAAATATGAAATCCCTGGAATGGGAGAGGACAGGTACTGTATAAGGAGCTATAATAAATTATGTACTGTATATACTGTATAGCAGGGGTCACCAAACTTTTTTCTCTGGGGGCCACATTATCGTTCCTGACTGTGATGGGGGGCCGGGCTATATAAAATAGAATTGTGTGACCAAGACCAAACTGACCACCAGCAGGCCGCATAGTAGAGATTACTAGCCTGGCGCAGCCATATTTGTTTATCATTAATAGTTGTTAGCAAAAGTAGTAATCGAGTCTTCACACTTTGTTTTAATTTGAAATACCACAGATTTTCCATTTATTTATTTTCGAATACAAATAAAATCAAACCTGTCAAGGTAAGAAACATCTGCCTAGTTGAGGTGAGTGGCACTGGTAAGGATGAATGAAAAATTATAAATTATAGGTAGGCCTGTTACTATTTATAATAATTGTGTACAGCACTTAATAAAGGTCAAATAAATAGGCCTATAAAATAAATAAATAAACATTGAAATTATAACAACAACATGAGTAATAGAACTAGTCAGCTCTTATGCCTATCCAGGTGAGCATGCTCAATAAACAACAAAATACCAAATGCAGACATGTTATTATTTTCCAAAAAGCAATTTAAAAAAATAGGCCATGACGACTTTTGGGGATTGCCGGTTCAAGTAGTGGGGGGCAGAGGGGTTGGGGGGCCAGTCAAAGGGGTGTGGCGGGCCTGATTCGGCCCGCGGGCCTTAGTTTGGTGACCCATGCTGTATAGTTACAGCGATGTGAGAAAGTTTGGATACCCATGCCTATAAAGTTGCCTAAAAAGAGGATTAAAAAGTAATCTTTTGGAAATTAATCTCAATGCCTTAATTAATAAAATGAGGAAAAATCCAACCATTAAGGACACCAATTTTCTTTGTGAATTAATAATGTATCATAAATAAATAAATGTTCTTCCTTAAAATACAGGGTGCATAAGTCAGGACACCCCTTTATTAAATTCCCAATGGAGTCAGGCAGATTTTTATTTTTAAAGGCCAGTTATTTCATGGATTCAGGATACTATGCATCCTGATAAAGTTCCCTTTCCCTTTGGACTTAAAATAGCCCCACATCATCACACACCCTTCACGTACTTAGAGATTGACGTGGGGTACTTTCCATAAATGCAAATCAAACCAGCTATTAGGCTAACTGAAATAAAACCATGCCAATCTCTAGGTATGGTGAGGGGTGTGTGATGATGTGGGTATATTTTAATTCCAAAGGCTAAGGGAACTTTATCAGGATGCATATTATCCTTGATCCATGAAATAACTGGCCTTTAAAAATAAAAATCTTAAGGAAGAACATTTATTTATTTATGATACATTATTCATAATAAACTTTGTCAGAACTTTATTCCTCTTTTTAGGTAACTTTAGCAAGGGTGTCGAGACTTATTCACAGCACTGAATATATGTAATGAAAAAAATATATATAATAAAGAACTAAAACTATTTTGTTATTAGTACTGTTTTATAGGTTTAATTAAGCAAAACTGAATGATTAATGTATTCCTGTATTTCAGTGTTTTAGAGATGCTGAGCTACTCAAAATTCTCTGATCTGGAGACATGGCTGTGTATGCCCTCCACATTGTTACCCAGGAGCCGGGATTCAGTTTGCTCCATGCTGACACCCTCCCATGAGAACGACAATGGAGAAACATACAAAGAACCCAGGTAAAGTGTTTGTGGGAGAATTTTAAGACACGCTAGTTCCTGTTTCTTTGTTACAGACCAGTTTGATGGCATTTTAGAGTAGGCGTTTCAGTTAAAGACAATTTTCATATCCAACCAGAAATCTTATGTCTGTGTACTTGCTTAGACTGTTAGCTTGGTTAGCAGTGTCTTGCTTAATTATCTTATGGACATGCAAATTCATAATCACCTATTTAATTATTACACAGCTCTTTGGAATACTCAATTCTGTATGATTGAGTACTGACAGCCAGTTACCTACACATTTTGCACATTCCAAGCCTCTCGTATCATTCTATGGTATCTTTCTTACATATAATTGCCTAACTCGGGTTTATTTGAAATATGTCTAAGGCAGCTTTGAGGCTAACGATATTCAAATAATTCCAAATAATTATTTTTTTGCTAAGCAGCTTACAATAACTGAGATAATGTACAGTCAGCTGGAAATTATCAAGGGAAAAAAAAGCCTTGCCGAACATTAAGATCATAAATATATTTACAATTTGTATGACCAAATGAATGTAAAATCAATATCTACATAAACATACTATTTAATATATATATATATATATATATATATATATATATGAAGAGTTCAGATGCAAAAGCCTCTAAGTGCCATTTGAAATTTTCTTCTAGAATGACCATTTTTATCAAGCTTGTATATTTAAGTTCAGTGATTTCACTTAAATGGCAATGATAATTACCTATTAATTGTTATTTAAGTGAAATTACTGAACTTAAATATACAAGTTTGACAAAAATCATCATTAAAGAAGAACATTTCAAATGGCATTTAGAGGCTTTTGCATCTGAACTCTTCATATATAGAAATATTTTGTTTTCAAGAAACAAAATTTTCTCCTCAATTTCTCAATTTTTTTGTTCTTATGTTTGAATGAGTGCAGTTGGTAGACTGCAATTCATGTATTGACCACATGATGTCATTGTTTATTCATTGTTTACACAAGTCAGTGTTTGGACCTTCTTGTTAGCAGAACAGTCTGACACAGCCAGACATCTGCAAATCATTTATTTAAAAAAAGATACGAGAGTATGTACTAATTTGTACAGATTGTGATTGGCATTTAAATGACTCTTAGTTCTCAATAAACATTTCACTCCATATTTAACAACATCTGATTACATTCGAGAGTCCTATTAAACATGCTTGTTTTCTTTATACACACTTTTGAATGCATATCGAAACTAAGAGCTGTGCAGAGAAGAGAGAATTACACTGACAGCACCAGCCAACCTACTACATGGTGAATCACTGTGGCTCTTGTGGTTTCAATAGCCAATCAAAACCAATCAAGTCTTCTCAGCTACCTTTTAATGCAGCACTAGTCTTAACAAAACCTGAATCATCAGAACACACAAAACCATACCCTACAAACTAGGCACAAAAATGCAATGCATACAATGACTAAGACCAGTTAATATTGCTTTTATCCTGCCAGGGGTTGAAAAAGAAACACACTGCCATCCTTTATGTAATCAGACTACATTCTTAAGCCCAAGCAGAGCCATTTATTGAAAACAAAAAGCCGGGTTCCATACCGCGATGGTGTTATTACATCTCTCAGTGGAAACAAAGCATTCACTGGAAACCTCTCTTAACTTGCTGCAGTTAATCAAGCCTCACAAAAGCAACATAGCCAACTCTTCCATCAGATATGCGCTACACTTGACTCTTGACAGACTGATATGGGTTTTGTGTGTGCGGCTGGCGCACTTTAGATGAAGGTGCAATTTAATATTTATGCCGGGCGGGTGCTGAAGGCTCAGTGGGCTGCTTCTTTTAGTTTTTTTGTTTTGTTTTTTTACCAGGGGCCTTCTTTTTACCCTAGAGCGATTGCGTTGTTGATTTGACTGTAAAAAGGCTTTAGCAACGGGAAGTCCTAGGCAAAAACGGTGGTGTTAGATCTTGCAGGTGCATTCAAAGTAATATGCTGCTCATGGCTTATATGGAATCAAATGGAAAATCTTTAATAACTTGTTTTACGCTAAGAGAAGTCGTCCAGTAGGGCATCATGCTTGCAATGGAACGGATTGTTGAGTTTTTCTTAAGAAGAAAAAAATCAGGATCTCACACGAGAGGATCAAGAAAAAGCCAAAGCTATACCCTTCCAGATTCCAGGTACTGTATATTCCTAAATAGAAAAAAATGGTGCTTTTTGTTTATTTTTATAACTATTTATTATTTTATTGAGGCTTCTACTAAATGTATTATTGCATTGAAACTGTGTATATTATATCTTCCAAATTTAGTTGAATTTTTGAATCCGTCTTGAATAGAATGTTCTCAAACTGTGCACATAATATTGCCTATACCGTTTGTTGCCTATAATATAATCCTTTAAAATATTCACACATGTTTAATTCCCTGCTTTTCACTGACATCCAGCTAAAGCTGTAATTTTCTCAATGTTGATTGGAATGGAAAAACCTGCGTTTTGCACTGCCGGTGTGACATGCTGTGCGGTACGGGGGAGCTCAATTGTGATCATGAAAACATCCCGCTATGACAGCTAATTATAGTGGATTGACAGCAGAAATGAAATCTTTTTTGTTCCACAGGCCCCCGGAGAATGAGTCTAGTCATCTGAGCCAGAGCCAGGAGAGGAAAACCCATCTATTGCCACCCTCTCCTCTCCTGCCAGTTTCAGCCTCCCCTGACTCCTCATCGCCCCTGCAGATCACCTCAACTCCTCTGCCCAAGCCCACCAGAGACCCCTGTCATGGCGGCGTGAGCGTGAGGAAACGGCGGCGCCTGGCAGCCAGCCCCGGAGGACTGCACTGGGACGCATCAGGTATGCCAATCACAAACTGCATCCATTCATCACTGTATGAAAACTCATTTGTCTCTCTATTGTGCCAGTGCTGTGGTTCGAAACTTCTTTGAGCGAGTCAAAAAATATATTTGTGTGTTCGAACTTCTATATTTGAGTTTGAGGATCCAGATTTGGAGGACTTGTGGGTCTTTAATGGATCGATTTCTTGTGTCGTTCGCTACGTTTCGCTAAGCATTGCTTGCTGTGCTGTTTGTTTTTATTTGCTTGATTTCCTGTTACATCCAATTTCATTAAGCAATTTGCACAGTTTGACACACATATTTGTGAAATTTGAGGGGAAAGGTTCTGTGCAAAATTAATGACTTGAGTAATCTAGCTAATTGCTTCTGCCGGGAATGATACTCTCTCTGTGTTTTGTTGCAATTACCAGTAGTAAATGATGATGCTGTGAAAAGTAGGTAAAAAAAAATGCAAATTCATTCCCAACTAACAAAAAAATATTCTAAGAACGTTTTGCTAACGTTCACATAGAGATATTAAAACGTTATTTCTGAATTTTCACTGAACATTACAGTTTTTCTATGTTATACGTTAAGGGAACATTCCATTTTTTTGAATTTTGAATTTCCTCAAATTTCCATGAAAACGTTTTGTTATCTAACATTTTATTAACGTTACTGGAAGAACATTTCTTGGCTACACTTTATTTTAAGGTGACGTATTTACAGTGTACTTACTATGGAGTTACGGTTATGGTTTGGTCTAGGGTTAGTTGCATTAAATATGCATCATTTACTGTTATTACTATAGTAAGTATGTAGTATGTATAACTATGTCACCATAAAATAAAGTGTTTCCCCTTTTTTCGTAACTTTGAGAAAACCTTGCCAGAGGGTTTTACTAAAACATTTCAGAAAAAAACTTTTCTTGTGCTAAAATTTTGAGAACATTATTAAAGACCAATTAAATTTGTATTAACGTTACTGGAAGAACGTTTGTTCATTACTTTGAGAGAACCTAAGAATGTTTCCTGTTAGCTGGGTTACTACAAATCTTTAGACATGTCATGCTATTTTATATAATAAAAAAGCATAAATGTTACAATACTTGCTACAAAACACATCCAAATTGATATAAAAAGATGTGACACAGCAATTAAATCAAACTGTTGCACGTTTCTAAATAATGAGGTTATCCTACAGAGCACTGTATGTGTTTTAATATTAGTGTTTAATACAACCTCATCTTTGAGTTCATGCTGTTATGCTGCCGATCGTCAGAGGTGACTCTGTCATTAGCGTTCTTGTTGTATGTGGAAATGACTCCTAATTGCAGGTTTATTTGTGGCACTGCCCTGCAGGCGATGTAGTGGTGAACCCTTACGGATGGCATAATGAGCAATTTATTTTAATTTGTCAGGGAAACCAACATTTTCTGGTGCCTAGAGATGAAGTCGCGCTCAACCTCACCTACCCTTCAAAAGAATATTATCATCACTATCTTTAGGGGTGGCACATAATGGCAGGAAACAACTTTTTTGATGCCGTAAACAGCTCTGCCTATCTCTGGAAGAGCGTATGACTGGTATGTAAACAGTGGAGGGTGCTACGGTACTGGGCACTTGGAAGATTGTTAATGAGTTTGTTTGCCATGTTAATTCTGTCATCATTTACTCACACTCATGTTGTTCCAACAATACACGTAACATATTTGCAATAAATGTAATAAAATGGAAAATAAATGTATTTTATAGTGACCATATAGTGGATTTAAAATACTGTATATAAGGTGGATAAATATTTTAAATTACAGTTTTTCAGAGGTGGTAAATGGAAACATGTCAAATGGCTCATGTTGTGCATAGTGTGAATATAGTATGGCAACAACATATGTATACAGTTTACAACATTTATCATTGCATTTTGTGTACACTACTATAAGTTTAGGTGTCAGTTGAGGTCCGTTCAAATCAAGAACGATAACTATATTAGTGTCCACACCAGCAGATGAAATCGCTCTGTTTATTCTAATCGTATGATTGTCGGCCGCTATAAAAGCTTGAGATCATTACAGCAGGATGGATTCTGATTGTCTGTCAATGTTTTTATCATTCATCAGTTGGATAAAATCATTCTGAAGGTGATTTCAATGATATTTTTTCTCTGTGCCGTTGTCGTCATAGCTGTGGCGTGAACTCTGCTATTATTTAATATTTAGAACTATTCATAAAACTATATCCTCATCTTTATAGTAGTTGTCCTTGGAGTGAAGTGGCCTTAAGATTATTTAAGTTAAAGAAATTAATATTTGAATTGTCAAAGATGTAGTAAATTGATCAAAAGTGACAGTAAAGACACTTATAGTATTACAAAAGTTTTCTATTTCAAATAAATGCTTTGTGTTCATCAATGAATCCTGAAAAAAAATGTATCATGTTTTCCACAAAAATATTAGATAGCACAACTGTTTTCAACATTAATAACAGTAAAAAAAAAAAAAAAAAAAAATGTTGCTTTGCAAATCAGGAATAAATTACATATTAAAATCTATAAAAAAAAATAAAAAAAATAGAAAGTAGTTATTTAAAATTGTAATAATTACTATTTTATACTGCATCTTGAGCTTTGGCGTCCAATAGAGATTTATTTAAAAAAACATTAAGGTTAAAAAAATCTTACTGAACCCAAACTTTTGAAGAGTAGTGTACTCGTTTTACAATGCATTCATTCTGAACATATATGCAATCAAATGTCAGTTTGACACAGTGTACTTTAGCACAGGAAACATGCTTTAACTTTTTTTTTTTTAGTTGAATCTTTATCAGATTCAAAGATTTGCAAAACATCAGCCTAGCCATGCCATTGTAAGCATGATGGTAAACAATGATAGTGTTTTCCACACCTTTGTTTGGTCTGTTAAAGTGACTGTTTTTTCCATACCTAGATTCGCCTTTGGGCTAAAAGTGAATGGAATGAAAAGGAAAGTGGTGTTGATGTGATGCCCCTCTAGGGATTCTGGAATTGTTTGCACAGAAGTGTTCAGTGCACATATTGATGTCAGCTGTGGCGTCAGAATCAATATTTTATCCAAAGAGCTCCAATGGGTGCTGGGTATTCTTTTCCGTTTAATGACACCATCCTGTGTAATAGAATGAGTGCTCCTGGAGGATTGTTTTCAGCCTCCGAGTTCTCTGTTTTTTACCTGGGGACGAGAGGCTTAATGTACTAAATGATACAATCAGAGTTAGATAACCCCTCTGTAGAGGGAAATGCTAAATGGCACTAGCTGGAAATTATAAGCTAAAAGGGTTGTCTGGGTAAAAGCAGTTAAAGGATTAGTTCACATCATTTACTCACCCTCAAGTTGATTCAAACCTGTATGAATTTCTTTATTCTGTTGAACACAGAATAAGATAGTTTGAAGAATGTTGGGAACCAAACAGTTAATGGACCCCATTGACTTCCATAGTATTTTTTTCCTTCCATGTAAGTCAATGGGGTTCATTAACTTATTTTTTTTTTCAACAGGATAAAGAAATTCACACAGGTTTGAAACAACTTGAGGGTGAGTAAATGACAGAATTTTAAATACATAAAATGTAAATTTCTGTAATTTACATTTTGCAAATAAAAAATGTTGTTGGTGTAAATTCTCTAAGTTAAATCAAATTATGTACACTACTGTTAAAGTTTGGGCTCACTAAGTTTTTTTATTTATTTATATTTATTTATATAAATGAATGCTTTTATTCAGGGATGCATTATTTTCTATTCATCAAAGTATCTAAAAAAAATAAAATAAAATAAAGATATCGGTTTCCACAAAAAAATTAATCAGCACTGTTTCCAAAATTGGTAATAAGTAATGTTGCTATTCGTCTGATATCTGAAGAATCACGTGACACTAAAGTAAAAATGCTGAAAATTTAGCTTCATCACAGAAATCACAGAAATTTGAAAATATATTAAGATGAAAAACAGTTATTTAATAACAATTATTATTACAACATTTCACAATGTTACTGTTTTTAGTGTATTTTTTTTATTAAATAAATTCAGCCTTGGTGAGCCGAAAAAAATTCATCTTGCAGACCCAAAATCTTTTACATTTTTTTAAAAATTAAAAAAAAAATTCAATTTTAAAAAAAAAATTAAAAATTTAATTTAAACGTGAAAACCTTATTAGAACAATATATTCTTCTTACTAAAAAACAAGTAGTTTATAATCATTTTAATGTATTCTTCGCATTTTTAATCTTTATCTTAATGTTGTTTTTAAATAGCAAGACATAATGAATTTAGTCTCTGATATACATTTTTAGATTAATTGATACACTGACTTAGATAATATCTTTTGTGAGCAGTGCATTTTCTAATTCATCAACTACCCCAGTCGTCCAATAGAGGTCACTGTTGCATTTTAGCTTGTCACAGAAATGAACAGAAGAGAGGAGAATTGAGGTGCAAATGATTTACTTTTTTCTGTTTCTCAACCCTATTGAATTTAATTCCGTAATTTGTGAACAGGACGTGCTGTAGGGCAGTAGAAGCTCGGTCATTCTGTTCCAAAGCCTTTGTTCCTTTTCCCTTAAAATGTCAGTTGTCATTCAAACTGTAGCTGGTGATTAACCACACAGCCGTGTTTCAGCATTAAACGGAATTGGAGCCACTTTATGTTTAATGTCTGATGATTTGCTCTGGTTCTGCGGATGAACATCGCCATTACAGAAGATCAGGCTGTTCACTTTGTTCCTGATGTGTGGTTATTTTTGCTATGGATTTCTGTATCTATACCACCTTAAAAGTTATGTGTAATTTGTGAGCAATTAATATCTCCTTACAAAATTACAAAAATAATGACCACACATTTCCCCAACTGTCATTGGTCTGTCATGCATATAATCCAGCCCCCAAAAAAGTTTTTGTGTCTGGTTTTTTGACATTGTTTTTTTTTTTTCAGATTACGTCTTTGCATAATTTTCATTTTAAAGATGCAGTCCCTAGCTTTTTTGGGGTTAAAAATTATCCAAAATACATATTTGAGAAAATACATGACCAGCCAGTGTCACATCTGTACACATAACGAAGGAGTCTTGGCTAGTAGGCTATATTGCATGTGAGGATGTTGGAGGTGGAGATTTATAGCCTTTTCTCACAGCACTTGAGATAATTAAACTTATCAATTTGATGACAACAGATTCACCCGCTGTAAAATACAAAAGACTTAGTTCGGACTTCGGAGTGGCTACAGAAAAAAAAGAGTCTGCAAGCGGACCCATGCGAAAACAAGAATACAAATCAGAATGACATTACATAATTTTTAACGCTAATTTTAACAAAGTATAATTTGCATGATATGATAAATTATAACCGCTTGAGCGATTTACTGCAATGTTAGAACCAGAACAATTTTTTTTTCTTTTTTTATTGCAGAAAGGTAACATACAAACAATAACAGAACATAAACAACCAAAACAAAAATACAAATAAATGCATAAATAAATAATAGAGCATAGTTCTCATTCAATTTTAAACCAGAACAAAAGTGGATGTTTCTTACTTGTTCAAATGACATTTTCTGGTGAAAATGATTATGTTGGTCATACTTTCAAAAAGAATAATCTGTGATTCTGAATGCCAGTATCCACACCAGCGCGATTACTGGCATCCTCACTCTCCTCCAACATTGTGTTCATCCGCACTCACGTAAAGTTAATTATTCCGTGAATGACTGCAATTGCAGATTTCAAACAGAAATGGCGACAAAGATTAAAAACTGTGGACTGCATGTTTAAAGGTTAATCTTTTGTTCTATTGACAGTCTACGCAACTACAACTTTCAAGGCCCATAAAGGTAACAAAGGCATCATAAAAGTAATCCATGTGAGCTCAATTTTATGAAGCAACGGGAGTGCAAAAAAACATACTGTAATTTACCACTTTTATCTACAAAATATTAATCTACAACGTGTATTCACAACAACATCTGCTCTTGCATCATCACAACATGCATGTGTCGTGGTGCTCTCATGAACGTGTGTGTTGGAGATTAACATTTTGTAAAGAAAGTGACAAATTATGTTGTTCTTTTTTGCGCAAACAAAGCACTCATAAAATTGAGACAGTTGGATTTTTTTTTTATGCCTTTACTACCTTTCTGGGCCTTAAAATTGGTACCCCTTAAGCTGCAAATGCTATTTATTGAACAATTAATTTAAACTAATTAATACATTATTTATATACTTTTTTAAAATTAAGATTAAATTTATTATTATCTTATTTTTGTGAAGTAAAATTCAAAATTATTTGTGAAAAATATATTTTTTTACAAATAATTAATTGAAAATAAATGTTGTTATTTACTTTTTCTTGATTACCACTTAATGTCCCTCTATAGTCAATAATTGTATCCCTCAGAACCCATCTTTGATCACCAAAATGGCATATTTAAAAGTTTTTTTCCTGTGAATATTTTTTTAGTCATGCCTTAAAAGAGTTTGAAAGTAACTCTACACTTTTCATTTAGTATACACGGATTCATGAATATGCCAATGCCTCCACTAACTCATTCAATGGCATGTATGGCTCTCTAAAACGCTGGACATATAATGGTAAATAATGTGATTAGCATTTGGCTTGATAATGTTTTCAAACAGTTAATAATGTGTTGCAAATGTTACTCAAACACCATCTCAGAATCAGTCAGCTGTCTTCTAAAAATCAGCATCCTTAGAAACGCTTTGAGCATCATAGAAACTATGAAAGTATATAGTTCATCATAACATCATAAAATACACCAAATACATTATTGACCCTCTATATTGCTAAATATTCACGATTTGTTACTTGAGCAGAATAATATAAATTTACAATATACATGCTGTACATTATCAGCAAATATGTTGCTATAAGCTTTCCTTGAATAGTTAATATAGATGGGTTTTCCTCTTATGAAACCGATGACATGCTGTGTGTCTTTTGGCAAGAAGTATGGCCTTCCTGATGAATGAACAGACCATTGACCCTAGAGCCAGCACCTCTTTACCCTTTGCTTTTGAGGATGACGAAAATGGGTCCCAAACGGTTGTCATGGAAACTGGGATCATTAGCACCAGCTGTGTTTGTTTTAAGGCCTTAAGATTCTTCTCACGTCTTTAATTTAGTTGGACTTGGTGTTAAATTACACTTATCGAATGCTTTACTCTCGACCTCGCTTGATCGTCAGCTGCGGCGCTTCATCAACACGCCGACGTCCTTGTGTCCATCCGTTGATGATTTTCACACAAAAAGGGTAATTGAACAAATTGGATCACTCCCGTAATCTGTTTTAATCACTTATTTGACTTTAAAGAGGGCTTATTTGTAAAACCATTTTTCTCAGGCTCATTCGATTTTTAAGTGCGCTCAGCCCTGGAGTCTCACTCAAGCTGTAGGAGGGTTTAGCAATAGTGTCACTGCAGGTGATGTGATATAACAGCTTCACACAACACAGAGATGCTCGGTTATGAATCTATGCTGACATCAGACTGTTGGGATTAAATCTTAAACCTCTTTACTGTGTTGCTCATCAGTGTGACCTAGAAAAGCTGAATATTGAATAAACATAAAGATTCAACTACTAACAGAAGTCTATCTGAGTGCAACAAACAGGAGCAGTTGGCAATTTAATATATTGTTTTAACAATGTAGTTTGCATGTCAGATATCAATATGGTGTGTGAAAATGCTGGGAACGCATCAAAGCAGATGGTATTAGAAGATGCGAGCTCATGATGTGAAAATAATGTCTAGCTGTGGTAGCCAGAACACCACATGGAATCTGTCATTAGGGACCAGTTGAAGGAACTTGATATGGTTCAGTTGGATATGTGACACACACAGAACACACATCAGTTCAGGTTTCATTCTGCTACAGTCACCAATGCATTGTTTCCATAGCGATGAGCTAACAATGTTAAAATCTGTGTATTTGACAAGTGAGATTACATAAGAGTGTAAGCCTGTAGCGTGCAATTGATACCTGGGTAACTCATGAGAATCCTCAAATGGCATAATATGCTGAGGTTTTCATTTGGATTTTTGTTTTTGTGAATTTCTCAATGGAACACTCAGAAAATTGGTCTGGGAATTGACTGTGATTATTTTCTGCTGTGGCTCATTCATCTGGGCTGTTCAGCATTAAAATGCCATTCTACTTGTACTACTATGATTTTCTGGAACTTGGTAATACCATGGTGTTGTTTGAAGAACCTTGGAGTGTTATGTAAATACTGCGGTACATGAATATGGTAATCATGGAATACCAATATTGAATGTTTTATTTCCTTTAAAATACCGGCACGACGTCGCTCTGTGATCTTTCAATATAATAATAATAATAATAATCTATCTACACATAGATATTTTGACCAAATCTCACATTACAGTATGTTGAATTTAATACAATTATGTGAACAAAATGACATTTTAAACATTTAGGGAATTTTTAATGGACTCATTTGTCTTGCTAGCATCTTATATATCTAAAGTACAATAATTACATGCAATTTCGCAAACTTACAATGGCTGGCAGTGGGGGGTGCAGATGAGAATACTGTATTAGGCTGCTGTCACTTTAAGACCTAGAATCTGAATTCTTTCTCAACTGTTTACATTCCCTTAAAGGGATACTCCACTTTTTTTTGGAAATAGGCTCATTTTACCACTCCCCCAGAGTTAAACAGCTGGGCTTTACCGTTTTCGAATACTATTCAGACGATTTTTTTTGTTTAGAAGAATATCAGTAACCAGACAGTTTCTGGTCTCGTTGACTTCCATAGTATATTTTTTCTATGTGCTGGAAAAAAAATGTGCTGGTTACGTTTACGAGACAATAAGCTGATTACTATTATTATATTATATATTAAGACCCTTGATCCTCACCTGACTATGGCTTTGTAAACTTTATCCATGATGTGGTTGATAATGGACTATGGTACAGAAACAGTGACACTGTTACACACTCTTGTCTTGGCTTACTTTGGCTATTCTCTGCTGTCTCAGACCACAATAAATTTGTCCCGTTTTAGTCACCGTAGCTTCTTCGAAAGGGAGGGCTGAGCAGTGGGCTGAGCCCTTAGGTCAAACTCACAACCAAACCACTAGACGTCGCTAAAAACAACACACTGCATCGTTCAGATATCGCAAGCCATTGTAAATGTAAAAGTGCGATATTTTGAAAATGTTTATACATTGTGCACCTTTAAGATTAATAGTAATGGTAATAATAAAAAAAGTACACATCAAAGGAATTTTAAAAGTAGGAAAAAATAAATGATGATGGCATGATGAAATGTTTTCAATCCTTTATATAACAAAAAATGATAATAATAAATTCGTCAACCCCTGGGACATAAAAGTGCCTCTCACTGAAAAAACACTTGCATAGTCTTTCTATCTGATACCATCAGTGTATTTTTTTGTTGTTCAGTTTGGCTTGTGTATTTTTCTTCGGGAGTTACTTTTCCATACATTTTTTTTTCTTGTCATTAAACAAGTGCTGCATAACTTATTACTTAACAATTTGTTGATTGTTTTCACAAATTAGCATATATCTGAGCTCGGTTACCAAAATTGTTTGGGTTATGTCAGGACACCATTACAATTTTATGCAAAACGTAGTGGATTAGCTATAACACAAAATTCATAAATGTTTATTTGACCTCTGCTTCAGAGAGGCCTCTCTTCACAACAGTCGAAGAGGCGAAGACAATAACATTGACGTCTTCATGCAGTTTTAATTGTAAGTGGAGTAAGCAGAACCATGCATTAGCTCAGTAGATAAAGAGCTCAAACTGCTGCCCACCAGCTGATGGTACTGAGAAACCAAACACCCCGCTTACAATCCTAGTAGCATACGGTGCACGTGTGTGTGTTTACATTATAAACCTCCAGTTTATAAGAGCAGCTCTATTAGATCTTCAAGGTACTTTTATACTTTACAGTTCAATGTTACCTGAGGTGAATTTTCACCCATTTAACTGACAATGTTTATTCTTCTATGTGGTACAATAGGGTTTTTTTATGCTGTGTTCATTTACAGTGAAATTGTTCCAAACATGACTCACCAGATAAGCAGTGGGAAGTTTACTTAATAGAGCACTTCAAAGGAGAATTGAGAGGAAGTAAAAGGATGAACTAATTAAAATATGGTTATTACATAAGGGTTAGAATTGCCTAGTCATAATGTGTATTCCTTCTTTAAGTTATTTCTTATTCATATGTACCAAATTTGTACTTTCATTGTTTTCAACACTCCCTTTTTTAAATTAAATTATTTTTTATATATATATTTACGACCTATGTATGTGAACTGCATATAATTTTTCCATCCTTTTGGATTACAGAGTTTTTAACATAAACGAATAAACATATGCTATGCATATTTGTCATGCATACTGTAAATGATGCAGGCAAGATTTCTGGATTTGAAAATAATGGCATAGTTTATTATTACCTATTTGCATCTATTTGATTTTATTTAAAAAATACAATTAAATAAAATTAATTTATTAAAAATAGTTTAGAATCAGCATAAATGTGATAATTGTGAAAACAATAGCATTTATTCAGTTAAAAAGTATAAACATCATAGCTAGCTGTGTAACAAGCAATATTCAACTAGTTAAAATGTATTAGACTGAAAGAAAGTGGATTTATTGATGATTGTAAATTGTAAAACACATTCAGTTTATTATTACTAGTATAACAGAAATCCTGTTTCATTCATGTTTCATCTACCGTTTGTATAATGACTGACGAATGTGCATTACATTCATTAGTTTGTTTATATGCGTAATCCAAACTGATTAAAATGTTATATGCATTTAAAATACATAAATCTTAAATTTAGGCCTAAATATTTTTTTGGAGTGAATTTATCTTGTATGTAAAAACAACAAGAGAGGTTTTGGTCCTGTTCTCATTCTCTTGTGTTTTCTTTCTCTCTGGGTGTCAGTTATCACCTGAGGTGTCTGTTTCTCTCTTTCAGGGTCAGTGCTGCGTGACCATGACCGAGGAGAGACGTCGCCACTGTCGGAAGTGAAGCGCTTCCCTCGGAATTCAGAGAGCCGGGTCCCAGAGCTTTGGAGGGATAGAGAGGCTCTTAGGAAGACCATATCCGTTGATGACCGCCTTCTCCAGCAAACGCCTAGTGAACATCACAGACTCCTCAGTCGACTAGAGAGGGGCAAGAAGAAACTCAGGAACATCAATGTGAGTGGTAAAGATGTCTCATATCACTGTCAAATAGAGGTTAGATACAGACTTTATAGGGAATTCCACATTGGTCAAAGTTACAAATGCGCCCTTCGTTGCTTATTGCAATGTCTTTTTTGTTTACTTGCACATATTCTTGTGTTTTGCTCTTAGTTTTGTTCACCTTTGTAGGTGGATATTGATGCAGCACAAACAGCGTTTTGACAGTTTCACAGCTGCTGTGTTATTTCTGTGAGGTTCTTCTTCATAGACGTTCAGTTGTGTAACCGTTCAAAAAAAGGCTTGCTTGCCCAGAAATCATCCTGGAGTTTGATCATGGCTTTCTATTCAGCGAACACTCATCTGTCATCCTACACCAGTGAGTCAGTGCTTTGAGGACGCATTGCCTTGTAACCTTGCATTAGGGACTTTTGCAGAACATGAATTTGATCTGCATACATTTGCCTTTGTTAAAAAGCTGTGCAGCTCTGAAAACTTTTATATATATACTGTATAAATGTATATGTTAAGAGGGGGTAGATAAAGAAGCGTTCATAATGTACGTATGCTTTTATGTGCTGGCCTCAAATGATCGTGGCCATGAATAACTATGAGATCTGTGCATTTCGAACTTCTCCCAATGAATGGTTTAAACCAGACCTTACCTTGTTTAACCTAATTAGCATGTTGAAAATCCAGCATCAAGGATTTCAAGTTGGAGTTGTTTACCGATAATGTACCATCTATAAAATGGAAAAAGTCATTTTGATCTGGATGCATCTATAAAAAGTAGGATCCCTCAGGGGCTATGTAACATTAAAATATAAAAAAAACGCCAAGATAAATTTAAATTTATTTGAATAAAATTACATCATCATAGTATCATAATCGAGGTGAATACAACAATAAATCACGGGAGTACTTTCAATATTTTGCTTTACAAATAAAATGGAAAATGTATCACGTGAAAAGGTGAATAATATTTTGAACTGATTTTTGTAAACATTTTAATGTTTTATTTAACTGAACTTTTCTTATGTTTTTTTTCTTCTTTTTTTAATCATATTTGTAAGCCTTTGAATTTAAAAATGTTTAATTTTTAACCAGCTCATATACCCAAATCGTTTGAACAAACTGAATCACTAAAAATAATCTGACACATCAATGCTGCTTTAAATGCCATAGAGTTCAACAACCCTGCCCCTACTTTTTCCATTCATTTTTCCCATATTATAATCCATCCCAGGATTATAAAGAAGCCTTTGTTAAAGAGTTATAAGCCACAAACCAAGCAGCTACAAGGTAACTTCAAATCACAACACTAAACTACAAACTTCTGAAAATCGGAAATCAAAGTTATTACAAGACTGTGTGCTTTAGTGATGGAAAGAACTACAATCCCATGAAGCATTGAGAGCAATATATTCTAATTAGAAATAGAGAAATATAAAACTACTCATTTACAAATGTTGATTATATATACAAACACACCTTAAGTTTACTGCAAAATATGCATATAAATATATGCAAAATATGCTTTAAGGATTTTGAGAGTGTTTAGAGCTACATCATTCGGATTGCTTCATGGGAGTGGCAATTTTGGTGCTTGTTGCTTTTTTCAACTCTGATTGGTGTAATTTTCTGTACAGCATCATGGGTAATGTAGTTTTTCAGCTTTAGGTCTGTCTTTAAAAATTTTTAAATTATCTTTCAAAGTCAATCTCTCTATGGAGTTTTTACTTCCAGAACCCATTTGTTATACAGAGTGCTCTTGAGCATGAAAAATGATTTAAGCATCTAACATTTTACATAGATAACATTTAAACCTATATAAAGAAAAATTTGTTTATATTTCCCATTTTGCATTAAATAACTTGCAATTGTGAGTTTATATCAATTCTGAGAAAAAAAAGTTTAATCTTGAAATTCAGATTTTCTCTTCTAAAATTGGGATATATAAACTTCAAAAAGTCAGAATTGTGAGAAACAAAGTTGAAATTACCATTTAAATTATTTTATCCATGGCTTCCTTCCATAGATTAAGCTCCGTCCACAAAACACATTGTGATGGATTATAAAAACCAACGATGCAGTGCTTTGTCGCAAATGATCAATACTTTTTTGTAAAAAGTAGCTGCTCTGCTCGTAATCTAATGCCATGCTAGTAAATACGATTCTTTTGTAGCGACTTAGTTGATCACTAAACACAAATAAACACTAATTATCCAGAAATTAGTATGCTGATGTCAGGAAGGAAATATCAGGGGAAAATAATTAAATAGATTTCATAATGCAATTGAACAGTATACGCTATATAAATATTGTGAGGTATCCGATCTCTTTTCATTTCAACAGTGTGGAATATCAATATGATGTTTGGAAATTCTATGAACGCATCAAAGCAGATGGTATGAGAAGATGCGAGCTCATGATGTGAAAATAATGTCTAGCTGTGGTAGCCAGAACACCACAGGAATCTGTTGTTGGCGGACCAGTTGAAGGAACTTGATATGATTCAGTTGGATATGTGACACACACAGACACCCATTAGTTCAGGTTTCATTCTGCTACAGTCACCAATGTTTCCATAGCAATGAATGAATGAATGAAGTTGGATTCTTGTTTCAAAGTCAGATTACGTAACATTTTTAAAGTGTCATAATAAGCCACAGTTGTGTAGACACCTTGGTAACTTGGAGAATCTTTGATTTGCATAACATGCAGATATCTTCCTTGCTTTTTTGTGTCCTTCAGTGGAAAACAGACATCCAGTACTTGATTGTAATTGTTTTCTAGCGTGGTTAGTTTGGCTTGCATTTCTTTAACGAGTTAATTTAGATCTCAGGAGATGTAATTAAACAAATGTTGGCGAAATAATAATGGCCTACCACTGATATCATCTTGTGCGCTCTGCAGTTTATATAACTTGTATCAAGATGGCCTTTATATGTTTGAGCGTGGTGTTCACAATGGTCTTTTGGGGGAACACATTAAAAATTCAAAGCATTTGGGAAAAAGTGCTAGAGAAAGTGGGACATGTACTAAATATGGTGAATTTTTCATAAATGTAATGTATTTCTTGAGAGATCAGGTCTGTAGACAATATTACAATATAAAATATGAAGAGTTTGGGGTTGTAATCTAGCCTAACATAAGATTTTGTTTTGATAAATCAAAAGTGAATCATACGTCAAGTGTTTTCAATATTTTATAATTTCATTAAGATATAGCTGTGGAAAAGCAATAGATGCATTAATGCAGTGACAAACATCACCGATATGAGACAGTCTATGATACTACTTCCCTTTGATTAAAATGTGGCACTTGATCCCTGTGATTTCCCTGCTGGCCAGGTAAACCCCATTGACTTCCATAGGAAAAAATACTATGTCCATATATAATAAGAGTCCATATACTGTTTGGTTACCGACATTCTTCAAAATATCTTGTTTTGTGTTCAGCAGAAGACAAAAATTCATACAACTCGAGGGTGAGTAAATGATTTTAATTTTTAAAGGAGCATTTCACTCATTTCAACATTAATCTTTATTGAAAGTGGATCCTATATGTAGTCGAAATATAAAAGAATTTTTGAATTTGGTGCCCTCTTGACAGAGAAAAGACAACAACTTGCACATGTTGTGTTTTGTTTCTGTTGTGTATAGACAACAGTTGTCAATGAGGGACTGCTGGGTTATACTTTTGTTTTGTATTTGTTAATTTAACTATTAAAATGTTTAAATGTTCGCCGATTCCCACCTCCTCCTTTCCACAACAACAAACTCCGTTAATGTTACAATGGCAAACTCTTTAGTGAATTACTCCTCGTTTGTATTTCTTTCTATATGGTGAATTACTGCATGATACCTGGATGTTCTGTCAGGCGAAACTAGGATGGTTCACATAACAACGCAAACGTCCGTGTGCTCGTCTGATTCAGAGATTTTGTCCAGGACAAATTGCCATCGTTGAAATTCTCTACAGCAGACAGACTCTGTCTGTGTCTGTAGTTCATATCGAGAGCACATGCATAGCAGTCCGCCTCAGCTTGAGCCAGTCCGGGCTCCTCAAGCGACAGGCAGCCGCCTCCTGTTCCTCCATCAGCCTCCGCTGCTCTTCACTATATTGCGGCTCGTAAAGATAGCCACGAACATCGGATTCGAGCAGTAGAATTTCAAAATCCTCAAAATGACGATTTTTACATCATAATAAGCAGGAAGTAAAACACTTTAATCCTTATTTCTCCCATCTCAGGGGAATGGGCTATATGCACGCATAAGTTCCGCATTTGACGCAAGGATGCTCGTCAGTTTCCGGTTGGGGAGATTTAAAGCGGAGGAAAACCGCGAAAAACGGGATTATGGCAGAGTCTTCAAATTTTACTGTCCTCTCGTCTTTGATACGAAACTTTACATTTAGATGTAATTTTATATATAGTTATGCTTATTTAATACAATTTTAAAAAGAAGCATAAACAAAATGAGGGGTGTCTGTTTTGTCTGTTTTTGTGACTAATGTTTCTTTAGAATAGCCATAGAGTATAAAAACTAATATAAATTCTCGGTATTGCATTGGACTCTACGATCAGCGGAAGTTATCGGGCATCCTTAGAATTTCACCGGAAATACCGCCGTGCATAGAGCCCATTGTCTCTAGATTCCAATTGAGCACATTATTTATTTTTGAGTAACAATAAAAAAAGAAGTAAAAAAAAAACAATAAAAGAGTGTACAATAAAGTTTTTTTTATTTCATTTTGAAAGACAGAAGTCCCTAGAATCCTTATGGCAAGAGCTACTGTATGTAAAGTTTTTTTTTTTTTTTTTTTTTTTTTTTAACAAATGTCTGCGTTTGTCTTTGTGGGTTTGGAACGACATGAGGCTGAGTAAATAATGACAGCATTTTTAGTTTTGTGTGCACTCTTCCCTCCACCCTGGCTAACTAATAATAGGGCTCAAGGCCCATTGATAATCTGCATATGTTGTGAAGATTGAGTAGGAATTTACAGTCCAGCTGGAGATAATTTTCTACTAGTTTAGCATACATTTTATTATTCACACATTCCTAGCTCTCCTGTCATTTCTTAACAATTGTTCCACGAAATTGCTCTGTGACCAAAAATATGAGAGAGTTATAGTTGTGCTTTTTCTGTTTTCAAACCATGGGCAGACTTTTTATGTCACCCAGGTGTTTTTTTTACACCTCACATGGCATGATAAAGCAGTACATTTTAATTCATAGGCCATTTCCAAAGAGAAGGATTTCTGAGAAGTGATGTATATGTAAAAAAAAGTGTGTGTCCAGTCCACAAAATAAGTTTTTTCATTCCCAGAATGCTTCTGGGTGAGTTGTCAAACTTTATAGTCGTATGGCAGTAGAAAACACAGTTACACAGATATTCCAGATTTTTTCCCTACTCACAGCTCAGGCATGACTGCATGGAAAATGTCAGTGGAGAGCTCTTTTGTTATGGTGAATAGCAAAGCCTTTAAAATCGAAATGTACCTGAAAGCGAGTCTGGAAGGCCGTCTGCAGCACTTTTTGTGCAATTATGTTGCCAGGTTATGTCAATCACTATGTTAGAAGATTTGCTTCGATGCCTGTGGCTATGTTATTGTGCAAGGCTTGATATTCTGAAGTAAGAAAGCATGAATCAACAGATAGATGGTGATCTGAATCCATTACAATTCAGTTAATGAGAATATTAGATATCCAGCAAACTGAAACCAATTTACACAACTACCTGCAATAATAGTCAAATTATTTTATGTTTCGCTATGAATTTTTCAGTGGGTAAAGTTTTTTTCAGTATGTTGACCATTAATGAAAATGATTTTATTTGTCTATTGTCTATTGCCCTCCAAAAAAAAAAAAATCTGTTTAGCAGGTTTAAATAATATTATTTTGATATTAGATTTCCAATGCACTTTCTGACTCTTTTGAACCCTGCGACGTATTGCAGAGAAAAATCTGACAAAAGATACGTTGAATGCTACAGACCGATGCAGCAATTTATTGCCCTTGGTTAAACATGTTACCATGGTGCTTGGTTAGTGCTGGTCTGAGGTTAAAGTCTTTTAGCTCAAGGTGCTCAGAGCGTATGATGTAATGTGATAGAAGGTCCAGAAGCTTATAAAAGCAATCATTCCAACAACTGGCTGCCAGGAATTGTTTCTTCAGAGATAAATCTCATGTGTTCACCCTTTTGGCATCACTGGTTAATTTGTTCAAATTCTTTAGACAAAAGAACAACTTTGATAAATGAAACTCCTATGGTAGTTACTGAACAACCACTTGAACCTTCATGGAGATGGACGTATGTGCATTAGGCTATTCGTTCTGTTTTCTTTCTAAACAGTTAGGCTATGTTTGTTTTTATCACGCAATCATGTTTTTGGTTCGGTGGTGATGTGGATAAGCTCTTAAAAGCTGTCCCAAAAAAAAAAACAGTGATCATGAATGTCAAATATATCAAGGAGACATTTTAGTTGTTTATTAATAAAGATGAAGTTGATGATGCTGACTCGCGATCTTCGCAGTAGAAGAGAATTTCATTTTATAAGCAGAAAGCAGTTTTTCTTTCGTTTTGAATTGTTCTGTTTACAAGTAGACATTTCAATATAGATATATTTTTCAGATCCGTGGGGTAGGCTATACATATATGCTGGGTTTCGGTATATTTATGAGACGCTCCAGTTCATGAGCCGGCGCCTCCGTGTCATGATTATCTATAATTGTCTGCTTTTACTTCTTATTTATTAAATTCAGGCAATTGGTTGATGAAACATTGATTAAAATTAAGATGCAAGACAAAACGAAATTCACTTTAAAGAAAGGCTTTGTGTCTTCTGTTTGAGGTCTCTGTGAAAGTTTTAAAGCAGTCTTTTAATGCCGCTTCAGAGCGCTCACATCCGTAACAGAGAACTGTCGCGTCTCTAACATTGTTTTTTCCTCATAAATGCGAACACGAAAAATAAAATAACTTTTTTATGTTCTGTGGAGAGCCAACCCTTCCTCATCTGATTTGAGCAGTGTAATTCAATACAAAACAATATATTTTGCCTCCTAGAATTTAAATATTTAGTTTTTCACGCATGAATGCATGTCTATTTCCCTATTAAATATAAAACACATGTGTAGACTGATATTTTTTAAAATGTCTGGACTCCTTTAAGGGAGTAGCCTATATGGATAAACAGACATTTCAATGTTGGTGTTAAATGCATTTTCGGAGAATTGACTGCAAATGTCATGTCCATAACGCTGGAATTCCCCAATTTTAAATAATTGATCCTCAACTAGTTTTGTGGTATAGATATTTTATAATGTTAACTTCAAATAATATTAATAGCAATTTAAAGATGTGGTAGCATTGGATCTGGACGGGAAGGATAACGCTGAGAGTTTTTGCAGGTTCGTGGATCTGAGTATCGCGAAACACAATTTCGGGTGTCATATCGTTACAGCCCTAACGTTAAGTTCTAATTCTGTATTGTAAATTTGGTGTAGGAGTAATATAACACATTACAATTCCGAGACAGTAATATTGTAAGGTAATGAATTACTTGAAATAACATTAAAAAGTAATATATTGTATTATAATGTATTACAGTTTGGAAGTAACACTGATAGCATCTCCATAAACATCTACACTTGATTGGGTTGATTTCAATCTGTGCTGATTGATAAAATCACAGCCTGTTCTGGGAAACATTCATCTCCTTTGAACATGCAATCGCTATGATTTCATTAATTGTATGGAGCATCTCCTGCAGAGCTTTTTTTTTTGTACATTTTCACCCTCTTCAAGGTTAATGTATTGTACGCTATAACTCACCACCTTCCAACCCTTCATTCTAGTGCCTCTAGTTAAGGTCTACATTCCTGCTGGGATGTTTACCTCCAGACTTCTCTCAGACGTCCTGTCTTCTCTCCCCTCCACTCCCCTCCTCCTGGTTGTGGCGGTCTCTGGCAGCGCCTGCTGGATTCCTGCATGTCTATCACTCTAATCAGGCGGCCAGACTCATTACAGAGTCCACTTAGTCAAGCATCGCCAAAAAGAGAACTTTCCTGCTGTCTAACAGGGGAGGGCTATTTTCTTTTCATTTGGATGTGGTGCAGCAGTCTAGTTCGACAGACTTGCTTTCTACAGGTTTTAAGAGTGTTCTATATGAAAGTTTACTTCATTAAGAGACCATAAGGGGGCAAACTTGCCCTCTCTCTCTCTCTCTGCCATGCCGGAGCCACTGTCTAGCCCAAGGTGATGAGCGTGGGCAGAAGACGTTGCAGAACAATTTCAAAGCAGCGTTGTACCCAACTGTCATAATAATGTGCAGTAACCTAGTTTGAATCTCTGATTTTTGATGTTTATGAACATCTTTTTGTGTGGGTTGAATCGATTTTGAAACACATTAAGAGGGAAAAGAAAATGCCAGTTATGGAGAGGAGAAATGGAAGCTGTTCAATTGATGGCCAGGATTTCATTGATTTTCCATAAATGATTGATATATTCCATCAGTGTTTGAACTATATAGTAAAAGTTACAGTGGGGTCCTAAATTAGCTGTGAAAAGTCTTTTATCATGCATAATTTTCTAGTTTAATGCTACATTTATTCAATTTATATTGTACTGATTTTATGCGCTCAAAATTGCACTTGAGCTGCATGAACTCCACAAGTAAAATCTGATGATAATGTAATCCAGCATAATTTGAGAATTGAAGTGTTTTTAATTAAGGAAATTATATCTGGTCACATCATAATTGGTCTAAGAATAGTGGAGAATCTATAATTTTATTTTACATTTTAATTATTAATACTTTTACTTTTTGTATGAGGAAAAAATATATATATTTTTTTATTTACATGACAAAAAATTCAATGTAATCTCAGAGTTTTGGACCCTACTGATGGGCCGTATTTTGGGGGCTACATTAAAGGTACGTTAATGTAAAATAATACAAACTTTTTTATAATAGTTTTTTTATATTTTTTATAAATTTTTATAATTTTTTATATTTTTTTATAATAATACAATCTTTTTTAGATTTCATGCTTGCATTTGGGTGCTTGATACAACTTTTTTAATGTTAAAATGTATATAAATTTGTATATTTGACACATTAATTAAAAGCATAAACATTGCAGTCTCCCAATTAACATAAGCTCAAAAAACCATGTAATTATTATTAAAAAATTCTTTGTAAAACAGTTTTAGAATTTAGTAATTGACATTGCAGGATATGACAACTACCCATTTGCATATGGAACATAAAGTACATTAAGTTAATTGATAAATGAATACGTTGGCCATTATGTGGCTACCAATCATTTTCTAGCATTTATCATCACTTTAAAAGGGATTTCACACTTGCATAACAGCTTGTTGCAAAGCCAGCTTCGGTTATTGAAGCTTCAAACTAACAATAATTGCCAGTAATCGCCATAAAGGGAACGCGCATGTTTTTCACACCAGGCTGGTGTGTTCCCGCACCACAGCACCCTAATGAATAATGAAACGGCACAATTTGCTAATGTGTTGCTGAACGCCTGCACCATATGAAAGCCGGTTGACACCTAGACATACATATAAAATGGCTGCGCAGGCCATGAATTTCAGCAGTCACTTAATATTGCTGCCACAAGGGCTGCGAGCTGCCAGGACTGGGCTGCCAGGGGCATCACCACAGCCCCCTCTCCCCCCAGACCAGAAGCGAGATCTGGGTTATGAATGCTAGCATTGCTCCCCTAATTGGGCCTGGGAGAGGTTTAACAACCATGCTACAGTTTACTCTACTGACAAATAGAAAAATAAAGGCCTTGTTCAAATTAGCACAGTGAAGTGAGAAGTTCTAGAAGCCCTTGACTGTCTTGGCTGTCAGCTCCGTGCTTGCCTAGCTTAATCTACAGAAAGAGGTTATTTGAGTTCAGTTCAAGCTATTCGCTTCATTCATTACGTCCAGAGGTGAAAACAGACTTCGGCTTCAGCCGAGTACGATCCTTTAAGCTCGCATGAGCAGGGTCAAGAAGCAGAAGACTCCAGATAAACCAGCCGTCCATAATGATGCTCTGGCTGCAAAGCAATTAGCATTTAAACGCCCTTGCATTCACTATGCATCTGGACTGAGCTGTATCTAAATCAGTCAAAGTGAATTATTGATTACAGTAATTTGAGGTCACACACCTTCAGCTTCCTCCTGGGCTGCAATTAAAGCCACGCTCACACTTACTAATTTGTCCAATTAGCGTGCTACCAAACACCATGCAGGTTCCTTGATCTGTATTGAGTTGTTTTTTTTTTTCTCAACATGTCACGAAAAACATATTTATTCATGCAGATGCTTTTACCCAAATTGACTTGCAAATGAGGAATAGAACAACACAAGTGATTCATCCTAAACAATCCTACAGCATTGCATTTCCTGTTGGCTGGCTCATGATTTGTTTGGGGACAAATAGTTTTGACAGTACAGTGACATTACTAATAGTTTACTTACTACAGGAACGCGATTCTTTTCTTACAAATAGTGATAGTTGTTTGTCACTCTGTGAACTGAGGTATGCAATCAAATGTGCAATGCTAAATGTTTCTCGCTCATATAATGGAAAGTCAGATTTATTTGAATGAATCTGTGCTTTAGAATTGTACTGATCATTATATAAGTGAGTGGTCTTTTTAAAAAATATATAGTAAAAGCAGTTTTTCCAGTCTTCTCTGACACATGACCCTTCATAAATCTTTCTAATATGCTGATTTGGTGAAAAAATGTATTATTATCAATGCTGCTTAATATTTTGTGAAAACGAGCATTCTTTAGGATTCTTTGTTGAACAGAGTGTTCAAAAAAAGAACAGCATTTATCTGAAATAGAAATGACGTAAAAATCGTCATTTTGCGTCATAATAAGCAGGAAGTAAAACACTTAAATCCTTATTCCTTCCATCTCAGGGGAAAATAAGGGAATAAACCATGACCATTCAAAAATATGACTGGGTTTCTAAAGATACAAAGCTTAATGCAAATGGGTGAAGTGTCCCTTTAATTTCATGAGTTTGGAGAACTAATATAGGCATCCAGGATTTTTTCAGATGTAGATGAATTAAAAAAACGAGCAAACGGGCACATTGAGTGGTTCCGGGCTATAACATATTTATTAAAAGAAATAATCTTATGTTTAGACAGAAAAAAAGCCATATGATACGATCAAATCAAGTGTGACCCCTTGTTTATGAGTAGAACCAAGAACAGACTGTGTAAGATTAAAAGAGTCAATAGTTTGTAAGAATTGTTTGACCATAGGTTTAGAAGGACAACATGTATATTAAAATTGCCCAGTATCAAAATCCTATCTGCATTTGGCACAACAGAAGATAAAAAACTGAAAATTCACTTATAAAATCCTTATTATACTTTGGAGGTCTGCAAACTAATATACAGTACATAAAAATGAATTACAGCCATCTTTCTTTAATAGCTTTTCCATTTAAAACTGGAAACAGTCCACAGAACTGTTTTTCAGTTTTCAGGCACAGCTAATTTATCAGCTGACCATATTGTATTAAAAAATGTATAGTCTTTAGGACAAACTTCAGTGAGTGGACCAAGTTCACCGGCATTTTGCCACATTGAATATACTTTGTCTTCAAATGTCTTCACTTTTGATCAATTTGATGTTTTGAAGAAACAACATAATATAATTTTACTGACCCTAAACTTTTGAACCGTAGTAAATGTATATTATGTTTATATTTAAAAAAATGTATTTACATATTCAATATTAGCTCGTAGTGTAGCAAATTATTTCAAAAGAGTAGCTTTTACTGTAGCTTCAGAATCTTGTAGCTGGAGAAGCAACAGTTTCCATCACATTTTGTTCTCAATGCTCATGTGAAAATCAACTGCGATGCACCAGTGGAGAGATTTACTATGCTTGTTTGATATTGTGGAAAGGAGAATTTCTGTGCTTTTTATTTGACATGTTTATGAAGGGAAATGGTCAAAGCCATCTATCTCGGTCCGGAGTCTTCACTTGTAAGCTCACAAGACCAGATGTGTGTCCATCCAAGCAGATATTTCAGGCTGGTGAATGCTTCCGTTTCCTGTCTGTCAGTGTGTGAGATTCTAATGTGAGAGTGTTTGCTCCCAGCATTTATCTGTCTACCGTATGCACAGCTGCGACCTGTTTTTCTGCTGTGTGCCAGGATAGTGGAGGTGTCAGTTTTAGTACGAGCTTTTAGACTCTTGGTTTATAGCTGATGCCTCCTGAATAAATGTGTAGAGGTGTAATTCGAACTTTTACACATTATATGAATGAATGAACTCTGTTTGTGCTGATTTGATGCTGTTAGTGATTTGAAGTTTCGTTCAATCTTCAGACTTGTCACTTGTTTGTTGACACTCGACACTTGGTTGTTTACATCTGAGTTTATAATTCGAATGTCTTGTTTTCTTTAGAGGTGAATTATCCATTCTCGATTTCAGTATAAAGGTCACGTAATGGCGTTCAGAAAACCCACATTTACATTCTTTTAACATTGAAAAATGCACATACAGTAATCATTACCAGCCTTGAAATAGAAACCGTTTCTAAAATACTGTCCCTGTCTATCATCACGTTTCACTAACGTGGCTGGTTAGGACAAAAACTCGGATTAACATGGGAAAGATACCTTTTATCATGTGATGTGGATGTGTTTTGTAACAAACTTTTATTAGAGCAGTGCACCTTGAATGTCTGTTCTGCATCAGACAGAAAGACAAAAGCAGTGTATTGTCTTGGTCTCTGTTCATGTTTTAAAGCAATTAAAGCCTTTCCAGGCTCATTTTACTCCCACAGATTGACAGCTGTCGGCCCTGAACTGTTGTATTAGCCCAGAAGGTCTACTGACATTAAAAAAAACAGGCGCAGACAGGAGCAGCCCTGTGTCGCGTTCCCGATCGAGCTGCTTGAGTGTGACATTTCACCAAAATCAACAAGCTGTCGATAGCAATTTTCTCGATTAGAAATCTCAAAGCGCAGGTCTGCTGGCATTTGCTGCTCTTGGACATTTTCACACAGTTCAAGATTGTTCTGTCATTTTTACTGGGTTTTGTTTGATCTGGTTGTTCAAGTCAAAAACATGGCCTTGCTGAGTAAGATTAAAGGCCCTTTATGGCAAGTCCATAGAAAACAATATGAGATGAGAGGGAAACATATATTTCAATGCTTTTGCATTCTTACGCTAAAAAAAAACCTTCGCTCGCAAATCCTTTGCGTTCCCTCGTAAAAACTTGTGATTGCAAGCATATTGAGTTAAGGACCCATCAGCCTGCGCCATATAGATTTTCATGTGTTGTTTAGGAGGAAAAGGTTAAACATCTAACCTGCCAGAATGGGTAGTTTGTTATGGAATTGTCTGAGAATTGGATGTCAGTTTGTTTCACACAATTACACTCTTAATGAGCATAGTCATTTATCTCCAGCAGATCTCATCAAGACTCTATGCAAGCAGAAAAGACACATTCATGTGGGACACTCAGTCCCTCTTGGGTATTTTCACGACTCTTCGCGCTATGAGCTTTGTTAGGAAATATGATTTCAGTCACAGACGCTGCTGTGTTTGGAATAGAACATCATGTACCACACACTGTGGCAAATGTGTCATCCTCAAAATGGATTCAGCTTGTTTTGAACATCACAGTTACGTGAGTCACATCATATTTGGCAAAGGAGGTTCAAGGCTATCTAAAGGATACCTCTAAATTCAACCCAAACTCAAAATAATACAACACAAAATTAACCATTGGTCTAATAACACATTGGTATCTAGTCAACCGTTCTCTGAGATTTGTTTTCATGATAATCGAATGTATCAAAGTAGTTTATCTCTAACGTTAGTATATAGGGAATAGAGTAATGAAAAATAAAAATCGCTATTTAATACCACTAACAAGGCTCAAAATAGTGCCACACTAACACAGTAGCATAATGAGGGTCCCTACATGCAAACCGAAGCATTGAGAACTTTCGTTAATGCAATTATCTAATCAACCAATCACATGGCAGATGCTTCAGTGTTTTTAGGGGTGTGGTCCTGCTCAAGATAATCTCCTGACTGAATGTCAGAATTGGAAAGAAAAAAAGAAGAAAGGTGATTTAAGCAATTTTGAGCATGGCATGGTTGTTGCTGCCAGATGGGCTGGTCTGAGTATTTCACAATCTGCTCAGTTACTGGGATTTTCACGCACAACCATTTCTAAGGTTTACAAAGAATGGTGTGAAAAGGGAAAAACATCCAGTATGCGGCAGTCCTGTGGGCGAAAATGCCTTGTTGATGCTAGAGGTCAGAGGAGAATGGAGATTCAAGCTGATAGAAGAGCAACTTTGACTGAAATAACCACTCGTTACAACCGAGGTATGCAGCAAAGCATTTGTGAAGCCACAACACACACAACCTTGAGGCAGATGGACTACAACAGCAGAAGACACCATTGGGTACCACTCATCTCCACTACAAATAGGAAAAAGAGGCTACAATTTGCAAGAGCTCACCAAAATTGGACAGTTGAAGACTGGAAAAATGTTGCCTGGTGTGAGTCTTGCTCATTGATTTGCATGAATGACAGAAAAACCTCTTGCCCTCCCTTTCCACAGACTTTGCAGACTAAAACAAATATAATTCATGCATTTCCATGTAATTAGATTTCACAAACGTAATTCCGATCGATTCCAGCTCACTTGTCACATTGTTCGTGGTTTGACTGGTCAAGATTTTTTTTCAAAGATGGCTCCTGCCTGGATACCTGAAGTCGACTGTTTTTATAAAATATTTCCTTAATAAAATCTGTACACTTACAAAGTTCTCAATGTTTTGGTTTGCATGCAGGGACCCTCATTATGCTACTGTGTTGGTGTGGGGCTACTTCGAGCCGTGTTTGTGGTATTAACTAGCGATTTTTATTTTTCATTACTCTATGCCCTATATACTAGATTTATAAGCTAAACAGTTTTTAGAGATAAAACTCTTTATATTCGATTATCATGAAAACAAATCAAGTACCAATGTTAGCAGTATTATTAGACCAAACACTCTTAGAAGGAATGGTTCTATTTAGAACCAGAAATGGTTCCATCCCCCGCTTCATATATGGAACTCCAAAATGGTTCTATATAGAACCATTTTTTTGGTGAAAGGTTCTATTGGCCAAGTATGGAACCCCAGGGTTCTATATATAACCCAGAGAAACCCTTTTTTAAGAGTGTATCAAACCTTTTAGGGGTTCCAAATATGTAGCGCTGATAGAACCTTTTAAGGTTCTATATAGAACCTTTTCTTCTAAGAGTGAAGGTTCATTTTAGGCCTGAGTTGTCCCTTAACATTTTGCCACTTTTAAACTGGAGAGCTGTCCTGGTTTTGTAGTATTTGTTGTGCAGGTATTGAGTATTTTTAATAATTGCTGGCAAAAGCACATCATTTCAGGAATTTGTTCTCAGGCTCTCCAGGTCTACAGATAATTATTTCATTTTTGCTAATTTATTTTGTTTGGCTTAAAGGCTGATTGCCTTGCGCTCCTGTTTCCGCTAATTAAGTACTCATTTTTTGAGAATTAACTTTGAATTAACTTTTTAAGAACAAATTATGCATTTAAACCTGAAATGAAGAAGCAAAGTCTCCCCTCTGTGATTGAGAGTATTCATCTTCAATTTTACTTTTTTACAATTTCTGGGTATAGAACACCATTTACCTCACACTTCCCCCCAGCACCCAATAGTTTACTATTTAATTTTAAAACTTGACATATTCGTGCGAATATTAATTCTCTCTAAACTCCTCAGAAATGTCAACAAATCCACAGGTGTCATGATGGTTTCAGTTTTAATCCTGCCTAAAACGGCTCTCTCACAAACATTGAATATTTCAGCAATTTCGAGATTCAGAGGTGACTAAATGAGGTGATGGGTTGTTTGCTTTGTAATTAATTCCCATCTGTTTTATGAATTTATGCAGATTTGTGGATTTTTACCACACAACATGAATTTCATAATGTTCTCATCTATCTTTATATCATAAGCTCTTTATAAAAACCTGAAAACATAAGAATCGTAAACAGCTTTTATCTGCAGTTGGACTTGGTAAGTGAAACAAACGGTTTATACATTATTCCATTAAGTTCTCATATGTTTTGGTTTGTTTTTAGTGTTGTATTGGTGATTATTTGTACATCAAAAATGTTTGCCTCCCTTTTCTCCTCTGAAGAAACTCCCCTGCTGTGTTTATTATTACATAAAATGCCAAAGGCTTATGAAGAACATAAAGTACTGTACGCTGCAATAGGTCAAGCACGATTGTACAAATACAATTTGCTTTCTTCACCTGTAATAATACTTATGATACACTTTGCTTCAGCTGAGTTTCATGTATTGGTAGCTGATGTGGACAATGCATGACGTTTGATGTCAGATGAAAGAATATGCATATCTACAGAATAGGTCATTTTCAAAACAAATTTTTGAAAGTTGCTATGACAACAGTGAGGCTGCCATTCCCAACCGTGTGGACAGTTTCTGGTAACAGAAATGCTTTGGTGTCTGCATTGATTATACTGTAATTATAAAATTGAATATTTCTATTTGGCATTGTGTTAGTAGAGAGTGTTAATATCATTAACTCGCCTTACGTAAGCAACGAGGGGCCACACAATTTTACATCTGTTTTACGCATTGGTTTGTCTTCTGTGGAATTCTAGATCAGGCACTTTATTTCATGCATTTTTGTCGTGTTGCATTAATTTGACTTACGGTTAATACAATACTTAATACTTAGTAACATCTGATTGATTTTCTAAGCAAAATCCTAAAAAAAAGACATTCCCAATTTTTTTGGAAAAAGGTTTGAAATGTTTGACTTTTCAAATAGAATGCTTTATAATGGATAATTAATCTTATTATCAAGATTAATGTTAATATAAATAATGTTCAAAATTCTACCTTTTTGTTTATTTAATTTTGCAGAGTCTTGGAGCTACTGGCAGATACGAAACCCATAAAAAGTAAGTGGTTTATTTTAAATACTCTACCTTCCTAAAACTTGCCAGAAATGAAAAGGGAAACGATGAAGACAATGAACAGATGTTGAACTAATTATGGTTGGTGCTATCAAATATTATATTGTTAACAAACCCAGAAATATGATGGTGTTTCAGTGTATAGTGTAACTACAGATGCCTCATGAGCTTGATATGAACTCTTTTATTATTATTAAATATTATTATTATTATTACTTTTTTTTTTCAAGGCAATAAAAACTCCGTATTTCTGGTTTGTGCGGGTTCCTATTCAGAACTAAGATATCAGAAGGTCTTGTTATCTGTCCACTTTATAACTGCTATGCTTTGTGCTTCTTATCAATATGATATCCTTGGTGATTCAAACTACAATTTTTCATCCGAAACAAATGCACAGATGAGCTAGTTTCTAGGCTATAGGTTGTCCAATCATTATATCAATCCATGGGGGGTTTGTTAAGAGATAGACGCCATCACTCAGAAGCAGCCAATATCCGATTGTATGCTTTATTATTAGATAAAATGCATAATTTGCTCTTTTGGTCACATGCTTAGATGTACTTTTATGAAGGTTTGCTTTGTGACATCTCAACTTGACTTAATTATCTGCAACATTTAATGTTTGAAAATGTATTCATTCATCTGTTGCTGTTCATTTATGAGCAATGACAGCTCAAATGGTGAATGGTACCATATTGTGATACCAACGTCTCGACACAACAATACATTTCTACAACCAGAAGAGCCTCTTATGAGGTTTTTAAGTCAGTCAGTTTGTCAGTTTGTTTGAGTAAAAGTGTGTTTTCATGCACACTTCTAATAGGTGCAGAGGGAAACTGTTTCCCTCTGAATGCTTCTCTCTTGGTGAGAAACCGTGCTGCCTGCAGTCTGAATCAGTGGAGCCCATGCTATCCATTAAGAAATATGGCACTAGTTGTGTTGCCATGGAGATCAACTCAATTGAAGCTGCGTTTAAACCTCAGGAAGACATAATCGAGTGCTTTGTCTTTCATTCCAGAGATACGCACTGCAACAGTGTGGTGGTGGTGATATGTTGTTTTTCCAATTTAATAATTTAAATGATTTAAACTTTTTTATAAAGATACTTTTAGTTTATCTGATGTTGCAATATTCCATCATGTGCATTGTGCATGGCAGCAGTTGTAGTAGTGTAAAAATACAGAAAAGGCTGCAAGTTCTGATATTTATGTGATCGTTGACATAAAAAAAAGGAAAAATCTGTTATCTACTCATCCTCAAGTCTTTTCAAATCCAAAACCATTTGACTTGGTCAAGTGGTTTTGGACCAAGACACACACACACCCTTATGGATCGCAAAAGTAGTAGTTTAACAGAATGCTTGAGCTACTCTCTTCCATAAAATGAATGTGAATAGGGACTACAGACTGCCAAGCTTCAAAAAGCACCATAAAAGCCTCATAAAGTAGTCTACGCAACTTATGCAATTTATTTCTAGACTTCTGAAGCCACAGACTGAAAAGTCATTATTCAGTGGAAATCTAGCTTGACAGCTGTGGTCACCATTGACTTGCATTGCATGGACAAGAGCAGCTTGAACTCTTCTTGTGTTCCATGAAGAAAATACTGTCATACTGTTTTTTTAAAAAAAAAACATCGGAGCGAGTAAATACTGACTATTTAATTGCAATGCACATCATTATTTTCTTTCTTTAAAGTCCCCGTGAAATCAAAATTGAACCTATTTACTTTGTTAGCGCATATTACTAGTCTTGTGGTGAACAATTAATCCGTGCAAGTAAAAATATATTTAAAAAATGTTTTACCTTGGTAATCTTTAATCAAAATCTGAAAAGTTACTTCCGGTCTGGAACGGTTTCTTTTTCTGATGACGTAGGTTTCACAACTTGGGTGGGGAAACGCTTAACCACTCCCCTCAAACCGTTAGTTTGCTATGAGGGAGAGATGGAGAGGAGGAGCGCTAGAGTAAAACCCTGCCCTCTGTTCAATATTCCGTTTCACTTGGAAATACGTCACAGCACTGGAGAAAAATCGTTTGCAACTTCCGGTTCACGGGGACTTTAAAAATTCACTCGTCAAATTCTTCTCCCACTTGCAACATCTCTTTTCTTCTCTTCACCATGAGAATGAGACAAGCTGTTACGCACAAAATCGTATACAAATAGCAAATGACAACTCGATGATCAAATCATTTACAAAACGAAAATTTACGATTTACAAAATCAAGTCCTGCCCTAAATGTTTTTCTTGTTTGAGAAGTCGTTTCACTTGCATATACAACACAATTGCGAAGAAAAGACTATCGCAACTTTCGCGTTATGCCAACTTTAATACCAGTCTCGAACTGAGCCTGAAGTCTGTCATTATTTTGAACTTTATTTTGACCAAACATGAAAAAAAAAAAATCAACGTGATGTTTAGAATGCTTATGCATGAGCAGAGATCCAACATATAGCGCAGCTGCACCTCGGTTGAGCTGAGTTCGATTTCTGTCTCGACGTCCTTTGCTGATCCCATTTCCCCTCTCTCTGCCCTTGCTTTCCTTTCTGAACTAATCCAATAAAGGCATAAAAGGCCAAAAGTATAACTTAAAAAACGAACAGCAGATGGCTTCACAGACAAAAATAGTTTGAACGTCAGAATCGCCTATTGGATTCCTATGAACAATGATAACATCAGGATTGATTTGTGATATGCTTTCAAGCAGGATTGATTTGGCTCAGTTCTCACTGATTGATGTGATTGACCGCTCATGACACAGGAGACTGTAAAGTGACACTATATCGCTTTTGATGTCTGAATTTTGTGGCACAAAAAAAAAGAAGTCAGTTTTTTTCTCTGGATAAGTTGTACTTTCAACTGACACAGAATTCTCTGGATTATAGTTTCGGTATACTGTATATGCACTCATATAACCCAGATTTGGGTAAAATATGGACAAACCCAAACTTTGGGTTAAAAAATGTCATTTAAAATTTGAACCCAACTTGACCCAAATTTGGGTTGAAACAACCCAGCATCTTTTAGAGCGTGCTGAATGAGGTTGATTCACACCAGTCTGGGACACAGAAATCCATGTTGCCCACACATACAGGTAACACTCGAGTTTGAGGAGGGTTATGTAAAGATCTCTATAATGTTTATATAAGCTTTATATGACACTTGACTTTATTCTGAGTCCTTAATTGTGTGCCAATAGTTTAGTTGCAATAAAAAATCACAGTTGCAGTTTTATAAACTAAAGTTTTAGCGAATTGTGTTGCTTGTCAACTAGTGCCCAATTAGTGGGTGGCTTCAATTTGAAATTACTTTAAAGGGATCTGTCACACGTCGTCATTTATTCACTCTCGTCTCATGTCGTTCCAGAACTGATTATTTGGTTTCCAACCATCTTTTAATATATTTCATGTGCAGCAAAAGCAAGAAATGCAAACAGGTTTGAAGTTGGAACAACATGAGGGTGAGGGAATTATGAGAAATGGTGAGGGAATTTCGGGTTGACTATTCATTTAAAGTACTCAAGCATTCAAGCTAAACATTTGATTCGTATTACATTGCAATTGAACATCATTTGTTTATAAAATCTCACAACCAGTTCTGCTTCTTCACTCTCCAAGTTCCTGGAGCATGATTTTGGCTCTGTCTAGTATCCACTTCCCACTTTTTCTGTTCATTGGTGCTAGTAGCTGTTTCAAAACTAATCACCATCCTACATATGGTATGCTCTTGGCCCGAGGAATCGGCGAATGTTATCGTGGATTTGACTGGCAGTAAACAGAGGGTTTTTTTTAGTTTTTGAACGAAATGCTAATAGAAACCAAGCCTTCAAGCCCATGCCCCTGATGAGATGTGTGTCTCAGAGCAGTTGTAGTGGCCTTTGTTTTGCCTGCCATGCAAATGGAACACTTAGCCTTGAGCTGGAGAGAGGAGCTGCGCACAAAAGCCTGCTGAGAAGAGAATGCTTGCTCTTTCACGCCGTCGTGACTTGGTTTACTGTCTTCTGATTGGCTGCGTGCTCGCCCATCTCACAGCCCCCCTTCAGTACTGTAGGTTTCTTCTCGTCTTTCCGTGAGTCAAGAAATATCTGGAAGCAGCTGTAATGTGAGATGAAGATCAGGTTGGAGATGACATGATTTTAGAAGTGGTTTTGTGATAACTACTACTTAACGTGAAATACCATGATTACTCATCAAGATGTTTCTGCTTCAAGCAATAGAAACAGAGAAAAGGTGTCTTTTTTATCTCCTTTTGATATCCTCCATCTATATCACTGGTTCTACCTGTTTTCACACCCTCCTTTTGTATTTTTAGTCATCCTACACCTGTGCTTATAGAGTATACTATTACTAGCTGTCCTGGTTTCCTCATTGTTTCTTTCTAGTATTACTTTTGACTTCCTCTTGACTTTAGAAATAAACTAAGCCTTTTTTAATGCAGCCACTACATGTTGACAGAGTTATTTGTCTTGCTTTTTTAAATTTGTTTCTTTTTCCCAATGCTGCCAAACATGATAAATTGAGTTTATAAAGCATAATGTTGCAAGGAGGAATTTCTGCAATAGCACTGCACAAAAGTACTGTAGCAGTAAAGCTCAAGAAATACTAATTAATTCATTTATTTACTTTGCCATGGGCTGAGTTGGTCCACAATGATGCTGTATTGTTTTTTTCCTAATACCCTTTCAATGATTTTTACTGATAGGAACCGATGGCATGGACGTCTCGCTGTACCATTAGTGTCAGTTCTTATTAAGCCTGTGGCCCCCTGATTGCTCACATGCAAGACGATGAGAGCTTTGCCTTTAAGCTGCAGCCATGGAAACATCTATACACTCACCTCAATGATTATTAGGAACTCCATACAAATGCTGTGTTTGACCCCCTTTCGCCTTCAGAACTGCCTTAATTCTACGTGGCATTGATTCAACAAGGTGCTGAAAGCATTCTTTAGAAATGTTGGCCAGTATTGATAGGATAGCATCTTGCAGTTGATGGAGATTTGTGGGATGCACATCCAGGGCACGAAGCTCCCGTTCCACCACATCCCAAAGATGCTCTATTGGGTTGAGATCTGGTGACTGTGGGGGCTATTTTAGTACAGTGAACTCATTGTCATGTTCAAGAAACCAATTTGAAATGATTCAAGCTTTGTGACATGGTACATTATCCTGCTGGAAGTAGCCATCGGAGGATGGGTACATGGTGGCCATAAAGGGATGGACATGGCCAATTGGCACTAAGGTGCCTAAAGTGTGCCAAGAAAACATCCCCCACACCATTACACCACCACCACCAGCCTGCACAGTGGTAACAAGGCATGATGGATCCATGTTCTCATTCTGTTTACGCCAAATTCTGACTGACCATCTGAATGTCTCAACAGAAATCGAGACTCATCAGACCAGGCAACATTTTTCCAGTCTTCAACTGTCCAATTTTGGTGAGCTCTTGCAAATTGTAGCCTCTTTTTTTTTATTTGTAGTGGAGATGAGTGGTACCCAGTGGGGTCTTCTGCTGTTGTAGTCCATCTGCCTCAAGGTTGTGCGTGTTGTGGCTTCACAAATGCTTTGCTGCATACCTCGGTTGTAACGAGTGGTTATTTCAGTCAAAGTTGCTCTTCTATCAGCTTGAATCAGTCGGCCCATTCTCCTCTGACCTCTAGCATCAACAAGACATTTTCGCCCACAGGACTGCCGCATACTGGATGGTTTTCCCTTTTTACACCATTCTTTGTAAACCCTAGAAATGTTTGTGACATTCAGTTTGGAGTTCAGGAGATTGTCCTGACCAGGACCACAACCCTAAATGCATTGAAGTAACTGCCATGTGACTGGTTGATTAGATAATTTGAGAAATTGAACAGGTGTTCTTAATAATCCCTTAGGTGAGTGTATTTACATCAGTGTTCAAATTTGGTTATTAATTTGTTTATGTCTTCATTCACATATGTGGCATTTGATTGTATCAGGAAAAGAGAAATATTGTAGACACAGCATTTCATGATGATTTCAATTTATTTTGTGTCTAAAAATGAGCATGAAATATTAACGTTGTTCATTAGGCACTAAGGTAACTTTTTTTTGTATCCGATTAGCACAACTTAATAAAATAATCAGTTGTTTTGGAGAGAGAGGTTGAAGAACTAAGTAAATTGTAGCATCTGTGGCCGCATGTCACATGTTTTATGTTAGATGATAAATAGAAGCTGACTTAATGTTGGCATATGGGTAATTTTATAATTGCCAGTACATTTGATGTCCCATTTTTTCTGCTTTTTCCAGTTATTTTTTAAATATTTTATTAATATGTTACTCATTGTCATGGGTCGCAAGATGTTAAAGTAACTATAATTATATTTCCTCTAAAAAGTGTCTTAAAATCATTAGTCAGTGTATTATTTTATAATGTATCATTGTGTAATAAAAATATGTTATTTTACTTTTCTTTTGGTAATATTTCATTTATTTATAAAGTTATAAAGAAAGATATAAAGTTGTTTTCGTTAAGTAAAAAAAAGGAAGTAATTTGTGTTTGGCAAGCACTGAATTATTCAAATTTAATATGTTTCCAATAAGATACTAGAAAACTGAATTTCTTTTAGTTCTGTTTTCTTTAACTTTATGCCATGCAAAATGTATCTCCATTTATATAACCCTTTTCTATCATTTTCTAACTATTTCTTTGAGTTCTCTTTCCCTTCTTAGAATTAACACGGGACTGCATTTATGAGGTTACACTGTTTTGTCTCTCAGCTTTTAGTCCATGTGGTCATGAATCATCTTCTCTTATTTCCTTAAATTTGTCTTTATCTCCAGCTGGAATAGTTGGGTAACATACAACATCCCTCAACGAGGGGATTTATCACCATCGTTCTACAGCTATGGCCATTAGCACTTTTGTGTTGTGAACATTTTGCATGAAAAAAAAAACAAAAAACAAATGGTCTGAGCTATTCTCTGATAAATTAAAGCATTCACTAATGTGCAAGTAGGTGGAGAGATAATAAGGCATATTAGTATAATATTCATTTTTCCCAAGGGGCCCAATTCACACCATGTCACGACTGTGGACATAGAGTAGAATTACAATGAATCTGAACACATCCTCTCACAGTAAAACTTGTTTTTTTTGTAGTTTTATTCAAATGTCATCTTCAAAAGCTAATATTACTTCTAAAACACTTCGAAGAAAACCTCAGCCAGTTAATGGAACTGTAATTTTCCATTGGCCATAGGAGACAATAAAAATCAGGACATGCTTTTGTGCACGAGGGCACTAAACACACAGTCAAGCATTCCAGCTATTAAGTCAGTATTAATGGGTTAAAAGCATTTCATGCTGTGATTGAGCACTCATTATCAATATTGCTTTAAAACCTAAGGGTCTTTACAAATACATAGACAAACACATTTTTTCCCGTTCTGATCATTATTATAACAACATCGACAACAAGGCGAAACCAGGACATCTTCAAGTTTGAATATGCTCCAGTTAAGTTGAGCATTATGTATTTTTTCCCTCTAGGACTGTAGTGCATCTTATATTAAAGACTTCGACTAGCCACAACTAAGTTTTTATCAGATTTGTGATTCATGTTTATTGGCTCTGTTCCAAAACCCATTGAACTGCCTCATTGCTGCCTACATGGGAACTTAAAGGAGCATTTCACCTCATACCTCATAAGTGGCTGATTTGGAACATTCTACATGTAGCTTTTTTATAGAATTATATAAGAGAGGTAAATAAAATGTAAAAACTTTACAATAAGCTTTCATAGTTAACTACTTTATTTAAAATAGCCTAAGAATAAACAATAATTCTACAGCATGTATTTATCGTAATGTTAATTTCATTATTAAAATCAAATGTTGTATTTGTTAACATTTTTTAATGAACTATCAACTGACATGAACAAAAAATGAACAGCTGGATTTTAACATTAACAAAGATTAATAAATACTGTAAGCTCGTTGTTAGTTCATGTTACTTAATACATTAACAAATTAACAAATGAGACTTTATTATTAAGTGTTACTAATAAAATGAGCATTTTTATAATGTTGAAATTAAATATTAAAGTATTTATAATTTATATAAGTAACATTTATTTAATTGAAGCTGTGTTTAATGCTGGCATATTGAGTGGCTTTAATAAAGAACACAACGCTAAATCTCAAAGCCAAATACTGTTACCGCCATTTTCAACTTACATTTTTCCATTACCTTTTTATTTATGTTTTTTTTTACAAACTTAAAAGTAAAAGTGTATTTATAACTGTTAATAGTCGATGCAGTCTTGGTAGTCGGCTCGGTTTAGGTATGGGGGTCTATGACCTGTGGATCCATCTTTTGTTTCCAAGAATCTGATGAAAAACTCAGTGGTGGCTAGTTGAGCTCAATAACAAATGCACCCAGAGGGGAAGAAACATAATCTTTATAATTATGCTGCCTACCCTTTGGAACAGCCCTCATGTGCTGTGTAGGTAGACAACTAACTGGGGCTTGAAATAACAAATGGGTGTCGAATCACCTGTGGATCCATCTCATGTCCACTCCTGATTGTCAGAACGGCAGAGTGTGGTGGTGTTGAGAGATTAGATGCTTGTTTCTGCTGATAAGAAGGAGAATGAAACAACTGGAGTGATTATGAGAAAATAACAACAGGTCCCCCCCCCCCCCTCAACATCTCTCGCACAGTGTGCTTTGGGCATGCTCAGTGGAATCTCGCTTTAAACGCCCGTGCGCTTTTGTTGTCTGTGTCGCTCATCCTAGTGCCTGCAGAATGCCCCTCTCTCCACCTCCCTTTCTCTCTTTCTCCCTCCCCCCCTCCATCTCCTCTCCTCTTTCCTCTCACCGCACATTAGCCTGCCAACACCGCGGCGAGATGCGCGTGAAGAGGAGAGCTCCGGTGAACACCTGGTACTCCGGGCAACTCCAGAGCATGGGTGTCTGTTTTGATCTTTTCCCTCTTCCCGTGCCCTGAAAGCGACTCTTTCCCACATCTTACTGGACTTTCTGTCATCAGATCTGAGAGTAGGATCTCCCGACTGGCTCAGAGACTCAACCAGAGGCAGAGCGATGCTGCCTTGATTAAGGATTTCAGACCCCTCTTGCTGCTCTCAAGCTCTCCAGGGAGCTCCCAGAGTCTGGACAGGTGAGTTCAGCATCTCTTTCGCTCTCACTGTACTCTCGTCCATCTCTCACCAAGTGTACTCACAGTACGATTCCTCACTCCAGTGTTGCTAAAATTATCCATCACCCCCCTGCTGTTTCCCACAGGTGTTCCTCAGTCATAGTGGCAGCAGCCTTTTCCCTTTTTTTTAATGGCTTAATTGGATTCAAGGCATAACACTAGCGCACCGCTCCGATTCGACCACTCACTTTGCTTGCTCAATTACTCACTGGTGTCAGAGGCTTCACTCTAGCACCGCAGAGTGCGTTATTATTAGTGCTATGAGTGGGTGTTTGCACGCTCCAAACAGTGCACAAGGAGAACAAAAAAACAGGACACTGCCTTAATGTCATGTCTGACAGGATTATAGACCGCTGTGATGAGAAATACCACATAGATGCCCTACGGTTCCACAGCTTTTAAGGAGAATGTCAATTAAGGACAATTTTGATGTTTGCTCTTTTTTTTTTTTTTTTTTTTTTGAAGAATACAGGCAAATATTCTCATATTTGTTTTCACACATCAACAAAATTTTTGTGCACTCATGCCCTTGTTCAGCATGTTCAGACAGTGTGTACTCGTGCCAGATGCTTTGACAAATTTGAGAGATATTTTTTAGGAATTTATATGAACTGAATGAGATTGATGAGTGATGAAGGTGCTACTTGTCTATTTGCGTCCTTTTTTGATGCTTCAAAACAACGATTAACTAAGGCTTTGCTCTTTTAAGGTGTGTTTTTCTTTTTATTAGGAAACTCAACAGCTACTATAAACTCATTGTCTGGGTTTACTTCTATTCTTGGCTCAGAATTAATTGAATTACTGCAGGATTTCATTGTACTATACGGACAGTGAGGATATCCTTGACAACTAGACTATGTTGATGTGGAGTGAGAGACAGTCTGCCTATCATTTTTCATAAAATTGTCTGCTACTGTTTAGGCGATATCTTTTTTTGATGTTGACTATTAATGGCTTGAAATTTATACTGTAATATTATTACAATTTAAAATAATCTGTTTTAATATAGCAGCCAGTCTTCAGTTTCACACGATCCTTCAGAAATCATTCTAATATGCTGATTTGCTGCTCAAAAAACATTTCCTAATATTATCAATGTTGAAAACTGTTGATAATATTTTTGTAGAAACTGATAACATTTTTTTTTTTGGGAAATCAAAGTTCAAAAGAACAGCATTTGAAATTATTTTGTAACATAAATGTCTGCCACTTTTAATTTAATGCATCCTGACCAGTCTGAACCCAAACGAGTGCAGATATCAAACAGGTTCATTTACATGTTACATATTTGCCTTTTTCGTTTAAAAATAAAATACCAGTTCATCAGTATGCAGTTATTTTCCAGGTAGCTTTTGCTTGAGCTGAAGCATTAATGACTATCCAGTGGCCATCTGTCCCTGACCCAATACTGACTCAGATATTAGTCATAAAGTGCATACCGAAACACATGCTAAGAATTTATTTCGAGTGCAGACTCTTAACAACACTGATGCAACAGGCATCACACCTAAATGTGTTTTGTCTGTTCTCTTTCCCTTCTCGACTCCACAGGAACTTCTCCATTACTATGACACAACAGATGCAGAACCTGCAGCTGACGCAGAATAAGAAGGGGGCAGGTCCTGCCTCCCCCAGCGCTGCCAAGCGTCTCTACCGCAACCTCTCGGAGAAGTTCAAAGGGAGCCACTCCTCCTTCGAAGATGCCTACTTTTTTGGCCGATCCGACCGTATCCGCAAAGTATCTGTGAGTATTTTAAAAAAATTAATTGAGATTATTTTATAAACTGTATCTCTGGCTATTTTTTGCAATTTTTTTTATTTTTTATCAGGGGCAATGCACAAAATACATCAATGTTGCGAAAATATGTTTTGTACTGTACCAGTTAGCCGAAGCAAATTTTCATCAGCAATCCCTGGGCAGGTGCACACAAATTTTACAACATTACATTACAAAACAACTATTAGGCTACATATAATATTAGTCCAACAATGGTCATCTAAAAACAATCAGATGTTCAAGATGAGAGAACTAATCAAAAGACCATCTCTGCCCATAATATATACACTAAATGTGCTGATGCTGACATAGCTGGTTATCAAGGATATATATATGTACATGTATATAAAGAAAAATGGTTCAGATCTATAGACAGCTTTAAACTGTGAGTTTATTCCAATATTTAATGATTTTAAATGTATAAGCTGTCTATGCAAAGGCGAAGGATCTTTTCAGGATAGCAAAATTTCTGTGAACAGTGGATCGGGATGTTCGGTTCGTTTGTTCCGAATAAAGTTTTATGATTTTTTTTCATTGAGGGTGGAGCAATATTATTAACAATTTTAAAAACAGTTCTCAAATTTGTAAATTGAATTAGGGAGTCAAAACTTAATACTTTGTACTGTATTTTAGTAAAATATTTCAATGATTATAGCGAGGGGCTTTTCTGTCAAGCACCTTTAACACCTGATTATAGACTGATCTGAGCGGTTTAAGTGTGGTCTCGTTGGCCTGAGACCAACAGGATAATCGATAAGTGATGTGAAAAGAAATCATGGCATTAAAATACATGAAAGTTGCCTCAATTCTCGGCATATTAAATGGAAATATTATATTTAATGGAGTTAGACATGTTTTTAAAACGTAACATTGATCTAGATATACACCTACAGTAAATATTTAGTCTCTTTCACAATGGTAATTTTTTGTCCATTAAAATAAATGTTAGGCATATCTTTAACTTTGTTTGACTTTGCGCAAAACTACAGTTTTTTAGCGTATTTAGAATTAAGCAAGAAGATTTTAGCCAATTACTTATTTTGTCCAAAGCTGGGGACAATTTAAGTACTTGGCTAAAATCTTCTTGCTTAACACTAAATACTCAAAAAACTCTTGAAATGTATTTCGCCAAGTTAATTCAGCTTAAAAAACCCTAATGCATATTATCAATAATTCTAATTTGTCTTGTAGTAAAAGGCTAACATTAGCCGACATAAACATTTATATGTAGAATCTTTTGATGTTAACATTCACTTGACCTTACGCATGACATGTTTTGAGCTGGAATGACATTTCGGGTGCTCGTGAGACCACCAGCGCGGTGATGTGCTCTCAGATCTTCCACAAATGTCACTGATTATATACAACTAGATCTAGCAATCATCTTGTTGACTCAAGTGCCCGAATACATCCCTCACCCTTGCTGCCTCTGTATGTTTTCACGCATGGATCAAACTCACAACTGACGAGGACAAGCTCTTATTATAATGTGTTGTTTTTGCCTAATATTTGCTTAAACTATCCCCATTTTATTTTTGACCTTTACTGCATTCTTTAAGGAACTAGAAATGTCTGTCCACCTTCTGGTGGATGCCTGGTTATCGATTTGTGCTGGTAATGGAAAGGCTGTAGGTCAAACCCATAAGCAGTTAAACACAGACAATCTGTGTCCTCGTTTTATGTTGTCTGTGCTGTTTGTAAGTGAAAATCTGTGTGTGTGTGTGTTTTCTCCAATCTCAGTTAACAGTAGTATGCAGAAAAATAGCTTGATTTTTCTGAAAACCATAAAAACGGCTATCTGGTGCATTGCAAAAAAATAAAACAAAATGTTCGAGCATCCTAATCAGTCTGTTTAACTCACTAAGAGACAGACAGGGGAGAATTCAAAATCTATTTGTAAAAGCAAATTCAGTGTCGGATGATCGATCGCCAGCTGATTTGGTACTCAAGAAACATTTCATATTATTATTAATAATGAAACCACAATACTTTTTTTCAGGATTCTTTGACGAATAGAAAGGTATAAAGAACAGCATTTATGTGAAAGGGAATTTTTGTGTGACAATGTAAAAGTATTTGATGTCACTTTTGACCTTGTGGGATTAATTGATTAATTTCTCCTCGCAGAACATTCAGAGCAGTGAGGCTCTGTTCGAGGCTGTTGAACAGCAGGACCTGGATGCTGTGCAGATCTTGCTGTTTCAGTACACAGCTGATGAACTGGACCTTAACACCCCTAACAGTGAAGGCCTGACACCTCTTGACATCTCCATCATGACCAACAACGTTCCCATAGCCAAGCTGTTGCTCAAAGCTGGAGGGAAGGAGAGCCCTCACTGTGAGTATGCATATTTACCAATGACAAGCATTAAACAGTCAATTTCCTCCATGTGTCTTAATACTGTAGCTTCTTGTGTCTGAAGTGTTTCCTTATTAAGGAGGCATTGAATGATTAGTTCCCCCTTCACACAGCGCGTTGATGGCGGGAAATTCCAGTTAAATTGCTAGAACGTCTTCTGTGTGAACGCAAACACGACCCGGGGTTGGGGATCTAGTAACATTGCCGTGTTCAGTCCCGGAACGCACGCTGTGTGAACAAAAGCCGTAATCAATGCCGTGTCGTAATGATGATGCTTAAGCCGGGATCGTTCGCCAGCATTTATGATCGAATCGGAGAAAAATGCGTGGCTCATGAGCAAACTTAAGACGCTGCTGAGACATTACATGTTACATCAATGTCACGTGTATTTATGGGATTTTTATGGGTTGTGTGTCATCCGGAAAATCACTGGCAGTGTGAATGAACCAAAATCAAACAAACCTGGGTCAAATCCCTGGTCACTTTATTCGTGTATTTTCCAGAATCTCTGTGTGAAAGGGGCTCTTGATAATTTACTCACCTCAATGCCATCCAAGATGTTCATGTCTTTCTTTCTTCAGTGGAAATGAAATTAAGTTTTTGGAGGAAAAACATTTCTGGATTTTTCTCCACACAATAGAGTTTGTGGTTAAGTATATAAATGTTTGTTTGTTTTTTTTAAATGACCAATTGTTTCGCTAGATAAGACCCTATTCCTCAGCTGTGATCGTGCAGAGCCCTTTGAAGCTCTTCAAAGCCCTTTGAAACTGCATTGATTTGGACTTCAACAATTTGGTTACCATTGAAGTCCATTGTGTGATGAAAAATCCTGAAATGTTTTCCTCCAAAAACTTAATTTCTTTTCTACTGAAGAAAGAAAGACATGAACATCTTGGATGGAATTTGAGGTGAGTAAATTATCAGGAAATTGTCATTTTAAGGTGAAGTTTTAAGTTGGATTGGAGTAAATCTTTTAATTAATCTAATCTATTAAATTTGACATGGTAAATGCCAAAAAGTCAGTACAGTTATTGTCCTCACCACACATTTTAATAAAAACAAAACATCTGAAAATGCTAGCATTTCATTAGTTGAATATTTATTTAGAATGTATTATTATTATTATACTTGAGGTTCTGTCCCAACATTATATGTATGTAAATATAAAACAACACTGATAACGAAAATGTTTTGTATTTGCAATTTGGTCTCTAAATAATTGTATTTAAAAAAAAAATGTTGGTACGGTACTGTACGGTACTGTATATATGCTATTATTTGTTTTGCCTGTCTGTCTTGTCCTCTGACCTAGTTTCTAGTTTGTTCGCTTGTTAGCTTTATTCAGTTCACCTGTTGTCCAATTAACTAACTCATTAGTTCCCTTTGTTTGGTCCATGCTTATAAGCCCTCAGTTCTCCTTTAGACTCATTAGTTCTCGTTTGTAGTAGTGTGGTTTTCTCCTGCGTTTATCCTGTTTCCTGAGAATTTGTGATTAAAATCTGTCTCCTGGAGTTATTCCTCGTCTCGTGAGAGTTTTTTATATCACGTTACGTAACAGAAGAATGAACTGAACCCGGTGAACTGCAGTTCAGCCTACACCATTGGCCCCGCTGAGGATGACAACGTTACCAGCCCCACTCCGAACACACGGCCAGAGTTCAACCATCCACCACCAGCAAACGACTGCACGGAGACGTTAGTGCTCACCGCAGACTGTGGGGACTGGCCTGCCGCGATGGACGAGCCCGAACCAGAAAAGAAATCGGAAGGGGTCATCACCCCAGAGCCCGCACGACAAATAGTGTCTGACCAGGTGCATGAACCGGCAACATCGTGCATAGCAGAGGGAGTATTAGTGGAGATTGATGGCTTGGAGGGAAGCCCCGCCCACAACCCCACTGCAGTGGATGCTATGGTTAGAATCTCTTGTGGTTATTTGAAGGAATAAATGGACAATTTCATTTAAGGGAGGATTTAATGTACTGATATGGGGAGATAAAACCTAATGTCCCTGAATCTGCAACGTTCCCTTTATATCCAGCGCCCCCTGTTTATTCTGAATGCCCACCAAACTATCCCCAGGCTCCGCCTCCAGCCTCTGTGCCCACCGCTCCACCACGGCCTGGTTCACCGGTTCTACCTCGAGCGCTCGTTGCCGCATTTCCACCTCCAGTGCAACCGTTTTGTGTGAGCTCTTCGGCTTATCTTCACTTGGGTCTCCATTGGTGGCTATATCTCCGTCGGTCATCCCCAGGATGCATTCCATCAAGTCATCTCCACCATTGCTCCTCCTGCTGGTCCCTGGCTAAACGTCTGGCTCATCCTGCTCCTGGTTTCCCCGTTTCTCCTCACACCATCCACTCCCTCCACGTGGCTGTTGAATACTTGAATCTGATTGGTTGATGAACGTTCTAAGGTGTAGAATTGTTTTCATGGAAACGGACAGTTAAAGTACTTCCAGGCAGGTTTTGACTGCATTACTGCATGTCCATATCACTTCACCAAATGATTTCAGTCATTTCAAAGGTCTTTAAAGCCTACAACAGCACAAAAATCAAAACCCACTAAGACACTGACCAAGCAAATAAATATAGTCAACAATAGGATAAAAAACGACAAATTATTTCCATGTTTTGTTGCCACAAAATTACGATTTGTTATGTGCGGAAATCATATACTCTTTATCGGGCTCTCTCTCTCTCACTCAAATGCACATAAATGTGTTGTCGGCGCTGCTCTGACCATTTAATCAGTAAAATAGTTCGGTAACTATATTAGCACTGTTCTTAAAGTAGAGATGCTACTGTCGAACACTGTTGAGAGACGCACACTAACTCAGGTAATTCACACATGCTTAATCCCTCTTTCTCTGTTTCTCTCTCTCTGCATTAGGCCGTGTGTCCACCAAAGCGTTTTTAGCCAGCTGAAAACGCTAGACACTCTGCTGAAGACGCCGTGCTTTGGGCGCTTGAGAGCGTTTTGGCAGCGCAGCGTTTTTTCCGTTGAGACGTTTCGTTACTATGAGACAGAATATCCGCTGCAGTTTGAATGTTGTGGCAGTTGGTCGGTGTGGTATTAGTCCCGCCCCTCCTCCACTGTGATTGGACGGCTGGGTAAAAAGTGATAGTGATGAGCGCTGCGTTTTATCCAAAGTTGAACATTTTCCAACTCCCAGCGACCAGTAAAAAACGCTGGGCGCTCGGCGCTTCAGCGTGAAAAAAACGCTCAGTGCCTCGGTACGCTCATGGCGTTTAAAAAACGCGCCGCTCCCATTGAAAACAATTGAAAACATACGCCAGGCCCGTGGAAAAACGCTTTGGTGGACACACGGCCTTAGTCTGCGATCAATGGCTCACCCCTCTGTTAGCTCTAAAATGACGTTTTAGAATTAGCAACGGAGGCATGGGTTAAGAAAGATGCGTAAGAAATTAGTCAGACACACAAAAACGGTTTAAGGACAAAAAGCAGATGCATTTCTTGAAATACAACACCTGAACAATGAGTTGTGATAACCGGAGTATAAGTGGAATAATAGACTTTGTAGATTGCTACTTCTTTTGACTTGGGTTACTTATGCTTTGCTTATCCTCACATCTTCATCCCTAAGGAATAAACGTGCATTCTATGTGGTTACTTCACCATCAAAAGGTTATTCTTGCGTCACTCCCTTCTGTTTAGCTCTGGCAACCAAAAGCAGATGCTCTGTAATTGGACAAGCTGTTTAGAATGAAGCTGAAGATAAACAGACGGAGCCAGTGTGAGTGTTTGACACTTTGCTTTGGGGCTCAAGTAATAATCGCCTTTAGGTACAAATACTAGAATAAACTTTTCCATGAAAGCTGCCATAAGCACTCATAATTCTGGTTTAAACATCTAATGACATCTGTCGTAACCACTAATGAGACAAAATATTACGTTCATGTGATATTTTGGAAATAACAATGTGGAGTCTCACATACTGTACTGTATAATGAAATCATCATTGACATCATTCATTCATTTTAAGCTTACCAAACTATTTTTTGGGATAAGCTGAATGCGGTTATCAGGTGTCTGCACCCATTGCCCTTGGATTAATCAATAGCATATTCAGTCCCTGAGTCAACTGTAGAACAGGTGTTTCTTACCTTGAACACTATGGAGAAAAAAAAGTCCCTCCAGTCCAGAGTACTCAGACAACATTTGGCTTTTTCATGATTGCACTGAGACCAAACAGGGAGCACTGTACTGCAGTCGGAGCGGGGCCGGGGTGGGCTAGACAGCACACGGCATCCCTCAGAAAAATCTTAACAAGGTTTGTCATTTAATAGTTTAACTTTTCCAATGATGCATGTAACGGGGGGCAATTATACTAAGTGATTTATTGTACCCGGGCTGCAGTAAAATTTCAAAACATTTCATCGTGGCACAATCCAATCCTTGTAAACAAACAGAAAATAAACATTGCCATATTTTCCCCTCCTGGGCTTTAGGCATTATATTTATGTCAGGCCAGAAGTGCCAAGTAAATCAATCAGCCAGACGCCTGACAGTTTGGAGGTCCGAACGAAGGCTTAAGTTAAAGCATGTTTATGGGCAGGGCTGGGGCCCGTAATGCCTAAATTTAGGGCCGTCCCAGAGCTCCGACAATGCCAACTGTGTGTGACAGCGCAATATCGCCCGACTCGCCCATTAATTTATAGTCTGTTCAATTAAACACGCATAGGAGCCAGATGTCAATCTTCAGAGCGCAGGAAATTGCACCTCAAGACTGCTAATATGGCTACCTTTTCCACTGCGCCGTGGACCCCCGTGTAAGAGCGTCTAAGTTAGGCCCCCTTTTTTCCGAGTTGACAACACACACTTTATCATCTCCCCCGGAGAGCTCCCGTCTCCAGAGGCTCGGGCTGGGCCAGTGAAAGAGGGTTTCTTCAGCCATATATTTATTTGTTTATTTTGCTGTCATGGTCTATGACTAAGGCTCTGAAAGAAAATGCAGCTGTATTCACGGCCTACGAGCAGGACTGGTCAGGCAGTATTCATTTTACCATGACAAATCTATACGGCCAAACACAGTCCTGTGTGTTCCAGACGACCGTCGAGTACATACATCCACACCTCTCCCCTCCACCCCACACGGCTGACTTCATTTGCCGCTATGCTGACACAAGCAGTGTGAGCCTGGAGATTTAATGGTAGTGTAATGGGCTTCCTGTCATTTCAATCATGACTTTTATTTTTGGTTTATGTAAGTTTGAGATACATTTGATCAGTCTGTTACTGCTGTCTTTTTTCACAGTGCAGTTTAGATCGTAAACAGTTTTGTAGATGAATGTACTTGAGGCCATCCAAAAGTAGGCAGTTGCGCACTGTACTACTTTTTTTTCATACAGTATTAACTGATATGTGCTTGATTTTGTTTTTTTCAGTTATAGAGAGCAGTATTACATTTCCAGAATTAAAAACCCCATTCAATGCCCCGTTCATAGATTTAGCCTTAAAATGATTCTTAGCAATAAAATATGAACCCTTCAGGACAAAGCTACCATAAATTCAGAGGTTGTTGAACACAATAGCCTTCTTTCAAAGAAATTCTGTGCTTTTGAACTTTCTTTTCAGCTAAGAATCCTGATAAAAGTGTACCACAAAAAATGTTAAGGAGCACAACTGCTTTCAGCATTGATAAAATTATTAAATGTTCAATTTATGAAGGCTTTATAAATGAATTTAAGTACATAGTACATTTTTTTTTTTTTTACATTTTGCTTCCAATTGAAGTTTGTAATGTTGTGATTCGTCTCTGAACTTTTAGGTTTGGTTCAAGGCAACTCCTTTTTGAAGAATATTTTTTACTTATACTTGTGGAAATTAACTGAAAAAGTTCTTCCAGAACTAAGAGTGCTGTAAAAGTTGGACGACCATTGTTGGATGTGAATGTGGATCTTGAATGTGTCAATTATTTTCATTTCACCTTCATTAACCTTTTTAATTTTCTAGACGAAACCAGTCTGAAATAAGACATTGTGACTTTACACCTCACCTTTAAATGTTTATCTACTTTCTAAAGAAAAAAGAAAAAAAAAATCACACTGATCGGAATAAATGAAAAGTCTCATTAACAGACCTCTCTGTGTTGTCTTCAGTTGTCAGTTTGGAAAGCAGAGATGCCCATCTCTCAGCGCTGGTGCAGGAAGCCCAAAGGAGAGCCAGCGAACTGTCCACCCAGGTAATGAGAGAGAGTCTCAGCCTGGAAACATCTGACAAGGAAAAACAGCTCAAAGCTTGGGAGTGGAGATGCAAACTCTACAAGCGCATGCGCACCGGATTCGAGCACGCACGTAAGTTTCTTCCAGTGCCTAACATTTCAAAAAAGGTCATTCATATGCTATGCTACAATGAAATACTCATCAAACTGGCCTTTAGTTTCAAACGGTCCTGTCTAATCTATCAGCATCTCAACCGAAAGGTAATCGATTCCCATATCGGCCCAACCTGTTCACTTTATTAGAATGATAAGACTCTGCAAGCAAGGCACTATGATTATTTGGTCCACAGATATTAATCTCAGGTTGACTGTCCTGAAATGACTGCAAACACACACAATAGTGTCCCTCTTACCCTCCTGTTATATTGATTACTTGATATATCAGGCATTACGATGGCTTCTCTTTGTAAACAACCTCAAGTGAAGGCAGCCGTAATAAATCAACGATGTTTGGCCGCAGACGCTCTTATAGATTGCAGAGAAACTCTCACAGGTATCTATGAAAAGATTTCAGGAAACACAAGGGCACATTAGCTGTGCTGTGTGCTTTGAGTTACAAGTACAAACGAAGGTGCTAACAAGGAGATCAAGGCACATAAAACCTGCTAGTACATAAATAGAAATAAAAAATCTGCCAAATGACAGCTATCGATTCATGTCTGTAGGTTTATTAAATTTGTGTAATTTTTTGTGAATATATACAACATGTTACAATATATACATCCCATGACCTTGATTGTCTTGTTATCCAGTACAAATATCTAATAAATATTAATATTAATTTAATTAAAAAGAAACAAAATGACGATATTATGTCAAAAAGATTTTTTTTTACCCCATTAGCAGATATTTGTTCTTGTGATAAGCATAAACTTACATTATTGTAGGCAAAACAATTTTTTTACAAATTTTACAGAAATTTTGCCATTTTGCTTCTTAAGTAAATATATCTTGATTCATGAATGTTTAGATATCTGTATTGGAAAACAAGACACAAATACTGAGTGAATGTGAGGTCACATTACATTTCGACACAATATTTCATGCAAAAAAAGGTCTGTTGTCTATTATCAATAGTGTAGGGATGTACAAAGCACAGCTCACACAGCTCATACAGAAAGTACCGCCCCAAATACATGCCATTGATTGAGCTGGTGTTGCTGAGCGAGGGGAGAGATGCTCAAACAAAGCAGAACATGTTTTGATGTTAGCACATTTTACACTTGTTTTATTTGCTATGTGCAACGTGCTATGTGACCTTTGACATGGCTCTTTCAGGACCACCGGAGGCTCCGTTGACAGTGTGTCTGAGTGTGACCGGCAGCACATCTCTCACTGTTAGCTTTCAGGAACCTGCCAGCATGAACTCTGCTGTGGTGACCAAATACAAAGGTCAGTGCAGACTTGATGTGCATTTGTCTGTATTACATACACATACACATTGAGAAAGGCGTTTTATTTTATAGATTTTTCTCAGTTTTTTTTTTTTTTAATTATTACATTATGCAACACAAAATACCACAATTACAAATTTTCTAGACCAAATAATTAGTTCAATTAAATCAATTAATTAAATTAGATTAAATTAAAGAGAAGTAATGTTTTTATTAAGCAATAACACAATAAATTTCATACAGATGATAAAACACGTGATCAAGTCATATTTATTTTTTCTGTAACATCATCGTGGTCCTATTTCGGTCAGTCCCATTTGGTTTCTTTTGAATCCACTGTATTGATGTCCTCTGCTTTTTAATTCTGTATAATGTGTGATGACGTGCATTGCAGCTGAATGGAGCTGTCTGAAGGACTTCTCTTTATTAGCCGGAGAGCTGATCCTTGAGAATCTGCAGTCCCTAAAATACACAATTACCGGTCTCACCACGGTAAGCTGAAATCCTTGTGCAGCCTGTGAACCAGAGATAGACACTTTGATTCACATTCAAGTCTACCAGGAAAAAAAACGTTTTCTCAGAATATCACATTGTCACATTGTATCACAATATCACATTCATTTACTGTACAGAAAGAAAAAACTTGCCTAAATATTTTTCTTTTAGATAGAAAAGCACCTTATTGTATTAGTAAATAATGAATACACTATTCATATACTATATACATGTTTTAAAAGTATTAGGGATAAATTAGAAAGGATCCTTTTATATTCTTTATATATTTTAATGTAAGCCTCATATTCTTTCTTTTAGATACATGTAACAATTATTATTTTAAAATAAAACACAATAATGTATATACATTGTAACTAGGGTAGTGGCCAAAAGGGATATCCAGCCATGAAAAATTGACATCACCCTTTATTCAATTATTATTAATGTGTTTAAGATTCTATAAGCATATTGCGTACTTGTGCTTGGAGTCATTTATTAAAGCAATGAAAGATGCTAAATTGTGCGGACATAATTTGTGACTAGGCTGTCATACAAAGAAATTATGTACGAGCAAAAACAAGAGAGAAATAGAAATAACTGATTATGTTGTAGTCAGTTTATGGTTTTTCCTGTGAGCTTTTTTGCATTTCTATGCACTTCTTTAAAATGCTAAAGCAAGTAATTTTCTCAGATAAATACCTTCATATTTTGATGGTTTAATCAAACGCAGTGTCATTAAAAAGAAATATCCGCTTCAGACATCACATTTTGTGGTCTTAATTTGTTCTATTCTGTGTCATTTTATCGTATAAATAGTAAATAAATAGTGTTTTCATAATGAAATTTCACTTACAGTACGTAGAATGTGGGACATTTGATGTAGTCAATGAGCTTTCCTTATGTAATGGAAGGTGAGGGGTTATTAGACTTTGATGCTGGATGACAAACTGCTTCCTAAATTCTTACTCTATGCAGTAGAGTACATAATTTGTGACACAACTTTAAACTTTATACTTGACTTCGACTATGCATCCGAGACTTGTGAACATATCTGCTGTGAATTATGAGTTATGCCCACAGAACTCCATTGGTAGTACAGCTTGTTGATATTATGTTGTAAAACTTGTCCTTGGGAACACTTGATTTTTAAGATGTTTTTCTTATTTGTTACAGGGTAGACAGTACTATGTTCGAGTGTCCGCCTGCAATATGAAGGGCTGGGGACCGACACAACTCTCTCAACCTCCTTCTGCTGTTCCTTCCAGTAAGTTCTGCAAAGCAGCCACAATTGTCAATTAGCACAAAAAATGATAGTTTCCAAACAAACTTTAGCATTGCTTTTAATTAAATTACAGTATAATATTGTTAAAAGGAGAGAAAATTGTATTGAGTGCATATAGCCAACATTCTTGGAGGTAGGACTGCGCTATTTTTTAACCATCACGATTTCCACTCACCTTTTTTTCACCGCCTTTGATACATTCTGAATCTGGCCTTGAGTTTCCTCTTTCAAATGAGCGCTGCAAAGAAAACTATATCTGTGTCATCAAAAGTTCACAAGTCTTGCATCAGTAACAAATCCAGCATTATTCCCAATATAGACGCAAAAAAATTGTTAGAGTGATATTTTTTCAGTCTGTCCTCTCTATTTTGAACTTTTTTTTTTTTTTTTTGGAATAACCTTTTTAATACAATGCACCCTCTCTCGTTAATTTGTCTCTATTCTGCAAGTGCCCTGACAACAACATTCCACCATAGTTGTGGAAGATTTTAGTCAAATTTAGTTCTAAATATACAGGACTTCTGTAGACTAGCATTATCAGATATGCTTTTGCTCTTTTTAATAAAATCTGACTGAATCTGACATTGTTTAAAATCTAGAACATGTGTGTTTTGTGTGATATCTCTTGAGTTTTGTGTGATATCTCTCAATGTTAGACTGGAAGGACTGCGATGGGAGAGAGAGCAGGAGGAGAGGTCACATCGAGGCTATGGAGAGACTGTTACAGCAGGTTCGAGCCACACACCAGCACTACTGCTGTGGAGGTAAACACACACACACAAACAAACATGTTGGGTTTTGTTTTATGTTCTGGGGTGGGATTAAATAAGTTGTCTTCTTCCCACTCCCTTTCAGGCAGAATTCGATTGTCAGTCAAATACTGATCTGTTTTTTTCTTTTTGCTTTTTTTGTTTCTTTTTTTGCATTGTATGATTGAACAATATTTTTTCTGCCTTGTACTTTCTGTGCTATTGCCTGAAATAAAATAATAATAATAATAATAATAAAGAATCAAACATTGCATAGACATAATGATTTTAATACTGGACAAACTGTATATCCTATCCACTACCACTACCCCTAAACCTACAGAAAACATTCTGCATTTTTAGATTTTCAAAAATACACATAGAATAAATTATAAGCTGTTTTCCTCATGGCAGCCAAAAAAAAAAAAAAAATGCCACAAGGATTTTAGATAAAAAAAATTATTTAACCCCCAAAAGTCAAATTTTGTGCAGATTTTTTTATTCTTTACTACTTTTTTAATAAACGCTGCCTGTAAGTGCTTATAAGCTTCTGTCATATCTCTACTACAATATTGGCCCCTTCTTCTCTTGAATAAGCTTCCAGATCACTGATAATCTTAGTTTTTTTACCACTGCTTTCTTCAAATTCGAGCATATCTTTGCGTCATTATGTCACATCTGTACACATAAAGAAGGAGTCTCGACTAGTAGGCTATGTCGAATTTCAACTCACACAAAGTTGATAAATCCGCGAATGACTGCAATTGCAGATTTCGAACAGAGATGGCGACAGAGGAAAAAGTGCGGACTGCAGCTTTAAGCTTTATATATTTTTTTTTTTGCACCAGACATACCGTATGTTTGACCATGAAGATGTTCATGGTAAAGTTTCCTTAGTTGGCTTTTTGAATTAAAATATCACATACCCTTCACCACACCTAAAGATTGGCATGGTTTTATTTCAGTTTGCATAATTTGCTGGTTTGATTTGCATTGAGAGATGATCTTTTGGAAAGTACCCCATGCCAATCTCTAGGTATGGTGAAGGGTATGTGAAGATGTGGGGCTTTTTTATTCCAAATGCCAAGGGAACTTTATCAGGATGCATATTATCCTTGATCCATGAAATAACTGGCCTTTAAAAATAAAAATCTGCCTGCCTCTATGGGAATTTAATATAGGGGTGTCCTGATTTATGCTCCCTGTATTTTAATGAAGAACATTTATTTATTTACAATACATTATTCATTCACAAAGAAAATTGGTGTCCTTAAAGGTTGGATTTTTCCTCATTTTTTTAATTAAGGCGTTAAGATAAATTTCCAAAAGATGATTTTTTTATTCCTCTTTTTAGTCAACTTTATCATGGGTGTATTCACTTATGCTAAGCACTGCAATAAATATATATAGATTTTCTTTTATATTTTGTATGCATTTTCTAGATTTTTTACTTTTTTAATGTAACTTTCGGTTTTATTTTATTTTATTTTTGACAGTTTGCACTGACTTTAAAATATCCATAAATCTAGCTAAAAGTGGTCTGTATGTCCCCTGAATCAGAACCGGATGTTCCAATGGAACCAGATGACTTCATCTCTGTTTTTTGCTCTGCTGGTGCTCTTTTATTTGCCGTCTTTATTGTCTTTTGTCTTTCCGATGTCAGTCTCTCATAATGCCCTCAATTATTCTCATCGTATTTCTCTCTCCTTTCCACCCATCTGCCCACTCGCCAGAAATCCCCCCTTCCCATCATCCTCTCGTCTTCTAAGTCCGCACTTCTTCCAGTAGATTAACTCTGTATTAAAGTGACGAAATGAAGCATGGTCAAAGTGTTTTGACTCAAGTATGGCCATCCAGAGCAGTATGAATACACTCTCTCTCAGCATTCCTGCTGCCTGCCCTCCTACGCTCTTCACATGAGGAGCAAGGCAGGCGTGGAGTATGTGTAAATAAATAAATAATGTTTTAATACATTTATCCTTTTTGGATTTTAACATCTATGTGTCAAACATGTCGTTCGTATAACGCAGCACTGTAAATCACAGGGCTTCGGCCCAGACACCTTTAAAACGAGGCAGGCTGGACGTAGTGCAAAGAGTAGAGAGTCTGCTTTGGCCTCAGGCCCACTCTCTATCCCAGAGGCCGGCTACTGAGGTATAGAAGAACGCTGTTCCTGGTGCTGACAGTATTGCGCTGCTCACAAACAGCAACTTCATTAGGCAGCTATGCAGTCGGCCACAAGCGAGAGGGGGGTGAGCAAAAAAACAGCATCCCTCATCTGTTTAGAAGTCAACACTAATGATGTCAGAGCGATGGCTGCCATCGTTGCAAATGAATTTACACTGGGGAATTGATTATATTAGAAAAACACTGTAAGAGAGTTTTTAATTGATGTGGAAAGGAGAAAAACAAAAGAAACAGAAGAACGTCTGCACACAAACTGTGCAAAAATCGGTCTCTGAGAGAATGTGGGTGTGTGCATTGCAAAAAAAACCCAAAAAACATTTTTGCCTTGTTTATTTGTTTTTCTGTAGAAATCACCAAACATCCTAGAAATCCCATACATTTACTTTTTTTAAATGTGTAAGATAATAAGGAAAAAAATCTTGATTGTTGAACATTTCATTAAAAAATATTACACAATATTTAAAAAATATCCTAAATTTTATAAATAAATGCAAATTTAAATCTTTATTTATTACTGTATTTTGGGATTGATCATCCAATATCCACCGTTTCTCAAATTCCACAAATAATCCCTTTTAATATAATCGATGTTTGATATGTAAATGCCTGCAGAGTGGGATTTTGATCCTATGAGTTTTCTATGTGGGATTAGATAATTTGAGTATATTTTGAAAACTCTAGTTAAAATATTCCAATTGGCAAGTTATTTTAAGCATAAATGCCTTTATATTTTTTATATAACTTATTTCTGAAAACATGTCTTTAAAGGGATACTCCACTTTTTTTGAAAATAGGATTATTTTACCACTCCCCCAGAGTTAAACAGTTGAGTTTTACCGTTTTTCAAATCCATTCAGCCGATTTTTTTGATATTTAGAAGAATATCATTAAACAGACAGTTTCTGGTCTCATTGACTTCCATAGTATGAAAAAAAATGTACTATGGAAGTCAATGAAACCAGAAACTGTCTGGTTACTGATATTCTTCTAAATATCCGAAAATCGGCTGAATGGATTCAGAAACGGTAAAACCCAACTGTTTAACTCTGGGGGAGTGGTAAAATGAGCCTATTTCCAAAAAAAAAAAAAGTGGAGTATCCCTTTAAAGTTTATGCCGTATTGCTTCTACATTTGTTTTTTTTTTTTTTTTTTTTTGGCAGACACTTTTATTCAAAGCCATGCATTTAAAGGTAGGGTAGGCAATTTCGAAGAGGCTAGCAATAGCAAGCTAGCTATGATATCATAAGACCCCACCCTTCCTCTAGAGCATCTCTAAAGCCACGCCCCCTCCAAAACACATGAAACACACAACCAGAACAGATTCTGCAAAGCTTAATGAGACTACGTCAAATTACCTCATGTCTCAAAGCACATACCATTACAATAATAATAATTGTAAACAACTTCTGCCTACAGATTAATTCCAGCATTGATAGTGTTGACATAGAAACGCATAATTCCGAGGATGTGAACAGCTCCGTAAAATGTCACAGATCACCTTCTCGACGGTAATTATAATATGGCATGACCTGACCGAATGCAATAATTGGACAAAAATATTTGGTCCTGAGACTTCCACATAAATATTTTAATATTTAGACCACTTCTATTATTGATTGCTATCAGGATGTCAAGAGAGTTTCAACCAGTATAAAAAAAAGTGTTTATGAAAAACATTGCCTATACCCTACCTTTTAAAAGAGGAATTTAAAAAATGTATCTTAAGAGCCAACAATATTTGAAGCTAGGGCAGAAATGAAATGAAATAAGAGAATTAATCTAATAACATTTATAGATAATTACTGGAAAACAAGACAAAAATACTGATTATAATTATTTATGTGTGTGCATTATTATGTCCCGATAAGCACACATGCTGGTGGGGCAACGTATTTACCCAGGTTATTTTTGGAGCGACGGTGTTCGAAAATAAATCTGTGAAATTAATCAGCACCGGTACAATGACACTACTATAAAAACCGCTCTGAAAAAAAAAATGCAGCTCGTTTAAGCAGAGGTTATCTTAATTTATGATGTGTATATGTGGAGCTGAGAGGTTGCTCTCAAGCCGAGGGGTGTGTGTGTGTGTGTGTGTGTGTGTGTGTGTGTGTGTGTCGTGCACACAGCTCCCAGTGTTCCTGCATGAGACACAGCAACACCCACACGCACAACGCGATCGCTCACACGCAAACCTCCGCACTCCGTCGCGGCTATGTAAGCGCTTTCTGTCAGCGAGGGCCTGGAAAGTCTAGCCACAAACGTTATGGATGATCCCGCTCGCTCTCGTATGTTGAAAAGGGTCTGTTGACCCCCGCTAAATTAGTTAGAAAATGAAGAATGCTACTAGTGCTCGCCATCTCTCCAACACTCACTCACCTCATTTCATGGTTGCACTCACTGTGCGGTAGTCAGATTTATTGCCAAGTCATTAATCAAAGGTGATCCTTTTTTTGCTTTCATAAATGTAAAGGCATTTCTTTATTTATTTAGTGTGACAGTTTGGCGGCACAGGAGGCCAATGCACTCATGTCTTATAATCTGCTTGTCAAAGCCAGTTAACCTTCTGAGGGAGAAATAAATACGAATTCTGCGCTCAACTTATCAACACGTGCGACATCAGCTCTATTTGCGGAGACTGGAAACTGCCGCTGAACTTCACATAAAAAATGTTAAAACGGATTGAATGTGTTTCCAAAAGTGGATCATTTTGTTCTCACTCCAGCTTGTTGTGATACAAAAAAATTGTGGTTGACATCCAAACCTTGGAGTCTGGTGGAGATATTCCAGTGAATGTAATCAAATTTGACTCTTTTTCAGTTGGAAGGTAATTGTCCCGAGATTCCAGTTGGACGCATTGCGGTTGTGAGGTTACGTTATGTAGATATCTTGCCAAGCAGGAAACAATCAGTGTGCGCATTTAATCACGTACTGTTAACAGTCGCCACAGTAGGGTCAAAGGGGCCGAGGGTTAATCTCCTTATGGGACTCGTAAGACACATTATTCCTTGAGGGGTTTGATAGTGATTTTCAAATGGAAAATCTGCCTTCCTACCTCCCTTTCATGACCCTCCGATGGAGACACAGAGACTAGGGCTGGCGTGATTGCTCTCACGGTGACTCGCTCGCTTTGACGGCCACTTTCACGTTGTAAACAGCTTCTCAGCCAAATGGATTGTTCCGTCTGCCCTGCTGTTTACACGGGGGCCAATTACGTGACGCTTAATTTCATGAAAACAGGGACGTCTGAAGATTGGCATCGCTGAAATGTGGGCTGATATGGCTGCTCTTGAAGCGGGAGATACGCAGCTGAAATGTTCCAGATAACCGGTTTGTCGGTGGCCCGACTCCCCCAATCCCTATCTCACACCCCTGAGGCTCTTTCACGCTGTCTGTCTTCGAAGTTCCCTAAGTTTATTCCATCATGGGTTTCATTTTGCTCTTTTCAGTGTTGAAGTGTTTTCCAGCAATTCTGAAATGTAAATCTCCAAAAGGATGACCAAAACTACATAGTTCATACTCAATTAAACGACCAGTTGATCTTAAGGAAGCCAGAATGAATCCAAGAACCCACAGTCTTTCAATAGGGTAACTTTAATTAATGATTACTGCATCAACAATTAATAAAGAGTCTATATGATTAATAGATTACATAATACATGAATTGGTATTAATTCAATGTGTAATTGGCCCATAAACAGGATGATTATTCACAGTTTTTCCATTGTTTGTCTCTCAAACCATCTTCAGACTCCCATGGTAATCTACCAAGTCTGGATATTTATCTCGTATGTTTTTTTGTTTTTTTTATCCCCCCAGACACATCAAAGTTGCCGAATCCAAGTCGAAAGCAGTCAGTCTCCCGCAGCCTGAAACACCTTTTTCACTCCTCTAATAAATTTGTCAAGACTCTCAAAAGGTGGTATGAGCATATTGCAGAAAATAGGCGGCACTTTCCACAAATAGGTTACACGTTGGTATCTCATTAGTTTTATTACAGCATTAGAGACTTAAATGGTTACTGTTGTGTCGTTGTGTGGTTACTGTAGATGAAAGTAGTTCATATCAAATGTCTGTATCCTCGCTCTTAAAATGGTGTGATTTGGTCCGTTCCACCTCAGAGGTCTTAACCATCTCAACTGAATGATTTTTTTAATAATATTTTCAATGTTTAATTAACTGTTTATAATGCATTTATAATTATAAAGAGATATTTAACTGTGTATAATATAATAATATTGTACTATAATATTGCTTTATTTTATTGTTCATTTGTATGTGGCTTTGGATAAAAGTGTCTGCTAAATTAATAAATGTAAAATATGAGCGTAATGTTTTGTTTGACGATCGATATTATCTAAACGTTAAGGATCTCACTGACGTTAGGAGTCACTGACTATTTACTTAAATACATTTTCAAAAAAGTATTCACTTTTAGTTTTTTTTGTACCCTATTCTTGGAAAGTGCCAGGCATCATAGAACTCTCATTATATCTGAATATGCTGAATTGGTCTTGTTCTGAATAGGTTTTTTTCTTTTGCAGGGGAGTTTATATAGCATCAGTATTTTACCATAAGGACAGTCTGCTAGTGACTAATGAGGATCAGATCCCCATAGTGGAGGTGGACGACTCATACAGCAGCTCCCTCATGCAGGACTTTCTGTGGTTCACCAAGGTATGCAAAAACATACAGTCAACCGCGACATTAAGCAGTGGAGAGGTCAGCACGGAGATACTGCACTAAAGTAACGTGCGTTTTATTAACCCTGAACTGAAACATACATTTTCTCTGTTTTCGTAACACATCTCTTTGACAAGCGCCAATATTTTTGTTGGTTTCTTCCAAATGCAGCCTGCGGTCAGCTTAGCGTCCTAAATATATTCTGTCAAAGTGAACAGTCACCACACTTTTGACGTTAGACCGCGCGTTTGTAATTAGCCCATCATTACAAGGCTAAAGTGGTGTGATGCAAGAAGCAGAGACAGTCTTAGCAGAATATAGCTCTTTGTTTGATGGCCAAATACTTCGAGATTTTATGGTGAGATTGGAGGTAAAGTTATACTCATGAAACGAGCCTCGCAGCTTTTTAAGCGCTCATGTCCACATCCAAATGTTTATTTTACAACTTGTCTCCTAATATGCAAGTAGAAAATGAAGGTTTGTCAAGGAAAATTTTGATGTTGGCTTGATAAACCTTGTCTCAAAGTTTAAAATAGTTTGAAGGTTAAACAGTCACACATAAACAGGCAGGCACACATAGATGGACTCTCATGGTCCCTTCTAGACTTTTCTGTTTAGACAATATGCACTCCGTAATAAGGTGTTTATTTGCAAATGGTCAAATAAGTAGTCAACCGAGACGCCTATTACTGGCCCAGGAGGGATTGTTTCATCACCGAAAACAAAGCACTCTGGCATTAATGCACAGACTTTGAATGATGTCGAGGAATTAAGTAAATTGCTTCCTCCAACTTCACAAGTGTGCGTGTGTTTATTTTGCAGCTGTCCTGTATGTGGGAGGACGTCCGGTGGCTGAGACAGAGCCTGGCAGTCTCCACCTCTTCCTCTTCCACTCTGCAGTCCAGACAGAAGATGCTGACGGCCGCGGGCCAACTGCAGGTTTGCCAGCTCGTGATGAGCCTTGCTAATAATTTATTAGTATAATGGGATTGAAATTGAAATTGAGCGGGATAATCCCTTATGAAGGATTCTGAGCAGAGTATGTGTCTGTTAGAGCATATTTTTTATATTGCATAACCATATAGTGATACATTCATAAGTGTAAGATGATTTGTCCTTTTTTTCAGGCATTTAAAATTTCTATTGACATAAATCAAAAGCATAATGGCATATGAAGAGGGCAGACATATATCATGAGTATACTCTCCATGGTGGTTTCGATGTAACATCACACCCTAAATTATTACAAATATTTTGTAGTGGACACCATGTACTGTCTAAATAAGAATTCTGGAGAACAAACGCCTTTTTCACATCATGTCTATTCCTCTATTCTTCTCCAAACAGAATCTTCTGGGCACTCACAACTTGGGCCGAGTCCACTATGAGCCCATTAAAGATCGTCATGGGAATGTGCTGCTTGTGACAGTAAGAGAGATGGACAGCTTCTATTCATTTTTCAATGGGAAATGGATGCAGGTATCCAAACTTCAGAGTCAGAGGAAGTCTCTGTCTACTCCTGAGGAACCATATGCCCTGGACATCCTACTCATAACCATACAGGTAGACACCTACAGACATTAATGATCGCCTATCTCAAATCAAGCACCATTTTTTTTTCCTTCACAAAAAGAATCTCATTTGAACTGTCAATTTGATTATAGGACATTCTGGCCTATCAGAGACGGAGTCAGCACCGACTGTCCTCTGGATTTTATCTTGGTTACCTAAAGCTCAGCAGCTCTGTGGATCAAATCAAAGTTCTGGTTCCTCAACGTATGCCCAACATGCTCTGTCACACCAAGATACGAGACAACTGGAATGTGTCAAGGTTAGTCATGGACTTATTTCCAATTATTTGCTTTTTTCTCTGTAAATCAGAGGTTTCAAACTCATTTTTGGACCAGATTAAACGGAATGCAATGTCACTTTTTTTGATTTGTTAAACTTTAGTGTACTCATTCAGAGTACATCTACATTGCTCATGTTGTTGTTATAGAGGTTATACACAACAATCGCTTCCGGTTCAGGTCTTTTGTACATGTTTTGTTAAATAAAGAGCTGTTTTACTCAAGATGTCTTCAATGGAGCTACCAAAGATGAGCATTACCGATGTCCATCGCAAATTCAGATATCTGAACGTTTTTTTTTTATTTAAATGTTTTTGTTTACTCTAACATTTGGATATCAAAATTGAGTAACCCGCCAACAATATAAAAATAAAAATAACTTACTAGGTTAGCTGATTACCTTAAAAGTCCATAGGTGTCGACATCAGTTCACAATGCTGTTAACACTTTCTCCGACAAGTGGGTGTGATGAGATGTTTTCTTGTTTGTTAACCCCCTGAGGTCGAGTAACGCGCCACCGCGTTATGCTGTTGTTGTTTTTTCACATAGCTGCAACATAGACTTAAAATACTCCGTCATTAATGGTCATATAAATAAAATCAATACATGATTATAAACTCTAAAGGGTCTTCTTTTTTGTGTACACTCTTATTAACATCAAAACTTTGTGTTTTTGTAAAATAAATAAGATAAACAGGGTGCGTTTTCAGCTCAATCTGTCTCCGCAAAAACGTGTCCGAAAAATAAATAGTAACTCAGTAAATAATTTATAAGTAATTTATATAAAAAAGCAAAACCTTTACTTTGTCTTGCTGCACTGTGAGGAATAATAATACTGTCATAATAATCCTGGAAAAGTTACCTCAGTTACCTGTTTCAATTCAAGGAGCACGGATTCAGCTGATGTAGTAAGTCATTTTTTCTTGATGTGACCTTCAACATAAAGCCTATTGTCATGAGTTACTCTCACAAAGTTTTGGGGGAATGATTTGGGTTGTTTACTTGAAAATGCAAATTTGTGCAATTTAAAAGAAAGACTCTGCATGATATGCAACACAAATGAGAGAGTTTGGTCCTGCTTTAGAGAAATCTGAATAGTATACTAATATAGTGAATGAATGTGAATTTTTAGCATATTTTTTCCTAAAATCATACTGCTTTTTGCAGTTCACACAGCACGTCTCTGGAGCCTTTGTTTCTTTTTAAAAATCGTAAGAAAATGTAAAAATATTGAAGAAAAAAGACCCTAGGCCTTGAAAGCATTAAGCAGAGACGGTATTATTAAACATGTATTCAAAGCCTGTAATAAAAGCGTATAATGATTTTCTTATTTTTTTATTAATATATCGATTTTTTTTTTTGGACTCATTATGAATACCTCTCATGCATCTAATGAATGTCATTAATATAGACATGCCTTAGGATTTCGCACTGGTGAAGCAAATACAAGCTCTCCAGAGTGAGCGTACCTGAGAAGATTGAAATATGCCTGAACTCCGTGTCGGGCTCCCCCTCACCACAGGCTTACATAGTTTCTTGACACCACCATTTTTTACAGTCAAAACAAAACTGCTATTTGTTTTTGTTCGGTAAAGGAGCTATTTATTTATTTTCATCTCGGGTCATGGTGTTGACCTTGGTAGGTAGCTAGAGACAGGGAGAGTATTATCCTGCAGCTCTGTGTGGTAGTAAAACTAAATTTACTACGGGGCGAGTCAGTGGGAGGTTCACACAGGATGATGCCTACTCACGGCTCGAGGAAAACCTCTGGAGCAAAGAAATTCTCCTTTTTTCCACTATCCCACTACCCCCTAGACTCTAGGCCTTGAGGGTGTCCTTGAGACTAAAACCAAAATGCTCTATTTTGCCCCGTCATCTGACCCGCGTACCATAAGCTGATGCTCTCTAAAATAATTTTCAAATACATAAGAGTTGTCACTTTCCTATTATTATTTAACATTTAACAATTTAGCTTTTCTTAGTGTTGAATGTTCAGATTAAAAGGAATGTTTTTTAGTGGCAGTGGTTCTCATTGTTAGACCTAACATGCCATCCCACTAGCCTTTGGAAACCTCTCTGTCGATGGCACTTCTGGAAACCGTAAAGAGCTGTGTATGTTGACTGAACGCTGTCTCTTCTCACCCAGGGATGAGTGGGAATGGCTGCAGTCACTGTCTGGCCCTGTGGAGGTGGAAAGAGCAGATCAGGCTACAGACTGCCTCCTCTTCTCTGAGCTCCAGACGGCCATTAAGAGTCTGCTGCACCATATCAATCTACCTCTCCACCAGGTACTGCAGTCTACAGGACAAGTCTGTGGTAACTTGGTGTTTAAGCTCCAAACTAATTAAAAAAGTAAAGTTTGCTAATATACTTTAATTTTCAAATGATTAAAATAGCTTAAATCGTTTTTTGGGCATTTAATTTGAAAACATGGAGAGGATTACATTTTAAGCTTATTTAAACCTTGGGTAGTTTGAATACATTGAGATCTCTAGCAGCATTTATGACAGACAGATGGATGAATGAATGAATGGATGGATGGACCAAATATAGATTTATAAAAATTGTATATATAAATGTATTTAATTTGACTGATAAAAATTAGAGCTGTCTAATCGCGATTAATCGCATCCAAAATAAAAGTTTGTGTTTACATAATATATGTGGGTGCACTGTTTATAATTATTTTATATTTATATATAAATACACACACATGCATGAATATTTAAGAAAAAATATTATTTATGTATAAAATATTTATATAGAATATAAATTATAACTAAATCTATATACAGTATATACATGAAAATATTTCATAAATATATACAAGCATATGTATGTATATATACTGTATATATATATATATATAAATTAATTATACACAGTGCACCCACATATATATATATATATATATATATATATACAGTATATATACAAACTTTTATTTTGGATGTGATTAATCGCGATTAATCATTTGACAGCCCTAATAAAAATCTAGATAGATAGATAGATAGATAGATAGATAGATAGATAGATAGATAGACCAAATATAAATAGATGGATGGATGTGTGGATAGATGGATAGATAGACTAATAGACACACTATGGATACTCTCTCCCAATATTAATCAGAATAACTTTATTTTTTTGTCCGTATTACTTTACAGTTATACTCATAGTTTTGGGATTTTTTCTGCTTAGTTGCGGCACAACATTGTTACCCTTTGTTACATTGTTACTTTACCATGCGTTAAAGTCTGTGTGTCTGTGTGTCCCACACAGGCCAAGCACTTCCGTCTCTACACACACGAGGTGCTGGAGCTGGGTCACAATGTGTCCTTTCTTCTGCTGCTGCCCGCCTCAGACGACGTTTGCTCTGCCCCGGGACAGACCAACCCCTACACACCACACTCGGGGTTCCTCAACCTCCCTCTTCAAATGTTTGAGCTCGGTACACTGGCTTCTGTTTCAACCCCTACAATATTAGCTCAGTTGGCCTTATAAAAATCCACAGATTCCTCCCCCCTCTGCCCCCAGTCACACTCCCTTAGGACCTCTAGTAAATCAAGCAGACACACACACACACATGCAGACACCAGCGGGGTGGCGGTGCGCACCACGGCTAGCCAAACAGCCACCCACCCCCCTCGCTGAGCCCAGACTGTGTAAAATAAGGAAAGGTTAAACAAGTAATCAATATTATAATCCAATAAAATGTGTTTTAAAGAATGGCAGATCATTTTCATTTAAATAGCAGGGTTTGTTTTCATTTGAGAAGGCAAATCGTGTGCTTGTATTCTTAGCAGCGGTGCCAGTTAGAACACTTAGTAGCTTATTCAGCTGCTGTTGTGGGGAGAGTTTCAAACAACTTTTTAAACGTTATACTGTGAGGTAGTTTCAGCCCAAACACCATAGACTTGTAAACCTCCCACAGATTTCCATTACAAAAGCCTCTTTAAAAAGATTCGTCAGTGTTTTTGGGACATTAATGATAACCTTGCTAGGGTCTCAATTTCATACAGCACACACACCACCCTGGGAAGTCAATTTCAGAAATGCAATAACATCTCACTACTGTTTCCCTTATAAGACAGTGTCAATTACTAACTACAGTATTCTTGTTTTTATTGTCTCCCTGTGCAGTTCACTTCTACTCATATAAGGAGAAATTTATCAGTCTTTATTGCCGGCTGTCCTCTGTGCTGGACCTGGACGCTCTAATTACCCAGCAGGCTTTTAGAGAGGCCATCACTGACTCAGAGGTGTCCACAGCCAAACATAGACAACAGCACATATTGGACTACATTCAGGTATGGGGCAAAGGGTGCCCCTCTGTGATTTTGTTAAAAAAGAAATAAATATATTTTTACTTAATTTAGTATTATATTGAATTTTATACAAGATTCCTTTTATTTATTTTGTTTTTTACAACAATTATAAAGTCCATTTTAAAGGCCTGGACACATAAATATAATTTAAACAATAAAGTAATTACGTCAAGAAATTGAGTTACGTTTAAGTAAATACTTGTTCTGATACTTTTTGTTTTATCAAATATATTTTTAAACAGCATTGAATTTAATATTGATGGAACAGCAGTTTTGAAACAGGTTTTTTTACCGTTTATTTTTACAGAAATTATAAATTATAAAGTAATATGATATAATAATACAATAAAATAATGTAATATAATAATACAATATATAATGATGAATAAAAATATAATATTAAAAAAATTATAATAGTTTGTCACCATCTGTAAATTATTTTGATATTGCAGTATCTTTTTGGATGACATTGAAGAATATACTTTCTCTTTTAGTTTTTTCTTGCTTGTCCCAAAAGGTATATGAAAAAAGAGTCATCTTTATAAACGATATTATATTTTTATATTATTCAGTGTTATATTAAATATTGATGAGCAACACAATTTTCAAACAAACTTCTTGTATTGTTTTTTTTATTATTATTATTATTACAAAAAATATAGTTGTTATTTTTTGTTGTAGTAGTAGTGTATTAAGGCATGAGCTAAAAAAAATTTCACCATATGCAAATTCTTTTGATATAGCAATCTTTATATAAGTATATACTTATGCATGCATTTTCTGTTTATTTTTTCACTTTAAGATTTTTATAAGCTGGATCTCAAGTATTTTTTTTATATTATCTGTATTATTTTGTGTTTCGTACAGTTTGATGTACATATTGGTGCTAGATAATGTTAGTACAGGAATTATTTGCATAGCGCATCCATTACAACAAATCCATTTGCTCTGCAAGCATTTTGCATCTTCATCCATTGCCAAAAGCCAACAGTGTTTTTGGTCTTTGAGAACATTGGGCCTTTTCCAAAAATACTATTCTTTCACTTATTCGCCAGTCACTGAAAAAAAAAAAAAAAAAAACATGAAATACACTACAGTAAAAACTGTAATTGTGAAAATGCAGTAAAACAGTCAAATTTAAACTTAACTCTGTTCTGTTTTAATATATATTAACATGTAATTTACTTGTGCATCAAAGCAAATTTTTCAATTTCCAATCTTTAGTGTCTCACGATCCTTCAGAAATCATTCTGATATGATGATTTGGTGCACAAGTAACATTTCTTATTATTATCAATGTTAAAAACAGGATTTTACTGAACACAAACTTTTGAATGGTGTTGTATGATTCAGATTCCGCCTTTTGTCAGTCCAGAACAATTTTGCAGCATATAAACAGGTGTTTAAGATTTTTTTTTTTTTGCTATTTAGTGTTTGTACGCCACCTGAAATCATTCTTTACTGCTTCATTCCTTTTTATTAGCCACATTTGTGTTGTACAATTACAACTTTTAGCAATACGTCATGCGTGTTTCAGTCCTGAGAATCATGTTTATTCCCAGCCGCTTGGGAGTGTTGGAAACATCAAACTACAAAAACAATTTAAACTAATAATCCAATTAGGATAGTTTATTGATGTCATAAAGCATAACTACTAGACGTATAAACTGTAAAACAAGTTGTTTTTCTTGTGTCGAAATTTCAATAACAGTTCAGCAGACTCTCTCACAATCCGACTTGAAAGGGAGGCGTGTGTTAAGTGTGCCGGTCTGAAATAATCCCTCTCCGCCACCCCGGTCTGGACTATTAATTGATAGTGACCACAAAACCACAAGTGTTTGTGTGATGTCAGGTCCAAGAGGCACTGGAAAAAACGGCACACTGACCACAGATTACACAGGGCCTAAGAGCGACGAGGGGAAAAAATAATACCGATCAATGAGTGTGACTGCATGACTGTGTGTGGGGCTGAGCAATGTGGCATCAATTAGCGTGAAAACCTTAATGTTCCAGAAGGCGGCAAACGAGAAAGGGCCACGTCTGTCAAAGTGACACGGCTCTGGAAAGTGCTTTCGTGTGAGAGAGCAGGTTTATATCGCTGTGAGGTCCCGTCAAAGAGCGCGAAACACGCGTTTCAGATGCGTGCGGCGAGATGTGGCATTGAGATGGAGCTTGCATGACGCTCAGATTTACTTGGTAGGCTCAAGTGTTTAGCTTTAACTCGGCAGATTTATAAATGTCCTGCTTTGATGCAAGTAAATAAGCCCTAGTTCATCTGATAATACTCAGAGAATTTTTGTGCGATGCAACCTTTTGGCTGTTGAAGTTCTCAAGCGGTTTTAGTTTTGCAATGGGCGGTAACCCCTTGTCCCAGATTAAAATGCACGTGTCAGTGCCATTGTTTTGTCTTGAGATGCACACCGGTAATGTTCTTTATAGCACATTTATACATACATGTCCCAGTTAAACTAAGGTCTAATCCTGGCTTAATTTAAGCCCCGTCTATGAAACCAGGCCTAAGTGTTAAACCAAAAGGGTACCAAAGTTGTGTATACTATCAAGGGACAAAAAATGCCCTTCTGAATCTGTATTTAATGTGTTTTGAGTTGTGTGTTCTTCTACTTTGTGTTTTTTTGTTTAAACTTTACCAGGGTGAAGGGCTTTCAAGCATCCCGTTTGTGTTGGATCTATCTAATATTGTAATACTTTTCGCCAAATATTTTGCATCAAAATACTGCTGAGTTTGATTGCACAGCCTTTGACTCATAAAAACGAGAATCGGTTTCTCATCCATTTTAATGGCCAGGCCTATTAATTTTGCTACCCTAAATATGTGTGATTATGGTCAGTTTAACATCATTTTTCCCTTGCAGCCGACGACCCTATCAGAACAGACCATTCATTTTTGTATTGAGAGTCGGTATAATCAACCCGATCTCACGGGAATTCGTACGAATTTTACGAGGTGGCTAATTCGTAACAATTTGTATGACCTCACTCGTACGAATTAGTACGATTTAGCTAATTCGTACATATTTTACGAATTAGCCAATTCGTATGAATTCGTACGAATGACCTACCCCTGACCCCGCCCCTAAACATAACCGTCACGTGGGTTTAGACAAATCGTACAAATTTGTACGAGTGAGGTCGTATGAATTAGTACGAATTAGCCACTTTTGAATCATTCGTACGAATTGGTACGAATTGGTCGTGAGATAGGGTAGGTATAATAGAGCAGTGGGTGTGATATAAGCCATACTACTTATTTATTCTTATTTTCCCCTAATTTGTTTGAATATTTCCCAGCCAGCAGTATCATTTATTAGTTGAAGTAGTCTATTTCGAAACCTAAATAAACTCATACTATTGCCCTTGTCATACTGGAGTCCCCTCTTTGTCGTTTGAAGCCCGGCATATTTTCCAAAGGAGTCATCCTGTGGTGTCAAGGCTCATTCCCATAAGCTGGATCTCTCATGGCATTTGCTAGAAAGAGCTCAGATTGCAATTTTTTTTTTTTCGTCTACTCTGCTGCATTTTTGCTCAGCCTTTTTCCTTCCAATTTGAAATAAGCTCCTTGTAAATACAATCGCTATAGTACGTCTCAAGGATGGAAAATATGAAAGTGGTAGTTGTGAAGATTCACTGCATGGAGGTTAACAGCTCTGATTGAAAACACATTTTACCTCATTTCGCTTCTGCACACTAAATAGGAGCAATATGTACAATTCGCCTCTGACGTGCTGTGATTGGTGAACAGAGGAAGATGACACAAAATAAATTATGACATTAGTCACGGTCATGCCCCTTCAAGACCCTTCAAGCGAGTTTTCGGTGGCCCCCTTTTGAAGCTTTTGTGTGATGCGCTTTAATGCTTTGAAAAGCTTTGTGATGTTTGTGGGGAAAGTTCTTGCGACGTTTGTGTGGGGGGAAAAAACGCGTTTCTCACACTGAAAGCTGTGATTTGCATTTTTATCGAATCAACTTTAAAAAAAGCACCCTTTAGTTTTCAAGCTAACCTTGTTTGCAGGCAGCATTGCCAATGAAATGAGAGCACACTCAACCTCTCTTTGTTTTTTTCTTTGTGTGTTTGAAGCAATTGGATGAGATGTGGCGAGACGTTCGCTGGATAACCAATGCCCTGCAGTACGCCCGCTATAAACAGCCTCTCGGTTGGGTGCCTATCACCTGGCTTGTAGATGTCAGCGTGGAGCCTCCTGTCCAGAAGAATGACTCCACGTCCTCGAACACAGAATTCGTGCCCACTCCCTCGCCCTCTCCAGAAATGAGGAGACGAAAGCCCACTATTGGTAAATGCTGTTTTTCAATAGCTGCCATTCATCCAGGTATAAAAAAAAACATGTCGTGCTTGACTGCGTGTGTGTGTCGCATTCAAATATGTATTGTACTTGCAATGATTTTGCACATGCAAGTAGTGAGATTGTGGCATTTGAACACAAAAGAAAATCAGTGAATCTAATGCAACCTGTCAATATTGAAAGCTTTGAGATGCCATGTTTGAAAGACATTACAGGTTGGCACAAAAGGAAGATTTGATAAAAGCATTTTTTGACAGATTTTCAAGAAATGTATGAAATTGCAGTTTACAAGCACTCATTGGAGTGACTGGCAGCCTGTGATTGTTGGACATTTAAGTTATTTTAGATTTCAGTCTGTGTAAGAACAAACTAAGTATTGGCGAATTATGATCATTTAAGGCCAAATATAGATGATTTAATGCTTCTCAATCTTGTTTCCGGTGTCTCAACGTGTGAATAAAGAAACCATGTAATACTGATAAAATATGCCTTACAATTAAACTTGCACAATTAAAAGCAGATGTTATTAAGTCAATTCAAATATTATTACTTGTGTGGTCAAATGTGTGCAATAAATATGCACATTGCATGTCTGCTGGGTGTTTTTTACTTTTATTTTCTAACTTTTATATGCCACATTTCTCAGGATTTTGAATTATTGCATTATGTGTATGGGATGTGAACTCAACAACCTGCTACGTAAAATTAAAAACTGTTTTTGTTGATTTTTCAGAAAGGACCTATGTATATTTTGTTACTTTAAACCATAGATATCACTTTATTTAACAAATATTATTACATTGTATAGTTTAACAGTATATGTGATGTCACATTAATTTTATTTATATAATAAATATACAGCTTAGTATATTTACTTAATATATACCTTTCAAACTTTTGGGTTCAGTAAGATTTTTTTGTTGTTTTTTGAAAGAAATTACTTGTTTTCAGCAAGTATGCATTAAATTGATCAAATGTGGCAGTAAAGGCTCTGTTCTTTTGAAAAATCCAGGAAAAAAGTTTCCAAAAAATATATATTTTTAAATAAAAACTATTTTTAGGACTGATAATAATAAAAGTTTCTTGAGCATCAAATATGCATATTAGAATAATAATTTCTGAGGGATCATACTGGCCACAAAACGTCTTTTTTTTTTTACAATATTACTACACTGTAAAAAAAATATAGTTGGTTTAACTTAAAAAATGAAGTAACCTGTTTGCCTTAAAAATTTAAGTTAATTAAAATGAAAAAATGAGTTAATACAATGAAGGAGATTGATTTAATCACCAGAAACTCAACATATTATGTTATCTGAACTATATAAATTATATTAAAAGTTAATTTGACAAAAGAAACGATGTTGTGATGACAAATCATGAATTTTTTTTTTTTTACAGTGTAGTTTTACTGTATTTGCCTTGCTTGGTAGCACAAGAGATTTCTTTCAAAAACATAAAAAAAATCTCACAACCCCCAAATTTTGAATGGTAGTCTACATCGACTATTTCAAAAAGCTTTGAAAGTGGTTCATCCTAGAAGCATCCTTTTTAAATGTTTATTTTAATGTATTTTTGCTTGTCCGATTCCCCATAACACTTTCCATAATTATTATCAACCCACATTTGTTGCAGAGTCCCAACCAGGTTCAGATGAAGAGGGCTGCTCGGAGGTCTTTCTCCCCACAGACAGTGACTATGACTCCAGTGACGCTCTGAGCCCTCGTGACCTGGACTTAGTTTACTCCTCAGCCCAAGATCTCTCCCATCAGGCCGTGCACATCCTCAGCGGGAGCGCACCCGATGTGCTTCAGATGCACGATCTCAAGTACAGCGCTTGCTCCAAGTCCATCCTGGAGACCGAATCCTGCACCAAGGATATGGAGGACCTGTCGCTTTCCTCATATTCGGTGAAAGACACAGACAAGCCGCCCCGCTGCAAGTTCCTGGCCGATCCACCGACGAAACGTAAGGTGCTGTCCAAAAGCCATCCTCAGAGGAGTTATTTTGGCGGGCCGCACCGTTGGCTGCGAGTACAGAGCGAGAGTCACACTCCCTCGCTATCCGAAGGGATCTACACCAAACAGAGCGAAACTGACCTGCCGCTGGAGACGCCGTTCTCTCTACCGCACTCTCCCACTACCTCCTACAGTTTGGATGAGTACAGGGCGACCTACAGGGAGTCTAAGCCCAACGTTCACAGGATCTTTGTGGAGTCTTGCAGCAAGACGTCACCCTGCAGAGATGCCCCACATTGGGAGGAGGAGGAGGAGGAGAGAGGAGCGACCACCGGAGAGACCGGATCGGGATACCGCACTACAGCAGAAGCTCAGGACATGGATTCAGATGAGCTAACGAATGAACAAGTGTCGGAGGTCCTCAGCAGCACTCTTTAGGACAATATGTACAGTACGTATGGTCCTCTCGACTTCAATTCAATCGCCTCAAAAAGCTCCAAAAGTCCCCCTTTCCTCTTCAACCGCACACTTTACAACAGCTCTCAGTTGTAATGAGTGAACACTTAGCCTAATCAATTCTTCTCTGTAGAGGATGAAGTTGCTGGTCAACTCTGCGGGACTCATAAATCATGGCTCTGACTGTTACAATGTTGATTATCAATGCAACGTGAAACAAAGCACTGCTTTTTTCTCAGAACTTGAAATTGTTTCCGCCAATAGAGTCCAACAGTTAGCGGCCACTTTTTCAGCAGCCTTTGTTCTGAGAGTATTTTTCCCATTCATTTTCTCCACAGGGGTTTCAAAAACCTCTTCAGACTGAAACACTTGGAAATTATGAACAAAACCAAACAATTTTTTTATATTACAGCTTTTTTTATTAGAAGCTACAAAAAGTGTGTACGTATTTTAGAACTTATGAAGTACAAAATATATAGGATATTTAAAATATAATTATTATTATTCTGATTTATTAACTTTCCAAACGCAAAAAAGGTACTTTTTTTCAGCAAGGATGCTCTGAACCGCAACGTAAAAAAAAAAAAAAAAATTCTAGCATTTCGAGATTAAAGTCGAAAGGTTTCAAAAGACATTATAAAATATACTGCGCCGGAATACACTTTAGCTTAAAAGAAAACCAACCCAGAAAACACTTTTCAGACTGGATGGAGATATCCAGCTTTATGAATGAATGAATGAATGAATGAGGTATTTATATAGCGCTTTCATATGTCTACTAGGCCTACACAAAGCGCTTTACTACAATCATCTCCTCAACTACCATTAGTGGTTATTAAATCTGAGGAAAATCACGGGATAAAAGTAAAAAGCTACTATTTTGTGTTGATCCATGGCAATTCGACTTCACAAGTGCATTTTTTACACACACGCCATTGTACACGCACTGTTATGAATACACACACTTCTATGGAAGACTGTATTATCGTAATGTTTTGACTTTAACCTCGAAACGTTTCGACTTTAATAAATAAAAATTGTACAAATTCGACAAATTTTGGTCGAGATTAAAAATTCGAGATTAAATTCGAAACGTTTCGATTTTAATCTCGAAATGTTAATGTTTTTTTTTTTTGTAATTTTCTTCTCTTTTTTTTTTACGTTGCGGTTCAGGGCTTCCGTAAGGATGCATTAAATTGATCAAAAGTGACAGTAAATGTTTTTAATTTTACATAATATGTTTTATTCCAAATAAATGCTGATCTTTAAATGCGTATTCATTAAAGAATCCTGAAAAAAGTATCACAGTTCCCACAAAAATATTTTCAACAGATACAGTAATAACAAATGTTTCTTGAACTCCAAATCCGCTTATTAGAATTATTTCTTATGGATCATGTGACACTGAAAACTGGAGTAATGATGCAGAAAATTTTGTATTAAAAATGAAAGATTCTTTTAAATTAAAATAATAGTTTACATGATTCATATTTTACTGTATTTTGTAAAAACATGATTCAAATCTTAAAAACATTTAAAAATCTCACCAACCCCACTAGATTATTATTGTTATTGTCTTGAAAGGTTTACAGATTATATAAATCAAACTCTCCGTGGAGAAAATGAATGGGATTTTTACTTCTGAAAACATGCTGTTTTGCTCTATTGTGGTGTTTTTCGGAGAAGAGTGGAGTTAGGTGATTTGACGGTCAGTTAAAATTACGTTTATGTGTTTACTTACAATGAAAGATCGATGTATCCGCTAGTTTCACTGCCCATTTAGAATTGTTTGCTCCTACTATTGATGTATGAAGTGGCATAATCCCCTTCACTATACATCTGTTTCAAATCGATTGTGTTTCGCTGTTGAGAAACACTGGATGAATGAAAAATGACCCCGTCACTACAGACTCTGCTACTAAACATGAGAGCCCTTTTCTAATTAAAAAGCTATTATGTAGTTCCATGGAAAGCGTGCGTGACATTTGTTCCACAGAATGTGTTTCATTGAAAAATACCTTGAGTTGTGCGATGTTTACCATACAATGCTGGTTTGTGGCGTGTGATTGTTCACATTTGAAGATTCATTGTAATTTGTTTCGTTTCTGTTCCTATTTATGCTCCGTAACCCACTCATGAAAGGAAATGAAAACCACTTATGTTTTACAAGTTGAAGGAATGAGAATAACTGCACTTTTAATATATAGAGTATATTCAAACCCCACCTCTTTTACTGTAATAAGAGTTTTGATATCTGGACTGTTTTGAATCGGGCCACTTTTGACCTAGTTTGCTTGTACTGCAAATTTGTGCCACTTTATATAAACACACATTCATGAATATTTGGATGATTTGTAAGTGCTTAATTACTAATATCACTGCATTCATTTTGTCAATTAAGCCATAGGTATTTGAAATGCAAGTTACTGTCCAAGGACATAACCGAAAAGGTAGTTTGTTTAGTAAAGCATACTTTACCATTGTGAATATACTATATTCATATGTACGCCCTAAAAATGAAGTGAAGCAATTTCCCAGATGAAAATGGCAGCTTTTTGCAAGCAACATCGTGAATGTGTCTGTTGCAATGTTTCAAAAAAAACAAAACCAAAAAAAAAAAACGTGTTAATGTTTGGAGTGTTTTATTTTTCTTCAACAAAACTAAAAGAAAGAAAAAATAGTATTTGCACAAAACTTTCTCCTGAAGATTTGTAAAAAATGTTTTATCTTCCTGGTTAATGTACAGCTGGTGCTCAAGATCCTGTGGGTAAAATGCACTGCTCTGACACCCCGGTGTGTTTCGGGCCGTGCTCTTTCAGTATGCATTCAGCACAACCCTGGCTGCAGCGTCGAGGCATTATATACCACATGCCACCTTACGTGTTCCAGTTATTCATTGAAACTGTTTGCAATTAGCATTCCAGTTGGGGTATTATTGTTAAATTATATAGTATATTTGTCTTGATACCTTTATACTGTGCACATTGCAAGCCAAAACAATTAAGAAGCATCATATCTGTATATTTTTGCATTATGCATTTATTGATCCAAATAATATATTTCAGTATTGTATTTTTGATGGTTGGTCCCATGACAGAAGTTTCTGTTGTAACTTGTTTGCTTTTTGTGATGCATCTTGAATATGACGCTGTGACAGATGTATTTAAGTCATAAAAAATAAACATTCCAGTGTAAATATTTTATGATGTTTTTATTTTTATTTTTTAAAGCTGTTTCTTTAATTGGTAACACTCTTTAATAAGGTCCCTTATGTAACTTTAGTTATTGTGTTAACCAACATAAAATTAAATTAATAAAACTGTATTATTATTATTTTTAATACGTTTTTGAATGACGTCAGTTTGTCACGTGTCTGTCCGGTCTTGTATTGCGCATGGGTGTCTTTGTTATGTTGTGCCATGTGCTCTCGTCATTGTTTGATCCCTCCCCCTCGTTACCTGATTAGTGTTTGAGTTCTTCCACCTGTCCCTTCTTGATTTGTTCCCTTTTTAAGTCTCCTCTTGTTTGCAGTCTTTGTTGGATCGTTGTCTTGCATTGCCCCAGTTTCCGTGTGATGGTCTTCATGTTCTGAGTCAGTGGAGCGATTTCTCTGGTTCATTTCGATAACAAACGAGACTAGTAACGCGGCCCCGAGCGGTCGGTGTCCAACAATCAAGAGGGGGACAGGTGGAAGAACTCAAACACTAATCAGGTAACGAGTCGAGGGGGGGAGGGATCAAACAATAATAATAAAAAAAAATATTAAACACACCTAAAACAAAAATCCTGAAATATAAATGTTATTTAAAAAATTTAATTTTAAATTTAAATTAATTAAAAAATAGAATAGATAGCCTATATATATAATCTATTTTTTAAATAATTTTTATAACAGTCATATTTTCAGGATTTTGTTGTTTTTTGTGTGTTTTTAATATATATTGAGATGAAGTTCATATGTTAACAGTTTTAACAAACAAGCCAACTGGCAATGTGTAATTAAGAAATGTTATCTTAGAGAGGTTGAATACAGATTTAAAAATACAATATATATTATTTATTAATTACAACTTTTATTTAGTAAAAATTTATAACGTTCATATTTTCATTATTTTTTGTTATGGATGTTTAAAAAAAGTTTTATAAATTGATATAAAGCTTTGTTTACAGTGTTAATTTCAACAACCAGGCCAACAGAGACAGACAGAGTGTGTTTGTGTTTAAAACTGAACTGACCGCATAAGCTACAGTGAAACCGTAACTTTCTAATCGACCGTTCAAATTGCTCTCTTGTTAGATCATCAAAGGTCTTCACAGGGAACTAAACAAAAAACAAATGACATTTTTATCTAGCTGGGTCATGAAAGAATCAGGAGTATTTTGACCTCGAGCTGGGAGGCCTTCTGATCCATCATTAAGATTAAGTGAACTTCAGAGTCGGACCAGACATTTGATGGTCATGGAGGCGCGACTAGATATTTCAGGAAAATCAAAGGACAAATATGCCTCCAGATGATTCGAAACACGTGGATCTCGCAGTCAGTTAACGGAAAGAAAGAAGAATGTGTGTATGTTGGAAACGAGCTTGAATCGGTGCGAATAGCGCTATCAAGGAGATGATCTGATGATTAAGTCCAGAATGACGCAATGTTCTCAATTCACAGCTAAAATTGACAGCCTGTTTGAATATGGCCTCTAATCCACTCTTCTATTTGTCCCAACACACACTTCCATGGTAACCGCTGGAACACAGTTAAGCAGTCATTGGGACAAATTACAGGATAAAATGAAGGAATCCACGAAAGTATAACAGCATACATCAACTGAGCTGCAGTTCACAGGTTAAGACACTTATTATGAGTGACATTTAATACTAAACAGTATGGTGTCTGTTTGTCACAAATGCATTCGTCAGTTTTATGTTCATATAGGACTCTGGAAAACAGCATAGCTCTTTATTTGGCTCTGAGAAATGTCTTTGTTCAGCGAGAGACTGCGCATGGTCCTGCGTTCTGTAACTCTAGCCAGAGGATAGGCCATTTTCAAGGGCCACGGATTCCTTCGTCACTAGTTGGTTGGCAAGCTTATCTCAAAAACATAATTTCAGCCTACTTCCTTTCTTTCAAATAAGAACTCGCATTCTACTGGCGCCGGACACTCGCTGACACAGGAGCAATCCAGAAAATTGCTCTAAGGTCAATTTAAACGTTAAAGAGTAGCACAGGAATATCATAGGAGATGGGGAACTCTTCTGGGATATCTGATGCAACCTTGTCATTCGAAGAGAACCCAAAAGAGCCAGCGGACAGTAGCACCCATTGACTTGATTTTAGAAAGCATTTCAGAGTAGCTGACAGAACTGACAAGGAATTCATATGCATTCGCTTTATATAAAACGCACGATGAACAATTCAATAAATCTTCTTAAAATAAATTTTAGTCTGCATCAGTTACAGAAATTACTTGAATGCATGTGTCGTGCCATTTTTCATTTTTCAATTAAAAGGGAAGTGGTGGGCCTTAAAGTAAAAAAATGTCAAGGTGGAATTTGTCAAAAAAAAAAAAAAAAAAGGCTGAAAGGTGAAATTCTTCCACCCAAGAGAAATACTAAGTTATATGAAACTATAAATGGCGAAAGCTGATCCTTGACTCAATCTGCTTGCAATCACATCATCTCTAAATTGCACAGCCGATTGGTTCCTTCTGTATCAGTAGCCAATGAGCTCGCTGCTCATCCTGGTCAGTGTAACCTATAGAAACCCTCCCCCTTCCCCAGCTCCACCTAACAGCATCTGCATATCTTGCTCACAGCAGCATGTCCTGTGTGTATTAGAAGTAGCAAATCCCATTGCAAATCCCTACTCACTTTGCAGCAGCAGCATCGTTGCAGATTCTGTCAAGACCAAACACATCAACATCGCCATATCCATTAGAGAGTCGTCATGACAGAAATATCTTTGATACAGCACTGAAGCAGTATGTTTTAAATGATACACAAATAATACTTGCATTTCAATAAATAGTCTTCGTGACTCGAAAATAAATTGAAATATTTGTAAAAAGTTGAAAGAAAGTTTTACCAAAATGCAGTGTTGTGTCTGAACGCGTTCAATGCACGTGAACGTTCATATGTTGGGCGTCACATAGAACGCTATGACGAAACGGCGCAATACTACGCACATGGCACCCTTTATCGTTAATATTCACGCGAACCCAAGGCGTCATAAATCCTTTAGCGTAATATCAGACTACCCTACCCTACCCCACACCTAAACCTAACCAGCGCGTGTTATATTAACGATAACGGGTGCCATGTGCGTAGTATAGCGCCGTTGTCACATAGCGTTCTATATGACGCTAAAGGATGAGAATGCGTTGACTAGTTCATGTAGAAAGTGAACTTTCCCAACACTGCCAACATGTATACAATGAAACAGTAAGAGCTTGTGTTTTAAAGTAGCCTAGATTAAAAGTGAAAAGATCTCCCCTTTTTACTTTGTTATTGACTAATACAAATTGAAAAAAGGTTTATGTAAGATGTAATTTTATATAGTTTATTAGTAGGCGATAGTATGATTAATGAATTTCACATAGCCTAGAGACTCGTTCCCAAGTCCTCACCGCTGTCATTCATCGTTTGACATGTCACGCACGCATGTGCGCGCGGACCGGCAGAGGGCGTCCAACGATAGACAGCCCTCCGGACCCCCTTATACCCCACCCACCCCCACACCCCACTACCGATCCATCCCACCCCCTCCCCTCCCGAAATAGAAGGAGGTGTCGTGGAGCTCTGGCAACAGACCCACAATTGAGAATGGGTCTTTGGGTTCTGTCGCGACCCGCGAGAATAAATCAGACGAGCCAGGTGATTCTCAGTTCTGCGCACATCACCAGAAACCATGCGGATCCTCCTCAGACACCAGGACTCCGGATTCAGACGCAAGGAGCCCGCGAGCTCAAAGAGGAGACCGGCTCCGGGTGAAAACGCCTGATGCTGTCATGAGCCCTTCTGCTGATGTGAACCTGTGCGTAAAAGCCAAACGAGACGCGCGGCACGACCTCAAAGTAGATACTGACACAGCGCTCTTGGATCTCCGATCACATTTACGCACGAAGTGGCATCGAGGATAGTGCCGTTTGAACTGAACGAACACTTTCTAGGGAGATCGCTCGTGGATAGCCACCGCGCGCGCTGGAGACTGCGCGCTCACAGCTCGCCAAAAACTCAATTGAACACTCAAACGCGAGGATTAATCGAGCGTCCGACACCCGCAGCCGAAAATGGATAACGTGTCGTATTTTCTGGCTACATACTTTCTCATGTTCTCCCTCGGATTCAGGATAGAAGAAGGGATGTGCCAACATTACTACCTCCTCCGTCCCATTCCCAGTGACAGTCTACCTATAGTGGAACTCAAGGAGGACCCGGATCCCATACTGGACCCTAAGGAGCAGGATCTGAACGAGACCGAACTCAAAGCCCTGCTAGGCAGTAAATTCGATCAGAACTTCATGTCCATCAGCCAGCCAGAGGACAAATACGCAGGACAGGACGACGTGAACGAGTCGGAGCTCATGAAACAGCGTCCCACCGGCACCATGCCTAAAGATATCAAAGCCATGGAGTTTGAGATCCAGCATGGGAAAAAACACAAGCCCAGTAAGAAACTCAGAAGAAGGCTTCAGCTGTGGCTGTGGACTTATGCCTTCTGTCCGGTTGTGCACACATGGCAGGACCTGGGGAACCGATTCTGGCCCCGCTATGTGAAGGTGGGCAGCTGCTACAATAAAAGGTCTTGTTCGGTTCCAGAAGGGATGGTTTGCAAGCCTGCCAAATCCAGCCATTTTACGGTTTTGCGATGGAGGTGCCTTCAGAGGAAGGGTGGGCTCAAATGCGCCTGGATACCAGTTCAGTACCCCATTATATCAGAGTGCAAATGCTCCTGCCCGAACTGAAATACGCTCCGTGCTCCTTCTCACATGCACTGTCCAGTGAAGGAATGTATATTTGATGTATATGTGGTGCCAGTTTAGGTTACACTTTACATTGGTGTTCATATTACTGTGTAATTTCATACAGAAGTACTGAGTGATGCTGATGAAACTTTAACATGTGATTCATTTGTGGAGCTGCTTCGTATTATAGTCATTATAGTTAATAATTATAGTAATATGTCTAACATGGACACTGTAATGTAAAGTGGTGCCTGATTCATTTGTAAAAACAAAAAAGGGTCAGTATTTGCCTATAATAACCAGTGTCTACTGTAACTTTGGTTGTAATGTAACTTTATACATATTTATGTCAGAACATTTCGCATTCAAAGTGCGTTTATTGAAGGAATTCCAAGCTTTTTCCATTATTCGGAAAAAAAAAAAAAAAAGAAACGAAAAAAAATCTTTATACACCTCAAACAGGAGAATATAGATTACAGTCTCGGTGTGCTGTAAATATAAGGGGGATGGAAAATAACTGCTCGTGTAAATAAAAGAAACTATTTATTCTTTATGTCCATGTAGTCAAAATGCATTTAAAATAAAACCACTAAAAATGTCCATGAACTGTTTTTTTTGTTGTTGCTTATTTCACTTATATGGTCTGCTTTAACATGCACTGCATGCAGTATACCTCACCAGTTGCTATTTATAAAGCCCTCCACGCTGATGTGACACTAATTGAAGTGATATTATTTTAATTTGACTTATAAAGTCAAGGCTGGATCGTAATGGACAATTGGTGATTCGTATTCCTCGGAGGGAGTGGATCAGTTACTTTGTTTTTTTTTTTCCTCCGAGACGCCATTCCGTCCTCAGACAGTCTGAAGGGTCTTTGTAAAAGGATTAAAAGTTAAAGACCTTCATTTTCAGATTCTTTCATTTAATCTGTGTGGCGCCTGAAACACATGCTGGATGGATGATCACATGTAAAAACATTCTCTGCTCTGTCTGCTGCCTAAAGTCTATTGGCATGAGAAGAACAACTTGACCTTGCAAAAGAATGAAGATACTGAAGTTCCACTCTGTATCGATTAGGTTTGGCACATAGATGCCATAGCTAATATTCACTGACTGTTTCACTACATAATAGTCCCTTATATTTAGCACTACAGCATTTTATAAAAGAGTGACATTTTGCTTAGAAGAGTCAATAGCAAAGACAACAGGGATCAAAGTAGCGCATGCATTCCACGTAACAGTAAATACACAGCTTTAAAACCAAAATGAAAGTTGCTCTCGTGCCAAAAGAGTGAATCCTGCTTTTCTTACATAGATTTTGACTTAATCCACAAGTACATTGTACATGGTTTACACGAAGGAACATGACGTCTCTCTCAGTTTAATACACAATAATAAAAACAGTGCCTGTTCCTCCAGCTTTCCAATAAGCCCAGTAAGATTATGGACCCGTCACTCCACTCTACTTAACAAGAAATGCTGTGTGCTGATGTCTTTCTTTCTACATAACGCATATTTTCATACAGAGATAGCTGTGATTTTCAACACTGGCTTAATATACCTCAATCTGCAACCTTCAGCCTAAACACTCATGGATGCTCTGAATTATCCCATTTCATCGCTCTCAGGCCAGGGCATCCCATCCCCGGGAGATATGACTGGAAACTCGCACAGTAACATGCCACCCAAGTTCTGGAGACCATCCAGTATCACTAACAATCAGGTGTGAGGAACAGTTGCCCCCTTACACGCTGCACCCTTCCCGTGATGAAAGCCAGTCTGGCCACCCAGGCGCTCTCTCTAACCATGACAGAGCGGGAAAAACCACCAGTCATTAAATGTTAAGATTGGTTTTTTTGCACAGACACTCCCTTAAAGGGAAGCCTCTCATTGGCGTAAAGCTTGTGCGTGTTTCCTGTCGACTGGCGAGCAGAGGATGGATGGAGCCCAAACCAAAGGAACATGGGGACATGAGTATTTGTGGGCATTACCAATGGGCTGGAAACTCCTTAATGAAAAAGAGCTCCAATAGCACTCACAAATATATGACCGACAGATATTTACATAATGATTCAAAGTTTAATGTTCATACTATCCCCATTCTTCAACAGCAGTGTTTTGGCTAAATGTGAAAATGTAGAATATGACACAAGGCCATGATTAATTTTATGTGTCTTCGTAATATTCTACAGTGTGAGTGTGTCTTTAGATATATATATATATATATATATATATATATATATATATAAATTATGATAAAAAGACTTAAATAACAAACATGTTTTATAAAAATATCAAGAGAATAACAGGGAACATGTTTGCATTTGACCATGTGTCAACATCTGACGCACCCTTTAGCGTCAATATGAGACGGAGATGTATATGGGCCAGAAGGCGCCCCCTAATGGTTTAACCATAACCCCACCCCACACTTAAACCTACCCATAACGGAAACATCATCTTACTGACGCTAAAGGCTGGCATGTGCGTCGGATTTAGACTCATGGTCAAAAGCGTAAATTAGACGCCCTAGGATGAGAATGCGTTGATGCATATATACATACTCACGTATATCATGTGTGTAAAAGTAAAGACTAACAGAAAGATAATCCCGTATACATATTGTATATATATATATATATATATATATATATATATATATATATATAGGCTAGTTTAAATCTTCATTTGAAGCACATCTGATAGTCTTTGTAATATTCCCAAATCATGCTTTGCTATATGCGTATAAAATATGGAATTTTAAACGTTTTTTGGTGTTACTCTTGGATATGGACCCCTCTATTTCATATATACATAGAGTATATGTTTTTATTTTTGTGGCCTATGCTGTGGAGTTCCATTAGCTTTTTGGTTTGTTTTCGCTATTAGACACATTTCCTTTTCTACTTTCAAAGCTGGACCAAATGAGCCTCTAAAAAAACCCTGAATCAGCTTCCAACTGTGAGAGAATATATAACTGAAGAACTGCGAAATGATGTTGTTTTCAACATTGCCATTAAATTGTGTCACTTTACAGCCTTAACTTGTCAACATTTCTCATATTTTATGAGAGTGTCACATTCAAAAACAACATGTGGTAAACTCTTTATTTGTAGCTTAGATTTACAGTTAAATGATGTCAGGAAGAGACAGGCATCAACATAACCCCGAGGCTGGTGTCTGTCACCGCTCTCCTACAAGAAAAAGCCCTGATTTTTCTTTTACATTTGATAATAATAATATAATTCAGGTTTTTGTTGTTCACATTTTGTGTCTTGCACTTTAATAAAGTGCTGTTGTTGGACACCTTTGAAACGGCCAGATGCTATCAGGGTCTGAGTGTGATATCACTGAGAAAAAGGTCAGCATGATCTCAAGTTCATACCAGAGATCATAGCGGTGGGGTCGCATGTCAGATGTTGGAAGATCAGAGCTATATTTGCAGACGTGCAGATTCAAACTGACTTTGAAGTGTAAGAGAGTCGGTACCAGATATGATTAAAGAACGTCTGCTCATTAATGAGAGGGGAACATCAATGCACATTCACCTGGACCGCAAACTGACCAAATCCGACAAGATTAAAATGCGTACAGTTGGAGGTTCACAATCATCTTTGATTTTTAACGTTTTTTTATTATTATTTCTATTGATACATCACTTCTTTGAATCTGAAAGCTCGCCTTATGCATTTCAATTCAAGGTAAGTGTCAACAGACAGAAACGCATTAAACCCTTTCAGCCTTCAATTTGAGCTCAGGATCTCGACTCCCCCACCAAAAACACTACACAAATATGAGGGATGGCAAATACTTGACTCATCTGAGGTTTAATCAAACCGCAGCTTCATCTCCCTTTTGTTCCTCCTTGCTTTTTTTCCTTAAGAAATTGGCAGCATAGCCCTATAATTTCCCCCCAATCGCCAGGCCAATGTGGGCTCGATGCCATCGTTCCACCCATTGCTGTCTAGATTGTAAAGAACGGGCTCGTTCCCGTAGCACGGGCAGGATCTCTAAGTTCTTCTGCATTCATAACACTTAAAACAAACATTTTAATCCTGTACTGAAAGACAAATCTCTGTGTACGCAGTCGCCACCCGTATATGCTTCATTCTCAATATTTTCAGGTTCCTCCATTCGAAATTTCACAGTGCTGTTGTCATGCCCGGCTGACGCTGCAGCAGATATTTAGAGGAGATTAGATGAACGTATGGAGGTTTATTTCGTAATGAGGTGGAACAGATCACATTCAGTCCGTGTGGAAACAGTATTTTGTTTGTGTTCAAGCTAATTAACATCATGGAAGCTCATCAAGAGCTCAACAGCTAAGCCACCAGGGAAATCTGTGGCAAACAGAACGACCAAGGCCCCAAATCTCAACCTTCCCTGCCCAGAACAATTACTCAGATAATTTAGGAGTTGGATTGAGAGGTGTTTTGGATGGCGGCACTGACACGAGCCGGAGTAGGAACTATTTGTCCTGCATTGATCCTCTACGTAAAAGCGGAATCCATCACGTATCAGCCTGTGGCTGTTTGAAGGAGGCTGGACTAGTGTTGAAAGTATTGGCAAAGCGGATCTATAATAAATGCACCCAGCAGACTGTGGCGCCACTCTTGCGTGTGCCTCTGCATATGAGCATTGCTCTCTGTGTGTGTGTGTGTGTGTTGGGTGAGTTTGTGAGACAGCCTGTGAGTGCATGTATTTGAGTCTGTATATGTAATGGAACCAAAGTTTATAATTCCTCTTGAATGATAGTCCCACTATTTATTTCCAAATGCAGGCTTAGGACTTAAAAGTTATGGATCACAGCCTTTCTTAATACGAGGAGTGGTGTAACAGAAGATGTGAATAGTCGTAAAGAATACTGGCATTATATGTCTGTGCTGCATTTTCCAAAGTAAACGAGTGGTGTTTTTGATGGATCGAGGCGGCAGGAGATTTGCTAATCCAGTTTTCTAAATTAATTAATCTTTTATTATTTTTCTTGTGTTTCACAGCCAAACAAAACAAGCATGTAGCAATGGTTTAGTTATCTACCTTTTTTTTTTTTTTAGAATCTGTCAGTCTGAACTATCACGACACGAAGGCCTGACTCAGTGAAGGCATACTGACTTCATTCACTAATGTATTCAAATATTAGTATTAAATTAAGGCATGTAACCTTGAAGAACGTACTGCACTTGCTTGTGGCTTTCATGTCACATTTTAAGCAACATTTCATTAAACTATATCAAACCTGTTTTAGCAACATTTATTTTCTTCTAATCCACAAGAACACATCATCGCGTAGATCACTGCCATGCACCATTTCCAGCATCCTCTGTATGTATGCCAAGCACGATGCGCCCCCTAGTGCTCCATTTAAGAACACGGATTAATTAAGTATGGCTGACAGTATAAGTATGGCTGGTCTGAATCGCTAGATTACTTTATAAAATTAGAACAAGTATTTTACTGAGAGGCCATTCAGCACCTTCCTCATCCACAAGTAAGTAGTTATTAAATGTATGCAGTTATGTTAATGGCATTTAGATTTTTTGAGGAAAAAACGGAGCTACCGCCTTGTTTACAAAAACGCACTTGTAACGTTAGCCTACTTTATTGATACTCCTTATCGATTAAGATTAAAGTATTCCATCTGGAACACTGAATTAGGCAGATACTAATCGTATTTAGCCTACCACATAGCTAATTGCTGTTATTAATTTAGTTGACAAGATTCAAACTGATAAACGTAACTTAGCTAAGCGAAAGAGAAAATTGACAATAAAAGAACAATATAAAATGCTGCCAAAACCACAACTTATGCCACTTAAATGCATGAGGAAGCAATGACGCAGGAAAGCCAGATTGAATAGGTAGATGTATAAACAATTAAATACATTTATTTTTTCGAGATGTGACTCAACGACTGGCCCCGATCATACCAAACGCGGTTCGACCAGGCAACATTTTTCCAATCTTCAACTGTCTGACTGGAAATTTTGGTGAGCTCTTGGAAATTGTAGCCTCTTTTTCTTATTTGTAGTGGAGATGAGTGGTACCCAGTGGGGTCTTCTGCTGTTGTAGCCCATCCGCCTCAAGGTTGTGTGGTTGTGGCTTCACAAATGCTTTTGCTGCATACCTCGGTTGTAACGAGTGGTTATTTCAGTTGTTTCAGTCAGTGTTGTAGTACTCGAGACTCGGACTCGTCTCAGACTCGGTCTCGAGACCATATTTTAATGGTCTTGGTCTTGTCATGGACTCGTGTCCATTTGGACTCGGAATTGACTCGTACTCGAACACTTTTTTTTTTAGGACTCGGAATTATTCCCGAGTCCACTCGAGTTCAATTAAAAATATTTTTCATGATTATTAATGTATGTTAATAAAATATTTCTTTAAATTGATTGACACGCCCAGTGATTGGTGATTTTCTAGTGCGCAACTGCGCATGACAAATTGTAATAAAATTACTTTTAACACCACCTACTATGTGGCCTTTTTACCCTAAACTGTAAAAAAAAAAAAAAAAAAAAAAAAAGGGTTTCTCTAAGTAAATAAAAGTAAATTAGGTAATCAACCCTCACTGGTCTCGGTCTCGACTCGGACTCAACCCTCTCTGGTCTCGGACTCGACTCGGACTCGACTCTCTATGGACGCGGTCTCGACTCGGACTCGACTCTCTCTGGTCTCGGTGTCGACTCGGACTCGAGTGAGCTGGTCTCGACTACAACACTGGTTTCAGTATTTCAGTATAAGTTGCTCTTCTATCAGCTTGAATAAGTCGACCCATTCTCCTCTGACCTCTAGCATAAACAAGGCATTTTCGCCAAAAGGACTGCCACACACTGGATGTTTTTCCATTTTCACACTATTCTTTGTAAACCCTAGAAATGGTTGTGCGTGAAAATCCCAGTAACGGAGCAGATTGTGAAATACTCAGACCGGCCTGTCTGGCTCCAACAACCATGCCACGCTCAAAATCGCTTAAATCACCTTTCTTTCCCATTCTGACATTCAGTTTGGAGTTCAGGAGATTGTCTTGACCAGGACCAAACCACTAAATGCATTGAAGCAACTGCCATGTGATTGGTTGATTTGAATTAGATAATTGCATTAATGAGAAATTAAACTGGTGTTCCTATAATCCTTTAGGTGAGTGTATATCACAATAGGGAACAAAAAAAATTTTGTTTCGTGCCGACTTCGTGCTTTCCATATTCAAACTCAGAGAGGTTTGGCTCCATTTAGCAAATGCCTGCCTCATTATATTCTTATTCGATTGTTATGCGTGAGAATCCATAACCAGATTTTGATTAAAACTTCTTACAATTGTAATAATGTCACACAGAAAGACGTCATTTGTTTTTACATTGCAAAAAGCATCTTGCGTATTAGTGCCATATTGCACACCTCACTGCTCGCGCAAATGCATAAAACCAGACCAGAGCTGACACAGACGAATGGCAGCTTTTGTGTTGGGCCGCTTTGTGAAAACGATTCTGAAGCGTCTATCCATCAAAGCAAGAATGACAGATTTATGGCTTTACTGTTGAGACCATTTCCCTCTTTACATAGATATTACCTCCTAAATCTTGCAGCTACATTCGAGTTATTCAACCTGGCAAGCATGAAAGCATGAGGCAAGCATTGGAGGAGAGACCTGCACCCACATGCTGGCACGGGGAGAAGTTATCATGGATTAACGCCTTGTTTCAGCTCAAAGGAATGCCTCATCAGGACTGCCTGGGCGGGATTGTAGGAGCAGGCGAGTGAGGATATGGAGGTGTTGAGTCAGTGTTTCCATGGCGGCGCTGGAGAAGAAAGCACGGCGCGCTCTCTGTGCAGTGACACCTCATTGACAGGTATGTCAGAGAGGTGTGCCGGTGTCCGGAGCCAGGCGGGCCGTACCACAGAGCTTGTCAGAGTAAATCTGTCGTCGCAAGCCCCTACGAGGTCTCACCAGAGTGCGAGGCGACACGGTTCTTGTCCGCCCCCGCGAGACAAGGCCGCGGGAAGACATGGCGTTTGACCAAGACCACCAGTGCATCTTGGCCGGTCCTCGTGAAATAGTTTAAATGGTTTTTAAACCTCATCCACTGGAGCTGCGGAGCGTTTCATTGGACCCGCCACAATAAAAAAAGGCTCTATATTTGAATTTCAATTTACAGGACTGTTCGAATTAATATAAGACTATTTTTGGTACATTCTGCCCGTCGAGAGGAATAAAGGAGGTGCTCAAAAAAACAATACTCTATGAACCTGAAATAGCCCTGGAGAAAATAGTCCACATGATCCTCTTGATACTCCGCTCTGCATTCCCCTCAGCTCAGCACGTTTGTTAAGCCTCAGATGTAAACATGCTTGTTTCCCGGCTCAACCGTTCTTCTCAGCGCGCTGAACATCGCAGATGTGTGCGTCTTCGGAGGGAGAAAGAGAAAATCCTCTCAGAAGAATGTGGCTGTTTGACATGTGCTCTCACTGCTAATAATGGATGAGAGCAGAGAATATTAGAGTGGCCCGGTTAGGAGCTGACATGTTGTGATAGAATAAAAGTGCTATGTAGGTCTTCAGAGGGAAATTCCCAAGTGTTTACACTATGAGCGGCCAAAACGACAGTCATAACAAAGTCTCAACGGGAAGCATAGCAGGCTGCGCTAGCCTCCTATTTGTTGTAAATGACAGATCCAAAACTGGCTGACGTTTAAAAGGATGCAGTCACTGCTGTGCATGTCTATATCGACAGAATGGAATATAACGGATTCAATATGAGCTCAATCGAGAGCATTTTTGACAATATTAATTACTAGAAAAAGAGTCATTTCTGCTTGTTTCTTTAAAAATGCAAATAATAAGATAATTGATTTAATAACATGTTGCAGTAATTGTTCTATTATTTTTTTACAAAAATGCCCCATTAGTTAATGCAATAACTAACATCCGTATTTATTCATCTTTGTTAACGTTATGAAAATACAACTGTTCATTGTTAGTTTATGTTAGCTCATGTGCATTAAAAATAATATTAACAGATACAACTTTTGATTTTAAGAATGTATTATATCATTGTTCACGTTAACAAATGAAGTTAATGGAACGTTATCGTAAAGTATTACCAAAACTGAGCTGTTCTCATCATTTTAATGGACGTTTTAGTGTTTCGTTGTTAAAATACAATATTGTTGGTTTGCAAATAATAAGATAATTGATTTAATAACATGTTGCATTAATTGTTCTATTATTTTTTAATGAAGTTAATGGAACATTATTGTATTGTTATATTAAAAATAACAATATTCGTATTTTAACAATGAAACACTAAAACGTCCATTAAAATGATGTAAGACTTTTACGATAATGTTCCATTAATTTTCATTGTTCACGTTAACTAATGAAGTTAATGGAACATTATCGTAAAGTATTACCAAAACTAATCTCATCATTTTAATGGACATTTTAGTGTTTCGTTGTTAAAATACAATATTGTTGGTTTAACTTAAAAAATTAAGTAACCTGGTTGCCTTAAAATTTTAAGTTGATTGAAATGGAAAAAGTGAGTTAATACAATGGAGATTGATTAAATCATCAGAAACTCAAAATAATAAGTTATCTGAACTAAAAAAAATATTTATGTTCATTTGACAAAAGAAAAAAAAATTTGTGATGACAAATCTTGAATTTTTTTTTTTTTTTTACAGTGTACAGAAAAACTCTCACTAAAATTGTTAACATGCATATTGTTTAAGCCTTGGTACTATTTTCAAATATTTAAAAGCTTACGAATTGGCCCCATTTCACTTCCATTGCAAGCTCCTTGCTTTAACCCAGATTTTTGCTTTTTTGAAAGAAAAGGAGGAACATGTCAACATGATTTTTGTGGTAATCAACATTATGCCACAAGTGCTGTCAGCTGAGTTTAGCTTGTAATATGCTTCAAATTAATATGTCCACTGAGAGTCATCTCACTGACTGAAGTGCACTAAACGTCTGCACTCAAGACCATGTTGCTTTAAAAAAAAAGTCCTGAATAAAGGATGATCTCTGCAGACAGAGTGTGTGTCCTGCAACAGTAGTAGAGCAATAGACAAGAGACGAAGAGACAGAGAAATGTTATTGCACTGGAAGATGGATGGGAGTCTGGCGCGCGTGCCAGGGGGAGACTCCACATTTCCAGACTGGCTCTGTTCTGGCGGGTGACTGAGTGTGTGTACGTGTGTGTGTATGTGCGAGTGTGTTTGGAGGGGGCTACACTGCAGCACACTGTTCAAACTGTTTATGCATACCAGCCTGCTCTGAGTGCCTCTTTGTCATGAGCTGTTTACTTAAACTTATTTTGGGAAAATTCCACATGACTGGTCGGGATTTCACCATAAATCATTGAATCTGCAGCTTTGTGTAATGATAACTTCTGTCAGTCATTTAGTCCTCATAAGCTCCTTTACTGCTTTGTGTTTTTCCATAGGACCAACCGGCATTGTGCAGCCTATTGTGAGTGGTTAAACGGTAAGTGTGTGTGTGTGTGTGCATGCATGCAAGAGTATTGGAAGACTTTAAAGTCTCAGGAATTGAGTGAATAATATGTAATTGTCATCATTAATAACAATATTTATTTGGAGGCATTTTGTTCACACACAGTCACAATTGTTCCAAGTTAAAAAAAAAAAAAAAACACTATACTCCACTAGATGGCCTCAATATATACTGTATAAAATATGCTGTATAAGGCAGTGGAAGTCAACATTTCTAATTAATACAAATTATATGTGCATAACAATATGAAGGATTGAAAAATGTACATGCATATGCCTATGTTCCCATTTTCTTTTTAATGACACATGTACGCATTCAAACTGGCTTTGACATGAATTCTTAAATATTTTTTATATATTATTTGTATAAACATTTCTATGTTATTTAAAAAATCCGTGCTTAAATAAAAAGAAATCCCTTGATGTTTAATGTGGTCTCAGACTTTTGGACCTCGCTGTAATATTAAAAGACAAACAAGCAATTGAAGAATAAGTGATTGTCCCTCTTAGAATGAAGTTTGCTTGGAGTCAGTTGTTTTCTGGTAGTCATCATCTATGTCTTTCGCTCTGTTGGAGAGTGAAGGTAAAGTAAAACATTAGATTATCACAGAGAGGTAATGTGCTGAAAATAACAATGACTTAATGTCATACTCCATTCCTTACCTCAGATTTGCTTTGTATCTTTTATATCCGTTGTAGGATGTAACAATGAAAAACACAAGCAATAAAAATCCAGCCACGGCACCAAGACCAATAAACACGTTCGTAAGACTCGACTTGGAAGTATCTACAAGAAAAAACAAAAGAAAAAAACAGTTTGATTTATGACATGTAAGTTATGTAATTTGAGATAAGATGCAGATAGAGCTGGTCAATGTTTTAATAGTTCATGTGGTCATATAGTGAAGGACGGGGCAAATCCTTGCAGGGTTTTATCCATTTGCTGACAGCGATACAAATCGATGGTATTGTTTAGTTGAATGTTGCAAGCACACATACAATTTTTATCAAGATGCCTTATCAAGATACCAAACCTGATGACTATCATTATCAGTTGTCTTAAACTATCAAGATTACATGCAGTTGATTATTTATATTGTCAATAATTTAAGAAGCATATTTTAAGGAATGTCAAGTTATTTTCTATAGTATGATATTTTTAACCTTTCAAAAAAAACCACATATTTAATATCCCTGACCTTGAAGATACTAAACGAGTATGTGAATTTATGTAAGATTACCTCCAGAATCACATGACTCTCCGTTGGATATCAGCAAATGTCTGGTGTTATCCAGTGACCCGTCATTGATTTCTGGTTTTATACCCAGTAAGTGGCACATTAAAGGGTAAACGTTGACTGTCTCAAATGGTCCAACCAACAAGTTTTTATGGAAATCTGGCCCCACTGCCCTGAAGAAAGGCTTCATGTCCATGACATCGTTGTCATAGCCATGTTCTCCATTATTGTTCTGGAATGGGTAGAACTGGAAGAGGATATAGAACATAAGATAACATGTAATGTTTTCCATGTATTATTGCGTATTGTGCCCATTATTGTTGTTTACTTCATGCTCACCCCATGTATGACATATCCTGGGTCTGCATAGAGAACGATGGGTAGGATACGAGGATGTTTGGCATAATGCAGTCGAGCAGGCATGTCTTCTTTCTTGTAAACGTGAAGGTTTGGATGACCTCCTTTCAATGCTTGATAAACCTTTTCAAGCATCCCTTCTTTGGGCAACAGCATCCCAAAAGGTCCATAATCCACCATGTGGAATTTCAGATCGCTCAAGGAGAATCCTGGGATGTCATTGAGTATTATCTTTTTTACTTGCTCTCCTTTGAACACGGTACTCATTCCATGGTCGGCCGTGATGATAATGTTCAGACGGTCACTGAGCCCGTGTTTCTCAGCAGTTTCCCGGATGTAGCCCACAGTTCGGTCCACTTTCTTGACGGCCTCACGTCGCTCCGGTGAATCGGGTCCATACTTGTGGCCGGTCGAATCTGGTTCGCCAAAATACAAAGTGACAAAGTTTAAATCTTCATCTTGAAACCATTCTCTCATGACTTTGTCCACACTCTCTCTCCATGCCGTCTCATTGGTGTAGTCATAAAACTTTGGTTCCACCTCCTTCACTTGGACTGTTTCATTCTGGTACTTGGCAGCAGTGCCAGGGAAGTGTAAGGATCCTGTTTTAAGCCCCTAAGAAAGGACGCATTTACAAGTCAGTTTATACCTTATTTAATGCCAATGTAGCTAAGTAATGTATTTTTTTCTCTTGCCAAGTTTAAGATGATATAATAAATTATTTAAAGGTAATATCATAAAGAACATTAGCATGTTGGAGGTCACTAAATAATGAACTTTATTTTTTAACTTTGAGATTTACTGAAACTTTTGTCAAGTTGTAATAGTTTGAGAGATGTACCTGTCTTTGCGCTGTGATCCAAATGGGTAGACTGCCGTTATCCCAGTAGTCATCCACAAACTGTGTCATGTAGTATTGTTTCTTCTCTTGTGTGGTTGTGTTGAACCAGTTGTTATGAATCACACCATGGTTTTCAATGTACCTTCCTGGGGAAAAAAAATGCATATTTTTGATATGGCTGAGACTTCCCTAGAACTTTATATTAGAGTTCGTGCATTTGGCAGACACGGATATCCAAAGAAACTTACATTTCATTCAAGCTATATATGTTTTATTAGTTCATGGCATGCATTCTGTGGGAATCAAACCCATTGCCTTGGCATTGCTAGTATTATGCTTGTCTGATTGAGCTATGTGAACAATCAAAATGGAAACCTTAAAACTCCAAATACTTTGTGGCCATTGTTCTTATTCGGTTTCTTACTTTCCAAAAAATCTTTGGACTTTTACTTCACTGTGTCAATTTTATTGCATTATATAACAAAATATCAAAGCAAGCGGCATACAAGCAATCAATTTTTTTCTCACAACTAACTTTTATTTTCTTAGGATTTTTTAATGGGAGTCAAAATAAATAAATTCCTGAAATTAATTTCAAAATAAATAGGGCTGTGCAAAAATTAATTGCGATTAATCACATCCAAAATAAAAGTCTGTGTTTACATAATATATTTGTGTGTGCTGTATATAATTATTTTGTATATATAAATACCTATGCATGCATGTATATATTTAAGAATTATTTGCGCTTAAATTCTGTATATATAAATAAATACATAATCTATATTATATAAATATAAATAAACATTTTCTTAAATATATATACATGCATGTGTGTGTATTTATATATACAAAATAATTATATACAGCACACACAAATATAGTATGTAAACACAGACTTTTATTTTGGATGCGATTAATCGCAGTTAATTTTTGCACAGCCCTAAAAATAAAGCATTAACACTATTGTTTAAAACTTGTGGTCTCTTGTGCTCTTATGCTTACCAAGACTACATACAAAAATATTGGTAAATATTTTTACAATTTAAAATAGCAAATTTATTTAAATTGCTTAAATACTTTTAAGTCCACTGTCCACATGATTATTACTTTTAAGTCCACATGATTATTTAAATACAATTTTTATATCAAATTTAGCATTTTATTCAACAGTACATTTTTTTTGTTAACCTTTTACCGTCTTGGACGTATCGCAATATTATCGTATTTGATTAATGCTGCTGAAAATTCAAATATGCTGATTTGGTGCTCAAGAAACATTTCTTAATATCAATGTTGAATGAAAACAGGTTAGTTGCTTGATATTTTTGTTTAAAAGAACATTTATTTAAAAAAAAAATGTAAAAGTCTTTATTGTCACTTTTGTTCAAATTATCTATGCAGAATTAAATGATTAATTTCTTTTAAAAAAAGTATATATTACTGAGCCCAGTTTTAGGGACACTATAGGCATTTTCTGTTTACTTTAAACTAGAAAATTTTTGTTATTGTGTTTTTGTCCTTACCAGATAACAGGGTGAAGTGTGTAGGACTAGTGATGGTCAGGAAAGGTGGAGTGACATATGTGGCTTTGACTCCTTCTTCAGCCATTTTGTCCAGGTTTGGGGTGTCCACATCTCGGTCGTAGTCCCACCTGAACCCATCGAAGCTGATAAGCAGTAGTTTGTTTCTGCCTGTGGTGCAGCGATCTCTGGCTGGAGCAGAAAGAGACGCAGGCAATATAAGCAGCAAAACACTCAGTGCAAAAAACATGACGGGTTTTACACAGAAACGGTTTTGATGAAACAATCTTGCTTCTCTCTGGTTTGTCTGATGGTTGTTTCTGATCTAATAGCCTCAGCTTTTGAATGATTCTTTTGTTTGTGTTGTTTCTGCACACTAAAGTTCACATCACAGATGTTTATGAGATAAATGACATGCTTATGTTTTCTTATGTTATCTTATCATGTGGCTTATCAGGAGTTGTGAGACAAAGCTATCTTTTATGTGACTAACCTTTCAATGATTTACCACTACTCGCTGCTTCTATAAAATGAAATACGGCGTTTTATACTGTATCAAGGGTACACAGTACGTTTTGTGAAGGTGAAGATAAGTGTCTAGCAGTCATTTACACCTGCATTGCTTAATTGAGTTGTTTATCTACACTTGAGCAATTGTGTTAGGGAAAAAATCCTTGATGCATTTGGACTATTAGGCAGATAGTGATTCAGACAGGTGAGCTACATAGAAAAACTGTGTAAGGGTTGTTTCTTTGCATAAAATTACACATTTGGAAGAAAAGTATTTACAAATTTTTGCTCTTAACCAACTTTAGAAGAATCATCTCTGCTGAAATGACAAGCAAAACTGCTCCCATCAGCCTTCTTAACTAGTGTAATTTCCTTGGCTGACCAGTTTTATCAGCTAGACCAGCTTGGACATTCGTGCTGGTATGTTCAGCATACAGGGAATCCTGCATTTTAGATTTTTATCACTAGGTTATGTTATGTATGATCATTAAGAACAAAAGGTATTTTCATTGTTTGTAATGACATACTGTGTCACAAATGTCACAAATACATATACACCATCACACATATAATACATGACCCTTTGAAATGAGTATTGCATTCATATGCCATTTCATTGTGCTGTTGCATATGTGCATATATTAGATATTCACAATAATAATAATCAGAACTTGTAGGTTTCATTTATAAGATCTTCAGTGCCTCAATTCTATAAATCATTATTATGCAGAATATATTTATATACATCAAGACTTGGTCTGAACACTACAGGCATGCATTCCGTCTGCTTGTTTAATTGGTATTTTCATGGTCTTGACCCAGCATTTCAATAACTGAAGTGCACATATGATACACATTCATGACCCCCAAACACATTTAATTTCATAATGCAGTTTATGATGCATTTTCCTACCACCACCTACCAAGTTCAGTCAGATGCTAGCTGTTTAAGTCATGGTAATGTATCATGATGACTACTGAAAATAATGTACATAAAGCTCAGTGGACGTAATAACAGGCTTATTTTGTGCTCTTCCATTAGAGATAAAGATATCTATTATAAATTATGATCCTCTGCTATTGCACACTGTAAAAATGAATATGCTTTATTTAATCAATACAATTGTGGCAACAGGTTACAAGCAGTATATAATTTATTAAATTGAACAAATTAGAATTGAGTAATAGTTAATCAAATTAACATTCTAATTAATTCTATATAATTCTTGTAATGTGTTGCCACAATTTTATCGATTAGATAAGCATATTTTTTTTTTCAGTGCATGAAGTCTGAACAGTATTATAATCTTATAAACATCTTAGAATTATTTGCTTGAAGTTGGCTTTAATCTATTCCTCATCTCCTTTTTCTTTCTGTTAGAGAGAGGTAAAGAAATTCATCAGATTTTCACTAAACAGATATATTGTATAGACTTGTTATTTTTGGGAACAGATTCTTTCTATGTGCCACACTTTTGACTAATTTTGCATCTATTATATTCGTTGTATGTCGGGTACTTGTACTGTACTTACAGTAAGTACATATTTTGAGTATCTACTTGAGTATTATTTTTTCTTAAGTATTATTATGTAACTTTAACTTCACTATACATTTGAAAGACAAATGTCGTACTTTTTACTCCACCACAATTGTGTCCAGGTCCTTGAGTAAGTAGTAAAGTCAGTCAGGGGATGATTTTGGTTGCAGGGGTTGCATTTTGGTTGGAAATGAATTTGACATCAACATCCAACGTCGGACAGACTTTGGATTTTGGTCGGAAAATAAAGTTGGGTTGACGTCAGAACCCGACGTCGAATTGACGTCGACATTCAACGTCGGTCAGATTTTGGATTTTGGTTGGAAATGAAAGTCGCGTTGATGTCAGAACCCTGACCAGAATGTTTTGATTTTCATCTACAATACAACGCCGGTCAAATATTGCCGTTGGATTCTGACATCCACCTGATTTTCATTTTCAACGTCGGGTTTGGACTTCTAAATACGAATTTTGTCATTGTTTTGGAGCACACTAGCTTATAGATAACAGTAAAGCCAACATACAGTATTCATTCTAAAAGCCAAAAAATAAGATTTAATAAGGGACTATTTGAAGGAACAGCCATTTGGGTGTTCAAAACCATCGTAGACGTTATTGAGTGAACTTAGTCAATCTCATATTCAATCCCACTACTGGAACTTTGTTCTAGAAATAAATTTGATATTGATATGAGGGTAGGTAGGCAGGCATAGATTCAGAATTATTGTACTGTATTAATAAAACAATGCATTGGCATTACTTTTGATACTTTTCAAGACAAGTACTACGTAAGAATCGGTCTTTACAACTTAGAGTAATATTTGACCGGTAGTATCTGTACTTTCACTGAAGTAAGGAAGTTGTGTACTTTGTCCACCTCTGCCATTGGCACATAAGAGGGTAAATGTTGAATGTCTTAAATGGTCCAGCCAACAAGTTACTTTGGAAATCTGGTCCCACTGCCCAGAAGAAAGGCATCATATCCATGTTCTACTTTGTTGGTCTGAAGTGAGTAAAACTGGAAAAACGTTTAGAACAACATATAATGTAATGTCTTAAAATGTATGTTGGTGTCACATCTCGGTCGTAGTCATCTAACCATCAAAAATGGTTGGCAGTAGTTTCTTTCTGCCTATGGTGCAGTGATCTCTTGCTGGATTCGAGAGAGACGTAGGAAATATAAGTAGCAAAATACTTATTGCCAATAACATGATGACAATTCCAGCAGACGTAAGTTCACATTATCTTTGAGGTTTATTGGATGAATTGCATGTTTGTGTTATTTCGCATTATCTCGGTCTTATCAGACGTTATCGGGCAATGACAATTAATCAGCTCTTTTGCTTAGATTTATTGTTCACTGCTTTTAAAAATAAATGAAATGTAGGATATGAAGTATTTTTGTGCCCATTTGATAATCGAGCAAGCCATTTTCTATGTTTGTGAAATCGGTTTGAAATGTAATATTGCTTGATAATTTTCGTTAATCTTTTGATAATCATTCAGGCGGTGCTTCAAAAGGTGACCTATAGTGTTTAGACTGTAACCCCACCTCCAAAAATTAATAGTTGAACAAATTGTCAATATAAAACAGAGGCTAACAATTAAATATCCACTGAAGGTATACCACCTATAGGAGGGACATACCGAGACACTTGAAAACCCTTCTTTGTCTATTATTGATAATGTGATAAAGTAGCCTGTCCTACCTATCGTACCTTACATACATAATGATTTTACCTGATTAGAATTGCTTTAACAGTCGACCACATTTGTGTTAAACACCTCACACTACACAAACTTGACCACTAGAGGGAGTTGAGCCTTTGACTAAGAAATACTCAAACTCAGAATTGGCTCTTCGTTGAGATTCAGTAGTAACATTTAAGGCATTTCTTGTCTCATGATGTTTACTGTCACTCACATGAGATCATAGCAAACCACAATCAATTCCCTATGGATAAAATCAAATCCATGCTTGTTCAAAAAGCTGTTTTACTAAAGCCGATATACAGTAGGCCACGTCACACTAGGGATGAAAAGACTATTCCATTTCATGCTGACTTTAAATTGAACTTGATGCATTTATGAACACTGAAGCTTTAATTCAGTTTTAACATGGATGGAAGCAATAAAAAAACATAACACAAGAACACATGAAAAATGCAAGTTTCTTCCTTTTAAACCAATTGACTCATTCTAGAGAGCTTTTCATTGGACAAAAAAATGTGTATGCTTAGTACACTACAGGATCAGACTGCAATCATTTTGTCAGGCATTTGCTGTTCAAAACATTATAAATCCTATCACCTTGGAGAACACTGAACAATTAAATAAGATATTTGGATTTAAAGTTATTAAATTATTTGATATTAAATTTAGACTTTTAATAGAGCTTTTCACATTTCAGCCTTCCACCCTTTAAATCCTAAATGTTTACTTTGCCTGTCATTTGTTAGGGAGAGGAGCCATGGGACCTCTGGGAATACAACAAAAACAATAAAATGGGTGTTTCATTAAACATCAGTTTTTAATGCTTTTGATGTATTCCCAGAGGTCAGGTCAAGTGAAGGTAATCATTTGGATTATGAGAATGACTCTCTGTAATGAGTGGTGGTTGAGTTTCCTATACGGCCACATGATGGCGTCAGACACCTTCCATTTTCTGTGCAGATTACACTAAAGTCTGGAATCCTGAATATAGGCTAGCCTACTGCATTTCTTTCATGAAGGAACCCAATTGGACAGAAAATGAAATCCTATAGTCAGATGTGGCTTTGTCCACTTACTTATCATTGGATTGGGGGAACTTTTCACACTAATTTAGGATTCCTGCAGAATTTCTAGTATACCTTTTGGAAAATATAGATCTCTCTATGGTTTGTCCAAGTCTTTTCAAGGTCTGTTCAGATTATGTTCATTAGTTATTTGCTCATGTAATGTTTTACATGAACAGCTTGGTTGTATTTTTGAAAAAAAATATCATTAACTACAAATATTTCAAAACAAAATAAAAGCTCTTTATTTTAAATTGGTAAAAAAAAACTTGTCATTATTTCAACAGAAGTACAAAAAGTAGCATCATAGGCTGTGTAAAGGGCCTTGAGAGACAAACGAATATTGCCGAAAATTGTATCCACAAGTTTCCTACATCCCATGAGGCCTTGCGTCAAATGTGGGTTTGTCGTAAACAAACGAGACGTGACACTCATTCATTCTTTCGACAATCGATTAATCATTAATATTTATATTAAAATGTATTATTTAATTTATCAATTAAAAATGAATGAAAATATAAAAATACAGAGTGTTTTTCCACGATGAGTTCTTTATTACATGAAGATCAGCTTGTGGCAGTTAAACTGGACGTTCGGTGCTAAACTTGAAGATATGCGCTGCTGTGCTCTGGAACATGCAGCTGCGAGCCGGCGTTTCTTAAACAAAGACCCTCGTTTGTTCCTATAAAAAAGAATCCTGTTTAATAAAACAGAAATCCATGAACCTGTGTCACGGTGAGGGAAGGCAGAAACACGACACACCCTTCCTGAAATGTGTGAATTTCACTGCGCAAACCAAAAGTAATACTTCCCACCAGATGAAGAAGGGTTGAGATAAATATTAATTTTATTTTATTTTCTATGTTCGCATTTCTGAGGAAAAAAACAATGTTATCGGCTTGACAGTTCCCTGAAAGCGGCACTAAAAGACTGCTTTAAAACTTTCACAGAGACCTCAATCAGAAAGCACTAAGCCTTTATTTAAAGTTGATTTCGTTTTGTATTAATTGTATCTTAATTTTAATCAATATTTCATCCACATTTATGAACAAGAGGCCGGACTTGCAGTAACTGTAAGGTAAAAATTTATAGTGTCTCTAAACAGACTTTAAACGCGAACCTGTGATAAACACTGATGGTGTTCACATGCGCATTAAGAATTGATTCTATAGTTATGTGCGTTTGAATATATGTGAGCAGGTTTGTAATTCCCTACAAAACCATGCCTGAACAAACTATGAATTTTGATCCGAATTTTGATTATTTTATCACTTCGGGGTAGGTACACGAAACGAAATTCACAATGCTTTATCTGTAGAGTGGGAAAGGGATCCTTCATAGGGAGAGGCTAGTTGGCACTTCAGCACTGCATTGTCATCGGGTCCAGGATAAGCTCCTCGTCAGATCTGGAATACGGCCTGGATCCGGCAGGCTGCGGGAAAACCTCGGGATAAGCAAAAACACTCAAATTAGCGTAGATCCTATTCGTCTTTTAATGTAACGAGTACATCAGGATTTAAGGGAAATGTTCCCAGTTCCGGCTGACCTAATCTATGCAGCCTAATTATAGGTTATAGCAACCCGGTCTCATCCCAAGACGTCATATAACTGACGTTTTGGGACGTCTTTTGACCATACGTCAATATTCGCCTTTTTAGGGCCCCCTTAAACGTCGGTAGATGAGGTTATGGGATCCTAACTCTACCCCAGACCTAAACCTAACCCTAAACCTAACCCGTCACCTAACTGACGTTAAAGGTAAAGCGTCAGTTGTATGACGGCCCGGGATCGCCATCTACCGACGTTTAAATGGGCCCTAAAAAGGCGGATATTGACGTATGGTCGAAAGACGTCCCAAGATGTCAGTTATATGACTTTTTGGGATGAGACTGTGTTAGTTATAGGCCTACGTACAACCACGAACAGCACATGTTGTCCCTGACCTCCGTAACGACATCTCTCATAAAGGTTTGCGACTTTTAGTTTAAATAGGCTAGTAAAACAGTATCCGAAAAACACCTAGCCTCTTCGCTAAATCACACAAAATACCCATAGACAGTAAAAGAAATGGACAGAGCGATCATTGGAACTCCATTGAGACGATGGAAGCCCAATTTTGGCAATTTTTTTTTTTTTTTTTTAGCACTTCTGTCGGTGACGCGCAGACTCAAACAGAGCTTGACTACGTAATGTGACGAGAGCAACCCAGCTGTCTTCTAGTGCTGTGATCACACAATGTCGATTATTAATATGATATTACATACAATTATAATAAAATTCTAAGTCATGAGTAGCTACTGCATACTGCAGACTACTGTTTTTAATTTTTAAAACGGTGTGAAAAGTAAAAATTATCATCAAATTTGTCAAAGCACACCTTTTCTTAATAACTGAAACTTTCAGTTATTCTTGTTCAGCTGGCTGACCGTACAAACACTCGTATCGTATGGTAACGTTAGTTGGCATTTTTAAAGGGAAATTACATTATAACACAGGAAAATGTACCTTTTGTTTAAAAAACTGCGAGTTTTTTAGACCTCAGAAATCTAACCTAGAAGACCTACACAATGTTTTGAACATCATTGTATGGCACGCATGACCTCTTAGTTTCCCTTCGCTTGTGTTATTGGTAATTTCATGGTCTTGACCCAGGCTTTCAATAACTGAAACGCATGTGCTTGTTTTATATTACAAGCTCCGTGTGACACACGTTCATGACCTCAAAACTCATCTCATTTCATAATGCAGTTTATGATGCACTTTCCCAGCCCCCCACCTACCTGCTTGCTAGGTTAAAGACAAGTCAAATGCAAGCTGTTTGAGGGCATAGAAATGTATTATGATGACTATTGGAAACAACTGGTAAATGGCAAGGCCCATTTAGATCTGCAGTGATTACAACGTATCTTGAGCATTTGAATGTGATGGCCAGTAAAACAAGCATTTGTTTTATTATGTTATGGTGATGTTCATTCATGTCAAACATTATATTAATCTCTCTCTCTGTGTGTATGTGTTTAGATTATTACCACAAATATACATTTGCTTAATTTTTGAAGTCCATTGCAGACTAATGTGAATTAATTAGATATTTGCATAGAACAGTTGTTCAATTTAATATTTACATATATAGATATTTACATAGAATATTGAATAGAACTGTTAGTCCTGGTCCTCAAATTTGTTTGGTCGTCAAGGTTGGATTAATCATAAGGTCGTGTGCCCAAACTTTGATTTTTTTTTTTTTAAATTTTCATTTGTGATGCACAAATCATAGCAGTGTTGGTGTTTAGAACAGCAGCACTCTCGGTTTCTTCATAATTCAGAATCACTGCCCTCTTTTACCTTTTATGAAATAATAAATGGTAGAATCGCATATCGATGCTAATGACGTCTGTTCGTATATCACTCGGGGAGTATTTTATCTTGGAGGCTGGTCAGTAGTGTTTTATGATGCGACCTTAGTCAATCAAATCATCTGACAGCTAGTTGCTCAGATGGGGTTTGCTTTTGGCCTTGGGACAGGTTCAAGGTGAACACCTAATCTCTTGGAAGAGAAGCTATTACTGTCATCAGGGCTCATTTTTTTTCATTTACATTCACTTACATACATGAACAGAAAGTGAATGCTGTGTGTATTAAAGAGAGAGCGAGTCCTAGTTCCTCATTCTGCATTGCCTTTAAAGTTGAAATGGAATAAAATTCATCCTATTTTAAATGTATGTTATTGATTGTATTGAGAATGGTTTTATCTTTTAAATTTTGACCTCATAATTTTTAACTCTTTCCCCTGCATATATGGAAATTTCTGTCATTTATTATTAGACAACGCTTCCCTGCCATTTATGGAATTTTACGGCTTTCGTTGTTTTTACTTTTATTTGGTAGGGGGCGCCATTATACATCATCTGAAAGTTTACTGAATCTCCTGATCAAAACACAGGCGAATAAGAAGCAGAAACAAGCGATAGCATATAAGCAGATGCATATGTAAAAATATTGCGTCATTACATCAGTGAATGGTCCGCTTTCGGCACTGCAAAAATGGTGCCTCTGGTTTGGTTGCTGTACCGCACTGTTTAAACCAGAGGTCTCAAACTCGCGGCCCGCGGGATGATATTTTGTGGCCCCCTACTTGATATTAAAGTTTAATGTTAGTGCGGCCCGTCGTTGCGTTTGCCGCATTTTTTTATTATTATTTTGATCCCTTATGGGCTGCAATATATAGTCTCGTGACAGCTTACGGTGTCAATAGTTGTCATAGACGACCACGAAGTACAAATATACTGCGCCTGGAAAAAATGAGCGCGTCGCTTAATGCGCGCCCTACATTTGAAACGGAGAGCGAGCGGCGTGTTGGATACCCCTGCTCTAAAACAATGTGAGAATAATCATTTTGAGCTTGTAATATGTGTTGTGTCTGAACACGTTCAATGAACGATAGTTCATGAACTCGTTCATATTTTGGGCGAACGTGAACTGAACGTAGCCTACTGTATTACTGCCTGGTGAACGTTACAGTGAACTCGTTCATTCTAGTGTCTGTGAACGGAGGAGCGAGGAGGCGTCGTAAAATCATTTAAAAGGGTTTTATGAGGTTGGTGTGAATGGGAAAATCTTATATGTCTGTGCAAACTTTGCCCATCGATAAAATGATTGTTATCTGTGGTTGTATATGGGCTGTGGCAATAATAATAGCCTAATAATAAAAAAGAAGCACGCAGCAACATATGGAAATAAAGAACTATGAACTAGTTCATTTTTGAAATATGAACTGAACTAGTTCATTTTAAAATTTGTTAACTGAGCTTTGGACTAGTTCATGTAATGAACTTGGTTCAACAGGTTGATAAGAAGGTTTGCTTTGATATGTGCAAAGTCAGTAATTTGCCTGAGACACTATACATGTGTAGAAAGAATTATTTGTATTTCAAAAGCAGTAATTGTTTTTCTAAGTATAATAAAAGGAAATGTGCCTTTCGGAAAACAAAAAACAAACCATTCAATATAATAGTGTTGTATAAAGAAAATAAAAAGCAAATATGACTATCATCACAAAGATGTTTTGTATAAGAAAAAGACAAAGAAAGTTTGTAAAATTAACTTCAACTGTCAGAAGGACAGCTCATGGAGAACCAATCATGTACAGAAAGGAATGTTCAAATTCAGAGGAACAGTTCAGAAGAAACGTTAATAATAAAGATTGAGAAGATTGGATCAGTTGTGCTCCATTTTTGGAATACTTAAATACAATTTTTTTTTTTAATACTTTCGGCCCGGCCTGACCCAGACTCTATCTCCAGCGGCCCCCAGTTAATTTGAGTTTGAGACCCCTGGTTTAAACACACTTGACAATCCTTATTTTGCCTTGTCAGCCCTCATAGAAATTAGAGCCTGACCGATAAATGATTTTGAAAGCCGATATCGATACAAATGTTTGTTGGTTTTAATATCCGATATTTCGATATATCGGCCGATATTTTATTATTTTATTGTTTTTTTTAATTTCAGAAACGATGATAAGAGATGATACGTGTCATTGCTATAACTGTCGCACGATATTAAAGAAATACTTCAGTCACATTGTCAAAAGTTAAAAGGACAGTCAGTCAACTACACTGTAACAAAGTAACGTAACTATTACTAGCCTGGCTCTAATAGAAATGAATAAATAAAAGTAAGGGATAATATATACGGTTGAGGGGTCTTGAATCAGCCTGAAGTGGTTGTATTCGCTGTAACAATCGCATCGCTATACATTTTCATTATAACATGGCTACCTACCAAAGAAAAAAATTGATATGACACAAAATATTGATTTAGAAAGGAGTTTATTCATTTAAAAACGTGAACAACTGTGTCCAGAGCAACAAGATCTAGCTGTTAAAACACACAAAATGGTAAGATGTGATTAGCAAAAAAGGCTAACGTTAAGTGAATCACCAGTAAAAGGGAACAGCTTTAAATCCCCTCTCTGCAAATCAGTTGAGCCAATATGTTTAATGGCAAACATTAGGATGTATCAAAAGGTAACTTTGCGTCCACTGCCATGGTCCATAGATATAAACAAACTGCTTCGGCGTGTCGCATATACGTCGTCAGCGTCTTGCTGCTTGCTTTCCCCTATATCTCAGGATAAAATTTGGTTCAGCAGCGTGAATAAAATTGCGCTGTGGCAAGGCAGCATGAGGAAACCCAAGCTAAAATTGCTGCTCAGTTTAAACAATTTTTAAAGTCAAATTCACACTTTTTAATTGAATTATTTGGGCTGTTTTGGCTCGCTCGGAGCAGTAAAGTCACAGCAAACTTGATTTAATGCTCATTTAGCATATGGTTTATATTTGCAGCGTTTATTTGGTCTGAACAGGTGGTAAGTCTGGTATTTGGACAAGGGGGGTGGGCGTCTCCATGTGGCACTGTGCAAGCGGGATTAAGACTAAGCCTGGGTAAAGCTCTGGTTAGGTTTAGTCTTAAGCCTGCACCGGGCACTTCAAATGACACATCCTAAGCCCTCAAATACTAGACTGCGGCCTGTGTCAAGCATCCTCATCTATCATATTACAAGTTTGAAAGGCACCTTGTAACACTTGTTCTGAGCCTTTTAATAGTGTTCATTTTTTATGGCTTTATCTCAGTGAAGATTCAGTCCAAACTAATGAAGAAGGTGCACCTGAATTGAAAGGTTAAAGGGGTGGGGGGGGGTTAACGCTTGTTAAATACCACTGACTGAAGACACTGTTTTACAGTACATCGTTAAAGTTGCACTCGCTGATAGCTGCGTGATGGCATCCACTATGTAGCGCTGGGGGAAATGAATGCACGGCGGAAGTGTGAATTGATATTGTTTGTGGGAAACCTATGAAAACAAGTTGTTAAGTGGTTGTATCAGTCAAGCGGGGTTTGTAATCAAGCGAGAGGAGAGGCTTCCTGTGGAGATGTGTCATCTTGTCTTTTAGTAACTCATCAGTGACAAAATGGTGCTGGGAAAGACAAGTAATAGTGAAATATAATGGATAATGTTGTACATTTTATTGTGGGAGGTTTGTTTTCCTGTCGTTTTTGGTCATTTGTGCTCGTATCACTGAGGGCGAATGGCTGGCGAGGCAGCTGTGAGACATTATCGCAGCCCTGCGTCACGCTCATTCGTGACAAATGCGTTCTGAGCCACACCACTTTGCATTCAACTCTTATTGCTTAATTAGTTTTAACAGCAAATGTTGTTACACAGCAGCAGTCACATACGGATCTAATACTGAGATCGCTCCCATTAATTAAGTGCGTTAATTGTGAGTATAACAGATGAGTGCAGTATGGCTGGCTTCCTCTCCTGCCTCCCGTTTACTCTGTTTATCACGGGGACATAAGCTGTCATCGGCTTTTCAAACTCCACCAAAGCCGCAGCTGGCTAATTACCTGCCACTCAGGTTGAACTCTTTCTCAAGAAACTGTGTTTAAAGTGGAAAAATGCACGTTAATCCAGCTTTGTTTGGAGTTTAGTTCAGCTTTAAGTCATGGGAGGAGGACACATCATTTTCTCCGGACCCAGAGGTTTGATTAATTTGAACTGGATTGTTTTGTGGCCAATATCCTGCATTTGGATAGATCCGATTGCACTTTTTCCCGAGGTTCAGTTTTTTATTTTCCCTGGCCCGGCTCCATTCCTATGGAAGCTTGTTTCCGACACTGAATAAAAAAAATAATAAAATAAAAATTGCATTTATCTCACAATTCGAACTTTTTTTCTCACAATTGCTAGTTTACATCTCAAAATTCTGACATCTTTTCCCAGAATTGTGACATATAAACTCGCAATTGCAAGTTATTAGTCCAATTCTAAGTAAAAAAAATGCCTTTTTCCCCCTCAGAATAGTTTATCTCAGAATTCTGACTTTACAACACAAAATTTTGACTTTATATCATGCATTTCTGACTTTATATTTATCAATTCTGACTTTACATCTCGCAGTTCTGACTTTATAACACGCAATTGTGAATTTATTTCACGCAATTCTTACTTTATAACACGCAATTGCAACTTTATATCACGCAATTCTGACTTTATAATACACAATTGCGACTTGATGCCTCGCAATTCTGACTTTATATCACGCAATTGCGATTTGCGACTTTATATCACGCAATTCTGACTTTATATCTCACAATTCTGACAGAATTGTGAGATATAAAGTCAGAATTGCGTGATATAAAGTCGCAATTGCGTGATATAAAGTCAGAATTGCGAGGTCGCAATTCGCAAAAAGGTTGCAAATACCTTTTTTATTTTTCATTCTGTGGCGGAAACAAACTTCCATACATTCCTGTGCCTGCCCCCCTTGAATCATGATTTAAGGAGGACACAGAAAACCCAAGAGCCCGTATGTCTCTGAACCTTTTGTAATGCAAATATCAGAATGTCCAGAACCATATAATTGCCCAATGATTTTATTTAGAAAATTCATAAATACAGTTAAGGTTTTTATTTTTTATTTTATTTTTTTGTATTTATTTTTTAAGTAATATAAATTTCTATTTTGCCATAAATAAAGCCTCGGGTACTGATGTGACACCTACCTATCAAACTCTGTAAATGTATAAATGCATATAGACACAAGCATTTTAGTCGAAAATAGTCAGAAATGTAATTAATATTATAAAAAATAATATTTTTTTTGGTATTTATCTGATAAATCTGGTATTTATTCGTATATCAAATATTAAGTCAGAATATTAATTGTTTTACTTTTATTTACTTTATTTTTTCTTTAGTTTTGCCATGATGTTAATATTGAAATAAATAAACAAACTAGCATTATCTATAAATAAATAAATAAACAAAAAACAAATATGTACTTGCACTAGAGAAGACATGAATGAACAATAAGATATTCAAGAAGCTGAAAACAATTTCATGTATCTTATTTAAAGCATTTGCTGTGCACATAATCTATCAGTCCAAAAAAAAAAAAAAAAAAAAACCCCACATTGTCATTTCCTAGAAGGTTTTGTGATCAACTGCTTTGTTTAATCCGTTCTCACACAGGCCTGTTTTTTTCCCCCTTGCAGGGAACATTGCGTTCTTGGTGTGAGTAAATTGTGTGGCTGTATAATCTATTGCTTTGTGTGTGTGTTTGTACCTGGAGTGGTGCAGTGAGGCATGAGGGCAGGGTCTGAGATTGCCGTGCCACCTTAGCGCCCTCCACTGACTGCTGGCAGGCCATTGGAACAGCGGCCCCTTGTGTGCTGACAGTGATATATGGGTAATTTAAAAAGTCGTTCTTTTCAAAGCAGCCAGCTGCTGAGAGGGCATCCAACCACAGCCCATTCCCACGCATTTTGTAAAAAAAAAACTCATTTAAATGTACTTTACAGATCAAGGCAAATCAGATCTACATTAATGTGGCTGCATCTTCTTTGTGTTTCTGCCATGGGCTTATGCATAAAACACACAAATAACCCAACTATACTGATTATCTCTCACATTAACAAGATCGAGTAGAGAAGTTTGAGTTATGTGGTCATTTAAATGCCGAACAAAATGAGGAAAAGTTGGACTGCGGGACATTAAGACTCAAAGCAAGTAATAATGCTACAACGGATCAATGTTATGAACTCTGTGCTAGCACAATTCGCAATAAATTAGGGCCCAGAATTGATTTCAGTAACACACGCTGCATTTCATGTATTTTTTTTCTGCAATATTAATGTAGCTCACAGCTTTATTGGCTGAGTGCTGGTAATGAGAAGCCCACAATGTAATGCTGAGACTTCTGAGGTTTGTTAACTGATGTTGCTCTCTTCAGGTCACAGGGCCATGTTCTCGTCAGGAAATCACACTTCTGTTTACAGGTCCCCTGGAATAGGGCAGGTTCTTGTCACAAGTGGTTAACAAAGAGGGACTTCAGGCAATTAGAAAAATGGTATTGTGGTATAATGTTACGCAGCGAGAAGAAAAAGTACTGTCAGAACTGTTGACTTTCTCTGAACTGAATGAATATGAAAGCTGTAAGCCCACTATGCCTAGTGCTCACATACCTATCAGCAAATCAGTTTACTGAATTTCATTGTCACATAATTAATAATTAATGTTTATGAACCAATCTGAAAATGTATAATGTGCTTTCTTGGTACCGTTCCTGTACTTCTGGTTTAAATGCATAAAATACCTTACATTTGATTTTTGGAAATATCAATACCTTGTCACTGGCAGTTCCCTCAAATTAATCCTTTGTCTATTACTGACTTCTAAATGGTATATTAATAGTCTTTTTAGATAATCTCTAGATATTTTGTTCAGTTTCATATGTAAACCAGTTACTTTCAGCCTTTTTGACTCGACGGCCCTCCATTGTCAAACACACGATTTAAGGGCCCCCTATATTGGCTAATATATTTCCTTTGGTTTTTCTGCTATAATTATGACAACACTGCTTGTTTTCAAACTTTTTTTAATTTACAAAGAACTGTATGTTTATATTTTTATTAATTAAAGGTGCAAAACGCAATTTTTTTGTGGCATTTTCAATTTAAAATAGGAAACATTTTATGGGCTGCGTTTTGGCCATTCACTTACATGACAATGGCGTTTTAGGGGCCTGAAAATGCGAACATTTGAAAACAGGATTTAAAGCACAAGTTTTTTTTTTTTTTTTTTTACAAAGTGACATCGCCAACTACTGGCCTGGCGTACATAATGCAGCGTTTTAGTCAATTTGCGGATCCGTGTGAACGGTGATCTTTCTAACCACGTCTGTATGCTAAAACTTTTCCATTTTTAGCACATCTTTGTTGTTTAAATGTTCCCTTGGAGAAACAGTGTGATGGGGTGTAGTAAGCATCTATGAGCTTAGCTGCCTAAACCATTGTTTAGACTGCCTGTGCGTAATTTGGCTTGGGGAAATTTGGTTTTCGACAGCTGGCCCACAAGTGGACTGGCCCACTGCGGAAAGTCCCCATGGCCAGTCCATTCCTGCCTATGTTGTCTGATGCGCCGATGGCGAGATGCCATGAATGGACATGAGCAGAGTACTTTCTTTCCACTCTTGATTGGTACTCTCATATGTCTCATATGCTATGCTGATGCTTTAGTCATTACTACGGTAAACAATGTAATTATAAGCCTAATTAATGTGCAAGTGGCAGTGTTGAATGCTGTAAATGTGCTGCTTTTTTAGGTCGTTTTTTTTGTCTTACCTGTAAATATCATTTATCATTTTTAAATTATTCATATGCATTTTTAATAGCGAATCGAATAACAGTGGTTCTCTGTTAGTTTTTCCTTCAGGATACAGATTGCAGAGCCAGGCCAAAACAGTACCAGAATTGTTTATTGTACAAAAGAGCCAAAATATCCTTAAAATAAAGAGAACATACTATCTACAAACAGCCATTTATGAGCACTCTTTATTAAACCCTCCTTTAAAGTCAACTAAGGCACAGTAATAGTTTCACAGCAATAGCTAACAACAATGATTCAATAGCCCCTTTCACACAGCAATCCCTGTAAATTACCGCAAAACTGCCAGAATGACTTTACCGGTAAATACACAAATATGCTATTCACAAAAGCAACAGCATTCTATTTGTTTACCATTAAAAGACCATTCATACATCAGCTCCAAAATACAGGTAAATTCTTTAATATCACTCATCGGAAGTGATCTTTAAACACCGCACCGTTCTTCAAGTGCTTTAGTTTTACTATCTGTTCAGTTAGACACTTTTTTTAGGTCTGAGTGAAAGGCATCAGGGCCTGATCAAACGGAACATGATTTTGCTCTTAAAAACACTACACGAGCATAATAGTATCCAATTGCAGAACCGCAATCCTGATGATTAGAGTCTTGAGCATGACACATTGAAAAAGCTATATTTAAATAGAAAAAAAAAAACTATTAAAAAGTTTACTGTAAACACGTCAACTCATAAGAACTTTGATTGGCCGAAATCAGAATTCTAGCGTCTGACGTTCTACGTGATCATACCAGTGATCAACCGCGTTCACACAGAGCACATTACCTGTTATATAAAAATTCCCAACCCAAGGCATCATATATGACGCTTTTGCCAATGCCTAGACATCCAACGCACATGGCACCCTTTAGCGACAATATAACACGCACAGAGTATACTTTAGGTCTTTAGGTCTGGGGTAGGGTTAGGGTTAGACCACTAGGAAGCGCCTTCTGGCCCATATATATCTGGGTCTCAAATTGACGCTGAAGGGTGCCATGTGAGTTGGATATCTACGCATTGGCAAAAACGTCAGTATATGACACCTTGGGATGAGAACGGGCTGAATATACTTGTAATGTTACAACTTTCCTTGTAAATCGCTGGAACTAATTAACTGGTATTTTTGAAAAGGTCCTGTTCACATGCTCTCTTACCGGTAATTTACCAGTAAGGACTATAGGCCTATGTGTGAAAGGTGCTAATTTTCCTATCAATTCCCTACGGACAAAATTAAGTTTTTTTCTCGCTTGAGAAGTTTCAAATCGAATTTAAGCTATGCTTAAAAAAATAAATAAAAAATATCTCAGTGTACACAACCTTCTCCAGGCTAACATTTTCTCAGATACCAATGTTTGGAAATAGAAAGTTTGATTTAATTTTCGATGTCCTCAGCAAAAGATTTAGGGTTCGTTTTCTCTTCCAGTTTAAGTTATGGCTGTATGATTAATTGCAATGAAACCGCACGCGATTTTGCAAAGGCTGCGATTATTTTATGCGCAGCTTGTCAGTGCAGCTGATCGGTAGTAAATGGCCAGAGTTCGCTCTCATGCCGACACACCAAATATGCCCCGCCGCAGAAGTATGATAACGTGCATCATTCCAGGAAATCCCTATCAGGTATCATCGGTGTAGCTGAATAAACTGAAGATTGAAATGATTTGATTGTTGATTAAACACGACTTATAAATGCATGACTGCCTTATTCTGTGTAAGAAGCCACATCATCTCACGGAGGGATGCTCAACTGTCGTTATCAAGTCAGTTTGGAGTAAAGCATGTTATTAAATGTTGTCTTTTGTTGGGGAGGAGGTTCATAAATGATTCTCATGTTTGAAAAGTTGTTTGTTGCTTTTTCAAATGCACACTATAAGTGACTCAAACTCACAGTGCTTTCAAATGGAGCAGCGTTTAAGAGCCGTCATATGGGTGCTTGAAATCCTTGAAATGCTTGAATTTTAATGTGTTTTCAAGGTTTGAAAAGTGCTTAAATTTTGGATAAAAGGCTTGAAAATGCTTGAAATTGAAACTACTTCTTTCACAACAAATACCTATCTGACTGAATAGTTAATTTTTTAAATGGAGAAATAAAATGTTGCCCTTCAGATACAGAGTGATTTGTGCTACGCTGGCCAGAGCAAAAGTAGGCGGAGTTTTCATTTGGCCCCGTATTTATTGGCCGTGCAGGTAATCGTCACAGAGCGCAGCTGCAAAAGTTTAACTATTTTTATGTTGGACCACGGCTCACACAAGCTCGCCAATGCTTTGGTCAACAAAACGTATACTCGCGCAGCACAAGACATTAAAATAAATTGGTTTCATAGCGCAATGCATTCCACGTCCTGTCTGAAAGGGCCATTAGTGGCCGAGTACTACTTGTTGTGATACTGTAATGTAAGTATTATCATATATAAGTATATCATTTGTGGAATATGCAGTGAACATACATAGCCAAAGTTACAGCACAGTAACTTTAACTACCCGCCAATTAAAACCTGCAAACGTTAGCTCAGTGCATAACAACAGTCGTCGATTGCAGAACTGAAATCGTGTCAGATGGAGTGTCATATACTGTAAGGTTGAGGATGACCTTATGCAATGTTTACATTGCTCTCTTCCAGTAGATAAATGTAGGCTAAATGTCTTGGCAATGAAATAAAAAAATATATTTAAAATAGTATAGGCTATTTATCAGGCTGGTGCCTGTGCACTGTCAGAGTCTTCTGGGTTAAAATGGAATTACAGGTTGTTGTTGCACTGTCTCAGATTTTGTTCAATCCTTGTCGGTATGTGTCCCAAAACTAAGGCCTGTAAAATATTTCTGTTCAAATCATATGTCTTCATATTTTCAGCCCTTGAAATGACTTCAGTTTTACAGCCTGAAAATCACATTATCTGGGAAGCAATATTTGGACATTAATATAATGAAAAGTAGTCATAGGCATTATCTTCTTAGACAGTGATACATTTTGAAAAATAAAACTATATATCTGATCCTTATGCTATTATGAAACACAATTTTGGCTGTTTATAGCATTATCTTTTTTAATTTTTTACTATGTATTGGTATGTAATTTATGGTGGTGTAGTAAGGTGCTGGGAAAAGCTTTAAAATGGACCTTGAAATGTTTCAATTTAACCTTGGAAAAGGTGTATGAACCCTGTGTACGTACATCAATGACAAGCTGCGCATAAAAAACAATCGCAGCCTTTGCTATTTCAATGTTGCGATAAGCCAAATCGGTTTAAATCATGCAGCCCTAGCTTAAAGGGATACTCCACTTTTTTGGAAATACGCTCATTGTACAACTCCCCCATCGTGTACCAAGACAGACGGAAAATGTAAAGTTGCGATTTTCTAGGCTGATATGACTAGGAACTATACTCTCATTCCTGCGTAATAATCAGGAAACTTCACTGCCGTACCACGAGTGCAGCAGCTTCCAACGTGGCCGGGACTAAGTTTGTGTAGTCATTGCGCCTGCTGCACTCATGGTACGGCAGTAAAGTTTCTTGATTATTACCAGTGGTGGAGGAAGTACTGAATCTCAGTACTTAAGTAAAAGTACAAATACCCAGATAAATATTTACTTTAGTAAAAGTAGAAGTAACACAATGACAACCATACTTAAGTAAAAAGTAAAAAGTACTTTATTTTAAATGTACTTTAAGTATTAAAAGTAAAAGTACTTGCATAACAATTTATTATCTTAATGTCTATTTTCTAATGATTAATAAAACATTTAATTCTAACTCATTCAACCTAATAGCCTACTCCTATAATGATGTTCAATAATGATGGAAAAAAAACGTCACCATTTCTGAAACAAGCTTGCAATTAGGCAATATCATGCTTATCCTTACTATATGTTAATATGTTTGGCAGTAAACGCGATTCATTTTATGGTGTAATTCTGAACCTCTTGGCTTGCCATAATCCTAACCAAACCAAACATATATTACACACGGTGTGTTTCCTATGCACGTAAAAACAAATTTTCGCGTATGAGTTGCACGATAAACACACTGCGTGTGAGACGCATTTAGTGTGACCGGCCGTGCTGTTGATATACTGCCGGGTTGATATACTGTATCTATGGCAACCAAACGTCACTGGTGTAAGGGTTAGACCACTAGGGGGCGCCATCTGCCCAAATATATCTGCGTCTCATTTCACGTTAAAGGGTGCCATGTGCGTTGGATATTTACGCTTTTGCAAAAGCGTCCGATATGGCGCTTTAGGATGAGAACGGGCTCGACGGTCCGATTACGTTTTGGCAGGGGAAAAACTGATCAGAAAATGTAACGAAAATGTAACAGAAGTTGTAGAAATATAGTGGAGTAGAAAGTATAATAATTGCTGCAAAATGTAACGAAGTAAAAGTAAAAAGTAGGCACTATTTATTGTACTTAAGTAAAGTAAAGATACGTGAAAAATGTACTTAAGTAAAGTAACGAAGTATTTGTACTTCGTTACATTCCACCACTGATTATTACGCAGGAATGAGAGTATAGTCCCTAGCCGTATCAGCCTAGAAAATCACAACTTTACATTTTCTGTCATTCTTAAGGCACGATGGAACTACAGTAGAGTCAAGTTTTAAATAGGAAAAATATCTAAACACTTGGGTCAGTTTTTTTTTTAGAAATGCTAATGGTCTTGTCCACTTCAATGATGTATGCTAAGCTATGCTAAAAGTGGTACCGCCAGAACCGGAGATCGGCTGAATGGATTCAAAAACGGCAAAACTCAACAGTTTAACTATGGGGGAGTTGTAAAATGAGCGTATTTCCAAAAAAAGTGGAGTATCCCTTTAAGCATAACTGTTTAACTGCTCTCAAGGATTGTATCGTCTCCACTATTGCAAACTGTACTTTGCAGATCTTGTACATGAGTAAATGATTGTTTGACTCTTGAAAAAGCTACATAGGTTTTGGCTAATTAGGCATTGTCTCTGTGTGTGAGAGCGTCAGATAACTGCCATTAGTTACATATTGCCTGGTCACAGTCTCCTATTTTACACTGAGCTAATTAAAGCCTAATTTAAAGCTTTGCTTGCTTTCTGTCAGTCCTCCGTTGGCCATAATATGTTTTTCTGACAGAAGAAAAATATAGCCATCAGCGTTATGTTCCAAGCTTAATTAAGCAGGCGGTATAGACGCGCAGTTTCTGCGGCGGTTCGATATGACCTCTAGTTCCTTGCGATAGATTAGCTTTTCGTAGCTATAGAGTATTTGTATCGCTGCGAGGTGTGAACTCCCCCCGCTATTAATGAAGAGGTGCCGCTTCCAAGCAGGTCATGTCAAGTTCTCCAGATTTGGGATAACAACAACGGTCAATTAACGTCTGCCACGTGATTCGCCCGATCTGCAACGATGGCGCCAGGGCCATCGGAATTCCCTGTTGTTTGTGAGGCGATAGAGAAGCGGAGTGGGGCTCTAATCAGCAGCTGAGTGACAGCACTCCCAAAAGCAATTCCTGCACTGTAATCCTCCTTTGTGGACAGCGTTGGAGATAAGTTGGCCGGGTTAATGCACCGTGCTCTTCTCTGCAGACCCATGCTGACAGGACCCTGACAGGTAGACACAGACACAGGTGCTTGTTTATGCTAATGGCGTGTCGGACTGGCCAGATAGAGATGTCGTGGGTATCTGGGAGGATGGGAGGGCTGAGCGCGCACACACAAACACCCCCTAGCTGCTTTTTTTATGTCTCAGGTGGCTGAATGGAAGTCATTCAATGGGAATGGTTGAGGATTGGGACTTTGGGGTTGGAGGGAGGAGCCAAATGTTGTGTATATACGTGTACTCGTGTGATTATGAATGGGTTTAGAGAGGGTAATGGATAGGGGTGATCCTCGGTTCCTGTGGTTGTCCCTTAGGTCGACAGCTTGACGGGGAGCTGGGTATAGAGGGTCATTACTCATATCTGCACACACAGGGAGGAGCCGGAGAGGGTGGATGCCATGAATCAAGGGCGAGCAGCCATCACACAGAGATTGATGAAAAGCCAACGCATGGTTAAGCCTGATTTCATTTACAAGCACAATTTTACCAGCGGTGGGAGGGGCATATGTGCGTATGTGCTTATGTGTGTGTGAAAGGAGACAAACAACACACCCCTGGGCTGAGATTTCATAAAACAAATACTTGTAATGAATAATGCCGTGGTGACTTTGATTGAATGTGAGCGAGGTGAGGGTTGATCAACAATGCAAAAAAGGCAACGAGGAAAAGGCCTCCTCGTCGTACCTGCAGTCGAGGTCATGTCCTCTTCGATGCATGTTTATGGCTCAGGGTGAAACATGACGTGAATCGATTATCATACACCCTCTAATTATTCTCATGTTTTAATGCATGGGTAAAGGAGCAAGCGGCAGGCGAAATACAAATGCAATCCCAATAAGGTCAGTAAAAAGGTACTCTCAGTCATTATCGCGTAAATGCGTCTGCGGCTTGGTGGATCTGGTCACTATTGAAATCCATGTGGCTGTTGCTCCAGATGAAATGACAAGTGTTTTTTTTTTACTTTTAAATACATTATTGTGGCGAGCAGGACAAGGCCGAGTGACGTAAGAGTGGCATGAAGCCGTTTGCGTGAGTGGACGCACCAGATACGAGACTCACAGGTGTCGCTCATTACCACTCAGCCACTGGCCTCGCGCCGCTCTCACGACAATGGCCCTTGTCCTTCCTGCCACAATTCTATTAAGTTCCCTGCCCAGTTTTATGCAAACAAAGAAGGGAACGGTGGGATTTTGCCACCTCCCCTTTAATTTTATGCTGACACCTGTTGGCATGGATGTATTATGTTTTTTAGGTTTAGGATTAAAGCTAAGGAATGACTGACCCGGCCTAAAATGAAAATTCTGTCATTATTTACTCACCTTCATGTCATTTCTAACCCCTTTGATTTTCTTAATTTTGGGTTTAGCCAAATGTTAAATTTTTTTTTTTTTCTGGACAATGAAAGTGAATGTTGATTGAATGTTGAAAATAACGAAAGCATCAAAAAAAAAAAATGTCCATAAGAGTCTTTGTGTGAGAAGATATTTAAGTGATTTTCACTGATGATTGTTGCAGTTTTCAGATATCATTCATGCACAATATTAAAATTAAAGCTGATACTGACTAGCAATGTGCTGTTTTTTTAAAGCTCGTATTTAATGTAATTGACCCTAAATACCTTTCCTAGTAATTTTAGACATAACTATATTTAATGTATGAAAGATGGTTATTAATTTTACATTTTTACATTTTAAAACTGCTAAGCGCTAAGATTTAACAGTGTTTTATGGATTAATTAGTGTTTTAAAAAAATCTATAATGATGGCAAAGGTAAAATGAGTTATAGACAGGATATTTTATACATATTTATTTTTTTATTTTTAATTGAGCATGCAGATTTCTAAGTTCATATGTTTTTGAACTGTTTGGGATGTCAGATTTGAATATGTGCAGATTCAAATCATGCAAATGAGATCAAAGAGCTGCTTCATCTTAAATTTCAGTCTGTTTCCTCGCATACATCTGAGAATACTTTTTGCAGCCACTATATTTCATATCAACTGCTGTTGTTTTATGTGGCTGCTCTGTGTTTGGTCATGAGGATGTATTGTTTGCTGTGTAGATCTCATCTTCAAAAACACACCTCCGACATAACCGAGCTCCTTACTTATTTAGCTCACAGCACCGCTTCAGTCGATGAAATGGCTCTCGCCAAGGGTATGAATGACTCCAAGGGCGGAGGCCACTGGGGGTTATGGACGGGTATCTCTTCTTTGTGTCTCCTCTCTTCCGCATTTCCCCGGGGCCGCTCCGACCTAATGGGTGCATGTTCCGCTCCGGCATTCCATTCCAATTTGATAATAATGATATTTGCACAGGACGCCCTCTGCTTGCACAGTGTAATTACCCACTTTTTATATGATCTCTATTATTGGGAATCGATGTCGATAAGAGCACCCCATTAGAGCTTGTTATTATCACAGCTTGGGTTTTGCAACACTGCCATTATTTTTTTACACACTCTAGACTGGCAGGGTTTATGGCCTGCTCGCTGCAGCCAGGCTGGAGTGTCAGTCTAATTCACAGGCGGGCAACGGGGGAATAAGACTCGAGGACTCGAAGCGGAGAAATCACAAGTGAGCGTTTTTTTTAAATTGGTAAGCGACTGAATCCAGTCCAGTGTTACAACCGACAACCGGAAAAGAGGTGGTCTTAAGAATTAATGAATTAATTTTATTTTTTTGGTTGAAACTTTCAGCCTTTTGCAGGTCAGATAAGGAAGATTTTCTCCACAGGGAGGGTCTAAGCACATTTGTCTGTAGAAATTCACAGCTTTTTTCTCGCACCCTGCATGCAGAGAGAGTGAAATGATTATTAGCAATGAACTGTCCTCTAATGAGTAAAGTCAGGGATGGACTGGCCATAGGGGACGATGGGAGTTTTTCCCGGCTTGTGAGACGGCTGTTGAAACCAAATTTAATTTAAATATGAACGTATCTTTTGCACATTCCCACCGGTTTCGTCGGATTATGCTTCATAACTGTGTTTTTTTTTTTATCTTTCTCCTTTCACGTATTTTTCCTTTCTTTTCCCTTTCCTTCCTTTTGACTTAATTTATTAATTAATTTTTTTTTAGCACAGTATAATGGGCTGGTAAATGTATGGGTTTTTTTCCAGATCTTTTGATCTAATGGACAAAATAAGCTTGCACAATTTACATCTATTAACACGCAAGGAAATTACGGAAAGACGTCCGCAGAGTAATTTCCCTTGGTAATTTTGAGTGGCTCAATAGAGCGAAATATGCGGTATTATCACCATTTATTTATTTGTTGCTATATAAATACGTTTTACGATGTGGTAAGCATGCGATATACAAAAACGATAAACCGAAAACAATGTAACCGAAACAAAACAGCGTCTCTGAGCGTCTCAGCGTCTACATGAGATGGTCCTCACTGCAGAACACAAAATTTAATCCAGGGTGAGGATTAAACCTCCCACCTTACATATACCTAAACCTACCCATCTTCGCCCCCTGATCCCTAACCCCACCCTTAATCCTACCCATTTCCGCCCCCTGATCCCTGATCCCTAACCCCACCCCTAATCCTACCCATCTCCACCCCCTGATCCCTAACCCCACCCCTAATCCTACCCATTTTCGCCCCCTGATCGCTAACCCCACCCCTAATCCTACCCATCTCCACCCCTTCATCCCTAACCCCACCCCTAAACCTACCCATTTCCGCCCCCTGATCCCTAACCCCACCCCTAAACCTACCCATCTCCGCCCCTGATCCCTAACCCCACCCTTAATCCTACCCAGCTCCACTCCCTGATCCTTAACCCCACCCCTAAACCTATCCATCTCCACCCCCTGATCCCTAACCCCACCCTTAATCCTACCCATTTCCGCCCCCTGATCCCTAACCCCACCCCTAATCCCACCCATCTCCACCCCCTGATCCCTAACCCCACCCCTAATCCTGCCCATCTCCACCCCTTAGATCTGGATCCAACTCCGCCCCCTGGATCTTGTGTACTGCAATGAGGTGCTACTGAGTTACATTGTTTCGGCAACAATGGTCTTTGAGCAAGTCGTTAAAATGTTCATTCAGATAACACTTTAAAAATGCTGATTCATTAAAATATAGATGTAATGAAACAAACTGTTAATTATTTTTAACTTTGAGCTCCACTTTTCAAGGCTCAGCTGACCAACAATGCGTCGCATTGGTAATGCTGAAGCTGATGCTTCACTTAATAGAGACCAATGGATTTGATTCAATGTGTGACTCAGTGATTTATTTTTCCCATGGCTTCCTCGCGTTGTGGATTGCTGACCCACGTTTACGCTGACGCCATTCATGATAAATACCCTTAAACGTTAAAAGGATGATATGAGAAATATATGCTACTACAATATTGCGGTTATTGTGACAGTCCTACCCAGAGCATCAGCTTCCGTTTCTGCACTGACTGACGCACAAGACCAGGCCAAACGCTGTGAGTGCGTGTTAGAATCAGGAATGGTGAGAAAACATCGTGCTTGGTATTTTTTTATCTTCAAACCATACTTTGATCTTCGTCTATCAAAGTTTAAATCCCGTCTGGCTAGTGTGCTTCCCATAATATTTACGCGTGGACCTTGTTTACACCGGTATTTCAAGTTGTCCACTTACAATCCGATCGACCACAACGCATCTTCTCAATAACTGTTGTGTAAACAGGGCCTTACTGATCAATTTTTCCTTAACAACTGTTACCCTCCACCATTATTTAATAGTGATGCAACCAAAAGGATTCAGCTGAAAAAACAATAGTTATTTCTGAAATCATTGACTGAAACAGTGACGTTTAATTAGCACTTTTACGGCGATGTGTTTTGATTGTGTCAGTGTCCATTTTGTGCACACAATGTGGATAAACTACTACAGATAAACATGTCAGCAGGTTGGATGCACTTGATGCACCAAAAATGATGCTAGAGTAGCAAATTGTTTGGCTGAAATATCAACAGGCGGCTCATTGATGAAGAACTTTAATCCAACTGGTTTATCACTATAAATTATACAGATTTAATGTGAAACTTATTTTTTGTTTATAGTTTTTACTCCATTTCTGTATGTATATATATTTTTATATGAATTTAATAAAAAATATATAATAATATATATATAAATACATATATTTTTATATATATTTTTAATAAAAATAAATTTGGTACATTAACATCACTATTGTTTAATGCGTATTTGAATGTAATTTTACATTATCCAAAATATAGTAACTTGTAACTACACATTATTTGTTTCTCTCTCTCTCTCTCTCTCTCTCTCTCTCTCTCTCTCTCTCTCACTCTCTCAAAATTTTTAAATATGTTATGCTGTTTTTGTTGACCCAATCCATCTCTGAGCAAGTATTTCTTATCACACAATGTTTGTCAGTACACATTCCCAATAAATTTCTAAATGTATTACCGTTTCACACACATGTGAGTAAATCACCTTTTCCTATCAAATACATCAGGCATGCATTCATATTTTTCTTTGTAATTTGGTATCAAACAACATACGATTTCTTTGAGTCACTCAGTCGTCTTTAATGTATCTAGATAGTCAAGTCAGTCATTACTGAGTGACTTGGCTGCTCTGTCCTAATATTTTACACTGAACATATACTGTATGTCAATAAGCTATACCTGTTGCACAGTTCACCACAAACTGAATCACCACTTCTCCTCAATCTTCTCGTATTGATTCCCGAAGAAGACCCAGCCCACTTGAAGGAATCTTGTTTTTCATTAAGTTGTGTGCCAAAAGAAGGTAGAGGAATCAGACACGGGAGAAATAATAACCCTGACGTATATCGCAGCGAGAATTAGGATGGTTGAATTGGGCTATGCAACACCATGCTAACTGGTATTTCCACAGCAGGGAGAGGAGAGCAACTAACTGGAGGGTAGGTGCTCTTGGGATGCAATTTAGAACTGAAGACGGATAAGAGTGGGAATGAATCAATGGAAGTTTGCTGTTAGAGAATGTTGTCTGGACATATTGAGTGGGATGGAGACAGTAGATGGAGACAGCCTTGACATGGTAGACTGGTGTGAATTCAGGTTTAGTGGAGTCTGAACATTCATTCTCAACCTGATTCCCAGTTACCAAAAATCTTTCTGTCATATTTGTTGGTTATTGGTATGGATTTATTGTTATGAGGCTTCCCTCAGGTGTTTACTTAATCCTTTGAGACCTTCTGATCTTTCTATGCAGTGTCTATAAAAACAATACAAAAGGTTGTTTGGCTGCATGTACATATTTATGTCTGAGACCAAACTGTGATTCAGAATCGAATTTAAACCTGGAAATAAAATCAGGGACGTATTAAGCCTGTAGTTATTTGGGCGACCATACTCTAAAAAATAAAGGTTTCTTATTGGCATCTTTGGTTCCATGAAGAAACTTTAACATCCATGATACAAAATGTCCTTTACAGTGGGAAAATGTTCTTCTCATCAAAAAAAAAAAATGTTAATTTAAGAAATGATTGCTGAAATGTTCCTTGGGGAACCAAATATTGTTTTTTCTATGGCATTGGTTCGAAAACTCCCTGGAACCTTTATTTCTAGATCCTTTATGTAGTTCAATGGTCAGATCAAACCTAGTCTGATAAAACAAACATGTTTTTTTTTGTCATGCTTGTGATATATTTTGAAAAAGTATTAAATTATAGTAATTTATATTGTAAAAGTACAAAATGGAGGCATCTCAGACTTTTTGCACCCCCAATATATTTTTGTTGTATTTCGTGTTAAACCTTATTTGATTTATTTATTTATTTATTTTGAATAATTCTAAGTACATTTTGTACCTTCATTTTAAATTCTTTCTGTCTTTTGGGAACTAAGTTCAACTGCAGACAGCAACTTTTCTCTTGATAGATTTTGCCCCTTGTAAAAACGGGAGAAAACATTGGGTAGACTAGCATGTTACCCCAAGAATTCAGTCTATTGCCTAGATTTCAGTGAAACCCCTCTCAGCTCTGTGGTTTTGTACTTCAAGTGCTCTGATGTCTGAAAAACAAATATAGGCTCTCGGTGAGATTCTTGATCCTGATGCCAGGCACGGACAGATGGATGTGAGGTTGTTTGCTCTCTACTTTGGCAGTGCTGGATTACTTTTATGGAAGAAACATGAAAGTTGCTCATGATGAAAATTTCATGGATCAAGAATAGGAAGGAGACCAACCACCCCATTGAGTACAAGCCCCCTTTTTTATTCAGGGAGGTTTCAGGGACATCTCAGAAGGAGAGTGAACCATAATACTACAATACAATAAATTGTCTTGCATCCAGGTTATCTTCAAGGCTATCCGGACAGTTATGAACCGGACTGACATTTCACTCGCCGTTACAATTCTTCAAATGACTTTTATCCATGTGTGATGAATAAAATATTTTTTCTTTACTATTGAAGAAGGGCAAGATGCCATATTCAATTGTGAAATTTTGTTCGGGTTGTAGTCTTTATTATAGAAAATGACGTAAAGCACAAAAAACATAGATTTTTGCCATAGTTAAGGAATGTATTTAGAGTTGTGTGCTTTTATTAAACTGCAGAAACTGCTATATTGTAATGCTCAATAAATAGATACATTTATTGATAATTGTAATTAGCAATCCAACCTCCAGGTAATGTAGTTCATTGACCTAATTGTAGGCCATTTGCAGTTTCATAGAACATGTGGTCACTAACAGAAGTGCGTTTATCTGCTTTTTATAACCGATTTGAACGTGGCTCAACCATCAGCATCTTAACCTGGTAGTTTTATATTCATGATTATATTATGTTATGACTTTTTTTCTTATCAGAAGTTGCATATCTGAAAGTCTTTAGATAGACCAGGGAAATCAAACATTTTCAAATGTGTATTCAAACTTGTGTAATATTTTGAATGAAAGAACCACAGTATTTGTGCCAGCTCTTAAAGTGTTCCCACAACGAAGCAGAACAAACAACATTTAATCAAATAATTCTGCCCCAGGGGTTTGTCTTCAGTCCCATCTTAGATCAAATGGCAAATGGCTTTAAAGCCAATCTCAGATTTTATAGCAAAAGGTTGGAGCTCTGCCCCTTTCCCCCTATTCTTTAATATTGAAAAAAATGAAGCTATTGATTTTCTGTCTGTTTCTCACTCTGCTCGGAATATTAAAATGGACAGCGTGATCTCGCACATGGCCGTGTCCCGTTTGTGAGGCCGTGTTGATTTTGAGCTGCAGTAAAAATGGTTGTAGATGGCAGGATGTTAGCAAGGTTTTTTTTTTAGAAGAGTGGAATGGAAGAAAAGAAGGTCACAGGCTAATCTCACTGTTTCTTCTTGCGTGGTGCCATTAGTCCCTTTGTTCAGAAGGATAAGAGCCTTTATGTTTGTCTAGGAGCTCCCTCTTGAAGTTCCAGTGTGTGGTTTTGTTTCTTGCGTGATCTGGTAGCACAAGTATATCTTAAATGCATTAAATATCTAAATCTAATCTGTAAAGACCTATGGGCTGTTCGATGAAATCAGGTTGGGTGAGATTTAGTGATACATGTTTCTTTGTCAAGTGCTGCATGTATATATTTTACTGTCCTGCTTTCATTGTTTAGTGAATGTAAACCGTGAAAGCAGAGCTCTGGACACACATCATGACTCCAGCTGTCATACATCGACGCAAATACATTAAAACTGCTCTTATTATTTAGAATGCTGTCCCTCTTAAAGTAGCGGTACTAGAAATTTCATATTGTACCTTTATTAATAGCAGGGTATCGTCGCGATACATTTCTAGTTACAGTATATCGTGCAACACTGCCAAAGAGCATGGACAGCAAGATCCTCGAGCAGTGCCAAGAGCGGCATCCTCAAAACAAGTTCAAATGCAATTTTATACAGGCATTACTGCCAGCTGTAGTTGCGCGTATCTACACCCTTTCTTACTCTTTTACTGATTAGACCTACTGTATATTGGTTTAAAATTGAGTGTTTTTTTTGTAAAGTTAGAATACATTTTAGAATGAGGAGTTAGAGGGTGGTGAAAGCGTTTATACGCAGATTACATGCACATATTTGTGCGTACACATGTTTAGTGAATGAGACCCAATGTCTTTTTTATTTGAACTTTATTTTTTAGCAAATGTTGATTTGTGTGATTGATTAATCACCACTTTTTTAAGCAAATGACTTATTATATAATAAATATGGGGTAATAAATATCGATTTCTTGATATTAATCGATTCTCATTTTTACAAACCGATATCGATTCTTAAATCTCAAGAATCGATTAGTCATCCTGTTTCATTTGAATGAATGAGACATTCCGGCTGCGCGCATCCAAAAAAAGCGCAATAATCTTTGTCCTTTGTTACTATTGATATGAAACAAAGTCTCAATTTTCAAATTACGTCCATTTTCTTTTGAAATTCAAAAACATAAATAGCGTTTTGGCGCTGTGGCGTGAGATCGCTCTGGCGCAGCTCAAGAGAAACAGCAGCGCTGATCTCTCTTCCGGGTTAATAATACCAGCTACAGCACGAAATAAACATGAATGAGCATCTGAAAGTGTGTTAAAAGATAGAGTACAACTTATCTAAATCCCTATCATGTCACATTGATTCGCTCAATCAGCGTTTCAACCGTGGAAAGACGTCAATTAAACAGCTTGTAATCAATGTATCGTCATATTTACCTCAGAAAACCCACAAAAACTCGTTAGTCCACACTCGTTAGTGTTCTTCAATATTTAATGCATATTTGAATAAATCTGGCAAGTTTTAATGACAGCCACCATTTAAATGTTTATTTTCATATAATCTTCTTATTATAAAAATTAATAAAAGTGTAATTTAAGTGTTTGTATAGCTACAAAACAGTTAATTATTACCTTCAAATTAGGCTAATGAAGCCTAGTAGGCTACAACTAGACTCCCATAGTTTATAGCATTTAAGAGATTCGATTCCCTTGAGAAAAATTGCCATTTATTGTAACTGATCCAAAATAATCTATTGAATCGAATCGAATTGCAAGCTTGTGAATCGAAATCGAATCGACTTGTGAAATTTGTCTCAATACCCAGCCCTATTATATAATGAAGTTGACATGCAGATGATCTACTGGTTCTGTGCTGTGTGCTATTTTGGAAAATTCAGTCTGCTGTAACACAAAGAGGAAAGATTTTTTTTATTTAAAAAAAAAAAAAAAACATTTTTATTTTTGCTCCCTGTGGAAAATCACATCTTCAACCATCCATACACGCTCAAAACAACATCAGACACCATGAGTGTCCTTCAACACCAACTTTCCAGCAACTTTCCTTTAATGAAAAGCGCAATGACAAGCCCAAGGAGAAGCAATTCAGCGAAAAACAATTTACGACTCAAAAAGGACAAAGAGAATGTTGAGGAAACAAAGAGAGAATGGAAAAGTTGCAGAGGAATGTGACAGGCCCCAGGAAATCACATAAAATGGTTAGTGATGAGTGTATTTTGCTAGGCTGTGGCAACACTCACCTTGAGGAGGCCACAATACAAGGCGTTTGAAGAGACAGGGGGCCGAAGTCACACATTTTACTCAAGCATTCCACTCCACGACCACTGAGGGAGGTTGTAACCCTGAGAATCTGTTTTAGTTTAGCCGAGTTATCATTAATACTGGCCGTTTTAACACCCTAACCTTTCCGGTGCTCATCTCAAGGGTGTTTTTAAGAGGGAAAAAACACAGCTTTTGGAACAATTGCTTGGGGCGATCTAAAAGTGACCTCCAGCCAAAGTCAGTTTTTTTTTCTCCCCTTCTTTTTAATCAGTAGATTTCACCACCCCCAGCCGCACTGCGTCCCCTCACGCTCTGCCCTTCATACTTAACTTCTTTTTCTTCTTGTCCTAAGGGTGATTGTGGCACTGTGCATCATAAAACTGGCATCATGCTACTGTATGCCTTTAGTCATAGTGAAAGTCATGCAGTGTTTATCATATGTAAAGCAGAAAGGCGAAGAGAAAACCAGGTTTAGGTTTTGTTTGAACACTGGGACACACGCGTTCACCTCGTGCATTACAGATGCCATTCTCTATAATATTGGTTTGCGTGTTTTTGAATTTGGTTTTACTCAATTTTAATTGCATTAATGTTAGGTCTGGAAAAATATATTCCTTTCATTCCTTTCCCAAAATTGTCTATGCAAAAATCATTGTTTCTTCCCTTGAGAGTCTTCTTGTCCTGTTAGTTTCCAAACCTATTGTGCAGTTTTCTTTCTACAGCGATTACAAATGAAGTGTACTTTAACTTTTAAAATGGGTTTAGATGTACATTGACAGCTGAGAGGAATGTCAACGTGAACTGTGTTCTTTCATTTCGACAAAAAAGTCTTCAAGGAGTTTAAAAGTCATCACTGCAGTGTGCGCTGGAGTAATTAATAAACGTTTATTGTGCAGTAGCGCTAGCTCTGCGAGATATGAATAAGCCTCGGTGGAATTCTCTCATGGAGGCATCATTTTTCTTGAAGACAACAAAAGATAGTGCTCTTCGGATATCACTTTAAAACATCAGCTTTTTGTCTGGGTAAATAGAGGACAGAGATGTGCAAATGTGGTGCTGTACGCTTTTCTCTACGCTGAAGTATTGCCTTTATTGCATGTGAATCAAAAGGTTCTGTGTCTGATATAAAACTGATCGAAATAACTTTTGGGAAAAAAAAACAGCCTTTGTTTATATTTGCTTCCATAGCAGATACTTTATCAAGAAACTTGAAAATGCATATAAATTGTTGTGTTGATTACTTCAGAAGGTATAGTAAGCTTACAAATGCAGTCCAAACCAAGAGGTGTCAACAAGAATATACAATGTATGTAGTCTTGGCATTATTTTACCAGGTCAATCGAGTAAAAGATCCTGCTTCAAAGCCCTCTTGCTGGTATCAGTCTGCAAGAGATCGTTTTTTTTTTTTTTTTTGAGGCTCAATCCTCTACAGGATATCTTCAACTGCATCTCCAGTCTGGTTGATTGACCAGGACCAGAGGCAGACGATGCATCAAATTACTGTGTAACTGTCCTTCAGGGAAGCGTCTGGCCCTGAGCTGGGCCACACTAGACTTTTTAACTGTGACACCAGCTTATTAGATCACAGAGGTCATCCACCTTCTGCTCATTTAATGGCCGGGCCACCAATAATAGACATTCTGGGCATCATTGGGATGAAGCAGTGTGTCAACGCAGTGCGGGACTCCAATTTGAAAAGTGTTCGAGACCTCCAATGGGATTCCCAGCTCTGTTTCAGGCACATTTGTCCGGTGACCTTGCAGGGTCACTCACTTTTCGAAAGGAAGGGAAAGATTAATCAGGTGCCACAAACGTTTCCCGTCTTAAACGCTAACTGATTGGCCCGAGTGCTGAGGGATATAAGCCTATTTTACTGTCCTTCCATTTACTATAATAATACATTGTGTAAAGGTTAAACTCTGCATTAGATGTTTGATTCTTTCTTCTATATCTTGATCGTTCAGCCGCTGTTTTAAAGGAGTAGTTTACTTTTAAAAAAAACGTTTGCTGATTATTTACTCACCCCCATGTCATCCAAAATGTTCATGTCTTTCTTTCTTCAGTCGAAAAGAAATGAAGGTTTTTGATGAAAACATTCCAGGATTTTCTCCATATAATGGACTTCAATGGGAACCAAACGGTTCAAATGAGAGTTTCAGTGAATGTTCAAAGGGCTTTAAACGACACCAGACGATGAATAAGGGTCTTATCTAGCGAAACGATCCGTCTTTTCAAAAATAAATAAAAAACGTTTACGTTTTATAAGCACAAATGCTCGCCTTGCTCTGTTCTGTGATGCGCATTTGTGACTCCTGTTCAAACTCAAAATGAACAAATCTTTTTCGAGTCATGACTCGAAGGGTCCTAGATAAGACCCTTATCCATCGTCTGGTGTCGTTTAAAGCCCTTTGAAGCTGCACTGAAACTCCCATTTTGACCTTGAACCGTTTGGTTCCCATTGAAGTCCATTATATGAAGAAAAATCCTGGAATGTTTTCATCAAAAACCTTAATTTCTTTTCAACTGAAGAAAGAAAGACGTGGACATATTGGATGACATGGTGTCAGGGTGGGGTGCAGGCTGAGGAATCCAAAGTCACAATAAAGATAGCTTTTAATATAATAACCAGACAGGAAGACAGGAACACGGGTGCAACACAGCTCACATTTGACTACGACCGACAAAGACAGAATGAAACTGAGGGAACTAAATACACAGATGAATCAAACATAATGGAGTGGAAACAGGTGAAACATATGATCAAAACGAGGAACAGGTGGCTGATGAGGGAGTGAGTTCAGGAGAGGAGACAAAAGGATCCTGGGAAGTGTAGTGCTGATGACAAGACAGACTGGTGCAGACGGAGGACTGTGACACATGGGGGTGAGTAAATTATCAGCAAAAGTTAAAAAAAAAAAAAAATGAACTACTCCTTTAAAGGTGTACCGTACATATGAAGTTTTTTTTTTTTCGCCGACTCTATTCGTTCAAGTGATTTCTGCTGTTGCTTTTTCACACTTGTGCTGTTTGTTTGTCTTTTTTGCTCCTTTTCATCTATTTCAGATGTGGAAATTTCTTGTTTGTTCCCAACAAAGTTGTTAGCAGTTCCTGCTTTTGCATGGATTCTGGCTTTAGTCTTAAGAGTTATTTAGTACAAACGAAGCATGAATGCTATTTATTGTTGATCTATGAATTTATTCTAAAAATTAAATTAATGTTGACAGTGATTAATCACAATCACAAAGTTTTTAATACTTTAATCAACATGGGCATAGACAAATATGGAAGCTTAATGCAAATGTGTGTTAACATAGAGCACAAGACATCACAATCGACATGTTTGTCCCCACGTTCTCTTCAAAGTGGCTATTATAGAAATAGTAAGTGTGCAAGACATGGGGGGATCCAACGCATTCTCATCCTTTAACGTCATATAGAACGCTATATGACAAAACGGCGCTATACTACGCACATGGCACCCGTTATCGTTAATATAACACGCGCTGTGAGGGCTAAGTTTAGGTGTGGGGTAGGGTGTGCGTGTCATATTCACGCTAAAGGATTTATAACGTCTTGGGTTCGCGTGTTATATTACCGATAAAGGGTGCCATGTGCGTAGTATAGCGCCGTTTTGTCATATAGCGTTCTATATGACGTTAAAGGACGAGAACGGGCTGGGGGATCATGTCATTTCAACACGGTGGCAGAGGTGATCCTTGAAGTGATCCAGAAGTGAAGTCTTTTTTAAAGCCACTGATATGAATGCAGTCTCATCTGAGTGTAAAAGTTTGTAATGAGGAAAAATCCAAGTAAACATTCAGTTCTGTTTTGTGGCTAGTGTGAGTTGTCAAAAAAGACATACATGGACTGGTTTCTTGGCTGTCAGTGTAGCCAGCAAAATTGTTTCCATCATATTATTGATATCCATATCAGTCCATCTTTCATTTCTTTCACACAGGTCAGTTTATATAAACAGACATCTATAATTCGGTTTTCAAGTCTGATCTGCAAATAAATTAGCTTTACTTTGGACTTGTAAGCATCCTTCATGTGTGCACTCAAGAGAAATTTGTTCAGAGTGAAAAAAAAAAGCTCAGGTTGAAATGATCCTGGCACCTGTGATAAATTCCCCTTTCTATAGCTGTGAAACAAAGTTGATGGCTTTTTTTCTGTTCACCAATTGCCAGGCAATCTTTGAGTCTTGCTTTTTGCTCTTCTTCAAAGCTGTTTTGAAATCGAATACTGTAATATAACTTTAATTTGTTTTTAATTGTTATTTGAGCTCCCCCCCCCAAGTATTCCTTATGGTTTCGGTGGAATTGTTGTTAAACTACCCTAAAATGTCTTTTAAAATGATTCACAAATATTATTAGGTATTTAAAAAAAACTTTCTCTAAATTCAATTAGTTTTTCATAAAAGGAATACAATTTTCTAATATTACAAACTTGAAAGTGGAACACGCCAATTGCTCTTTTTGTCAAACGGCCTTCTTTATTGTAGCTCGTTTCAAATGCCTGTTGATATTTTTTTGTTTTTTGGTTTATTTATTTATTTTTGACTTTTTTTTCTCAGCCCACGGATTCTTCAAACTAATAAAAGTTTCACAGAGAGAAAAACACATCAGTTTTCTGTGGCTGGATAACTTTGAATCCACTGGTTTTCCTAACAGCCATGAATGTCTGTGAATAATATATTTGTTTTGCGCTGTTATCATCTGACGTTTTAATAAAATAAAAAGTCTTATTTTTTAAATAAGCAAGTGTGGTTGGTGTGGTTTTATAGACAAGGCTATTTTTTTGTGCAAAAATGAGTTGTTTACATAACTTCAAAAGCAACAACTTGGAAAATCTGTTAATAAAACATTTGTTTTTTAGAGTCGAGTTTGTGCAGGAAGGTTCAACCACCGTTTTAGTCTTCGTTATCGTTGCATCACTGTGGCAAGGTGCCATAAATGGTCTCATGGAGCTTGGCACTTTGTTGTGAGAGACCTGCCATCTATAGCGAAGCTATTAGTTAATGGAACAGCATGACATCACTGTGATGAAGGGACAAATCTGCTCACATGACAACAGGCAATGTTGTCACGTTTCAGCTAGAGTTGTAACGAGACGGTATGGGGCAAAAGGTCTGGTAGAGAAGGTCTGTCCAGTGCTTGCTCTCTGTTGTTAACAAGCTTTGGGCTCCTAGCGCTCCCGGGCCTCTTCCTACTGGCCCGACATCACTCAAAGACTGTCCGTCTGCTGGAAGGATCCCGTCTGTCTGACAGTGATGGATTCACTGTATTTCTATGACTGCAAGCCTTCACATGAGTTCCCTTGACAGAGTAACAGCACTCATTAAGATAAATAGCCACAAATCAAAAGCAGCTTCTTGGTGCAAAAGAGGGTTCACCGCTTGGCCAAGTGATTCATATTTACTTTTATGTACTCTATTTGAATCGATACGGGTCAGAGTCTAACATGGAAGGTTAAGAAATTTCTTCTTGTATTTAAAGGACTTCAGAGTACTAATCTACATAATATGAATACAAATGACTCTGACAGTGAAACACTGCACAGCAGACCGCTGGCAGCACTTGGCTGTGTTTATCAATCATCTTGCCTGTTTGTGATAGGGGCAGAGAGAACATGTGACCCTCCTTGGCATGGGGAGAGGATGCTGTGCACTGAATCTGTCACATGCTGTATGACATTACAGGGATACAGTCTGAAGACGTTCAAGTAATGTAGCTTACATGAGACCTCTAGATGTATCGTAATGTGTGTCAAAACTAGGTTTGTCAAATTGGCGCAGGTCTGGTTTTGACTTTTAAAGGGATTTTTAACCCAGAAATTCGGTCGTTATTCACTCTCATGTCATTCCAAACATGTATGACTTTCTTTCTTCTGAAAAACACAAAAAAAAAAAACGCTATAAAAATTCTTTTTTTTGTTGTTGTTTGTACAGTGAAAGTCCTGTGTTGTTTTGGAACCCACTTACTTTTTTATTGTAAACAGCTATGTGTTTGAAACGACATGAGTGATTGTAAATGAAGACTTAATCAATGTCCATTTCATTTTTGTTTTGACTCTTGGTCTCCATTGAACAATTTGTGTTCTTAAACAAAACCAGTGTGTTAGAAGGTAACAGTTTAAGGCGGTATATAGATATTAGACCATGCCGTATGCACTTGTGCTCTCAATAAGTGACTATGAAATGAACATGGCGCAAGTTTCTTCTCTCCACCAGTAATAGGTTAAGACTTTCAAATAGGACGAGAGCAACATGATCTTTGAAAATATTGACTAATCAATGAAATGTAATTTACAGTGATTACCCTTCTACGTGTGAAGATCTTTTAAACAGTGTCAAGACTTGTAAACCATCCCCCCTTTTGCACCCGACGCTTTCACGTGGCAAAAATCCATACCCAGCAAATACAATCTCATTTCTCCCTCAGCCCCGTCGCTTTAAATAGTCCATATTGAATTAACTCCATAAAAACGGAGATCGATCTTTCCATTGCCCATCTTGATACTGCTGTTCGCACCACTGAACTCATAATCACCTCTGATCCAGGCAAGACATTAGTTCAGAAGAGAAAAGCTTTTCCCATCAACTAAGAGTCACATATATCCGACCATCAGACGTGTAGCTCTTTGCTAATATCAGCTGGTGTCTCATTATGCCCGCTAATGGGTCAGTAGGTGAAACAATGGTTCAACTTTGAATGTTGTAACTATTAACCATAAGTAAACCAGCATCCAGTTTGGAGACAACCTTCTTAATAATGTATAACATTGTGAGTTATTTGTTTTTAATGTAATTTCCAGAATTAACTGGCCACTCTTTTTCATGCTGTAAGCAAAATGATGCACTTTAACACGTAAACATAGTTAAACGTAATAATACCTTAAATTATTCTGAAGCCACGGTTCTTTTTTTTTCTTAATGTGATGAATATTTGAAAGGGGTCATGACATTGATTTTTGTTTTAATTATGTTTCTTATTCTCTATAATGCTAGAGTTTTTGCACAAAAAAACACTAAAATATATGTGGAAAAAAATATTATTTTCAACCCTCATTTTGACCCTCTGTTTGAAATGATCCGTTTTTAAGGGGTGGCTCCTTTAAGGCAAAGCGTTTTTCCACACGCCTGGCGAATGTTTTCAATGTGAGCGTTGAACGTTTTTTCTTTTCACGCTGAAGGGCTGATCGCCCGGTGTTTTTTACTGGTCACCGAGAGTTGAAAAATGTTCAACTTTGGATAAAACGCAGGGCGCTTGAGAAATGTGGTAGTTGGGGCAAAGCTACTTCGCAGCCCGTAATAGACCTTTCTCACAACTTCCGTATTTGTGACCGGAAATACGCAATTGTCGTGGTAATCTTCTTCCGCTCCATTCATAACAGATAGCGCCGAAGGCAACTAGTGAGAGTTGTTGCGTACCGATCTTTTTGGTTATTCCCAAAAGCAGCCATACCTGTCGTTTTCATTCCTTCCCTCGTCAGTTCCCAGCTGTCGATGAAGTTCGAAGGAACTGGATTCAGGCAATCTGGCGGGATGTTATTGATCCTGTGATCTTCTGTACTTCTCATGTCACCATTCACTAATAAGCCGTCATTGTTTGTTTATTTTTTATGTTTTGTGTATTTTTGAAGTAACATCTTTATTAAGATATTTGTATCCAGCGGAATAAGCACATAAAAATATACACCACAATATAAAACAAGATAAATAAGAACACACAACAGTGGGCTACATATAAATTTAAAATATTAATATATACCATTCTGAGTATTTAACAATCTGAGTGTACAAGGGATAAATTAATATTTGTATAATGTTTCTTCATCTTTGATCGTTCTATAGCAACAGCAGTGCAAAAAATTCAGGATAACTGTTGAATAAAACTGACAGACTTCTTTCTGGTATTCACATCAAAATGCAGTTTATTGTAAATAATACTCCCTAAATATGAATAACTTTCCACACACTCCACATTCTTACCTTTAATGAACGTATATTGGGAAGAATGAGCTTCAGTTCTGAAATCAATAGTCATATCTTTGGTCTTTGATACATCAGCTGCAGACAAGCATCACCACAGCATTTTACAAAGTCATCAACAACTGGACCATGACAAGTTTACATTTTTTCGAAGTTTTGAAGACTCTCTGATAAATTTTCTCCTCCCAGAGTAGGTTTTACTAATGTGTCGACAGTTGACGGGAACTACGATTACGTATTTCCGGTTTTTGTGAAAAAGGTCTATAGCTCCGTAATAGCTCTATAATCTGCATAGCATCAACATTTCTATTGATTTTATATGTTTATGAAAAACGAAAATAGGAAAGAAGGAATTCCGAAAGTGCAGTAGGCATTGCGAAAGCTAAAAAGAAAATTTTGAACGCCTATAAGTTCGATTGAATCTTTCTGAACTGGCGTAATTGAATCATTGAAAAGATTTGATTTGTTTATGAATCAGACATCTCTGTTTCTCTGATCAACTAATGAACTAGGCTACTTATGAACTTAAAGTGAAGTGGTGGATTTCATTGTAGTTTTTATTGTAATTTCATGGACAAAAGTAGCCAGTGTGCAAATCAAAATGTCTCTCTTTGCATTCCATTACAGATTTGAAACAGCACGAGAGTGTTTAAATGATGGCAATTTAGATTTTCACTCTAGGTGAACTATAATATTCTTAAACACAGCAGATTTTATATTACTTCCCCTTCACGTTCCAGATCACCCCTGCTGCTATCAGTAGCTGTGTTTATTGTAATTAAGCCAGCGTTTCGTTGGTTTCTCCTTTTAATGCTTTTCATTTGAACTACGTCTTCAAGGTCTGGCAGTTGTGGGTTATCTAATGAATCAACCATGGTGGAAAACAAAGCAGTATAAAACATTTTAATCATACACTTGTGCATTAATGCTGACAGTCAGCACTGGAGGGGTATTTGATGCGATGAAATATTCTTGTGACTGAGAAACAAGAAAGCCTGTATCAAAGCAAACAAGAATAATGGAGCGAAGAATGACACATTCATTATTCATCACGGGGCTTTTGCAAAACATTTATTTATTCATCCACCGACTTATTTATTTTATTTATGAGCGAATCCCACGCCGCACACGACAGCAGACGCAAGCTACTGTTTGGGCTGCGCTCATAGGGATGCATGTGGCAGAGTTTCTCAAGATATTGATGCAACTTTAAGAACGTTGTTGTCAGTTTGCTGATAAATAGGTAAAGGTGAGCGAGACCGAATGAGAAATGAGGATCGACTGGGGGTTTCACCTTCCCTCGCGCTGTTATTGCCGTGTGCGCACCATGATGTAAACCGTCGCCTGGAGTGATGAAGAAGCATGATTGCGCGGAGGAGATGGAGGATGTACCTGATAAATCCAGAGGTCTGGTTTCGAGATTTTTGCTGTGGGACGTTCGATGCAGAGCTATTACGGGCTGCGAACGAAGTAGCTTTGCCCCAACTACCACATTTCTCTGTTATCACAATGGAGATTAATTTGCATGTGTGCCAGACACAGCCTTTTTTTGAATTTATTTATTGCTTTCCAGTGGCAGGAAATTTCCCAAATTTGATGAAAATGTGCACATACTCAATCTTCTATGCATCAGTCATATGGGAGCCATCAGACAAACATAAATTAGAGAAATGCATGTTGAAGGCCTCATTTATAAAAGCAAAAATAATCACAAAACAGTGAGCCCTCGGGGATCTCAAATACAATTTTCATTTGCTTCAGATCCTTCATTTTTCTCCTCTGTCACTTTTTGTACCTGGTCTCCCTCATCTGGGGACGATCATTAGACTAATTAGCAGGTAATCAATGTTTAATTAAAACGAGGTTGTTAATGAAAATGACTGGTGGTGCAATTTTGGACCGAGTCTCTTTGTCACATCATCCTCATGTGAGAAAGACATTACAGGAAAGCACTTTTAGCACATTCATACTTTTGATGCAGTTAGACGGAAGTTGACACACTCATTAACCCTGTTGATACCTGAGAACTTCTACCGACATTATAATATTACTTACAGTTTACCACAATAAAAACCACATCAGAGCACCACTAAATCTGCAAAAGCCATATAATATTTAGCACACCTGTTGTTATTTTCATTAAGCTAAGAGACAATAGTAGACTTTTCATTTATTTTAGTTTAATTTGATTAAAAATGTTTGCAATTGACCGTTCGCAAAAGCCCCGCCCGTCAAACAAATGGTCGAACATGACCAGTGTGACAGATTGCCATGATGGGAAGAGGTATACCCGTGCGTGTCAGTGACCTTTTTTGGAGCAATACCTTCGAGATATCCTCCAGATAGAGGCAAAAGGGGTTACAGTATGGAGTGGAGGGATATATTCAAAATATAAAAATACGCTATGAAGGAGACATGACTACTGTCAAGCCAAGGCTAATGCTTACCTGTCTCAAGTGAAATCTGAGAAACCCCTTGACCTGTACCTCAAATGCAACTAGCACAGTCTTGAGGAAGATTTTATAAGCTGGTTCAGTGGCTAATTGTTTGGAGTTAGAAACACAAAACACGCTGCATATTTAGTAATTTTGCCTCAGATACAGGATTATACATTCGCTTTAACAACCAGTTTGTTCATTACCACGGCAACCGCTTGCGTCTCATGTGTTTAAAAAGTAACTATACATAAGAGACAGAACGATGTAGGTAACCATACGTTTAATGTTATTGCATTTAATGCTAGTCAAGTCAAGTCAAATATATTTATATAGCACTTTTCACAATACAGATTGTATCAAAGCTGCTTCACAATATCAATCAAGACAACTTAACAGTGTTTGTTTATTCATGGAAAAAAAGACAATCAAGTTTGGTAGAGCTGATCAATGATGGGTCATTTAATTTGAATATCCCCATTCGTTATGATATTGATATACTGTATGAACTGATGTTGCCAAGTAAGCTTCATGCTTTCCCGTTGCGAACGTGCACTCTTCTAAACTGTAGTCTACGGGTGCTGCACTGCTAGTTGACTGCTGCTCATCCCCTGAAAATATCATGTTAACAACCCTTTAGAAAACGTGATTCTTTTGTGGATCCTCTTGATCTGCTTTCTCCACGTTTCCATTGTAGGCACCGCTCACGTTGTGTTTTCGGCTTTGGTAACGGAAAGAACACAACTCCTCCAGACAATCTATCTATCTATCGGGGTACTCCAGACAATCTATCGGCCATGGGCGCACCCAGAGACTATTTATATAGAGACATGCCACTTCCTCAATCCTTAATACAAATGTATAGGGAAAATCCATAACACCAAAGACAGCACTCGTCTGCTTTTAACAGTCAAGCCGGGAAACATTTAAGCCTATCGTCTGGTTCCACCGACGCATGCGCACAGTTGAGGTTTGCAACAGCGCAAAAATACGCTACTGTTTGAAAAGGCGGCAGATTTGATATGTAGTGTATGTGTGCGTTGTGTAAATATCAGACATCCCAACAAGTCTCCCAGAAGTTCCGGGAGTCTCCCGCAGATTGATAGCGGCTCCCTGATGACCGCAAATTAGTTAATCTCTAAATGTGTTTCAAACTGTGCTGCGCACGACAGAGCGAGAGAACCCTTGCGTATGCGTAGTAAAAGTATAACCTGTGGGAAAAAAGGCGTTTTAAATCTTATTTTGGGGCAAAGTCATCAAACTTTTTCAGCGATTTTTATCATATTTTACTGCTGTTTCTATACATGCAGTTTTTATGTGACTCTCTGGCTCTCTGTCCTTTCATTTAGATAGGAGCCTGGTCTTGTTAGTCCGAAATAGCTGCCCGGAGGCGTTGCCAAGATGGCGGCCGAGTGCCATGACTTGCCTAAAAGGACTTTGGCGCACCACTTCACCATCTTGCTTGGAGTCAATGTTTGACAGGTTTGCTCTCATAGTAACGGTGGCTATGATGTGTGATTGGACAATGGCTGTTTTGGGGAGGGGCCGTTGAAAGGTCAATATTGCAAAAAAAAATTAATACGCATCGAACTCACTTGTTGGGAAATTGGTTCTGCTATTACAGTACGTAATGTGTTTGCGAGCAAATGAAGCATGCTTAGTGTAGAGCTTTACAGTCAATACTCCTACATGCTACCAATCTAGAAATACTACTAAAAAAGTAGCCTACAAAGCTGAGACATTCCTGGTTGACAGGTGTGAACATCCTTCAGTCAAGGTTATGAGATGGGCCGGGCAGGGCCGAATGAGTTCTCAGTGATCATATACCCTAATTTGAACAAAGCATAATGAGGGGCTGTAATAAAACATCTGTTTTAGCATAGTCGGTGATTAAAACTGACCTTTGAGTAAGACAGGAGAGTGCTTAACGACTGGAGTGGTATGCAACGTGAAAAATGAATGCATTATCAATGTAATTAATGTCTATAGTGGACCTAAAGGCATTATGCAAATTGCACTGAATCTTAATGCCTTCCACATCAAATGTTCTGTCTGGTGATTGCCCACAGACTTTCCTCATGAAGGTTCAGTTCAGCATTGCATTAACTCTCCAACCTTGCTAAACTTAGTCGTCTCCATCTTGAAAATGTTAGAGTGGTTTAGATGAGTGCCTGAGGGGTAAATGTCTTAGTATTTTGATTCCTAACTCGTGACATGAAAGATTTTGAAATGTGTGCTGTAAAGTAAATCATTTTCAGGATCTCTGTGCTTTTAAGAAGTTGTTGTTTTCAGGGCCGAAATTGCACCTAATTTCCTTTTACCTGTCACACTTCTTTCTGTTCGTCAGGTTGTACATTAGTAGTGCAATTAAGTTTCTAAACCTCTAAGTAGAAATTATTCTGCCTGTTGTAAATAAAACAACAACAACAAAACAATCATTTTGACTCTTTATTTTTGTCTAAAAAATAAAAATATGATTAAAAAACTATCTATCATTCCCAGGGAACATTTTCTCTTCATCCTATTTACTTTTGCCTCATTTGATTTGCTTGTTCAAAGTCGTTTCCAGTCATTTCTTATTGTTCCACACATGATTGTTCTGTTGATTGAGAAATTAATTTTTAGCAGTGATCCAACTCTGAAATGAATTACATTGTTTGAATTCAGTTGAATCATTTTATGAAATAGATGCCTTTTTAAATAATAAATTATACATTCTGAGGGAATACATAAATGCATACTGGGCTATAATTATGTCAAAAATTATGTTTTTTTCTTTTCTTTCTTTTTTTCTTTTTTTTTCCTTTTTATACATACTGTAGTAAAAGCTGTCATCAGATATTCATTGTTTACACTCAGGCTCTTGGTTGGCACCAGCTTTGTAAAATGGCTTATTACCAATTTAATTTTGTCATCTTGAAATTGCTTGCAGGTTTTACATTTATGTTGAGGGTTTTTGGCTAATTTGACAATATTTTAATGGTGTGACTTCATTAGTTATTCTGAGAGCACACAAAAACATCAATTATAACCTTAAATAAAGTGAAACTTCAAATAATGACATTAAGGAATCCATATCAGTGCAACTTATACACTTATTATTTTGATTCTAGGGAATATATGCCTACTTTTAACTTGTAAAAATACACCGTTTAACATCTAAATGGCTAGAACAGCAAGGATTTTTCAGAAATGAAAAGAAAAAATAAATTTATGTCAACTTAGATTACCAGATTCCACCCCCAAAGTGTTGCTTATAAATTGAAAAGAACTTTAAGCTTTGTTGAATGCGTATGATCTAAAACTATGACACGATGGATGGGTCAGGCACGAACCAACGTCAGAAGACTCAACACAATCTCATGGCAATTCGCAACAATTTTGGCAAATTGCTGACTAAATTGTATGAATTTGTTTAACACTTTTTCGTATGATGTGAAATTGCCACCTCGAGACTGGTTTGGAAAAGTATACTGTAGCTTGCTAATGATAATTTCTCGCATGCACATTGACATGTAATGTGACCTTGTCTGTGTGACGGCACAAAAAAGAGTAACATATTGACACTTGCTTGACACAGAAACATCTTCATCTCACACAAAGTGCAAAAAGAGCTCTCCACTCCCTCTTTTGTAAACCTAATGACCCTTTGTGTAAAATAGATTTCATTAATCTGGACAGAAGAGCTCTTATCCTAGCTGATGTGCTGTTCACTTTGTATTCATTAGAGTTGCGTACTGTGATAATACAGGAAGAGGGGAGTTTCCCTGCACCCCCACCAAGGCCAACTTTTTCATCAATGCACCCGCAGTGCTTATAGGGATTTAGATTACCCTGCTTCATCAATAAGCTGCACAGGTCATCGATGAAATTATCCTTTGAATACAATTAAGGAAGTAATAAAGCCTTTCATTGTCCTTGACAGATTGATGGTCTTAATCTTTGTGGTGAGAACATTACCTGCTCATAGCAATGTGAGGTGAAATGTCCCCATATTGCCTGACATAAATATTACAGGTAAATAACGGTTCTAAAGTGTCCATGCAGCGCAGAACCGATGCTTTTAGGCGACTTCATATTGAAAGAATGATACTAATTTACACGCTCGCAACCTAGTGTCACTGATTAATTACAACTTGTTTATCTCAAATTATCTACATTAATTAGACACATGACTGCAGTGACCTGACAAATGGGGGCCGTGTTATTAAAACATGTTTTTATGCCGGAAACTGCTCTCTTCCCAAAAAATGTTTTCAGTTCTCGGCAAGATAATTAACAGCCAGCGAATGATTTCCATGCTTTAATTTTTTATTTTTTTTTGTTGTCACAAGAGCACCATGCACCTTTTGTAGAAAAGCTCAGAGATGGGCCGGACTCGAAAGGAGAAGTAAATCCGAGCTGCTGTGAGTTAAGTAGCATTTCGTGCTCTCTCGATAAATAATTCACTCTCCAGCGATCACACCAAATTTAATTAGCTCTTGTTATCCTGATATTATCAGGGCCTCCATGCTGGAGCATCTCTATCTGCATCAGGGCGAGAGGACCTCTCGCTGCACACACTGCCTCTGGGTCACAGGACGACACACACACACACACACTCGTACAGTGGCACACGTGCAAACTCGCACCTCTGCTGATTTAGTGTGAAGCCAGTTAAAGATTACTAAGCTGAACAAGGAAAATGAACATTGCGCAGAGGGCTTTTGCTCAAATTGTGTTGGGGTCACGTAGTGTCTTACGTTGTGTAATTGGTGTAACAGCAACACTCCTGTAACAAATGTGTGAAGAGTACTGCTTTTCCAAACAGCTTTTACCTCCAAATGATTGTCTTTCTGTTAGCCTCAAAGGATGTTTTATGTTTTTCTGCCATTTTAATATTACATAATCCCTATAAAAGAACAAATATTTAAAATTGAAAATGTTAAGTAGTTACTTGGTGTTAAATCTGATGTGGAAACTCTTAATGTGGCGGTTGAGATCTAATGGAGAAATCTCCCTCTGCTTGCATCTCACGTGTATCTCCTCTTGAATTTCAAGAGATCTCAACGGTGTCTCCAATGGTGCTCAAGGCAAGTCTGAGATTTCATTTATATTTACAAAGTTATAATTGAATTTTAAAGGTGTATCTCTAAACTTTGTGCATCAGTCACTAACAATAAGTTACATATAGTGCATCTAGAGAACTAGTTTCCACCAAGAGTGTAATCCACCGGCCGGAAACTGAAGTCTCCCCGGGGGCCGCCATTGGCTAACAAGCCTTCACCTGCTGTTAGCATTCCATTGACTCCCATTCATTTTGGCGTCACTTTGACAGCGAATAACTTTTCATCTGAGGCGTTTAAAGACTTCATTTGTCCATTGTTTATTTCTAAAGAAACACGACTATGTATAAAAGGCTCCATTTCCTTTTATCTCAGGATATGGCCCCGTAGAAGCAGTTTATGTATGAATAGGCTAGCGATTGCGTCATAAGACGTGACTGTCGCACAGTAAAGAAAAGACCGTAGACAGAAGTAGAAGCTTGTGTGCAATCGGGGGGACGCGGAGGCATAAAGTCAATGCTCATTTGAGCCTGCGCGGTGCGCTTGCAATCAAGAAGTGAGTGATTCTAATTGACTTCACTTTTCTCTGTTAAAGTCTAAGAGGTCGCTATGTCCATTTATTTTACTGTCTATGTTTACCTATTTTACTGTTCCCACCAGGTTTGCAGCAAGACCTTCAAGCAAAGTGTATCATTCAACTTTTTAAATGAATAGATTTTTACGTTATTTATTAATATTAATTCTAGGGCTGTCAAACGATTAATCGCAATTAATCGCATCCAAAATAAAATTTATCGAAACCAATTCGATAAATTTAATCGAATTGGTTCGATTAAAACGAATAAGTGTGAATCCGAATCCTGGCGCGCACCTAACAAGCAGGACCGAGACTGCTGAAAAGATAAACACATCCCGGACCAAAGGATACGACCTCAAAACAGGAGATGATGTCACAAGATGCGACTTTAAAAAAGACATCTTGAGGTCCAGTGTTAAAAATGACTAAGAAAACCAGGCGTAAATCAATCATGTAAACTAGTGTGAACACACTAAGTGTATGACTTCACTCTAACATTAAAACTTTTACAAAGAAGCGATTACGTTTTGTGTAATATTGTAACCCCATCTCAGACATGTATAATGTTATTGGCCACTGAACTGTCTGTGTGCTGGAGCTCTGAGCTGCAGTGGCATGGTGTGATTCGCCCAGGCTTAATTGCAGTGATTGTGAGAGCATTGTAGCAGTATAATGTGGTGGTGTTCAGGGAAGCATAGAGCCGTAGAGCGATCAGTTTGAGGAGGTGACTGGTTGTGAGTCACACACACACACACTTGTCAAAAGCAAGGATGGAACAGAGAAAGACAGCAGCCCTAGGAGTCTAAAATTTGTCTAACCTCATGATAACTGGATTTTGAGTTTTAGGAGGATTTTTGAGCATATTCAGCAGTATTGTTATTACAGAAAGTGTCAGGACTCTTAAAGGGATATTCCTGGTTTAATACAAATTAAGCTCAATTGACAGCATTTGTGACATAATTTTGATTGCAATTCATTCATTTACTTATTTTTACTTTTACCTGGTTGGGAAATAGACATTACTGCCCAAACAATACAAGCAGAAGGGGACACATTTCTGAGGATTTAAATTTAGAAATGTGAGGCTATAATAATAATAATTCATATTATATATATATATATATATATATAATAAATTATAAAATAATATATAATATAATAAAATCACCTTTACATTCTTGTTAACATGCTTATTATTTTTGTGAACTTTATTTAAATGTAAAATTCCTCTTGTTATTTATGCAGTTGATAGTGTTTCATTGTCATGGCAACAGAGGTGTAAAGTTGTAAAGCCTTTTACACTAATCATGTTTGCATATTGGTCCCATTCACGTCCATTGTAAATTTCTCACTGTAAGTTAGATTTTGCTTTCTTTTGAATTGGGACAAAATGTATCTTTTTAATCCTTTTAAGCTTATTATTATTGTAGTTTTTTTTACATTTTTAATGAGTTTATAGTTTTATTATTTATTTTTATATATATATAATGGGCAATGATTAATCGCGATTAATCACATCCAAAATAAAAGTTTATGTTTACATATTATATGTGTGTGTGTAGTGTGTATAATTATTTTGTATATGTAAATACACACACATGCATGTATATATTTAAGAAATATTTGCATGTATATACTTTATACATATTTATACATTAATATTATATATAAATATAAATATTTGATATATTAATAACACATTTTTCTTAAATATATACATACAAATATATACATGTGTGTATTTATACAAAATAATTATACACACTACACACATATTATTTAAACACAAACTTTTATTTTGGATGTGATGTATATATATATATATATATATATATATATATATATATATATATATATATTAGACGTTATACTTAATGGTGATAAACATTGTCTGACAGCACATGTCAAATGATTTTGAATCCTTACGAATCCCATCCTAACAGCCGGTCATAACATCTCAGTCGTTCTCTCGCAGATTTCTCTCTTCAGAACATCAGACCGGGCGAGAGCGGCCTGTCCCTTCCCCTTGTTATTGGCAGCTTGACATTATCAGGAAACGTAAGTGTCTCAGGAATCAAGACTCTATCTCTGCGTCGCTCAACTTCTGCATCGCCACGTTCCTAAATCAGCCTTACGTTCCCGACAGCCATGTTAGCTTTACCTCACTTCACCCCCTCACACCTCAAATCTTGTTAGTCATTCTCCAAAAGCGTCAAAGACATCTTTATTGCGTCTGGGCTGGCAATGTTTTTTTTTTTTTTCTTCTTCTTCCAGTGTGACAAGATAAAGGCGAGTCTGCACTTCAAACAGCTTCTGTTGGCTGCGCAGGAATAACAATCGGCGCTTCATTATTTATTTTTCGCCTCTGTTGTCTCTGGCAGTTATCTTAGCCATACGTCGTTATCCAACAACCCCCCGCACCACCAAAACCAACCCCCCCCACCACCACCACCCAATCCCCATCCCCACCCCGACAGTCCTCCTCCCGTTATTATTGCGAATTCAAAAGAAATAGTTTCTGAAGTGTAGCGAGCGCCTGGGGAGCTGATTAGCTATTTACAGATGCCACCCACAAAATCCCATGACCCTTGGAGTGGAGGCTGCTCGCAGACAAGCCAATTAGCAAAGAGAGAGGCTGCTGTCTGCTATTAATGCTATTATTCTCTCTATAATGCCGGCTATTGTTATTCTTTGTGTAGCTGTGTGGTGGAAGCTGAGGGCACCTGTGTGAACCTGTTAATGGAGGTGCTGAGTGCCGGTGATGGGGCTGAGAGAAGGGCAGGTGTGAGTGGGGAAATCCCAGTTTAGAGGCGTTGTGAACAGGCTGCTGCTTTGAGATCCATTTCAGGCCCACAGCGTTAACCGGATATGATTATTGACTGCTGGGATTCCACACTGTGGATGAGTGAAAACACTGGGGCTTTGTTGTGTATGTGCGTGTCTGACTGCGACTGGGTTTTTTACTATAGAAAGTTGATTCTTTTTGTTCTTGAACATGGGTCCGTTTAGATGCATTCTTGCAACCTGTTGTTTGAATATTAAAAACGCTTGACATCTTTTGGCATCTGCATTTTGGCCCATTCTGTTGCATGTATGTAGCAATTTTGTATTAGCTGCCCTATAGAAATTAATGAGTTTAAATTAATACACAATTGAGATTTATTTAAATTTACAAATAATTACTAAAAATGATGACTATGTGACTGGGATTGGCTAAAAATATTATAAAATGTGTCAGATATATTATTTTATGTGCATTTAGGATCAGCAAGGTTTTTGTTTTGAAGGAAACAAATACTTTCATTCATCAAGGAATTATTAAATTTGTCAAAAGTGACAGTAAAGACATTTTATAATAATGATACATATGATAATGATACGTTATTTTGAACTTTTATTAATCAAATAAGCATATTAAATTGATTCCTAAAGGATCATGTGACACCGAAACCCTGCTGAATATTCAGATTTGCGATCACAGGAATAAATAACTGTTTCAGTGTCACATGATCCTTTAGAAATCAATTTAATATGCTGATTTGATTATTTATTTATTGTGGTATTACTGTTTTTACTGTATAATACACACAGCCTGGGTGGGCATAAGAGACTTTTTTGAAACATGAACACATGAAAAAACCTAAACCCCAAAGTTTTTAATAGTAATAGTAGAGTAGGCTATAATATTATATCATGATAAATTATATATTAGCCTACATTGGTCTGCCATTTTTTAAACTGTCACAAATTTATAACTGTAATTATGCATATTGGCGTGCAACACACTCTGATGATGACCAGCAATAATCACCACAGCAACAACAAACGCATTGATTTCGATAATGCCGATAAGTGCTAAAACATTATTGATGAGTTGAAGTAGTACCAGGTGTAATTTACGAGACGCATTCTCTGATAGCAAGGCATGAATTACATCACAGTGCTAAGATCAGAGTTCAAATGGCTAATTTAGCTTTTAATTGAAATCAGTGGAGTGTAGTCTACCCTGACAGCATTGAGCGCTCCGGGGCCCATGGGGCTGCCATAGACTTTCCACACTTTATATCCTCAATTTACACCATCAGTTAAAGATGTCTCCCAGCATCTCATGATGAAACTCTTTTATAGACCATGTTTGGGTCTTATATAGTCTAGATTTCTTGCCAACTTCCCAATGATGAGCATGAATGGTCAGGTATAAATCAAACATCAACTTTAACTGCAAGCATGCATTTATTGCATTACATGACAAAGGAAAATATGATTTCTAAATGTGCATGTGCCAGTATGTATTGTGTCAGAGAAATGGTATAATTTTAGTGCGGATTAGAGATTGAGAGAATGATGGCGGAAAAAGAATAGAGGGCTGTAGCTGCCTCTCGGCTCTATCGTTCAGTACCTGTCAGCCTGTGTTAGTGGTCGGAGCTTTCCGAGAAGGGCTCGCGTGAAACTGTCAGTGCATCCTCTCCACCTCCGCGTTCTGTCTCTCCTCCTCCTCCTCCTTCCTCCCTGTCCATCCCTCCCACCCTCATATCTCTCTCCCTCCCTCCCTCTCTCTCTCTCTCTCTCTCGCTCTCTCTGATGTGTTCTTACAGTGTAAGACGCAGTGAGTGAAAGCCCAAGCACCCTCCCCAACACACACAAACCCACCGCTTACACACATACACCCCGCTTGTGTGAACTTAAACACACATACACACACGACAGACGCGTGTGGTTGACCGCACCGGGCTCTCGGCTATGTGTGAAGACGCGCGGCACGCCAAAGAAGCAGCACTACTGAATCTGACGCTCGCTTTTTAGCAGGACCGCCAACCAGATCGCATCGAAAAACCATCCTCCTCCTACTCTCTCTCTCTCTCTCTCTCTCTCTCTTTCTCTCTCTCTTTTCAGTTGTACTTGTGTGAACAGAGCTGGAGAAAAGGAAATACCTCCCCCCATCTCTCTCTCTCTCTCTCTCTCTCTCTCTCTCTCTCTCTCTCTCTTTCTCTGTCCTATGGTGGGATAAACAGTGAAAAGATGAGCCTGTGATACAGCACCAGACCTGAGTGACCTGACAGCTCAAACTGTGAGTACACGAGTCTCATACTTTTACTTCTACACCGGCACACCACTCCAGCCTATCCATACAAACTCTTTTAGTTGTTGTAAGTCTATGATATTTGAATCTTTAAAGACAGGTGTGTTGTCAACGACTGCTTTTTAACCTTTGAGAAAACTCCGCGGTTGGTCGTTTAGATTTGCGCTGAATGATTGGTTTCATTTTGATGAAACAAATATCCTCCGGCAATTGTGGTGCTTCGTGAATTTAAGTGGCAACTTAAGGCATCCAGAACTGCGTGTGGAGATTCGTAGTCGCGTTTTCTCACCTGCGTTATTCATAAGTACACCTCGCTCTTCGTTTATCCCAGAAACGGGGCACTTATCTGTTATGATGGACCCTCCGATCCTTGCATTTTTATGAGAAGGCAGAGTCAAAAATGAAAGGACATCATCATCTCAAAGAGTGTCATCCATATTTCTGTCATTCTTCGTTTTAATTCAAATGATCTGTGTGTGAAGTGGTGCTATTGTTTACTTTGAATACTTTACCTTTTGTGAAGTATTTTTGTTGTTTTTAAGTATTTCTTTTTCACAGCTAAATATAGAAAGAAATATATCAAATATTCTGCAGTTTTATTGTGTAACTCAATTTTGAGTGAGGTTCCTTTTGTATAACTGTATTCTTCTTTGTTTTATCATTTGGCTATGTAGTGCATAAGCCTTAACTGTGTGGTACAGTAGAATGTGTGTGTGTTTGAGTGCTGGATGAGAAGAAAGTGAGAGGTTTGCCTCCTCTTCGGTTGACCGGACAGAGAGTGAGAGAGAAAGAGATGCAGACAGAGAGAGACAGAGAACAGCGCGTCACATTCGGCTTGCTTGTGACGGTTTGCTCGAGCAGTGTAGCATAGCTGTCAACTGAAGCGGGAACACAGTGTTACCCTTAGCCTGTAAACAGTTAGGTAACAAAGTGAAGTCTTTAAAATTGATTTCAGGAGGTTTTTTTATGAAGAGTAATCTTTTATGTCAGAGTACATATGAGCATGATTTATTTTTTGATTTATTAAAAAAAGGTGAGTGGTAGGAATAAGCTAATATAACATTATACCAAAAATCGTTTAATTTATTTATTTTTTTGTAGATTTCCTGAAACGGAATGTGTAAATGTATAATTACTGCTCTACATATGTGCCATCAAAGGAAGACTGAAGAACAGTTTCTTCCTCTTAGCTGTTCACATATGTAATTACATTGGTAATAGATAGTTGCTTTGCCTTCTTCCACTAAACTTTGCACCTTAATGTTATATCGCGTATATTCATATTCAATAGGCATCTTTATAATACAGCAAATAATTTCATACATTTTTACTAATATACATCTTAAAGTCTAACATTCTAATCTTTATTACAGACTATTTGTCTGTCTAATAGTGTATTTATCATCCACACTTCTCTCATGTTGTTTTGGCACTGCCTGAATCCATTTTACATGTACATAAAGGGTTGAGAAACAATATATATTCTTTGTTTGACAATAGATATTAAGTTGCCCTGTCAATATTTACATTGGCCCCATTTTTTAGCATCATATCAAGAATAAATATTCAGATTTAAAATTAATTAAACACTTGCTTGTAGTGTGCAATAATAGCTAGAAAAGTAACGCTTTAATACGTTTTGCTGGAAAAGTGTGGCATAATGTGCAAAGCCTTGCTGATTTGTTTATAATTTTGTATCCAAAGTCATAATTCTAGTAATCATAAGTAAACAAAGTAAACATAAGAGTGTAAATACTGGACCAATAAGATGAGGAGTTCGCTCAACACTTTTGCCAGCAGCTCATCCTTATTGTTAAACCCTGAAATTGCAATAAAGTACTTTCAACAACAACAACAACTACTATGACAATTGAATAGAAAGCAACATCTTGGTAGTTAATCGAGCTCTCCACCTTTTTTCTCTCCTATTCTCACTTTCCGGTGTGTTTGCGCTTGTGTGATTTCACCATTAGGCTTGACTACTGTGCCGTTTCTCGATATGATGACAATTTCCTGCTGAGGCGCATGTCAAATGAAAAATGGTGTGAGATGTGTGAACCACATGGTCAGAAAGGTTCACAGCTTGTGAATGCAGATTTCATTCATCCATGTGTTACCAAAGAGCGTAGCACTAACATGAAATGAGCTTTTTAGAAAGCTTCTTGATTTTAACGTAAAATTGGCATGTTACTTAACTCCATCCCAGCGTGAGACTCTGCTGTTTTGTCGAAGGATTTTCTATTGAATTCTCCTGTCAGAACGAGCTACATGGAAGTAAGCATCTGTGTAATAAACGATAGTGATGGCTTTTAGATGATCTGCATAGTTCTTTGCAAAAGTAGTGTAACCAGCCAGAAAAATAATCATCAATGTCAGAGTATATATTGTGTACATATCACTTTATTGGCTTTTGAATTTGCTAAAGGCATAAGGTAAAACTCTATATTGCATCTTAAAGACTTATCACTTAATATGTGCTCTTCGCTTTTCAAATCGCTCGTACAGCCCTGCGGTGAAGCGCATGTTAGGGGTTTGACAGGTGAATCATTTAAATGCGTTTATATATATATTATAGATAGTAGTGGTTTAAAGAATTGATTGTTGTGTAGGTCAATTAAAAGAAATGATAAAGTGTATACTAACAAAGAATGTCAGAATTGGTGCCAAATAGAGTAGTTATATCACTTTGGGTGTTTAGACTGGCAGTGATTTTTTGGCATTTGTGAGTCACTCGTTTACTAAACTTGATTTCTTTTCTGTAACTATTTGTTTTGTGAAAAGCATATATTGTATATAGAACAGCGCTTGTCTATCTGGGGTCCAAAATATAGCCGGTGTCTCAGTGGGAAGAAATCCAGAATCGGACAGGATGCTCATTGAAAAATAATGGCAAGCAATATGAGGCTACAGCGAATGGCTATTTTTACAGCTGCCTGGATTCCAGAAGTATATATTTATTTATTTTCTCCACAGGGATTTAAGCAATTCTTCAGTATAGATAATTCAGGAATAAGTTGTAAACCTTGAAACCGAAACAACCAGCTCTACATTACAAAATTCGGTTCTAAGATAAACTTTTTGAAAAGTCCAAAACTGCATCATTTTTGTGAGGTAGTAAGCTATAAAGCATTGCAAATGATATAATCATAATCGGCAATGACCGTACAATATAAAACTATTGACTTTATATCAAAGCACAAAAGTACAACGTGTTAGAAATTGTAGTAAACATTGACACTTCTCATTGCTTAATAGCCTCATAGCTAATGGTTGGTCTGTTGAAATATTTGCGCGTTATTCCTAAAAATCAATTTTTCTGTGGAGATTTGTTTCACGCTGATGAACAATGGCACCATAAAGCAGCTTTTTTTCATTTGTGCGTGGGCATTTTCTGTGTGCTTTTTGTTTCCACATTTTTTTTGTGTGCATATGACCAGGATTTAATCTGTCATATCCAATTTATTCCGGCTTTTATGTGGTTTGTCTTCTGCTTTATGGTGATAAAAGCGAGGTAAGGTGGTACAATATTCCCATGGGAACGGACTGGAGGTTCAAGTCCAGTCTGTCATGTCTCGATTCCACCCGCTCTGTTGTCCCCCTCATTTTGCTATATACCATCTCTATCGATTCAGTATAAAAGACACAAAAGACATCTGTACATTCATGCTTATATGTATCATGCTATATAATATCAGCTCTGTCCACTGTATTATATAAATGAGAATGCTGAAGGACAAACTTAGCCCTTCCTTTCTGCGCAGTACATAAATCACCCAAGTGTGAAAATGCACATGCGGATTATCTGTCATTGAATTCACGTATTGACAAATTGGAGCCGTAGCCATATTTGTTTGTAATCTGAACCTAATGATGTGTTGGCTGAATGCGGTCGCGTTGTGTTAGTCCAGGGTTAAAGGGAACCACCCTGACCTCACCTTGGACCCCTCACTGTCACAGTTCCCCGGCAAGTGACTGATGCAGGACTAAAGGACCTACTTGTTTATGTTCAATGGAGAGCTTTCTCTCCCGTCTCCCTGTTTATTTATGAGCCCCTCTCATCCAGCCTGAGCGAGGGGAGATAAATCTGTCACACTCAGATCTACTACCGCTACAACCCACCCGTGCACACCAGCTAACTCACACTCTCTCTTTAGTAGGTTAGAGTACATGAAGACAACATTTGCTTTTTATTTTGCCTTGTTTTTATTTCAGGATTTTGAAACGGGGTACAACGGGACTAAAAACCCCCTTAATTGATTGTTATTCGTAATAATAGAATATACTCTAATTGATTTGCCATCTGACTGAAGGCTCCATGACAGACGTCCATTGGCTATTTGTGTACAACAGACGCTAATGCTTACAGTCAGCTGAGCATTGCTTTGTTTTGATTTCTCCTTAAATATAGTTTCGAGAGGACACATGATTTATGTGTTTGAAGTTCAGAGTGATCGGTGGGTCCGGAAACAGTGACTCATCTTCTTGTCATAACTTGTCATGCTGCTCATATTTTTGGATGGAGCTGCATTAAAGGCCTTCTGTTTGATCATCTGTCTATTTAGAAATGCACCGGAAGTGCTGTCACTCACAGCATTGAGCACCTGTTAAAAATATTTGCAAACATATTTTAATGGAAGGTGGATGTTTATTTATATAGTTTATAGGTATTTTTTTTTTTGTGGTTGCAAAGATACTGCAAGTTAGCTCGAATTGGAGTTAGATAAAATTATATATATATATTTATATATATATTTGTTCAATTAAAATTATATACACTGTATATCTATATATATCAGCCTGATTAAAAGATTTGAATGGAACTATATGTGTAATTTAGCTAGAGTTGAAATATATATATATATATAGATATAGATATATATCATTTTAATTGCACAAATGTCTCCAATTCTGACATGTGATAAACATCACAGAACATGTTGGCGACTATATGTATAATTTAGCTAGAATTGAAGTCATTAGTGCAATTAAAATGATATATATATATATATATATAAAACAGATGTCTCCAATTCTAGCTAAATTATACATATAGTTCCATTCAAATCTTTCAGTAAGGGGTCAGTAAGATTTTGATAATTATTTTACAGAAATGAATACCTTTATTGCTTGTGCATTGATCAAATGTTACAGTAAAGACATTTACATTGTTACAATATATATATATATATATATATATATATATATATATATATTAATACGTCAATATACGTATCTAAATGACCCTTCAATATGCGTATTTGGTGCACAAGAAATATTTCTTATGATCAATATATACATATATATATATATATATATATATAATTTAAAAAAATATCATGGATCCCCCAAAAATATTAAGCAGCACCACTGTTTTCACCATTGATCATAAGAAATATTTCTTGTGCACCAAATACGCATATTGAAGGGTCATTTGGACACGTATATTGACGTATACAGACAAAGCTTTGCTATCACAGAAATAAAGTGCATTTAAAATACACATATTTTACAATATTACTGTTACTGAGCAAAAAGCCACTTTGGTAAGCACAAGAGTTCCTTAGAAAAAAAAAAAAAAACTTTACCCAAAGAACTAGGCTAATGCTAAATTTAACAGACCAAACTGTGCCTCCCACATTTGTTTACATTGTTTAGCTGGCAGATGATGTTGTCTCTGAAATTCTTTTATCATTATCAGTCCTTGTTTTCCCATCAAATTGTGTGAAAGTTTAAAGTGAGGCAGGCTCAAAGGAAAGCTTTAAAAATGCATCTAACAGCAGCAACAACCTTTGGCGATGTGTGTTGATGACAGCTCTAGTGTAATCCCACAGTATTCAGCTAGGCAACATTTCCATATGCGACTGCCAAGACCGTAGCAGTCGAATCCATGCCCTCCAAGGAACGGCTTTGATAGTAGGACTCACAGAGATTGTGTGGTCCTAGACTGGATAATGCTAGTGCTATCCGTGAGACTCCCGAGTGAAAAAAAAAATAAAATCACAATGCCGGTTATGGAGTGAGGAAGAGTGTAAATACTGCTCACAGTATCATAGGGGAGGGAAAACATCACAGCAACACCTGGTTAGGGGTCATAACTTTTCCAGTTAATGTACAAACTGCCTCCTTAACGGTGAACAGGAGCTGAGAAAAGAGGGACCAGTGTTCGGACTGTGCCTCTGAAACGCCCTGACAAAAGACAGCTTAGCCAACAATTTCCTCTCCTTCACAGAGGGGGGAAATAAAAAAGCAAACTGGCTGGGGGAAAGACTAGCTTTATCCACAGTCCTTTTGATGTTGGATTTTGTGTGTGTGCGTGTGTATGTGTGTTCAGGGCACCGCCGGTCCTGCGAGAGCATTGGTTATCATTGTGTGTCAAGGGAGGAATACGGTCTCCTCTGACCCCTGGAGAGACACTCCTGCGTCACCCGAATCCACCAAAACAGGCAGAAAAGCTAGTTAACACGGCAGCCGTCGCGGACACACAGACCCTGGCCATTAGCGAATGCTCTCTCTCTCTCTCTCTCTCTCTCTGTGCAGGGTCTGGTGGCAGTGATTAGAGCGCTGTGGAAGCCTCTGTAATAAGGACGAGGCTACGGCTTTTGCGCTGGCATGATCTGCTGTGCGGCCGTGGCGGGTATTTTAGAGGGCTGCTGCAGGAAGATAGGGAGATTGAATGGGGGCGGGGGGAACTGTCCTGAGGTAAGAGAGTAGAAAATGGGTGAACTGGTGTTAGTTGGTAAAAGAGCTGGCACGAGCGACTCGGAAGGGAAATGCACCAGGTTACTGGGCCTATGGCACAATTATCTTCTAGACCTCTACACAACCCATCTCTATTCTGCAGTGGCTTGTTTGTTGTTATCAGTGGAACAATCATTGGCATTTACACTTCAAATGGCATCAGACATGCAAAGATGACATCAGAAGCTGTTTGAATGGGATTTAAACTTTGTTTGTTGGTAATATGCGTGTATCCCCCTAAATTTTAACGTGAGCGTGGATGCAGCCTTTGTAACTTCAATGGGCAAAGCTTCCCGTTACATTTACTTTCAGTATTTTTAGCTGCTACCAGTGTGTTGTGCTGCTTGAAATCCCAAACTGGTCATATTATTTTTAAATGTATTATCATAATCATTAACACGGTGGTTTGTATCACAAAGAGTGTTAATGTTTACCGCATTTTGTTATTCTTGTAGTTATTTACCTATTAGCGGCTAATGAATTGGAAGTTGGACACATTCACTCCAATCATTATGGTACTTCAATGACATGGTTAAAGATTCTTTTAGTACATCAATCTTCAGGCACATCAACAAAAATAACATTTGTTCCATTTTTTTCCATCATCAACCATGTTGGAGATAACTACCCTATTGCTGTTGTGGAAGTCCCAAATTCGGCGGAAAGCCATCTGGCTTTAACAGAACCCTCCAGAGGCACACACAACTCAGTTTATTATTCAGTAAATTTCACACCCGCTTCCAAAGCGTGTCAAACTAGATATGTCAATAAGCTCTTATCTGATTAGCTTGCACGACAACAATCGCATTGTCCAATTCGCGTCATTCGCATTGCCCGGTACTTGTTGGCTTCTTTGGATTGACTTTATATGTAATCTTGTGTTAATAATTAAATTCGCTTTTAGTGTGCACACCATTATGGTGCGTTCACACCGGACGCGAATAGCGCGTCAGCCGCGAATGATTTCAATGTTAAGTCAGTGCAAAGACGCGTTATGTGCGTAAAAAAATTCCTGAATGAATGCCGTGAATTGAGCGTCTGGCGCATTGTGCGCGAATGATTTAGTTAGTGACATTTGTGCATTCACGCGTTTGACGCCCGAGTTGAAAAATCTGAACTTTGTCAATTCGTCAATTCGCGCCACGTTAACCAATCAGGAGCCTAGCTGCTTGCTCACGTGGTGAAGTGTCTGGATGCTTCAATAAATTATTTTGTAATATGACTAATTGCATGGTGGGATTCTTATGCACAACAAAGCAAATATTTTATTACTTAAAACATTATTTCTATTTATACGAGACATGTTCATTTTGTATTGAATGTTATTCATTCCATATCTAGATTATATGAAACAGTATTATTATGTAAAGGCAACCCACATACATGTACCCACAAGTTCGTGTCTGGATGTGAGTGAGAAAAAAATCAAAGGACAGGTTAATAACTTTTGAAGGCTGGCTCTATTTATCATCAAAACAAAAATAAATGACCGCTAGATTAGGTGGATAAGGGCGTGGGTGATCCTCGCTCCGATGCGGGACAACAGGTCATCAAACTAGGCATGGGACAGGCAGAAGTACCGCTGACAGCGGGCGTCATCCAGGCGCAGATCCTGGAGAGGGAAAATGGTGAAACTCGCCAAATGGTTCACCTCCGACGGGTCCGGTGGACACAAATATGGCAACGATGATCCCCACGCCGCTGTTCTAGTTCTCCAGAACAAATACAGTGCCGTGAATCTCTCAATGAATGCTCGATCAACGTAACAAAAGATGGCCGTCAACGGGTTTCGATTTTGACGCAAGAGACGCGCGTAAATTTCGAATTTCAAACTTTTTTTTTTTTCAAAATTTTACCCGCGTCAGTTTTGCTCTTGACGCACAAATTGACACAAAGTGGTCAAGCGTCAAACTAGACGCGGTACACGCGAATTTGACACGCTATTTGTTTTTCCCTGTTCAACTGGATAGCCGTGCATATATGCTAGTTCCCTACTTATAGGTACTACTTAAATAGCTGCCTAGTTGCATTACTAAGGTGGCGGAAAGGTAGGTTTCCTTTAAAGGGATAGTTCACCCAAAACTAAAATTTCTAGGTCATTCCAAACCTGTATTTTGTACAATATTGGTAACCGAGGCATTTTATTGACCACTGACACATTCCTTTGTATGACAAAAATATATATATATTTTGAGACATTTATCAAAACATCTACTTTTATGTTAAGAAAAAAAGTCATACATATTTGGGGAGTTAATAGACAATTTTTTATTTCATCGCTTTTAGATGTCCTTTTTATCGATAGAGATATAAAAGTGTGTTGAATTTGTCCAGTCACACCTGTGAGCTGTAAGTGTAGCTTAGCACAAGGGATGACAGATGGCCAGGTTGTTAGTGAGTGTACGGTTTGACCCGGCCCAGCATGAGGAACAGTCGACTGACAGTGGCCAGTGCAAATCCCATACTCCACTGGACCTTCCCTTTCCCGCATGGCAGCCAGGTCTGGCCTTAAACACTCCCGAGACCCACACTTACTGTTCGGAGCATAACACTTCGATGAGAGGTGAAAAATGGACAGTGTGTGTGTTCACTGAAAGAGAGTCCGAGAAAGATGTCCAGAACAAAAAACAGCCACATTGACTTAACACATACAAACATGCTGACTAAACACAACAGAGAAACAAACACTGACCAAATGTACACTTTGCAAGATGGGTGGGTGCGCGTGTGTGTGTTTAGGTATTGATTTATTGTGTAAAAGCATGGCAACATAAGTCAATCATAACGGACATGCTTTTGTTTGCATTTGAATCAGGAACAAGAAAAATCCTTTGAGTTTTCAGCAGACAGACATCTTTAAAAGACATTATATGAGGCAAAAATCTTTATTCACACATTTAAACTCTACACTTCACATTTTTGCAGAGCTTTTTGCATTTCTGTTTAGGAGTTTAAAGATAAAAGTGGCTTGATAATTACTTGACTAGACACTTTTCGAAGATTACCAAGTAAAGTTTAAACAGTTCATATACAGTCATTATTCATGTACATTAAATATACTACAGTATATGCAGATGCACAATATATCAGTACCATATATGCTATTGGCTAACATTAGCATTTAAAAAAAATATATATATTAGCAAAAAAAAAATGTTATGTAGGCTATCTTTATCAATCAGTATTGATATGAATGATATTTAATGTACATGCTAATCTCCCCAATTTTTAGGTGTAAATAAGGTATGAGCCTCAATATATCTGGTAAATCAATTACAAGCAGGTCACAGTCTCTCCACAGACCTCATGTGTTTTTTTTTTTCTTCAGGATAATTTTAGCCGTAGCTCTTCCTATAGCTGTGGCAGGTAGCAACTGCAGCATTATTAGCAGTGGTTGCATCACTGGCGAGAGAGCTCAGAGTTCACTACCAGTCTTGAACAGTATTGTTGATATAGTGATAGCCCTAGTCGCAATAGGGATGGTGATAGTTAGCCGAGGTTCTGCCCTGGCTGGCTAGAGGCTGTGTCGAGCAGCAAGGCCTGTGTGCCTGCTCTCCCCGTACACTGTCTCTGCACGTGTGCTTTTATTTAGCAGGAGCTGTCATCTCCCATAAACCCTCAGTGCGCTTACATCCATTGCCTCTGCCAACTTCTCTGCGTCAGGCACACTTGTTACAGGAGAGAGAGCTGACAGCTCCGGTCCAACTGGCCGCTCACTGTCCCTGGAGAGAGAGAGACAGGGAGAGAAAGAGAGAATTTTGGTAGCATGTATTAATACCCTTAGGCCAGAAATATACCTTATGTAAGTACGCAAACGTAAACGGTGGCCTGTTGTACATATGTACGTTTTTTTTTTTTTTTTTTTGCGTAGCCCTGGCGGTTACAAACCTTGTTACTCGAAGGATGATGGAGTTATGGTAATATGATGTTGTTCAGGTAGCTTCCTATAAACATGTTGACTTTAGCTTACTTGCTCAGCAAGATTATTTGCTAAATATACTGCTGTACCATGTCAGTAGTTGACCTTAAAGAGAAAGTTATTAGAGAAGATCTGTTTTTGTTACCAAAAGCTATACTGCCCATAGTGAAAATGTTTAACATAGTATGTTAGGACTAACACAATAATTCATTTTGGCAGACAATATAATGATTGTCTGTTAACCCTTGTCAGTGATTTATTCATATTTATCTCTGATTCTATTCTATTTTACTCTATTTTATTTTATTATATTCTCCAAACTGCTTAGTTGTCTGATGTACGGTCTGGGGGATGCTGGACATTCTATTCTATTCTATTCTATTCTATTCTATTCTATTCTATTCTATTCTATTCTATTCTATTCTATTCTATTCTATTCTATTATACAAACTGCTTAATTTTCCTATGCAAGGTCAAGTGAATGATGGATATTCTATTCTATTCTATTCTACAAACTGCTTAATTTTCCTATGCAGGGTTGAGTGGATGCTGAATATTCTATTCTATTCTATTCTATTCTTCTATTCTATTCTATTCTATTCTATTCTATTCTAATATACAAACTGCTTAATTTTACTATGCAAGGTCAAGAGAATGATGGATATTCTATTCTATTCTATTCTACAAACTGCTTAATTTTCCTATGCAGGGTTGAGTGGATGCTGAATATTCTATTCTATTCTATTCTATTATACAAACTGCTTAATTTTCCTATGCAGGGTTGAGTGGATCATGGATATTCTATTCTATTCTATTCTATTCTATTCTATTCTATTCTATTCTATTCTATTCTATTCTATTCTATTCTATTCTATTCTACAAACTGCTTAATTTTTTCTATGCAGGGTTGAGTGGATGCTGAATATTCTATTCTATTTTATTCTATTCTATTCTACAAACTGCTTAATTTTCCTATAAAGGGTTAAGTGGATGATGGATATTCTATTCTATTCTATTCTATTCTATTCTATTCTATTCTATTCTACAAACTGCTTAATTTTCCTATGCAGGGTTGAGTGGATGCTGAATATTCTATTCTATTCTATTCTATTCTATTCTATTCTATTCTATTCTATTCTATTCTATTCTATTCTATTCTATTCTATTCTACAAACTGCTTAATTTTCCTATGCAGGGTTAAGTGGATTATGGATACTCTATTCTATTCTATTCTATTCTATTCTATTCTATTCTATTCTATTCTATTCTATTCTATTCTATTCTATTCTACAAACTGCTTAATTTTCCTATGCAGGGTTGAGTGGATGATGGATATTCTATTCTATTCTATTATACAAACTGCTTAATTTTCCTATGCAGGGTTGAGTGGATGCTGGGGATTCTATTCTATTCTATTCTATTCTATTCTATTCTATTCTATTCTCTACAAACTGCTTAATTTTCCCTATGCAGGGTTGAGTGGATGCTGGAGATTCTATTCTATTCTATTCTGTTCTATTCTATTCTATTCTATTCTATTCTACAAACCGCTGGTCCTTGCAGGGTCGGGGGAATGCTTGAGCTCATATACAGTATTATATTAATTACATTACATTCTGACTGATTCTGGCCTTATTGAGTAAGGCCGAGCTTACTCCATGGAGTCAATAATTGTCTTTTGGTAAAACGGGTTGGATCGAGTGAGAGCGAGTTATTCAATGGAGGGAATGTTTGATGGTCAAATGGTACCCGTGGATTGCTCTACAGATAGATGTGTTCAGAGACTGCCAGTGTTGAATTCATCAGCATCTCATCTCAGCCACATAAAATAGTATCATTTTCGTGCACATGTAGTCACGGCCACATTTGTGTGGAGGTCACTGTATATTTTGAGTGTAAAAAGCACAGCTAGGGAAAACTTCTCATGTGTCTAAAACGGCTTCTTTGGTTCCTTAGCAGCCATGTTTGCAGGAGCTAAATAAAGAAAGCGTGTAGGAGTGGAGCTTTCAGGACTTTGGAAAGCTTTGGAGTGGCTCCCACCAGGGGCCAGATACCTCCTCTATGTCAGTTAGCCTGCTGGTTAATCATCAAACAAACTACACACAGACAGAAAGCAACACACACACAAAAAAAAAACTTCTCTTCACATTTTGTCACGTTCCAGTCTCCTGTAAGCCCTCGAACGGACAGAAGATGAAATGCACGAGGCAAGGCGTGCTGACAACGCGAGGACATCCTTCACATTCGACTTAGTGTTTCCATGAAGTTACAGCATGAGGTCTTCAGGTTTGAATTCAAGTCATTGTACGGTCTCTGTTGAGTCCTTCTCAGCAGGGCTTTCCTTTCAAGTTTTCTTTCCAGTCCAGAGAAAACCAGAACACTTTCTTTTTTTTTCCCCGTCTGCCTGGCTCTTGGGTATGCAGAGAGAGTTTCTGCTGCTTTAGTGTGCATGCTGTTTACTTTTAAGTAAAGAGTTTTAAGTATGCATTTGCAGACTCCGGTGACAATACGTTATCAAGTCATTTCTGCTCTGCGCCCATGCTTGTTTGAGTGTGACATTTTCAAGCGTCGACATGGTTTAAATTCAAACTAAAACAATGGCACTGCATGCGAAGTAAAGTTAATGAGGATGCTTTGTTTTGTTTCAGAGCAACTTGCTGACCACCTTTACAGGACTGAAGAATCAGGATAATACAATCCACGGACAGATAATTACAGCGCAACCCTGATCGCAATGCTAAACAGAAGACCTTCATTCACTACGGCTCTAAGCTGAAAATCCATAAATCACAACTGCTGTCACACCATCACTCTATATCGGTTTTAAAATCCCTGGATTTGACATTACCCTGTCTTCATAAAAACAAAAGATGGCAATATCGTAGAATCTCAGCATGTGACTTCACAGTTGTAGGCTGCGATATTTATTTATTTACAGTTTTTAATTAAACTGAACACTTTTAATTAATAAATAATCTATTATACAGTGCTCTCAAATGCTCACCGGGGCTGCATTTATTAGAACAACAATAATACAGCAAAAACACTTGATTGTAATGTATTCCTGTGATGGGAATGCATTACATAAATTCAGTTTAAATGACTTACAAGCGTTTGAATGTCTATCCTTCACAGCCGTGTTTTAAAATGTCACTCTGACCCTGGAAGATCTGATATACTGGTTAGATAGTCAAAAGAAGTCCTGGTGTCTTCTGATTATGACCCTCTTTTTCAACGGTAAGGACAAAGACTTATGCGGATGCAACCTTCAGTTTTAACCTAATTTGAAGTGAAACGTTTGAGTTGAATTGATTTGAATCAAATTACGCAGTGAAAATGCTTTACCACTGCCTCATCAGGACAGGGCCTTGTCTTTTTCTCTTTGCTCTGTTCTTTGAGCTGTCATCAGAATGTCAAATTGAGCTGTCTTACCCATCACTGAACTCTTCTCTCATTGTTCTGACCCGTGGAATAGATTGTCTCTGAAAATAACATGATTCTATCTGACCTTCCTTATAAACCCGCATGTAGACACTTGTAGTGTACATCAGGTCATATTGGGCGTTGTAGACGGGTATTTTATTGACAGGAAAAGGGGGAGTACTTGGTCGTCAAGCGGAACGCATGACTCTTGTTTCTGCCTCTGTGTGTGTGTGTGTATTTGGTACCTTCATGTACTCTGGCACTGTGCAGCCCTGGCCTGTAGCCGGCTATGGGACCGGCCCGTCGTGTGGGGAGCAGGAAGCACCCCACAGGCCCTGTGCCTCAGTACCAGCAGGAAGAAAGGAGATTCTGCACCTGCTATTGTGTAAATCCCCGCCAAGCTCCAAAGCCAGAGTCCTCCTTTTGTCCTTGGCCAACAGTGGCTGTGTCCCTTACTGTTGGGACGGGACGTGCAGGTGCTGCCGGGGCCGATCGCAGTGGTTGTACATCATTGATGTCAGTCATCGACGAGTGCCCTTTTTTTCTCCTCTCAGGGATCGATTTGAAAAAAAACGTCAAAGTGGAGCCCAAGATGTGATCAATGGGAGTCAGGACCCTCCTGGAATCCCACTGCAGGCTGGGAGAGGGACGAGAGAATTCCATGGCGCCGAGAATACTCTCACGCCTGTATTTGGGTGTCGACGTTTTCCAAGTCTGTTCGTTTTTGCTCAGTTTGTTTGTTTAGTTCACTCTGGTGAATCACTCCCCTCTCCCCTTTATCTTAATTTGGTAGAGGGTAAATGATAACAGTACAGAAATGCACATTTCCAACATCTCTTCAGTAGGAACTGAGTTAACAGAAGTTTATATGATGATGAGACTGAGATGTCCCTTTAAAGGGTTAGTTCACCCAAAAATTCTGTCATTAATTCTATTTTATTCTATATTGTATTCTATTATATTATATGCTGGACATTCTATTCTATTCTATTCTATTCTATTCTATTCTATTCTATTCTACAAACTGCTTAATTTTCCTATGTAGGGTTGAGTGGATGATGGATATTCTATTATATTCTATTCTATTCTACAAACTGCTTAATTTTCCTATGCAGGGTTGAGTGGATGATGGATATTCTATTCTATTCTATTCTATTATACAAACTGCTTAATTTTCTTATGCAGGGTTGAGTGGGTGATGGATATTCTATTCTATTCTATTCTATTCTATTCTATTATACAAACTGCTTAATTTCCTATGCTGGGTTGAGAGGATGATGGATATTCTATTCTATTCTATTCTATTCTATTCTATTCTATTATACAAACTGCTTAATTTTGCTATGCAGGGTTGATTGGGTGATGGATATTCTATTCTATTCTATTATACAAACTGCTTAATTGGCTTATGCAGGGTTGAGTGGATGATGGATATTCTATTCTATTCTATTCTATTTCTATTATAGAAACTGTTTAATTTTCCTATGCAGGGTTGAGTGGATGTTGGTTATTCTATTCTATTCTATTCTATTCTATTCTCCAAACCACTGGAGAATAGATGGTAGAACCACATTTTCAACATCTCTTCAGTAGGAACTGAGTTAACGGAAGTTTATATGATGACGAGAGTGAGATGTTCTTTTAAATTGTTAGTTCACCCAAAAATTCTGTCATTAATTTCTCATCCTCATTCATGTCGTTCCAAACCTATAAGACCTTCGTTCTTCTTCAGAACACCAATTAATATATGTTTGATGAAATCCGAGAGCTTTCTGACTGACACGGAAGAGAAGAATTATTATTTCCGGCCTTCCAGCCTTTAAAAATAATTCTAATATTCTAATGATTTGATATAAAAGAACAATATTAAATAGAAATAAAAATTTGTAACCTGACCTGAACAGTTTGTGTGGCTTATTGTTTGATTTGTAGGCTGGTTGGAATGTAATGCAGGTTTTGCAAAGGGCCTGTTGTAGGACAGTTAAAAACTAAATTGAAATCTTAAAGGTATCAACATATCCAATTTAGAGTCCATGATGGTGGAAAATGGTTATTTACGGCTGTGTAGCTAAATTCCAACATAACTGGACCTTAGGGGGAACCGTTATGAAAAATGTATGATAAGTACTCTTTCATGAAGAGAAACCCAACAGGAGGTTGTTTTACTTTATAGTATTTAATCTTTCCTTTAATGATTTAACACTTAGCCTTTATGGCTTTATACTGAGTGATAATGCAAGTTTTAAAATGACTATATTTCAGACGAGGACCCTGCACACTTGCATTTCTGCCTTTCTACTTGGTGCTCAGATCATGTAAAGCAGTTTGTTAATGGCTTTTAGTCTCTGATTTGCATTTATATTTGGAGCAGCTCTTTACAATTAGTGTAAGATGTGTGGCAGGTAGCGCTGAAATCGGTCTTGAGTTCTGGATGAGGGGCAGGGGAAGAAACTTGATCAATCTATCTGAACTGCTTAGGGTGCAAAGAGTCGCACAGTCTCTCTCTATTTTGCTCTCTCTCTTTTTTTACTAATCGATAGCAGATGTTATCACAGCTCATCAGCTGTGAATAAGTGACGTAATAGAGGTCAGGCCACCGAGGACTTCATCTATTTTCGCAACCGGTTCAATGACAAGTGTTGATTGAGACACACATGTTCAACAGGAACACAGGGTCTGGCTACCGTTTGTGTGTGTGACTTGGTTTACAATCACAGTCCAGTGAGGGACATGGAATGATTATACTGAAAATAGAGCTATGTGTATCAGTGAACACCACATTCAGCATATCAGTAAGAAAGTTAAAGAGACAAATGCAGGCCAACCGGCACAGAGCATCAATGCGGTAATGGAGCCACAGCTCGATATTGTAGAGGAAGAGAGAAACTATAAAATCGGTGAATAGGTCCACCTCGAGCGGGACCTTGGAAATGGTACGGAAATCAAGCACAAGGCAAACTAATAAAATTCACCCTCCAAACACAAACGTTACCCTGCTTCGCTTGTCTTCATAAGAGCGAGCCGGCAATATCGTAAAACCTCAGAATGCTGTGGTGAGGTCAAGTCACATTTATTGTATTCAGTCATGTTACTGAATTGAGCCGTTTGGAGATTGATAGGAATATGCAGATTGCGTGTAAATGAAATGTGTGTGTGTGTATATATGTATATATATATATATATTTTTTTTATTTATTTATTTATTTATATATAGTATATATATACATATTTATTTATATATACACATATATATATATATATATATATATCAAATACAAGTAATATTGCAAAATTTTGCAAAAAATTCAAATTACTGTTTTCTATTTTAATATATTTTAAAATGTAATTTATTCCTGTGATGTCAAAGCTGCATTTTCAGCCCTTGCTCTAGTCTTGATCCTTCAGAAGTCATTCTAACATGCTGATTTGGTGCTCAAGAGAGATTTTTCCAAAACTCCTTGAAAAGAAAGTTCAAAGGCATTTAATTAAAATACATTTGCTTTGATTTTGATTATCTTAATGAGTCTCTGAAAGCATTTTTGTAAATGTTGTAGTCTTGTCGGCTGAGGCTGTTTTATCATTTCGAAAACCAAGACAATTTAATCTTTTTTAAAAGGGTCATAGTATGATCATCAACTTGCTCTTAATGTTTTGCCATAAAAATAGTTAATTTTACAATCAAAACAAGCTGTAATCAGATCTCAGGAGCCAAAAATTGTTCGGTTCGTGGCCTGTTGTGAGTCCCGCAGTGTTGTCACTGTTTAGAATATTGAGTTTGCTGTTTCTGGCGGTCAGTGGGGTTACTGGTTTTGCAAGTCAAATACAGAAAGGTGAGGATGTGCTTATCTCTGGCTGACAAGTGCTATCTGCTCTAGCTGCCCTGTTCTGGAACCTACACTGATTGACACTGGCTTGCCACAAACTACCCAGCTTCCTTTTTGCCTTGAGCCCTTCTGGCTAAGATCAGTTTACACAACTACACCGCGCAAATAGACAAAATGTGCTTTTAAATGAGATTTTAAGTCATCTGGTTGCACTTTGCCATTTTGCATCACAAAGAATTCATCCACTCGTTATTTTCATAAACAAGAGGTAGGACGATATATATTATTGCTCTGAAGTCACGGTGAAATATTTGTTTGTTACCTTGTCGATCCACAGAGGTGGTCGAATCGGTGGTAAAGCCACATTCTATTAGGTTCAGAAGGCCTTCCTTCACTCACTTGGGGCCAGTCGCCTGGCAAGCTTAATACAAATTGTAATTGGGTGCCATAAATCGTGCACAGCGACAGACTAGGTCAAGGCCCACAGACAAGATTACTAAAGCATTACGGTCAATCAAAAGAGTCCTTGAATTGGAAGATTTTAATTAGAGTTTGGTTCTTGCGTGTGTGTGTGTGTGTGTGTGCGCCGTGTACTAATGCGTGTCTCTCGTTGTTCTCCTGAAAGTTTGTTGAAATTTGGGGAACTGAAATTGGAATCAATTAAATCCTCAACGCTGGAAGTTAAATGCCAATGTGGATGCTAATAAAATGTCTCGACTTCGGCAGTGTCAGTAATACTGTGATTAAAAATGTATCTTAATTGGCAATATTCATACGATTCACTGCAACGCTTGGGTTAACGTTGGAGACAGTCCTCGGAGTGCTCCTCATAAACCCTCGTCTCCTGTCTCTGCCGAGAGAATATTTGCACGATGAAGGGTTTGGCTCTGTTAAGCCCCCTCATGTCTTAATGGAGCAGATCCCCCTAATCATTCTGTAATCTCTTTTAGGCTAATGTCAGCAATATGTTCACAGAATTATTGCTGATTTGGAGCGCACTTTAAGATTGGGAAAGAGAAATCTTACGCTTGAGCAAGTGAGCTTAAGAAGTCTCTTGACAGACGAAAGGTAAATCTTCCATCATGTTTGTTTTCCTCACTCGATTTTACATTCATAATAGGTTCAAATCAGCTCATTGATTCCAAAGTGCTAAGAAGCTTACTGGTAAAATGTAACATTTGCACTAAAAGTTTTGTGTTTGTGGGCGCCGTTTCCTTGAGGGCGACTTGATCTTGTTTGCGTGTCACATGACAATATCAAAAGGCATCGCCTAGCTTGGGTGGGACTTCCAATCAGCAGATTTCCAACCTTCATGATGCATATGTTAAACAAATATGCTCTGAGGTTTCTGAAATGAAAAATGCACTGTTCCTGATGTTATGCTTAATAGGATAGTTCACTTTGAAATTAATTTTGATGTTTTAGCTTACCTCAAGGGCATCCAAGATGTAGGTGCCTTTGTTTTCACAGTATTTTCAATTTTGATTTTTTTTTAGGTCAAACCGTTCTTGTCTGTCAGTCATATAATGAAGGTATATGGGGTCCACCTCAAAGAGCATGCACAGAGAAGTCCAAATTAAACATGATTTAATGACTCGTGAATGTAAGTACACATTGATGGCCTAAGACACGAAACGAGCGGTTTGTGTGAGAAAACGAACAGTATTTATATCGTTTTTACCTCTTGTAATCACAGTCACGTCCAAACTCTGAGGGCGAGGGCGCTTCGGTCTGAACCCAGGGTGGACCCCATAAACCTCCATTATATGACTGACAGACAAGAACGGTTTGACCTAAAAATATCAAAATTGAAAATACTGTGGAAACAAAGACACCTACATCTTGGATGCCCTTGAGGTAAGCTAAAACATACCACAAATTAATTTCAAAGTGAACTATCCCTTATCCGTCAGAGGTGAAGTAGGCTGAGCTTCCTCAAAATACTATTCAAAATAATGTAACAATGAAAGTGACGAGATTAAACTGTTGTTTCCATCCATCCATCCATCCATCCATCCACTTCTATAGTTATTTCTTTACTTCTATAGTCCTTTCTATTTTTCTGTTTCTTTCTATAGTTTTCTTTTGTTCTATCAATCTTTCTTTCTATTGTTCTATCAGTCTTTCTTTCTATTGTTCTCTATCTTTCTTTTTTCTATCAGTTGTTCTTTCTATTGTTCATTCTATCTATCGTTTGTTTTATCTCTTTTTTTCTACCTGCTATCGTTCTTCCTATATCTTTCAATCTATCCTTTTCTATCTTTTGTTCCTTCTAATACTGTATGTACATGATGTGTTACACGCACACACACAGTCTTTCATTATATAACATAATTAATATTAATTTGATAAATATAGAACGTTTATATTTTTTATTATATTGTACAATTTTAAAATATCAGGTGTGGTCTGAGAATGGCAGCATAATTATGAGACAAAGAAAATATATATGATATTAAAAATCACTGTCAGTAACTGTTTTCTGTTTTCTCTCGATTGTCACAATAATAAAAAAATGGCCAAAAATAAAATATTAATGTCTGTCACTTCAAAAGCAGTTTTGATGTATAACGTGGCGTCGTCTTTTCTCCACACTTAGCCAAAAAGTTTCAAAAAGTCATTGAGTGGAGTGTTATTCACACATGATTTGGCCAAGGGTGGAGGAGAGGGATGTACCCTACTTTGTCTTGAGCATGTCGGGCTGTCAGGGTCTCTCTCGCTCCGTCTCCCACCTGGCCCAATGAGATAGCAGGTGTGGGGAGAGGGTTCCCAGAGGACTGCTGTAGACAATCGGCTACATTCTCTCCTCCTCTCGCTGGCTGACACAGGCAATAATTCCCCCGCGTCAGACAGATGTGAAGTGAGGAGAGGTAAGCATCATCAGCACACACGCTGGACATATGCATCATTCACCTCTCTGGTCTCCTGGCCATACATTTAATTGGTGAGCTGCATTCGGTGATATTGCCATACGTTTGCATTCCCGCTGCTGATCGCACTCCCCCAAGTTTCGGATAGAGAGAGAACAAGTTTCATTTTGCTCTTTCTAAGACGTTAAAGTGGCTTTATTTGCTGCATGATTGATGTATCTATGAGTGGAGGTTTGGTTATTCGTCTCCAGGCGTCTAAATTTGTTAATATCAAGAGTTTTAGATCTAGCACTTGTATCATTGCTTTCTCAAGGGCTATTGGGTTGTTTATTCATGAATTTGGATATTCTTGTGTGCCTCGCAGGGATATTTAAGACGTAATAGGATGTTTTAAAGAATGATGAAACCAACTTCTGCTGAATTTAAACAGTGTTACGTTTGCGGCACATTTTTCTGCTCCTTGATGTGTGACAGTAAACTATTCTTACATCATTTCCTAACCAGGCGACAAGTTTTCAGCGAGAAGCAATTTGTCTGTCCACACTGAACACGAGACCACTGTGCGATGTGAACCAGGGGTCAAGGTTTGTCTGGTTAGTGTGGTCCAAATAGGTAGATGCAATAATAACATCTTTCTGCTGTCAAATCTTTCTCTGGACACCAATTCAAAATACTATTTCAAAAAATTAAAGCATTATATATCCCTAAATTTGTATTCTGGACAAATGTGGGCAAAATAGTTTTGATTTATTAAAAAAAAAAAAAATACTTCCCTTGATCTGAGCGGTACAAGACTTGGCTACTTTTCCCAAGTTTGCCTCCTGAACACACACAATTTTTTTTTTCCTCAATTCTACAATGTTAAGTGGGTGAAAAAAAGAACTCCTTAATCTTGTATTTGGGTCAAAAATGGGCACCCATAGAAATGAATGGGGAAAACTGTAATTTAGAGCATTCTAAAATAAGCCAAAATAAGACACCAGGTGACAGCAAAGTCACTTCATCTTTAGGTATTAGCTCTAAAAACTTATTGGAATGATATTTTAATGTAGTTAAAAAAAATTAAAAAATAAAACATAGAATAAGCATAATTTACAAAAATATGGTACTTTTTGAAGTAAATAAATTCAAAAACACCCCAAAATAAAAAAAAAATACCAAAAATGGATAGAAAAACTTTATCGAAGACAGTGATACAACATTTATTTTAAATAAAAATTAGGATCACAGTCCTCTGTGCCCACATTTGTCCACAATTACAGGATTAGGGGGTATAAAGTGAATACGGTTTGAGGGCTACATAATCATAATTTTATATTCGTATATTATAATTTGTTATATATGTATATCTTCAAAGTTATTAGTTACTTGCAATGCTCTTATTATTGTTTATTTTAAACACCACTTTCAAGGAATTAATATATAATATTGTCAGTTATTTTCCCAAAACTTGATAGAACAATAAGGAGACAGACTGACTTTGGGTTTTAGACTTGAGATGAAATTAGAAGAAAACGGTCAAAAGAGAGAGCAGGGTAAATTTCACAAAAGGGAAACAGAAGGGGATACCGTAGCTTTGGTTCTGTGTCGATGACACCTCTCGAAAATATTTCATTCATCAAGGGGGAGAGGGCTTGAGCCTGTGTAAATTGCTGCAGATAAAGGGACAAACCTTGAAGAATTGGATTGTGAGGGGAAAGGATTTGAATTCCCCTCTGGTGATCGGTGCCGTGCATGGGACCACTGTCGTAGCCCGTGGCTCCTGTTGAGTTTTACCGCAGAGCTGTTCTTTTGCTCACTACTGTTATTATTTCACCTGAATACACACAATTCAACATGTCCTACAGCAGGCATGATCTTTTCCAGAGGGCCCTTTTTTTGTTAAAGGAGCATATCTTACACATTTGTTGAACTTTATTATCATACTTTTTTAAAGGAATCTTGAATGACATTGTTTATTAAAAATTTAACAATGTTCTCTGAGATCCACATATAATATTAGCAAGATTTAAAAGACAAAAAAAGTCATTTTGAAGCAATAGACTTTTTAAAAAATCCTCTCTATGACCCTCTCTTACAGAAATAGTTAAAATAATGAACATAAAAGATTGATGTGCAGATTTAAAAAAGGGTAAAACCATTGTGCCGTGAATAATTTATTTATTAATTTTTTTTTTAGGGTGAGCTATTACTTTCATAAACTCATGATCGTAACTATTATGATTTCCGTTGTTGCCGCTTAGTTTTCATAAATGGTCTTTGTGGACTGGAAAGGGAGGAAGCTTTGCACTGGGAAAATTAGAGTATGTCTACATAGCAGATGTCTCTTTTAAACTCTTATTTCAAACGATCAAGGCGAAATCCTGTTTTCCTTGATATGCCCCATTTTAAAGCTGAATTATCAAATACGCTTCTAGTAATAAAGTGCTCATGAGAGCAATGAAAGAAACTCATAAATGTTATATGAACCTATAATGTTTCTCCATCTCTGATGGCTCCCACTGAGGTAGCGTGTTTGTGAAAGAGAGCCAAGGGATGCATTGTGGAAGTTGCCTTTTTGTTTCCTCCATCCAGACGCCCATCCTGTTTGTCAGCCTTTCTGTGCCCGTCTCACACTTCCAGAGGAAACGGAGTCTTTGCATTAAATCCCCTCTGCATAGACGGAGACAACCATGATGTTTAATTCATTTGCTTAGAGCCAGAGGACACTCCTTGTAAAATTCTAGAGTATAAAGAAAATTTGGGAGAAGAAAGGAAAACGTTTTTTTTTTCCCCTCTTATTTCCCCTTAGCATGTATGTGTGATAGGAATGAAGGCACGAGGCAACAGAAATCAAGAAAGGTGAACCGACTTAATGAGCTGAATGGCCGAGGAGGGGGGAAAAGAAACAAATAAATAATTCAAGTGAAAGTCAAAGAGGAGGAGCGGAGAAGGTCGTCTCTCACCTCTCATCTGTTTTTGCTTCTCTTGTTCAGGAGAGCCGAGAGGGTCCAATGCTCTAGCGACGTCTATAGCAACAGCGTCTCACTAATCAGGCCTTGATTAAACATCCATTCAGAGAGGCAGGGATTAGGGGAAGTCCCCTCGGAACCGGCTTGCTAGACTGAGAGGGAAGGGAGGCAGAAAAGTTTTTGATGTGTCAGTCATGCAGTCCGGTCATTGTTTGACTGCTTCCACCTCCCCAGCCGAGACCGGCAAACGGTTCGTCTGGAGCCTCGGAGAAGCAATGCAATGGAAGGGCAACACAATTATGTCCATTCAGATACTCATCCCTGGAGCGCCGCGCGGGCCTCGGAAAAGCTCCGACGCACATGCGGAAAAAATCTGTCCAAAACGGGGTGACCCAAAGGAGGGTGCCCTGCTTTGTCGATGAAAGTTATCCTGCCCTTGAATAGCTGAGAGCAAAGAGTATGGCATTACAAGATACAAGATCTGAGACGGCATGCCTGTTTATCTCCTGCTCCCCATCATTGATTTGGTTATTGGCTTATTGTCGAGCACACTTTTTGCATTTTTAATTGTTAACGGGTCGGGTCGTAACAGTAAGGATTTGTTCTGCTAGTTCAGATTTGAACTTGCCCTATATCGTTATTTTTTTCTGGATCTATTAAAATTATAATAATATATATTTTTAGCAGCATATTAAATTTCCAAAATACATTTGTTTTTATTAAACATGACTATTTTTGTCAAATTTTATTATTGTAAAACTGAATTTGGATTAGTGTTTTTATTAACTGATTAGAAAATAAAAGATTGTTGTTGATCCCTGGTTATTTTGTTATTGTCCTGTATTGATTAATTTTTTGTTAACAGATATTTACGAGGAATTATATATTTATATATTATAGATATTATTCAGATTTGAATTTGCCCCACCAATATTTTCTCTCAGCCAAGGACAAAAGTGGTGTTATTTTTATTTTATCTTTGAGTCAGAAAATGCATCTATAACTTTTAACAACCATTTATTATAATTAGGGATGCACAATATATCGGCCAGCATATCGGTATCGGCCGATATATGTTCACTTTTAATGTTATCGTTATCGGCCTGGTAAGAAAATGTGGCCGATATATTAAAACCGATAAATAATGTATTATTCTCTTCAGCTGAGACACTTGTTGAGAACTGTTTATGTTTTTGAATTTCTTGAAATATGATTGAAATCTCTTCAAAAAATGAAAATCTGGTTCGGGACAACATCTGTCATATCGGCTATACATTAAAGAGAACATCATTATAATTGTGCGCTTGGGACATGGATTTAATTGTGACACTTTTGTTTTTGTAATCAGGCTCTCAAAATTAGATAAAAATTTGGATTTAAGTTTATCGGCCGATATATTGGTTATCGGCTTTGAAATTGAAAAGAATTATTGGTTATCGGTATCGGCCAAAATTTTCATATCGGTAATTTTTTTGACTATCATTTATACAAATGGATGAGCAAACAAACATTGTTTTGTTGATTGTGCTGAGCTTGTTGTTGACCAATGGTTATCATAAACATAATTGTTGTTCATTTATTTTGAATTCATCTCTCCCTTTCTTTTAGTTTTTAATTTTTTCATTCAAAAAGTTTTTGAGCCAACAAGTTTGAATGCCCTTTTTCATCTTTACCTGTGATATATTTAAACTGTGCTTTTACAGACTCAGACAGTCTGAGATATCTCTTTTTGCAGTTTAAAGGAAAGTTCTTGAAAAGGTTAATGTTGCCAAAGGCGAGATCTCACCCACCAGTGCTCGAGAGGAAAATGGAGTTCATTGTTAATGATCCGCAGAAGCATTTAAATCGCACAGAGTTAAATTAACTTTATGCTAGCTCCATTTGAGTAGCACTGCATAAAGTAGGAATTCAGCCAAGGAAACACCATTTTTACTTTTAAGGCCATCTAACCAAACTAATTTACGTCAATATGTGTTTTCTTTCCACCATCTTAAAGGACGATAATCTATAGTAGAAGATACTCTTGAATATTTCACATTTTTGATCTCTGTAAAACAGATAATGAATAACGCATTTCAGGAGGAGATCCAGGGGACAATGCAGCTCTTAACACACACGACCTTGTTCTGTGGTAAACGATGATAAGCATGTTACGTTCTGACTCCTCTGTGACATCGGATGTTAGCGTTATTAACTGGATGTTTCTCATGTTATTAAATGATTTATCTAAGATCTGTGGAGATGACTGTTATGTCCAAATTAAACGAAATGACTTCATCAATCAGACAGAGATGTTTAGGTCAAAGCTATTGCTTGGGGGGCTCATATTTGCTTGTGTTTTTTTGTGCGAGGTGGGCTATTATATAGAAACGAGTGCGTGTCAGAGTATGACATTGCTCTGGGCCCTTTATTCTGCTTGTTACAGTGCTAAAGTATTTCAGTTATTCAGCGTGATTCTTGCTGAGAGCTCATTTTTTTCTATCGGAGGGAGAGAGCGACCGGCACAGGAGGGGCGTAATGAAATTGCCCAAACGTACTTGCATCTCAGAAATCTAATCCATGTCTATTGTTTATTATTGAGAGACAGTCATTATTAAATGTACAACTTTGGCATCGTTTGAATACCAAGGGCAGGTTTTAGACCCTTTAAGCTGATGATTGCCCCTTTATCCAATTTGGAGGTGGTTAGATGGGGAGAGAATTGGTAGTGTAATTGACAGAGATTGCTGTAGGTTTCAGTACTAATATGCTGGTTGCTGCTCACAGGTCGTTTGTTTCTTTTTTACGGCTGTGAGAGTAGGTTGAAGAAACTTGCTCTGCAATAAGACACTAGGAAGGCTTTTTTTCTGAGACCACTTTATACTTTACATAGCATTTATCAGTGTTGGGGTAATGCACAAGTAACATTTATGAGGTAATCAAATTAGGTATTTGATGTATCTAGTAATGTAACGTATTACTTTATAAATGTACACATCAAATTTTAATATTTTTAAGTGATACACATTACTTTTCCACAATTTTAACCCTTAAATGCATGAATGTTTCGACAATCCTTAGTAGATATTTGAGTCTTTAGCAACCTGGATCTAGCTATATCGGTAACACTTTACAATAAGGTCCATTAGTTAACTACATTAGTTAACATTAACTAAGAATGAACAATACTTCTATAGCATTTGTTAATCTTTGTTAGTGTTAATTTCAACATTTACTAATACTTTATTAAAATCTTGTTAACATTAGTTAATGCACTGTGAACTAACATGAACAAACAGTGAACAGCTGGATTTGTATTAACTAACGTTAACAAAGATGAACAAAACAGTAACAAATGTATTGCTCATGGTTAGTTCATGTTAGTTAATACATTAACTAATGTTTAATAAATGAACCTTATTGTAAAGTGTTACCGCTATATCTAACACGAACAGATCTCTACCTGTCGCTATCATATACAACTCTCCTGATATTAGAGTAATAAATAAAGAAGAATAAAATAAAGCATATTTTATGGTCCAGCCTACGCCACAACCCAGGCCATGTTTTTGAATAAATACTGCACTTGGGTTCTCGCTACAACTAGCCTCCAGTGGATCCTTAGGCTCGCCAATCTCAATTTTCCTATCTAAATACAGCAACACACCAAATTTGTATATGCACATCAGTTAGAAGACACTAACAAATTACTTGTGGGCTGTTCATCAGACAAAATCTGTCGTACGACTTTTAAAAACTTGCAACGCATCATGTCTTTTATTCGTTTGGGTCACCGTTTACTTTCATTGTGTTTTTCTAAACTTTTATATTTTCTTTTATGTTCCAAGAAAGAAAGACATTTAGGTTTGAAACAACATGAGGCAGAGTAAATGATGACCGAATTAGCATTGTTTGATCAAATTTTCCTTCAAGGTTCGGATGTCTATGTGTGTGTGCGTTTAAACATACAATAGTGTCGTCAGGGCTGGATGCTAAAGAATTAGTCTCCAGATGATTGTCAGGGTTAGCAATCAATAAGGATGTGAAGTGGCTTATCTCTTGCATTGTGTCAATATCATCACCATCTGTGTTAGCCCTCTGATAAACAAGGTTTCAGGAAGCTCTGCTTAAAACAAGCATTAAGCTCTAGTGGTGACATCTACATGTTCCTTTAGGGAATTTTGTAGCTTGTCAGAACCACTTGATGATATTCCCACTACACTGATATTGGGCAGAAGGAATGGCAAGTACATAAGAGATCAATTGGTCAATTATTATCTGATTAGTCATTTAAAAGGACATACCAAAGATGAGATTTGCGTGGCGTGCACAGACCTGAACTTCAATGGAAATCAAGCTTCCTCTGATAAAATGCCACCCTTTCATGCATAAACAAATTTAACTGTGAGTGTGAATTTTATGAAATGTTTGACTTTTTCGATAAGCGACAGCCTAAATCTATTTACACGAGCCTTTGTTGTATAAGAGTTAATGTCCTGTGAAATTAAAAATCTCACCAAAAAACATTTCCAACTTGTAAAAGCAGCATGCTATCTATTTATGATATTCATGCTTGGCCACTAAAAAAATGAGCCATGACTATGAAAAAAAAAGAAAAGAAAAAATGCATTACTGGCAGATTCAACTCTGGAAAACAGGGTCATTAACAAGGAAAGACGAAATGTCCAAGTGTTGAGATCAAACGCGCGTCCCTCCAGCTGTGCCACGGTTCCCTGTGACAGAAATCGTGTCTCGGTTCCTTTAAGATGTCAAATGACAAATGCTGCAATTAGCGGCCATCTTGGCGGACGTGAAAATCTTGAATATCACTGTTGCTTAACACAGCCAAGCATGAAATGAATGTGATATTACCAGGAATAAACATTAGAATATGCGGCCATTTTTTTCTCAAACGGATCCCCGGAGCTAAGCTGACCTCAGTCAGACTTCGAAAGGAACATTTTATCCAAATCCACAATGACAGCTGTCAAAATGTGCAGCTAATTCTCAGTACCAGCGCTAGATTTGAGTTGACCTGTGGTACGGTTTGTGCTAGCTGCGCTACACGAATTCCTCTATCTTCATCTTAATTCTAGTCATCCTCTATCTTCACCTCTCTGCTCATCTCGGCATGTAAGAGCTTTTACCTGAGGTCTGCTGTGGCATGTGTTATGCGGAAGGATCTGGGTGGTCTACACTTAGCATTCCGGGCAGCTGTTTATCATTGTGAGTTATGCGGCTATAATTGCACAGTGCCGCTGGGCTAGACCTTGGGGAACGTTGGCCTTGTCAAGGTGCATTCGTGGCAGGTTGCGTGGCTCTGCCCTTATTGATCAGGCAGAGCCTGGATATCTTGTTGTGCTTGAGCTCCCCCCTTTGGAGTATTTACACAGCAGCTCATCTGAAGGAAAGCAGATAATTGGGTATATTAGGACCTAGAGCGAGAGAAACTTTAGGGCCACTTCTGCTTTAGGATGGGAAGACTGTTACAGTACATCAATTGAGAGAACTGGGCAAGGTGAAACTGTTAAAAGCTTCTAGCACCAGTGTTATATTTAATCTAATAAATATATTTTTTAGTTTAACTTTAGTTTTTTTATTTCCAGTTGGTAAGTTTAGTGCTTTAGTGGGCTAGTTCTCTCAAAAATGTAAATTCTGTCGTCATCATTACTCACCCTCATGTCGTTCCTTACCTGCAAGACTTTTGTTCACCTTCGAAACACAAATGAAGATCTTTTAATTTAATTTGGGAGATTTGTGTCCCTCCATTGACAGTCCATTAAACTACTTCAAAAAGTTCATAACGAGATCGTAAAACTAATCCACATGAATTCAGTGTAGTCCAAATTTTCTGATAATACGCTATCATGTTATGAGTGTTTTTTTTTTTTATTAGAGAAGTATAAGTCTGCTGTTGTGAACATAATTTATTTCTTTTTCTTTGAATTGTTGAGGTAATCCAGTTCACCAAATTGGTTTAAATGATTCCCTCACGTATTGGACTGATTCTTGTGTTCAATTTAGTGGTTAACTCACTAGAGGGGATGGTTATCAGTGAAAAACGACTTCAATTTCAGTTTGTTTCTCACACAAAGCTATCACATGGCTTTAAAAGGCTTAACATAGAGCACTAGACATTTGGACCACTTTTATGATACTTGTAGAGTGATTTTTCATCATTTTGGTGCTTTTTGGACAGACCCAGTTCTGTACTTTTATTATTACCCCTTCAAATTTTGTGTTCTGAGGAAATCAGTTAGTCATACAAGTTTTAAACAACTTAGCCTAGGGGAAGTAGGCCTAAGTAACAACAGAGTTTTATTTAAATCAAACTTCTTCGTAGTTAAAGTGAGGTGTACTTGTTTGTAAAGCCATGCTTATAGGAGTTGTTGGAAGTTTGTTTTCATCTAAAGGAACCATTTAGGCCTGTTTCCAATTAGAAACATTGATCAAACGGGTGCTCCTGCAGGTTATGTTCCATAGTATTCCGTCAACGTCTTGTTCCAGAGAGCTGGGGGAGAAAAGAAAAATCAATAGTATGCTTTTATGTGCAATAAAGCTGATTCTTTTGCAGGAGAACTGAACCATAATCAAGGTGCGTTAAACTGATGATGTTTATGAGGCAGTCCGTGAACACATATTATGAGGGTTATAAAATGTCCCGTAAGAGAAATAGGTTTGATGGAGAAGCAAATCAATGCATGTTTACTGCTGCTTACACAAATATTCTATGTACACACTTTAGATAAGTTACTTCTTTCGCTCTCTCTATTTCTTTTTATTCCTCTTGGCATTTGATTATAATAGCCCAATTCACATATAAAATAATATATTTATAACCCATTTAATGATCCGATAAAGGACAAAGTGTATAACTACATTATTTTAACTCCTATCTATCTATCTATCTATCTATCTATCTATCTATCTATCTATCTATCTATCTATCTATCTATCTATCTATCTATCTATCTATCTATCTATCTATCTATCTATCTATCTATCTATCCATCCATCCATCCATCCATCCATCCATCCATCCATCCATCCATCCATCCATCCATCCATCCATCCATCCATCCATCCATCCATCCATCCATCCATCCATCCATCCATCCATCCATCCATCCATCCATCCATCCATCCATCCATCCATCCATCCATCCATCCATCCATCCATCCATCCATCCATCCATCCATCCATCCATCCATCCATCCATCCATCCATCCATCCATCCATCCATCCATCCATCCATCCATCGTTGGTTGGTTCGTTCTATCTCTACATTATTCACTACATTATTTTAACTTTAATCTATCGTTCGTTCGTTCTATCGCTTGTTCTATCGTTCTATCTCTCTTTTGATTCATCATTTAGTGTATTGTTCTACTATACGTTCTATCATTCTATCTATTGTCTTTTTGTTCTATCCATCATTCTATCTATCGTTTCTATCTATCGTTCCATCCATCCTTCTCTCTACCATCTACTGATCATTGTTGATACAGTATATCGTTATCTATCTATCATTTATGTTCTTCTTTAATTTTATCTATTGTTCAGTCTTCATACTTTCCATGTAAAACTCACGGCCACATTTCTAGGGTTCCAAAGTACTTATTGTCCCGCCTCAAAAGAACTCATCCTAAAGTCTCTTTGACGTTTTGGCTCTTAAATATTGTTTGAGTCACTCCTGTAATGTCCGTCATTTGTTAATTTTGTCCGTTTCATCACCCGCCTGGTAAAACCATAAGACGAGTAGCTTTGAAATGTGATTCAGTTTGAAACACTTCACCAACCACACAATTTGAGGTATAATTCACTTCTGTAGCACACAAAGACACATGCTTGTGTAAGATGTCAGTCTGTCTGATTCATTGAGATGCTTGTTGGCAAGATCCATTGCTAGAACGATCTTTCTGTGATCTGCCTTGCTAAGTGTTAAAATAGCCGCCCTCAGCAGACCACAGACTGTGTCTGCATGTGACCCGATTGACTCGTGCAAGCTGACCGAGAGTGCATGTTCACCTCCTTTACATGGCTCTTTACTGCAGAAGTCAGTGTCACACGCCCATCTTCCAAGATATTAGCAACTTGTCACGCTCTCCCTGCTGCTAAAAATATTCTGTCTGGTCTACTGGAGGAGTGGCCAAGTGGAACGGGATGACGGCTAGGCTCCTCTGCCCTTCTGATCAATCTCTCCCAGTCCCAAGCAGCAAAGCTGTCCCTCCTCGCCTAGTGTGACCTTTACCAAAGCTTTTCCCAGCATGCTCGGCCTGTCTGTTTGGTACCACCCAGCTGTCAGGTAGGAGTCTCACCCTGCTTCTGCAGTGTGCGTAGTTGGTCACGATGCCCTCAGTGACACATTCTGACCTCTTGTGTGGGTTGAAGGAATGGCGCTGATGGCCCACATTTTCATTTCCAATTATTTTTGGTATGATATTGGTCAGAAATATGAAGGATCCCTAATATGTTTAGTTATAAATTGTAAGACCAACCAAAAGAAGCTTTGTCACCCGTTTGCTTTCGAAATATCTCTGAATTCTTAACCAGCCATGTATACAGTCAGTGTAAACATTGACGCAATCTTATTTATTCACTTTGACATCCTAAACTCTAGCAAGGGGTCATTGTTATCCGCACAAATCTTGATAGCTGAAATTCTGTTTGGTCGAGCCGCTCCCACCATAGTGCCCTTGTTCAGCATCTGAACCCTGTTAGGAAAGAGAGTACTGTTGCCCAAGGGTCATCCATTTGCATTTCACTTGATGGTGAAATGTCAAAATAGCTCAAAGGAGTTTCTCTTGTTTACTGCAGTATAACACTCCGCATGCCAAGCACTCCGCGCTGCCTCTGAAGGTGCAGAAACAGTCGGGGAATTGATGATTTTCAAGAATTCGAAAAGACTGAGAGGGCGGGCCAGTCAAAACAGGTTGTCCCTGTAGAAAAATAAAGCAACAAGATAGACAAATGGATTAGAAATGCTCGCTGAAAGCATCAAGTTTAAACGAGGTACGGCGAGCAGCCCCTCTCCCTATTGGCTGGCTGCACGCTTGTCTTTAATGCAGCTACACGCTGTAACGTTCCTTCAAATGGGTGAGGAATCAAGCGCTTTTGCTGCTCTTGATCCCCTAGCTAATTACCTTGGGGGTTACCGTATGCTTATTAAAATTCTTCCTCTCTCAAACTTTGAGTTGTTTTCAACATGGGGAAAAAGGAAAAAGGCATACTGATAGCTTTGCTCAAAGCTAAAAGGCTATAGAAAGTTTCTTTAGAAAAAATATAAATATTCACCAGGGGTATGAAGTCTTATACTGTAATAATTCAGTGTAAAATTGTCTGTAATTGAGGTAAATAAATAAACAACAGTCCTTGTTCATGCAGCACCAAGAATATTTTTTTAGGAACATGACATTGGTTGTAGTTAAACAAATATGTATGATATACAAATTTATCATTTTATATCATTATTGATTTTTATACATTTGATATTTAAAAAAAACAAACATTACTGTCATATTATATAGATTATATTTTATATTTTAATTTAAATAAATCTGCTAATTACATGCAAATTGTCCTGTATTGCTTCCATTTAGCTGGTTTTGTACACCCCAGGTTTTCTTTTTTAAAATAGTAATATAACGAATTGTGGGTAATTGTGCAGATGCCCTTCCCATCTATGATACAATTCATTATTGCACACAGTGTTGACAATTAGTAGTGTAATAGTGCCATAATGCTATGGTTGAAATATGTCCTTTTTTGATTGCGGGGACCATGGATCAGAACTAATTCTAGTTTAATTGTTCCTATATTTCAGAGGTGGCAAGTTCTGAAGGATAATTTATTTCCTGCCTAAAAGGAACCTTGGCCCATGCCGGCAGATGAGAGTGGTTAATTACAGTAGATAGTCTTATCTCCTTGTAATTATTTTGGTCTCTTTGGAATTTCCTGGCTCTGACCAGCCAATCGATGCTATCAGACCATGAACTGGAGAGGAAAAAGGCAGGAACACAATAAGTGTGCCGCAGATTTGGGCAGGAGGACAGAGGGACCGGCTTCGTGGAAAGTGTTCTTCCGCATGCCTATTAAAATGGTGAGGGCAGTCTGATGGCTATCATTTATATCTATCCTGCATTCACTCTTTCATCATAGATGCCCTTTTTACTGCATTAAATTAAATGGCCCTCTATTACGTTAAAGATGACCACCTTTCATTTTAAATGACCAACTGTACTTGATTTACATAATACGGATATTGCTTTATGTCATTTTATTAGACATGAAATTTACTCTATAATGGCTTTTTTAAAGTTCACAAGCTGTCTTAATGTTGAAGTGGTTCTTGGGTGTGCTGCCAAAATATCATCGCTTGGTTTCCTTTTAGGCTTTTTCTTTTTATCTGAAAATGGTCCAATAAATCTCATGGGCATTGCTCAAAGACACGGTCCCTTATCATAGAAGTGCTGCCAGAACCTCTTCAGCATTGGGTGAAACGCCTCTCAAATGGAAAAGAGTTTAAAAATGAGACTTGCGAAGTTAAAAAGGATTCAGCTTGCCAGTCAGCTTGCCTATCTGCATTGGGTTGCTGCAAAACACCCCTGCGTAACAAACCGAAAACAACACCTCTTGGTTGTGTTCAGACATCAATGTGTCTGGAGCAGGAAGTCAGTTGAAATTGACCCCCCCCCCCCCCCCCCCCAAAAAAAAAAAAGAAACTCTGATGGAATGCTGATGAAACGAGCGCCGTTTGGCTTCTTGTAATCATCCCAGCAAGCCCAGCAGCTTGGACACAAACACAGACGAAATACTCCTCAGTAGCTGACTGGCTGCTTAAGCTGCCTGATTGCCATATCACTCTCATTACAGCAGTGCTTTAAATCGACAAAGGGAGAGAGAAGCTGTGGCGGCACACGGGAGGCAGTATCAGAGCGGTGGCAGTGCAATCACTCCTATTACCTTTTATAGTCATGTAATTGACTTCTAGTTACTTTCACCTGATCGTTAACTGTGGTTTAGTGTGTCTCTAAGAGCACGCTTTGAAGTCTGAGGCAGTTTGTGTGGTGCGTTCCCGTGCCGGAAACGTGGCGAGCGGTTTTTGAGCTGCCGCGGTGTGAATCTGTACAGACACGCAGATCAAGCGGGCTTTGCTCTCTTCTTTAGGAGGACAAACTGTATTAAACGTCCAAGTGCCTGTTTATATATGCTGAAAAAGAAACCACCTATCGCTTTAAATGTATTCCCTTTTTTCTCAATGATTGGTAAACTGTAGATTTATACTGTAAGGGAAATAATATATTTGTAAATCTGAAATGTCTCGTTTTAAAACTCTCATGTTGTTCCAAACCTGTATACGTTTCTTTCCGTTGTTGTTTTGGGCCCTATTGACTTTGTGTGGAAAAAACAGCACAGAGTCTTTAAAATATACTTGTTTTGTGTGTGTTACACAGAAGAAAGAAAATCATACAGATTTGGAATGACATCAGTGATCATGATGACAGATTTTTTTGGAATATATATATGTTTTTTGGTCAACTATCACTTTAAACATTACTTATACACTGTAAAAAAATAAAACCGTAATTTTTACGGTAAAAAAACGGCAGCTGTGGTTGCCAGAACTTTTAACTTTACGTTAAAAATACAGTAGGAACGTTATTGGTTTTACAAACTTAACTTTAAAATTTACAGTAATAAGCCATATTTCATTTTCTGATAAAATGTTGATTTACCTTCCTTTTGAAAATATGTAATTGATATCTGTTTTATGTAATTGATATCTGAAGCTGCTGCACAGTGTCATTCACACAAATATTAAACACCATCATGGTAACACATAAAATAATAATAAAAAAAAATGCAATAAACATTAATTTAACAACATTAAATATAACTTAAAAACCTAATGTACATAACTGATTAGAAAAAAAACAAGAAAACTATGAGGAACCATAGTTATTTCAACAAAAAATACATAAAATGTAAAGTGTCACACAGGGAATTGTGGGAATGTCAATTTACGGTTTTTCACTAAGTACAGTGGTATGAATAAGTTTTGGCACCCATGCTAAAGTTGCCTAAAAAGAGGAATAAAAAATCATCTTTTGGATATTGATCTTAATGCCTTAATTAGAAAAATGAGGAAAACTCCAACCTTTAAGGACACAAATTTTCTTTGTGAATGAATAATGTATCATAAATAAATACATGTTTTTCCTTAAAATACAGGGTGCATAAGTCAGGGCACCCCTATGTTAAATTCCTATAGAGTCAGAAAGATTTTTATTTTTAAAAGCCAGTTATTTCATGGATCCAGGATAATATGCATCCTGATAAAGTTCCTTTGGCCTTTGGAATTAAAATATCCCCACATCATCACACACCTTCCACCACACCTAGAGATTGGCATGGGGTACTTTCCATAAGATCATCTTTCAATGGAAATCAAACCAGCTATTAGGCTAACTGAAGTAAAACCATGCCAATCTCTAGGTGTGGTGGAAGGTGTGTGATGATGTGGGGATATTTTAATTCCAAAGGCCAAGGGAACTTTATCAGGATGCATATTATCCTGGATCCATGAAATAACTGGCTTTTAAAAATAAAAATCTGCCTGACTCTATGGGAATTTAACATGGGGGTGCCCTGACTTATGCACCCTCTATTTTTAGGAAAAACATTTATTTATTTATGATACATTATTCATTCACAAAGAAAATTTGTGTCCTTAAAGGTTGGAGTTTTCCTCATTTGTCTAATTAAGGCATTAAGATCAATATCTCAAAGATGATTTTTTATTCCTCTTTATAGGCAACTTTAGCATGGGTGCCAAAACTTATTCATACCACTGACTGTATACAAGAGTTGTTCTTTTTCACTTTAAAAACTGTAAATTTAATGGTACACAGTAAAATTATATTACAGTTATTTACTGTATATAGTACGGAAACTTTCTTTTAACCAATTAACAGTTTTGCACTGTAGGTATTTTACCGTTAAAACATGATTATTTTTCACCAGCTAAAACTATAAACCAGGAATTTTCTGTAGTCATGTTTCCTTGTTTCACGAGTGTTTTGGGTGCTAAATTCGCTGTACACCAGCTCAACTAGGTTGAGAGTCCTGCAGGACCAGATTTAAGTCCTGTAAACCCACTTAGGTTTAAATGTCTATTTTCTGTGTTTTTCCAGCAGGGATGGGTAATATAATTCCAGGCACATTTCTCTGTCTGCACACCTGTAAGGAACATTAGATTCAATGCAATCAAAGCTCCATTGAACATGCACCAAACCTTGCTCAGAACATCAGGGGGAGCTTGTTGAGCAGATTTGTGGGGGCGTATGGTCACACAATAGAAGAAAAAAACGGCACAGGGATTCAGACAAGGCTGCTTTATCAGATCGTTTACTACTTATTTTAGTCGCTGCTAAAAAAATATATATATATATAAAAAAAATGGAAAATGCGTACGTAGCACAGAGATGGCTTTCATCTCTGTAAATGACACTTAACAAGTTAGGCTAGTTAGAAGTGAATATTACATGGACTAAGTACATAAATGCACCACATCTCTGTAGCTGCGAGGGAGGCAATATGTTCTTCTTAAGGGGTTGCTGGCATGTCAACAGGGCGGGAGTATTGTGTCACTGTTAATCACTAGCTGCTGCTTAGAATGCAGTGAAGCTTCCAGGAGGGTCAGGGAGGGGGGCTTGATCAACCTGCCTCCACACGGGCCTCCACTGCTGACCGGTTAATCACTGCTGCTAATTACCAGACCCATTCATGCCGGTTGCATGCAAATGCACTTTGCTTAAAAAGCACAAAGACTGTTGTTGAGGTTGTTTGTTAGAATTGTCTTTGACTCCTTAACATTTTAGTGTGTTCAAATTTTTTCCTCGTTCTGGTCATGTATGCATTGTTTATAGAGCTCTCCAGATACATTCAGTAGATTTCCATCTCATTCAAAATTAACCATTACAAATGTTCCAGCTTTGGGGGGAAAAAGAACAACATGAAAATCATTACTTATTAAAATTCTTACCTCAAGAACTCAGACGATCAGGTCATTGAGTTGAATGGATCAGTCTGATTCATGAACGCATCATTAAAAACCAGTTTTCTGAACAGCCAAATCAGTCAAGGCAATGAGCTTATAAAACTTAAACATTGTTATTTATTTATTAAATGAGCGATTGTTTCGCTTGATACGACCCTTATTCATCGTCTGGAATTGTTTAAAGCCCTTTAAACAGTTTGCAGTTTGTACCGAAAGTGTCTTTTTTTATCTTGAACCGTTTGGTTCCCACTGAAGTGCATTATATGGAGCAAAATGCTGGAATGTTTTCATCAAAAACCTTAATTTCTTTTCGACTGAAGAAAGAAAGACATGGGGGTGAGTAAAATATCAGCAAAAGTTTTTTTCAAAAGTGAACTACTCCTTTAAAAACTTGTCACCATAAAAAATGCAAAACATTTGCATGCAGGCATTTTGAGTTTGTTATAGTGCTTTCTAAATACAGCAAATCACTTCCTGTCCTCCATTTGCATTTCGCGCCATGGCAACACAGTGGCATGACGTCTTATAAGCGTCACTACTTCTCTTGTGAACTCAAGAATTAGGTCTTGAGAATCATGGAATGCGTATTGCGTATGAGAATACAGCCCATGTTTATGATTCTTTTCTTAGGCTTTTATGATGCTTTTTCAACCATTTTGAAGCTTAAAAGCTTCAATCGCCATTGATTGTTATCGCTTTGAGAAGAGTGACCAGGACATTGTTCATAATTCCTTCTTTCGTGCTGCACATAAGAAAGCCAGTCATATGAGTTTGGAACGACATGAGGGTGAGTAAAGAATGACAGATTTTTCATTTTGGGTGAACTAATCCTTTAAAGAGCTGTCCTCTGCCTGCAGCCATAACATACGCTGAACAGAATCAAGTGAATCATCAACTAAAATCTTTTATTTACTAGGCCATGACCTTTCTTTTCTCTATTGTATCAGTTATGGAAATTGATTTGTGCCAAATCAAGATTTTTATTTTTATTTTTCCAGTGAATGATCTCACTCATGTCTCTGGGTTTTTATGTCTCTCAGTTTGGTCATGTGAAGGTCAAGTGCTTAAGGCGTGACACCTCTTTCCACTTCAACACTTTCTGACATGAATGCTGATCTTGGAGCATCTTTCTTTCTTCTCTCCTGCCTGTACTGCCTCTATTACTGAAACAAACCCTCGCAGCATTGAGCCATGTCAGGGCATCCTTCTGTTAAACAGTGTTGCTGATGTTTATTGAATAGCTGGGGAAGAAGGAGAATCAGCTCCCATCAGCTGCACACACTTTCATGAATGCAGATTTCATGAATCAGGTCTGACGAGATTCCATTAAAAATATCAGCTTGGCCTTTTGATTTCATCTGCAAGATCTGAATTGCATTGCATTAGTTATGGCATGGAAATTTTGCACTAGCTCAGTGTCCTTCGTTTCTGATTGGTTGGGTGATGCATTTAGTGTATGCAGTGGAACTAGTTGTGCCAAGACTTTGTTTCAGCCTGTTATCGCAATGTTCTTGCATTTATTTCTCATCTTTTTCTTCCTTGGTTTTCTTTCTGGAAAATTTTATCCAGCAAGTACACAAATGGATTAAAAGTGACAGTGAAGACTTTTACATTGTTACCAAAAATTGCAATATGCTTTTATTTTGAACTTTGTTCTTCAAGGAATCCTGAAACAAAATATTAATTTCCAGCAGAACAACTGTTTTAACATCGTAAGGATCATTTGTCACTGAAGACTGGAGTAACGGCTTCAGCTTTAGCTTCACAGAAATAAATGATATTATTTTAAATTATTACATTATGTATTACTGTTTATACTGTTTTATATTATATATTTTAAAATGTTAATTGTTTCCCTTAGTTGATTAAACCCTACAGTTGTGATGTAATTGTAATTGATAACCAATAATGTGTTTTGGAAAAACAAAAGTATATATATATATTTTTTAAAACCATTACTATTTATGGTATATTAATTTATATTAAAATGATATCTAAAAAGTTTTTGAAATTTTTTTCCTTTATTATTATTATTATGATTGACTTATTAAAAGGTAGTTTTAAAAAAAGCATTTTTAACGAATGGGATTATAATAACTGGCGAAAACACCAATGGTTTGTTTAGCTGCACATTTTTTTGCCATAACCACAGTCTGGAGCCATGGATTATGTATCCACATAATATATAGTGCCTATTTCTCTGTTTTTTGATAATACTTGCTCATGTAATGACTTATTCCTCAAAAAAAAAAAAAAAAAAAAAAAAAAAAATAGCTTATCTTCCCCAATGCAGTAAAGGGCAATGTGACAGATGGGCCCGTATGTTGATTTCATTTCAGTGAATTGCCGGGTTAGCCCAGTGCTGGGTGGGCCGCCAGATGTGCAGGCGTCCTTTTACTGGGCTGCTGGGCACTTTGTTTGAGGTCTCTTTGTGAGATAGCACACCCTTATAGAGACCATCTGTGTGCCCGGAGCCAAGGTATTTTTCTGATTTCATTGCATTTAGTTTGTTTGTTTAATACTGTTCCGCTCCAACCAATACTGACCACTAGTGGCTTGTCTCTAACTGTTTCGAAATGCCCGGGAGATGAACGTTTCGGTACGAGTGCCACTATGCCGGCGGTCTGTCTTGCCACTAGGGGGCCTTGTGGTGGCAATCCCTGACATCTGTTGGCATAATGTTGTAAGATGCCTCCAAGGCAAGAGTAACTGATGTCTCAAACTCATCTTCTTTTTAAAAGGGGTTAGGCAACATCTGAGGGTAATTATCAGATGGCATGGGGTCCGTGCAATTAGTCCCGGCTTTTTCTGTAATGAAGGAGCAGGAAAAACTGCTTGGAGAGAACTTGACCGGTCTGTGTTGGTTTTAGTCCTTGGACTGAAGCATCTCATCTGCTGCCACTTCAAGTCCAGCCAATGAAGTAATGACTTGAAATATGGAATCACCACATGCTCAGACAGGGCAAAGTCACAATTAGTGATAAGTGATCAAATAACCTTACGTATAGGATTGGGGAGAAAAGTCTTGCGGTAACGCTTCAGTTTCCTCCTGGTCCATCAATGAAATCCAATAATTGGCCTTATGTATCAATATGAATAACAAAAAGGTAACACAGTATTATTACTATTATTATTAGGGGTGTCAGTTAAACGTGTTATTAACGGCGTTAACGCAAACCCATTTTAACGGCGTAAATTTTTTTCGCGCGATTAACGTGTTGCAAACTTTTTAGTTTTTTTTTTTTTCACATGCTTTTGCAACAGGATGCAGCATGTGTGGCGCTGCGCTATGAAACCTATTCATTTCAATGGCTTGCACCGCGTGAGGACCTTTTGTTGCTTCGTCGACCAAAGTGCAAGCGGATCTACTGTAGCTAGACCGGAAACAAAACAACAGGCACGACGCCGCACACACTTGTTTGGGATTGCGAGCCGGCCAAATAGTTGGTTAACGTTACGTTTTGAGTGGATGACGAGCATGAGACGCCGAAATGAATGCCAATAAGATTCTGAATGGAAAGTTTACTTTTAAAAAGTTGCCAAATGGTTCCATTGACAAGACCAAAGTGATCTATGCGTTTTGTCATTGTGAACTGAGCCATCATCATCATCAGCACGTCCAGTCTGAAATCACACACACAGCTGATGCGAATTCTCCGCCCCCTCGTCAATATAAGGACCTCGTCAGTATTTCTTTCACCCTTTTATTGATGGACAGTGTTACATTGTGTGAGAGATTATTTGCTCCAAGTGAGAATGTTAGTGTGAAATTGAACACAGTATATGCCAATTTTGTTTTCAATAAAAAAAACATTTGCGCAAAGCAAGCCGATCCACTTTACCATGTTGATAAGAGCATTAACATGAGAAAAAAATAATGGGACAAAAAGAAATCAAGAGACATTTGGAATAGATAAATATGTGCGATTAATTGCGAGTTAACTATGGCATTAATACGATTAATTGCGATTAAATGATTTGATCGTTTGACAGCACTTATTATTATAATTATTAATCACTAATTATTAAAGCAATACAAAAAGAAAAGAAAGGAATGTACTGCATTGGTTGTCCTGTACAGTGCATGAATGATTTTGATTCACTAAAAAGATCTGGTTCATATGTGTTACTCATGTTTTTGCCTCATAACAATCATTTGTTTTGGAATCATTTGGACTACATTGCTTGAATCAGTTTATAATAGGGCTACTCTGGTCACACAGTATGTTTCCGATTCATTAAAAGATCTGCCTCTGCCTCATTGGTCGCACGGTTTGTTTTTGTAGTGCTTTTTAATAGTAGTGAAGGAATCACTGCCCAAGTATTTAGCGTTCTGTGCTAAGGCTTGATTTTATGTACTTAGTAATAATGTGTGTAGATAAAAAGCCAAATTTGTCAATTAGAACAAGATGCTTGGGTGCATATTACGAAGTGTATCAAGGTCCCGAGAAAGCTTTTCAAACACAAGCAACACAAGGCCCCGGCAGATTGCGTGCACCTTTGTCACATATTCATACGTTGTATCATGCTTCCTGTCTCTCTCCTTTTCCAAAAAGCTTTTCTTCCCTCTTTTCATCTGTCAAGTGGTAACATCCTGTGTCTCCTGGTACACAAGCTGTAACTTTCTGAGAGACAGCAGACACTAATCGCCCCCCTCTCAGCCCTTTACGACAGGAAGGAGAGAAGGAAAAACATGCCTTGCATGGTTCCCTTCTTTCACTTTCAAGCTTGAGCAACCCACTGGAGGGGAGGGCCGTTTGAATGGCATGAATAACAGAGAACAAGAGAGAAGGACAGAGGACAGATGATACAATCCCTCTTTTTGACACGAGCACTTCAGCCCACACGCGCACAGATCTCGGCAGCCAGACACTGATAGGAAGGCGTAAAATGAGATGTCTCATACATGGAAATGACTTGTTTTTCCCTTCTCAAGTTTTCTCAGTGTGTTCACTCATTTATATAAGTGTCAGGAAAGTGTAGGAGACGGCCCCCCTCCGTCAGGCCTTGTCACGCATGTCCACAGATCGCACTGGTGCATGAGAAGCGCGCAGTTTCATCCCAAATTGCAAAAAAGTTGATTCGCCAGAGCTATTTAGCGCATGAAATGTTTGTGAGGGAGGAACATGTAAACATTCTAGTGATTGTCAGACTCATTCATCAATGAAGAATAAATTACCAATATCCCACAGGGTTTTTTTGGTGGGCATGCTGGGTACTTTTTCAACTTTCGGTTAGTCTGGACAGCATGCCGATGTATGTTCACGTATAAAATCCAATCCGTACTTCCTCCACCTCCTCTACACTTGAAGAACGAATTTATACTCGCGTGTTGAAGCCATCTCTGACAGACTTGTTGAAAATACTTAGGCCGCCATTTTCTCCATCCTCTCGGAAAGCGATGACACGTTCGAAACATCCGGTAGTGTGGGTTTTCCAGGAAATCCGTGTACTCGCTTCTCATAAATACTACAGTGTATTGTGCATGTTATCTTTCTGACAGACATCGATGTTTGTGCAATGTACAGTAGACCTTTTTTTTAGTTGCAATATTCCAACCGACAGCCAGACTAAGTGTTTAGGAAGTACGCTATAATGTGTGTAAGGGGTTAACTATACTTGGTTTTTGGGTAATTATAAAATGTGCAAAATTCTTTTGGCATAGTTCATTATACTTATTTTATGGAATGTGCTTTCAATGAATAAAATAAAAATAAATGTTACTACGAAAATGCCATGTTTGGCTTGTAAAATTTTTTACATTTAGCTGTCAAATTTATGACAAACATTTCATAAAAGTTGTTTTGATGTACAAAGTTGTTTTTAATGGTCTCTTATTAAAATAATTCTTATATTTAAACCCAAGAAAAAAATGCAAATACTGTTGTAAACAAAGGTGAAAAAAAATATTTTAGATGGATATACATTTTTTTAAATAAAAAAATGTTGTTGTTTTTTAAATGGGCTGTCAAACGATTAATTGCGATTAATCGCATCCAAAATAAAAGTTTGTGTTTACATAATATATGTGGGTGCACTGTGTATCATTATATATATATATATATATATATACACACATGCTTGTATACATTTAAGAAATATTTTCATGTATATACTGTATATAGATTTATATATAATTTATATTATATATAAATATAAATATTTTATATATAAATAGTATTTTTTTCTTAAATATACATGCATGTGTGTGTATTTATATATACACAATGCACCCACATATATTATGTAAACACAAACTTTTATTTTGGTTGCGATTAATCGCGATTAATCATTTGACAGCCCTAATATATATATATATATATATATAATATATATATATATATATATATATATATATATTCACCTAAAAATGAAAATTCTGTCATCATACATTTACTCACAATGGAGGTAGAGAAATGTCTCAGATTTCATTAAAAATATCTGTGTCTAAAATGAACGAATGTCTTACGGGCTTAACGACAGACAGTTTTGAAACTAACCCTTTAAGTACCCATATACCGGTAATAAGATGAATAGTCTACTGTCAGCTGGTCATTATTCCATTTGATCTCTGAATTCATGCTGGGGTCTCAATCACCCTGTCTGGGTAAATTTAAATTTCTGTAAGTCAGTAACTTACGCCTGACTATACGTTATCCCTTACATATACCTTTTCTTAAACAACCCAATTGAGTTTAAAGCCTGTACATTCAATAACCATTACAAGCTCTGCACATTTCACTAAATTTCATTACAAAATTTCATTATCCAGCTCCGTAGTCTTACGACATGATATCCCACGGAATCACATTGTAAAGATTACGATCAGCTAAATTGTCGTGGAGATTGGCTGTCTTTGCTCACGGCCTGTTTGAGTCAGGCATTCCCTCTGATGGCCCAGCTTCACCTGCCGTTGTCACGCTCTGCACGTATAAGCAACATTATAAGCTGCAGTCAATGAAATAAAAGATTCTGTGTACAACAACACAACAAATATTCTCCCTGCATGACCATCTGCAGCCTGGTGCAAATCAGCAGGAGTCCAGAAAATGAGGTCAGTTGGGTTTTGATGCAGGAAAACAGTGGGAAGACGTAATGACTCCTGCTGTGTTGTGCCATTCGCATGAACTTTATGAACTCTCTGTTGGTGCAAACTGCTATATTTCATGCCTCTTAAAGGAATAGTTCAATCACTAATGAATCTTCTATCATTTACTCACACGCATTCTGTGTGACATTGATGTCCCTGGAACACAAAAGGATGATTTGGGAGAATTAAACTGTTCACTTTTTTTTCTTGTGGAAAAAAAGGATTTAAAGTTTCAAAAAAGAAAAGGCCTCAATCTCAAGGCCCACATTGAAGGAAATGAATATTTGAATAAAGAATGTTTTTTGCGCACAAAAAGTATTCTCGTTGCTTGATAAACTTAAGATTGAGCCCCAGTCACTGTAGGACTATTTTAACGATGTCTTTCCTAACTTTTGGGCCGGCCAGTTTCGATCCCTTAAGAAGCATATGGAGGAATGATCCAGCTCTCAGATTTAACAAAAAAAATCTTAATTTGTGTTCCGAAGATGAACGAAAGTCTTACGGGGTTGGAAAAACATGAGGGTGAGTAATTACTGACAGAATTTTCATTTTAGGGTGAACTAACCCTTTAAGGAGCCTCCTTTCAATGTAAATTATTATAAATTAAACTTCATTTAGAAAACAACACAGTTAAAAGGGGTAGTTCACTTGAAAAAAAAAAAAAAAACTTTTGCTGATAATTTACTCACCTACATGTCATCCAAGATGTCCACGTCTTTCTTTCTTCAGTCGAAAAGAAATTAAGGTTTTTGATGAAAACATTCCAGAATTTTTTTTCCATATAATGGACTTTACTGGGCACCAAATGGTTCAAGGTCCAAAAGACAGTTTCAGTGCAAACTGCAAAGTGTTCAAAGGGCTTTAAATGATTCCAGACGATGAATAAGGGTCTTATCAAGCGAAATGATCGCTCATTTAAAAAATAAATAACGTTTAAGTTTTATAAGCTCAAATGCTCACCTTGCTCTGTTCTGTGATGCACGTTTGTGACTCACCTGTTCGAACTCTTTCATCAAAATGAACAAATCTTTTCCAGGTCAATCCGTTCATTTCTTTCATTGAATGAACCAAATGACTCAAACATATTCATTCATTTTGATAAACGAGTTGAGTATTCATCGTCTGGAATTGTTTAAATCCCTTTGAACACTTTGCAGTTTGCACTGAAACTGTCTTTTGGACCTTGAACCGTTTGGTTACCAGTAAAGTCCATTATATGGAGAAAAATCCTGGAATGTTTTCATCAAAAACCTTAATTTCTTTTCGACTGAAGAAAGAAAGACGTGGACATCTTGGATGACATGGGGGTGAGTAAATTATCAGCAAAAGTTTTATTTTTAAAAGTGAACTAGTCCTTTAACTGTGTCTTTCCACAGGAAGTAATAGCGCAAAGCTGTTTCTATACATTTTCTGTTGATCATGACAGCAGCAATTCGTCAAATGATGCTCGAATGATGGAGAAGAGCATTATAACGGGGCACATATCCAGACACACAATGTAGTCGAACACATTTTTGGCATTTTAAAGAGCTGATTCAGGTGCCACACTAGTGGAGCAATGCTGTGCTGTAAAGTACGCCAGATCACGCAAGTTTGCTGCATTCTCCACATATCATTTACAACAGACTTACAAAATGCATGTTGATAAACTACTATCAGCAGACACAATTCATTTTTTTTTTGTGTGTGCGTGTATACCCCCCTCGGTTTTGCCAGGCCAGTGTCTTGTATTCTTTTTCTCTGACAATCGGAGACCCTGTGAGACTCCAAACTGCTGACACACAGGATGGCATATTGGTCCACAGCATACATACTGAGTTTGGCCCTGTTAAATAGCACCCATGGAGAGAATGAGCTCCAGCACAGGCCCCTGAGCACCATCTTTCAGCTGAATATATTAAACTAGATAATATTACAATCCCTACATCCTCGACTCATAGAGGAGAATGATAAAGGAGTTAATAAGGAAAGTCAATTTGTATAGGAAAACCACGTAATATCTTTCCTTTCTTGACTTTTTTATTAAAAAAAAAATACATATTTCTATACACAACACAGGAGATTATGAGAAATTATGCATGTCATTCTCTGCACCCCAAGCTCCATAATTAAAATACTTTCTGTATGCTATTTTTTCCCCCCCTGTGTATTAAAAATCAGCATCATGAAAACAGAACTTGGAAGTAAACAAACCACTCAGCTATGTGCAACCTACCACCACTGGCAGTTTCTGCTGTTTATTTGGAGAAATTAATTGATTACCGGATCATTACAGATTTTTACAAAACAACATTAATCCGTAAGAAATGGCAGGCAACGTGCATTTGGAAATGGCAGTAAGAGATTGAAAGGTGAATCTTAAAATATGTCTCTTTACATTTACGTTTACAATAATAATTCCTGTCGAAGTGTGATTTAAATGACATTAGTGGGTTGTAAAACTGTGGTTCCAGCCATCTGTGTGATCAGTGGGCTACAGGTAGTGGATATTCTCCGCCCGATGTTGGCCAGCCGTCCCATGCCTTTTTTCAAAAGCTGTGAAATATTTGTTCAGCAAAGTGTGAAATGCGACAACATCTGCTGTGCAATTGCATGTTTAGACCCAGCGAGGCCCAACAGTGGCTGTCAGGACAGACTTGCCTCCATACAGGTGTGCAGAGCAGAAGAGTTAATAAGCCAGCAGCTGCAGGCTCCACATCTGGGCACCACTGGCATCCGACGCAGACTTGTTTTCCTCTCTGATCCGAGCATGCTGTTCTCACCAGTCTTTAAGGTATTGTGCTCTTTGTAATGTCACCAGTCTGAAGATGGCAAAAAATGGTGGAAACGTGCACAAAAGTGTCCTTGTTTAAACCTGGTATTAAGTTAACATCATCTCAGACTATCCAATCACAAGTGGCCTGTGCTACGGTAAATACAGAGTACTGTAAATGGAATTCGCTGTGTCTTGTGATCCAATGGTATGACTATACAGTTTTTTCTTTTTATTAATTTGTTAGCATTAGGCACCAGCGAATACATTTATTAATTTATTAATTGGTTTACTGTTAATTTAGTTAAAGTGTTCGTAAAAAGAGGTTCATTTTTTTATCTATTGTTAATTAGTGTTTGTTCATATTAATTATATATGAAGAGTTCAGATGCAAAAGCCTCTAAATGCCATTTGAAATTTTCTTCTTTAATGATGATTTTTATCAAACTTGTATATTTAAGTTCAGTAATTTCACTTAAATAACAATTAATAGGTAATTATCATTGCCATTTAAGTGAAATCACTGAACTTAAATATACAAGCTTGATAAAAATGATCATTCTAGAAGAAAATTTCAAATGGCACTTAGAGGCTTTTGCATCTGAACTCTTCATATATAAACACATAGTATATACATAGTGTTTTCCATCAGCCAATATATATATATATATACAGTATATATGTATGTAATTTTTTTTTATTCTTTTTTGACTGACAAAACTTATTTGCTAACAAAAGTGACTGCTGTTTGAAGAGATTTTATACACACATGGTCACCAGAGGAGCTTTTGAGATGCATGTGTAATCTGTCTCACCTGACCGCTTGTGATAGGATCACTCAAGATGCTAATACCAGGTGTAAACAGAGCCATAGAGATCTGTGAGAGGCTTATGTTTCTTGTTCATTGTGTTGATTTCCGCTCTGTGATCAGTATAGGCATGAGAGCATGTTGACTGTTCATTCAGAGTTCCCTCGTGTTCCCTCGTTCATTCAGCGTAGAAGACAAAAGAGGCAAGAAAGAAACCAATGCAATGGAAAAGTCTGGCTCAGAACTCAACCTCCATCTCATGATTAATGACCCTCCCCTTTCTGCTCATCTCACTCCGTCTCTGTCAGGAGTCAAGTGAGCTGAAGACAATAATAAACAGTCCAAAACGACAAAACCAAACAGATCCCCTGTCCGCTCTCTCCACACCTGCACACTTGAGCTCAGAGCAAAGAAAGGTGCACGTACACACACATACACATACACATACACAGGATGAGCGTCCTTTGAATGCGTCGTCTTTGAAGATGGAGGCTTTGGTTTCCAGACTCAAGGTCAATTTTCAGTAAAAGTGCTTAATCTTTCATTGAAATAGTCTTATTCATGAGCCATTGTTTATAGCATAGCACAGATGGAACCGTTGAGAAGACTAGATAGATTCCAGCAGGATTAAACACCTCTTAGTGTTATTTAAAATATTTTTGAAGAAAAAAACATTAAATTATGTAAATTATACATTAAATTATATAATTATATAAATTATGCAATATTTAATATATACAATTGATAAACGTATAATATATAATACATATATAATAGTATTATGTATAATATGATTTATATATTTTTATATATAAAATATGTATATATATATAGTAAATATTAATTATACATTATATAATATTTTATACATTATATATATATATATATAGTAAATTTAAATATTTTTATATAAATATTATAAAATATTATATAAATTATTTATATAGGCCTATATATAAATATATATTACAATTAATATTGTCTACATATATATATATATATATATATATATATATATATATATAAAATGTACATACAAATTTTTCTTTGGCTATATACAGTATAGTGCTGTGATTTTTGCAAAGTGGGCATATGTTGAAATATTTGTCATTATTATATAGTCAATTTAGGATGCGCACAAACCAGTGTTGCCACAGTTACTTTGAAAAAGTAACTAAGTTATTTTACAAGTTACTTGATTTTTAAAGTAACTAAGTTACTTTACAAGTTACTTGATTTTAAAAGTAACTAAGTTACTTACAAGTTACTTTTATTAGTTACATTCAGCAGTTGCCGACAACACACCCTCAACATAACGACCTCAACATAAAAAAACACACGACGTCAACATAAAAATTATAACCGGTTTTGCCAACATTCACTTTATTGGAAGTGTATTTTTAACAGTAACATCAACAATCTATCTCCTGTCATTGAAAGTTTAGCTTAAAAACTATTTCCTGAAAAAAACATGTTTTCCAAAAAAAAAAAAAAAAACAGTCTTTCTTGACTTAACTTAAGTCTTTCTTCACCTCACCATAAATACTTGTTTTTTATAAAAAATAAAATAAAGACAGCCTTTCTTGTCTTCCCTTAACATAAATAGTTGTCTTTATAAACATTTAAAATATAGACTATAAAATTTCTTGACCTGACATATTTAACAGTTAACACTGTGACAAAACTTACTATTTATAATCTGCATTTTTTTATTTTTTTATCTTTATTTTTATCTTATGTTTAATCCCATGTTATGAGTTAATGAGAGAGGCGAGTAAAACCAGTGGTTGTACATCATTAACAGAAGCTTCTCAAACCTCTCGGGTTGAAACGAAGGCGACTGTGTTTAATCGCAACATTTCCTCCACAACAAACTGCCCGACCAACTTCTTCAACTCCCCCCACTTGCTGGTTTTGCAACAAAGTCCAGCTTTTGCTTTTGTGGTGGGGAACCTGCTCTCTGCTTCGCATCACCTGGCGTGACTTGCTCTGTAAGTTTGGCTGTGCGGTGCTGCGAATCCAAATGTTTTTTGTTTGTTTTTTTTTTTTTTTTAATTTGACGAAGTGTTTCTGTAGGTAGATAACACTTTGTCACCGCCAGCAGTTTACAACGGACCTTAATGTTGCCGTCTTTAGCTGAGACAAACTCAAAATAGTGACTGTATTTCCAGCTAGAAAAAGCGCATCTCTCTCCTCCCTCCAACGTTGTTTACATTTGTGTCGCTGCGTGCGTGGTACACGTGACGTGAACCTCATGCTGAAAACGTGACTTGTCGCGCACACTCCCCGAGATGCAAGAAGAAATAAATATATAAGGAAAATTACAAAAATAGTAACGCACAGTGACCTGGATAAGTAACTTTAATCTGATTACTGGTTTCGAAATAGTAACGCGTTATATTACTCGTTACTGAAAAAAGGGGTCAAATTAGAATAACGCGTTACTTAGTAACGCGTTACCGGCATCACTGGCACAAACACCATTTGTCTTGTTTCGTGCACAGTGGTTTAGGGAGTGCAGAGACCTGTGACTTTATTTAGTAGCACTGTCTCACTCACCCCTCCCTAGAGTGCGTCCCTTCACACTGTCACATCCTTCTCTGCCTGGCACTCAGGAAGTGCCATGACCAATCAACCCGGAGACCCTGCTGATGCCCCACTCTAGAGCTGCAGGCGGGGTGTGAATCGCCACTGCCCAACACCACTGTATGCTTACACACACACACACACACTCTACGTAGCCACCGCTGGGGCTAACACTTAGCCTGAATCCGAATCGCCCCCTACACTTTCATTCACTTTTCCCTATGTTAGTCCACTAATACTGTTGTTCACTTGGAGTGAATGAAAATGAGTGAGCGAATTCAGACAGCCACTGAGCATTGGTTGAACACTTCTTGCTTATTGCTGTTCGGACACCACTGCAAATGGCTGTCCCCTCAAATAGTGCCCTATTTTGTGGGTATAGAAAATCATGAAAACTAGCTGAGAACATTATATGAACCAGTCTGCAGATCTCAGATGATTTTAGCCTGGTTTGTGAGCACAGAATATGTAATGAGCAGAAGAAAATGAGCATTAATCAGCCACTGACAGTGTCTTAGACGCCTTTTGCAGTTTTTTGATTGTTACTCTATTTGAAAATGGACAATATATTGGTATAATTTTAGTAATCAGGTGATATTAGAGATTTTTTATATTTAAATTACTGTAGAGAATTGCATTTGAAATGGCTTTTGCTGGTTAAGAGTTAATCTACAAAATAGTTAAATAACTCAATGTAAATGTAATGTAATCTTAAGCAAATCTCAAAATGTTTTTCCATTTTATTCCTTACACACATCAGCCATAACAAAAAATAATTATAGGCATCACAACGGGTTGAAAATCCAAATGCAGCTATTTATTAATGGTAATCCACAATCGAAATCCAAATGACAGGCAGTTATCAAAACTATCGGGGAGAAAATCCAAACAATAATAGTTCAAGATATAGGCAAACAGGGAAATCCAGGAAACTGAACAGAACCATAAAACTGGAGAAAAGAGTAGCAGAAATGCAGTATGACACTAACAAGACTTTGCAACGAGTGAGTGAAAACACACTGAAAACATAGTGAAAAGTTAATTATACACAGGTGCAATTACTCAGACCATAATGAGTCCAGGTAGTTAGGCTATGTTTACACGGAAATGATTCTGAAGAGAAAACGCAAAAGTGGCGTTGCGTCATCACTTTTTATTCTGCGTTTAGACGAGCGTTTTGTGTGGGAAATCCGCGTGCAAATGGTGATGCAAAAGTGTGTAATTCAATGTAGAATGCACTTCAGGCGGCTAGGAGTGCATACTACAACACCATTAAGTCCACGCGCCTGCGGACAACCTTCACTGTTGGGCAGACTTTTGCGTTTTTACACGGGAGCGCGGCGGTGGAGCGTTTTTAACATTTCCACTCTGGAGGGTGGTTTCACTTTTTTGCGTTTTAAGCCTCAAAAACGGCATCGCCGTGTAAACGAAAGGCACGTCCGATAAAATATTTTGACGTTTTCACCCGCGAGCGTTCTCGTGTAAACAGGGCTTTATTTATGGGAAATGTATTTCATGATGGGAAAGCAAAGGAGACGGGAGGAAAGCCCTCTGGTGAAGATCATGCGCTTATCAGTGCCTCTGTATCAGCCAAAATCACAATAGTTCATCCCTATAATTAAAAAAAATAAAAAAGTAAATGTATAAGATAATATAAATAAAGAAATGTTTTGGACAAGACACCACCTTCACCCTGATGCAGGCACAGTCTTGACCAAACCATTTATTGCTGCATCACTTTATAGTTCTCTCTAAAAATGTACCATACCTTCCTTCCTTTGCACATTTTTACTTCATACAACACTAGGCATAGATTCCAAGTCATTTTTGGTCTTTAAAGGATTAAGCAAATAAGACATTTTACAATCACTGCAAGGAAATGATTTCACTGGAGAGCTTCTGCCTCTTAAGTTCATACATGGTATCTTGCTTTGTATAACTTTCCAAAAATGGGTCGATCTGATTGTATAAGGTACTTTCGGTCTCCCACACTGCCTTTGAATTGTGTTTTTGACAAATCGGGTGCATTGTGTCAGGTTCATTGTGTGTCATGTCGGATTCAGGGCTAAAGATGTTAGGAATGAGAGCACTCCCGTTCCTGAGAGTCCACTTTATCTCCGTAATTGGCTCAGTAACGGGGGGAAAAAACAGTTTGCATTCTTGATAGAACACAGCATCTCAAACACACACGCAGCTTTAAGCCTAGGAAGAAAGAAGCCCGTAGGCGGTATTCTTTAACCTACCTCGTTACGGCGGTGATCGAGTGGCCCGGGGAGAGGAGACACCTCTTCGTTTTGACCTGATTGAGGCGTGTGTTTCTACGGCCCCCTGAGAAACTGACCACCTTGTTTATGGATGTGTTTACTTTACTTGCACCTTTGTTTCCACAGCACTCGTAAAGCAGGTGATGCGTGCGTGTTTGCCGCGTTAACGTAGTTGCACAAACACGCAATCGGGAGAGAAAGCCCAATCCTGCAACCCCCTCGTCTGGAGCTTTCCCTCGAGGCCTGTGCGCACATGGTCCCATTGCGCCAGAGAGTGGGCGGCAGCCCTACAAAAACACGTCGTTATTGCTACCCTCACCTTCAGCCTCCAGCAGAACTGCTGACATTCTGATGTTTGGTTACACATGACGGCTGATCTCATCACAGGCACATTACCGCAACATGCTTCATTTGAAATGAGCCAGACGTCGGCAATAAGAACACTGCCCACAGTTTTGTGGGTTTTTTTTTTGTTTTATGAGAAAAATTGGAGTATGATGTTGATGATGAGCAATGCGGTGACTTTCCGAATTTACAGATGTGACTGCTCGGTAATTATGTTTGACTGAGGGTTTTTTTTTTTTTGCGGATTATAGCTGCCAGCTATGCAAGGACAAAGAGCACTGACTCAGTGGGATTAGAACTACATCATGTAAGGACGTCCACCCAAGTGTAACAAAAACCTCATTAACATCTCATGGAAACACTATTTTAATTAGCTGCATTTTATTCTCTTTAAATCCTTTATACATGCACAAGAGGGCTTCTGGGGACCCTCGGCTTCTACGTGCATTTTTCCTTTCTTTCGTGTAGTCACTGTTGGTGCAGTTTAGTGTGTCCTCTGAGATTTGAGTTTAAACCAGACCAGGAAAACAGGCGAGGAGTTGTTTACCAACTGGAGTTAAGCTATATATAAGAAGCACCTCAGGCCCCTTGACATATTCTTAATTGAATCTTCTCGACCCGTTTAATGAGAAGGAAAGACAGAGTCTATCAGGCAGGGATCGCTATGCAATGCATGGCTAATGTTTTAAAACAATCTAGAGCCTGGAAACCAATGTTTATATGATGAGTAACCCAGCGCTTTGCCACCACGACTGCCATCTTGTTGGGAACAGAATTTTTTTTTGTAAAAATACGGAACTGAATGATATTTTCGTGATGATGTACAGGAGTACTCATGAGCAAATGACTTCTTTGAGAAAATAGAAACATATTGTACATCTGATTTCCAAACGAATAATTCTTATGATCCGGTTCTTATTTTTTAGTCAAGCGAACATTTAGTTGGCGTGCATGTGACTAAGATGATCTGCTTCTGTTTATGACTCAAACAAATCCAGCATGACCAGTGTATTTCAACTGATTTTTGAATGAATGAAAATTTTGAGTTTGAATCTATTGGTCTGTCCGTCTGTTAAAATCACCACTCCTTTACGTTTATTTCATAAGAATAAATAAAGGGAACCATGGTACCACATTTTTAAAACTCTGTTAAAAAATGTAGTTTAAATTATTGGATTGCATTAATGTGATCTTTAAAAAGAAAAGTTACTTGTGTATATAAGAGATTGTTTAACTGTACAGTAAGAGTTTCATTCAGATTTATTTTCCTGCTAACCTTTTCCGTGTTTTCGTATTATTTTTGGCCGTAATATAAACAATTTAATTCATATATCAGATCATCAGCCGTTTCTATCCTGCTCTAATTCCTTTTGTCTGTACAGATCAGCAGGCTACATTGATTTGAGACCATCATTAACTCAATCTCAGCATATCGCTGTTCAGTGCAGATTGGTTTGTAGATGTAGGTTATTTGAGGACAGCGGGACTTCGGGTGCTCCTGGTTTGAGAATCAAAGCGCTTTTTTAGAAGCTGCTGAATTAATTTTTTACACTGGTCTCACTTCACTGGATTCCAGCAGCACAAGGTTGTGCCAAAGATGGTGCAGTGTTGGGATTTGAAGGAAGTGAGGAGTGGGTCAAAGTTTGCTGTGGCTGTAGGAGCCACTGGAGAACATGTCAATCTGAGGTGGTGGGCACTGACATGGAACTGATTGGCCTTCTGAAACAGAATGAAACAAAAAAGGAATGTTGTTTGCTGTCTGTTTTTTTTGGTCTACACTAGTGATATATATATATATATATATATATATATATATATATATATATATATATATATATATATATATATATATATATATATATATATATATATATCGCATACTAGTGTAGACCATATACTGTGTTTGCTTGTTTATTTCATATTGTACAGACTTCTTATACTTTTATAATGGCTAATATTTTTTGTATTGTTTATTTAAATATTTTTTCAGTATAAGGGTCCGTTAGAGATTGTTTTTTCGACATCAGTGAAAGTTAGGTACATTTTTACACCTTTAGATGGCAGCAAACTGTCTTTATGAGTCAGTCAGTATAAGGACTTTTATATTGAAAGGGACTGAAGCATTGACTAGCACGGTCATGGAAAATCGCCTTGACCGTCCTCAGCAGACGTTTAAACTGATTTTGTTTTTATGAACAGCCTATGAGATTGACCTGAAGAATATCAGCTAAATGCAGGTAATGCGCTCACTTAGATATCTTTCTCTCGATCTCTCCCTCTCATAATACTCAACTCTGTGTTATTTCATTGCTATTTCTAAACTAAAGTGACGTTTTAGAATTAGTAATGCTCGAGCTCAACTGTCAAAGGGATAGTTCACTTTGAAATTAATTGTTGATATGTTTTAGCTTATCTCAGGGGCATCCAAGTTGTAGGTGTCTTTGTTTCCACAGTATTTTCAATTTTGATGTTTTTCGGGCAAACCATTGTTGTCTATCAGTCAGGGCTGGACTGGGACAAAAAATCAGCCCTGGACACTTCATCCAGACCGGCCCACTATGCACACACACACACACAAACACACACACATCTATACGTGCATTAATCTGCATGTAAAATTACTGATTAGATTTTATTTACTATCAGAACCAAGAAAAAAATATTAAAATAATAAACAAATAAAATGGAAATGCTTTTATAAGGCTTTATTGTAAATAACTGGTCTTAAATTATGTGCCGCTTATTATTCTAATAGAATATTCTTAGGCTATACTATAAACTATATTTCATGAGGTGCAACATCACTGCCAGGACCTGTAGGTCCTGGCAGTGATGTTTCACCTCATATAGTTTATATAGTATACCTATATTTCATTTATACTATATCATTTATATAGTGTATATAGTATATATATATATATATATATATATATATATATATCATTGTTAAAGCTATTAGTCAAGAGCAGTGAGTTATTTATCTTTGTCTTTTGTTCACATTTAGCCTATGACACATAAGGCTTCTGCCAGGCACTTTCAGGGATACAAATTGAAAAAAAATATATATATGTGCATATTTATATGCAAAATACTCCTTTCTATAGCTATTTGAAAGGTATGCAAGTATGCAAAATACTCCTTTCTATAGCTATTTTTCAAGTCAACTATGTGCTATTGTCATTAAATGGCTTTCCTGAGGTAACTGTAACGTTCTGTGACATAATTGTTCTCCTGCTGTTTTATTAATCTCTTTCCGTTGTTGAAAAGCACTGATTGATATTATTTATGAGGCATATACCGTTTGATAAGTTGTAGGCTATTGTATCTTATCTTTAAATAAAAAGTAACAGATGATCGGTTTACTTGAACTGAGGCGCTAAAGCGACCTGTCACGTTATATTTTCTAGCGGCAAAACGGTATTGTCTGAATTTCGTAATAAAATGGACAGAACCAGAGAGCTGAGAATTTTAAATGTCATTTATATCGATCAGTGAGTGGAGGCCTATTACAGCTGGAATATCGTAACATGCTTAAACAAAACAATGCAGAAGGCTACGTGTAGCCTATCATTCTAAATGTCTCACCTCAGCAGTCAGGCGCGCCCTGCTGACATCTTCACTAAAGTCCAGCAAATAATTCATTTATTTTAACACATTTGGTGGCATCTGCCTCAAGTTATTGTCGCTGTCTTGTCGTTTTTTCTCTCTCGACTTCTCGGTCCCCCTTTACGTTTAGAGATACTCTTTTGACATGAATTTCGTTGCACATCATCACATCGCATCACTGCAGTTGTTGTAAAGCGGCCGCTTTTCAAGTCTAGATTTGAACTTGATTCCGATTGGCCATCAGACCTGTTAGTCTCGCAGCTCGCGTCAGCTTCATGCGGCTTCATGAGAGAGACACATGCCCAGAATTGGACAATATAACAATATACTTACGATAGAATATATTTACAATTAATAATGATTTAAAAACAAAATACATAACGCGCCGGGCCGCCGGCCCAACCAGACCGCGGCCCACCGGGAATGTCCCGGTAGTCCCGATGGCCAGTACATGCCTGCTATCAGTCATATAATGGCTGTGAAGATCTAAACTTATTTAGATATACAGGAAATCGCAATGGAATAGTATTTCCTGTATATATGTTTAGATCTTCACTTCCGAAAACTTCCGAAACCTCTGTGTAAACAATGAGTGACGTACACGCAAGAGATCACTTCCGGCACTTGCGCAGACCGAAGCCCCCGTGCCTTCAGATCAATTGAATGTGCGTGTCTGTAGTTACAAGAGGTAAAAACGATAATACTTTTCGTTTTCTCACACAAACCGCCCGTTTCGTGTCTTAGGCCATCAAATGTGTACTTACATTCACGAGTCATTAAATCACGTTTAATTTGGACTTCTCTGTGCATGCTCTTTGGGCCCAAGCGGCAACATTCTAATCTGAAAAATGAAGCCTACCTGCGCGAAAAACTGCAATACATCGAAAATCCGCTAGAGGCCGTTCCCAAAAGGGAGCAAATGTCCAAATACCCCATGTTAAAATGTCCGTTTTCACAGCATAAATTCATGTTTTTACAGTTTGGTCCCATGGACATTTATTGTAATCTTCAATATGTTCCGCGTGCCTGACAACTGTGAGGGGGTTGATTTTTTTTTTTTTTTTTTTCTTTTTGCGAATGATTTAGATTAGATCGTTTACACATTTACTAAATATACTGACAATGGTAATTTAGCTGTTCTATATATTTTAGTCTTTAGTTTTATAATTCATCTTGACTGATAAAAACTTTCAACAACACGTTACATTTTATACAGAAAGAGAGTGTTAATGTACAGATTTACAGATGACTTGACTTTAAAATATTTCTGTTGCGCTTCTGTTTGGGCCGTGAGAGTTGTCGATTTTATATCCGTAATATATGATGGATTCTGAATCTATTGAATAGTTTCACCATGTATACAGCGGCGGCCTTAAGCATCTGGGGCCCGTTTCAATAACTAAAATGGGGCCCTACCCACATAAAACATAAATATAATAGAGCATAAAAAGCAAGGATTCCTGTTGGTTTGCATCAATGGTATATTATTTTATTACGTGCACTTTCAGCTTCATGAACAGGCAGCTCAACATAGAAATAATCCAATCTTATTTGTTTAAAATGATATACAATTATACAGCGTTTTAAGTTGGAAGAAGTCTCGCCCTTTCATGCAGGGTAACTTCACTTTTGGTAGACTGAAGAAAGGTTTTCTTTTGATGTCCAATTTCTTTAGTTCCAGTCACCACTGGCATATGTACGTTTCATTTCCTCTTAAAATTATTTTCCTGCTCAAAATAACATTTTAACCAAACGGCAAAAAAGGCAAAAGTATAAATACATACTACTAATACTGTATAATACTTCAGATCGCTTAAGCCGTTCGAGGGAGTGGTAAATGTCGCCATGGTAACCGTGAGTTCGACCAATCAGAGACGTCAGTGTTTTGCTTAGATCTGTGGGTAGTGTAGTATTTCTTCAGAAGATCGCAAATAACAAGGTTGATTTCAAACCTTATGGCTTTTATAGGTGCAGAAAGATTCACATCCCGGTAGCTCGTGGTCAATCTACTTTGAATGGTTTACACTTTATGGCTGAAAATCAATATCCCATGCTACCGAAGAAAATGAATGGGATTTTGCTGGTCTGTTGGGGCCCCTCTTGGAGGGCGGGGCCTGTTTCAATTGAATTTGAATTTCAATTGTTTTTGCACTTTTCCTTGTCACATCGGCTACAACTTCCCTGCACTCACTGTTTTACACCTCCATGCAGCTAATTTATTTTTTTGACTTTAATTTTAATTTCCAGACAATGATGTTAATGATGTATCGTTGTGCTAACAGTAAACCGTTGGTTCAGTCCAAAATGGCGACAGCAGCGCCATCTAGCGATTGTTGTCAAAACTGCAACGGAGTTTCGCCTCTTGGTACTTCACTCCAAAGAGGTTGCCAACCAACACATGCAGCAACAAAGAATCACAAAGTGAAGCGCAGTAATGCTAATGTAATGCGGTCACAAGTCTTTTACTGTCTATGGTCATTTACAACGGCTTCGAACGCGGCTTAAGCCTAGTTCACACTACGTGATTTTAAGCCCGATTTAAGCCCGATTTGCAAATCGTTGAGTCGCCGACAAGTCAGGGTGTTATCGCGTGCAAATCGCGGGCGATTAGCGGACGATTAACGCTCGCCAATCCGTTAGTGTGAAAGAGCCAACAACGCATCAAAGACAGCTCGCAGACACCTCGCAGACAGGTCACCGAGCTCAGAAAAATATCTAGCATGCTAGATATCTCGAGCAGTCGCGCGACTCAATCTCAGTGATGTCATGAGTACAGCCAATCATAGCAACGCATGGGTTGAGGACACCAGGTAAATCTTACTTTTTCTTTTTTGCATTTTTTTTCTCAGAGCAGATCGTCGAGCAAACAGTGTGCAGCACTAGTTTCTGTCTGACGTCCATATTCGCGTGTTATGTTCTTCTCTGTAGTTTCGCGTCATTTCTGGTTCGTTTTATTGCGTGGTTTTTCGTTACAAAACATGGTTTCTAGACCAGATAGAATCGTGTTGTTGTCAACTCGTTATTTGTTTGATTATTTTCAGGATTTAGACCGTACTAGTACTAAAACAGCTCTCATTGAGTCACAAATGATATGCTCTTATCATCCTATCGTGGTTGTATCTCTATGCAGTGCGTTGTTAACTCGTGTAGTGAGTTACCTCCTGTTGTGGATCAATCACGTTGTGTTGTGTGGTGTGAACAGCTAAACAACTTGAACACTCATGATTTCACTGAGAGCAAGTCATGTAATGTGAACTGCACAGTTCAGCCCAACATTTTAAAATCATGTAGTGTGAACTAGGTATTAACCAATCAGAATCAAGGACCGGAACTATACTGTCAATTTGAGATTCGAATCCGTTGCAGAAGTAAGTAGTTCTCACAAAAGAGTGTTTTTAAAGACACACCGTTGTTGTGTCTTATTTATTTACACACTTTTGCCATTGACACGGCAAATATCTCACTACCGACACATATTAGATCTCATTAAACGACAAATTAAACCCAATGTACCTTTTAAATCGATTGCTGGACATGGTAATGTATTGTACATGGGTAGGCTACATTTGATTTATCACTGTATTAGGCTAGCACCCCATATGTACGCGGATCATGTCCCAGACACTGTGTCAGGGTGCTGCAGACACAAAGGCTGCTTTGGAAGAGAAAAAATAATAATAAAACACTGTGCCCCCTTCACTAAACTAGCTTGCAGCCATCCGCATGGCCACTGATGTCAGGGAGCTGTCATAGAAAATGCAGTAGAGCACAAATAACATATATGTGTATAATCCTCACATCCCTTTTCTGGATGAGCTGCTTCTGCTGTGATAACAGACTTAAACATCAGAGCAAATCAAATCAGTGTTTCTTAGAAAACAGAAGGTTGTTTGGTTTTTGTTATAACCTGCGACTATTGACTGTTTAATATAGTGACAATTTTCTTCACCGGTTTATCAAATTGTGCTTCGTGATTGGTTGTCTGCTCGACTGCAAGTTCACACACAGTTTCAGTTCCTCGTACCTCAGCTGAGAGAGACTCTATTTTCAGCGGTCTATCATTAGAGTTGTGCTAAGCTGGCATATTGTTCTTTATTATGCAAATGTGTGGGTATTGTATCACAAAGTAATTGTACATTGCGTTTTTGTGTGGCAACATCTTTTGTGTGGATGTGTGCGAGAATGTGCAGGCTTGTTCAGCCTTCAGGTTGAAACAAACTCCTGTCTTTAACCAACACCTCTATGTCTAGAGCTTTATGCTAAGTCTTTGCAGTTTCCTTTTCTTTGAATTGAAGTTTTTTTGAGAATTATGTCAAACAAAAATCAAAATGGAAGATTGTTTTTAGGTTTTGCGTACCATTAGTTGTAGACCAGTACTAAGGTGCAGGTAATAGGGATCATGGTTTGTCTGGTTAGCATGCTTGGATAGTTATTATTCTAAATGGTGTAGGATTTGCTTTGAAACAATTTTCACTCAGAAAAGGCTACTCAATTTCACAAATAATTACAAAGAAATGGCAAGTAACGTTGAATTAAACATGACATTTTAAAGTAGAAAGACTTGTAAAACCTACTGCACTGAACTTCAAAAAATATGTTTTACAGTTTCATAGATGCTAAACCATTCTGTTGCTTTCCATTGACAGCCATTAAACATTAGCGGTGTATTCCTGTGTATATGCAGAGTTTGTTACTTTGCATATTCCTTTTAGTGCTATTAGTCTATTATTATTGTCAGGAAATAATTCTCCTGTGCTTTCATAGTCATTAGTCACATGGCATTTATGGGTCAGGTGATTGGCTCAAAGCAATTGTTTCCAGAGCTATGCTTATAATGTGTGAGTATTCTATCATATTGTAATTGTACAATTGTCCCCTATTTTCATGAATTTTACATTATAAAACTACTTTCAAAGTTAATAAAAATGAATTCTGTGCCACCAAAATATTTCCACAAATAGGCCTTCAGGTGATTTTGATTAAAACCTCATTAAAAAAATCTGTACAATGTCTAGTAGAAAACATTTTTCTACCGCATACATGATTTGAATTGTTGCGAATTGGCTATACAAAATGACAGTTGTAAAAAGAGCCCTGTGCTGTGTGGATGTTGTGTGAATCATATCACCTTAGGTCAACTATATTAAAGCAAAAGCAAATGAACATTTCAGCAATCAACACTTTAGATCGCTTACTTTGACATAAAATGGAGAACACCTAACACTGAGCTAGAAATACTCAGGTGAAAGCTTTCTTTTTTACTCTATTCTGTACAGTAAGTTTGAGCTCTGCTGAGGTGCCTATCTTTGTGTACACCCTGGAGCTGAGACGCTTGACAGTTCATTAAAGAATCCTGAGATCGTCTGTCCTTATTTTTGGATGGCATGTTGGAGGAGAGGGATTGTGCGAGCTGCCAGAAAAGCGACGAGAGACGGACATGGGGAGCTAAAGTGGAGCTTTTCTCAGTGCTCGTGTTGTATTTCCAGGGGCTTCAAAGCTGTCTGCCCCAAAGCTGCTGGCTCTTGAAACACTTTGGAGAACAGATACCTTGATCAAGCGATCGAGAAGACAGATTTGCGCGGAACGGAAGATGTTTACGCGGCTGAGGGTGCTGCTTTTTCTTTTTGCGTGGAGAAAATAACAGTTAATACTCAATTGAATTAAGCGTTGTGCACCCAGATTCAGTTGGTGCTGCGGCATCAACTTGGTTAATTGGGAAGCCAGGCGTGTGAGTTTGGAATTAAACACCGCAAAATATCTTTCAGGAATTCGGGTAACGTTAAAAATGTAGGATGTGTGGGACGTTTAACAAGATACATTTTATTCTTCTTGAGCACTGGAAGAGAAAGAACTTGAGTACAGACCGTACAGTTGTAGCAATAACCGTCCCTGGAGAACGACTGTTAGAGGTGTGTTAAGGTGAGAGAGAGAACAGTCTCGGTTAGATGCAGTTCAAATACGCCGCAGAACTGGGGTACAAAGAAAGGTGAGAGACTCAGAAAAAGACACAGAACAAATGCTCAATGCTGAATTCATGCTGGTACAAGGGCAATGAAATGAATAGTTCTGTTTGGGCAAGGTAGAGGGCTGACCCGAGCCTACCTGCTGCCTCAGGCTTGCCACACTGTTTGAAAACCTTCATATTTTTCTCCATCAGCATCGTCAGTGACCTCCAGCATGGTGTCCATTCAGGAGTGCTTTAGAGAGAGAGAGAGAGGCTGCATTGTGATTGGTGCATTGACATAAAAGACACAAGGAGCGAGTCTCTGAAGTCATTTTTTTCGCCGTTTTTTTTTCTTTCTTTTATAACTTAATAAGCTAATTTGTCCAATATACTTAAAATAAGTCATTTCTAATTATTTGCTTGTTTATTAAGTCAAATATAAAATAAAGTATATGTGATTTTACGTGCGTCAAAACATTTTATTTTTTAAATAAATTCATTTCGAGGACCTAAAGAGGGGAAACAATCTGCCCAATATTTTATATATATATATGCATGTAATTATATCTGTAATTAGACCTCTTAACCCACCCTTAAACCTACCTATACCACCAAACCTGTTCCTATACATACCCATATCCCTCCTCAATAGCAAAAGTGTGTTTAACTAGGTAACATGAAGTAAGCCTAGTTAAAGACGTCTAATATAAGCCTATGTACTAGCCTAACTTTTTTTTTAGCAAGGATACATTGATACAAGTTGGTCAAAAGTGATAGCAAATACATTTATAATGTTACAAAAGATTTTTATTGCAAATAAATGCTGTTCCTTTTAATTGTTCAGTTGATCTGTTCTCAAAGAATCCTGAAAAAATGCATCAGTTTCTGCAGAAATATTAAGCAGCACAACTATTTTCAGAATTGATAATAATCAGAAATGTTGCCTGAGAACCTAGTTAGCATATTAGTATAATGTCTGAAGGACTTTTCCTTTGAGTAACTTGAGTTCAGTAGAGATTCTACATTATCTTTGGGTACATGGCTGTATTTATGATGATCATGGGTTGGTTACATAAAGAAAAAAAAAAAAAGATCACAAAAAGCCTCTTGTTTAACATGAGTTGAACTTTTGATTATGGCTTTAACACCACTTCAGGTTTTTGGCATGCGTCATGGTGCTTTTTGATAGCGCTGCACATCTAGTAATTCTCTAAATCTCACAGTTCTTTTTCATCTTTGCATTATTTTCCTCAGAATCCTGTTCAGACAAGAAGGAATGCTGCCAGTTGAAGCCTAGACTCTGATAGCTGTGGAGAATAACAGTCTACTTCCCGGAAGAATACAAGACTTATCTGATCTGGTAAGCACACACAAGAAAACTCAAGTTCATTTCCATAGTACAGTCTTGAATCGAAGTAAATTTCAGGGGAGTATTTTTTTAGTCTGTTAGAATGCCTTTTTCCCATATAGAAGCAGATTAGTCTCAAATATAATTAACGCAAAAAACATGATTCACACATGCGTAGACAATTTCACATGCATGAAACCTAATTCACGTACACACACACACACACACACACAAAAAATCATAATATATTCATAAAAAAAACATTTCACAAATGCAAAATACAATTCGTAGATATACAACTGTACACAAAAACTGTTCACATGTGGACTAAACAGCAGTTAATAAACTATTGCTTCACCTGATCTTTAAAGGAGACCCATCATGCCCCTTTTCACAAGATGTAAAATAAGTCTCTGATGTAAAGCCGCATTCTGAAAACAGGTCGTTGGGAGACTCTGCTTATGATTTATGGGGATTTTTAAAAAAAATGAGTGAGAGGATTTTTATAACTGTAGGGTGGTTGTGTACACATACTGCCAACACACATTTATGTTCAAAAACCATACAGAAGTGAATTTTGCATAATAGGTCCCCTTCAGTAACACAGAAATGAACGATTAACTACACTTACCTCTTCTCAGCCATGAACTGGCCGAAAGCTGATGATGTAATTCAGGTATGGCCTGTCAAAAATGAAGATCTCAAATCAAGGAAGGTCTCAAAAATACACCGTTACACACACACATATCCATGGTGTGAATGATGATTTGCACATTCAAATTAAAGGACACATTCGTACATTTTAAACATTCAAAGGTTTTTGTGTCTACAAATTGGGTTTTGAAGCTGCTGAACTTTTGGTATAAAAAAAGCATGGATGATAAGATTTTAAAATGATTGCAAATCACTTAAATAATGGATCATTTATAGTTTTGAATTGCTTTGAAGCTTATCAGATGCTAAACAGCTCGATTTAAGGTTTGGGTTTATTTTAAGACAAGGAATAAATTCGTCAGACTAAAGCATTATGCAAATCATTTAAATATATATTTTTACAATTTCAGTTTTTTTTTTTTTTTTTTTTTTTTTTTGTTATAGTTTGTGAAAACAGGCCTTTAGAGTATAATTTAATTCAAATTTGTTCTGGAATTTTAATTGAATCATCTCTGTATTAGATTAGGAGGCTTTTAGCATATGAACACACACAATTTAAATGGATTGATTATGTAGACGGCACCCCACAATTGCAGTGGTTTTTCTGTATAAGGAAACCATTGTAACGGTATACCGGTCTATTATGGGCTCTTGCTAGCTATCCAGAGGACAACATAGGGCTTGATGACTGCTTTCATCTTAAACGCCTTAAGCATCTGAGAACCTCTTTGAATAATATCAACAGCCACTTAAATTAGTTTAGAGTAGATGTTTGGAACCGTCTGCGATTCCTGTTTTCCTCCCCTTCAATTCTAAATCTGTTCTCATTTTTAGTAAATGCAGACTACGATCTCCACTTGTTCCAGTCACCTTAGGAATGAATGTGCCCAAGGGGATGCTAGTTTCTCATTCAGCCCGAGTATGCGGGGTAGGGGGTGTTGGGAGAGGTGTCTGTAAGTGCACTTGAGCTACTGAACTCACGCAGTGCGACAGTCAAGTGCACGACCAGCTAAAAGCTGCTCGCAGTGAAAAAAACAATCTCAAAATGTTTGTCTGAATCTCATAATTTTCCTGAATGCATGTATTGTAGACTCCTTCCAGTTATATGAACCTTTTATTACAAACTGTCATTCTTTGCATGCGTGCCTGACGGAAACAACAGATTGTGGGGGAAGGGTTGGCTACGTGTCTGGAGTTGAACGGAAGATGGAAATGGAAGAGGTCATTAGCATTCCAAGAGAGTGTTGGCGTCTGGTGGAGCAGAGCCATGCTTCACTGCCTGGCACGATAGGGCAACACGGCGGCCATTAAGGCAGCTGGGTTCGGGAGTTAGGGCCCATGGAGGGCACTGCCACCCCCTGCATGGGAGCAATGAGAGGCCCTGGGCAGGTGGTCTATCAGGGACAGGGGCTGAAAGACCAGGACAAATTGGTACAGGGAGGCTCATTTCCCAAACTCAGCATGAGGGACAGCACAGCAACTCCATGAGTGAAAAAAAAAAGAAAGACTCCTAAGGGCACAGGCATGCGAGTGATGGACTTGCCAAGAGGTCAGTCAGTCGTGGTGTCAGTGGGCCCCTTTTCACTTTGTGTAGCATGTTATATTTAGAAATGGCGCATCATATGGAAAAAAAGTGCCAAAATATGGTTATTTAATTTGGTTTGGCATAAAAATCATTTTACCTGCCATGTAGACAATTTACTGTTAAAGAATTACTAGTGTAAAATCATGTAAATTATCTGGGTATAGATTAGATATAGATCTTACAGCGATAGTGAGCTTTGCAGCTAAAAGAAGGAAATACTTTTACAAATACTATTGCTGTTGAACATTGTTTCACTATATTTAAATATTTGGAATATTAAACATTTTCTTGGCTGGAAATATAAATTACTGTTCAAATGTTTGGGGTCATAAGGGATCATTTTTTTAAAAAGAAGTCTCTTATGCTTAACAAGGCTGAATTTATTCATTTGTTTATAAACAGTAATATTTTACAATACTATTTTTCTATTTTAACACATTTTAAAGTATAATTTATTCCTGTGAAGGACAATCTGAATTTTAAAGCAGCCATATCCCCAGTCTTCAATTTTAGAGTATTGATTTATTATATATACTATGGTAGTGTACAAAAGATGCAACAAAATCATTTGAAATGCAACTATTTCTAAATAATTTGACATTACACCATAATGCAGCTTAACCCAAATGATTTCTGATTTTCTTTTCAGAAGTCATATTTTTGTGGCTGTATTATACACGCTTTCTTCTAATTTCAGTCAAAGCAGACATCTTAATTATCTCATTTCTCCTTTGCCTTGAGGTTGCATTAATATTGTCCTTACAACAAGTCATTCCAATGAGAATTGGAAAACACACAATAACAGCGAATCAGAAGATATTTGATGTGAAACAAAATTTTGGACTTAGAAGATTCCAGTGTTGGCAGGGCTAATGTCCTGCAATTCGTGGCTTGTTGTATATTTGGTCCTAACCATGTCACATTCACGGCTGGTTAGGACAAACACTGAGATTAACACGAAAGACATCTTTTTTGTCTTGTTGCGTGTGGTTAGGTCAACGCTGGTTCATACATGTCTTGCATGAGTCATAGGCCAGCTTACATATGATTTAGGGAAAGAGTTTTAGTTAAAAGTGAATTTTTTCGACATCCTCGCCAAGCAATGACACATGCACCCAATGCATCAACTCAACAGTTTCAGTGAATGACATTTCTTCCACTTTCTCAGACCTGTCAGCCTGTTTCTAAAGGCTGTTAAAGTGAAATCCATCAGAACTGGTGCAGTTCAGTGAGCTAGAAGCCATTCTGGACGAGGTAACCATGGGAATGTGGCATTTAAGGGGATAGTTGGGTCTCAAACACAATCTCCAACCCGCATCGACCAATCAGACGAGAGGCTTGATTGCTACATATTGTCACCCTGTTTCTTTAAAAGGGTAATAAAGTAAACATATTGGGTGAAGTGCCGATGAGTGATGTTTTATATATTTATTTATCTATTGACATTGAGTTAATAAAATCCAGTGCATGACAACTTTATTAACCTAGAGGAGATTTATTTTGAAAGCTCTTCATTTTAGTAATACTTTTTTTAATACTTTTTTTTTGTGTGCGTGTCGAAGGACAAGCGTGCTATCACTCTTGTTGGAGGATTATTTTTCTGCATGACACTTTTGATAAGTGGATGGATGGGTGTAAATCTTGCCTCTGTTGTTGGGGGTAGTATGACCTGTCATTCCCTACATAGATTACATACCTGCGCTGGCGGAGGTTGAACTCAACTTGTTCTTGAGAATTTTTATCCTTCCTGCATCAGCCGATCGTCTCCTTGTAAAACTCCCTCTCTTTGATTGCTAACCCACAAAGTGAGTTTGCCTGTTATCATTTGCTTGCTGAATATGCCATCTAGTGCATGAACACACTGACACAACTCATGAAAAGAAGTGTTTGTTCACGCACTAGATTTTTCGGTGTTTTCCCGGTCGCTCCTTGAGGCTCCTTCAGGGCATGCTGCTCCAGAAATGTGCGTGTCTTGCCACAAAGTCCTTTTGCCATCAAGCTTGTGTTTGCTACCTGTTTGATGTTGTTGGCGTGTTTGTTTGCTCACATTCTTGTATTTAGACATTAAGACAGATTCCAAATTCATGTGTTTTTTTTTTTTTATATATATATATATAATTCATATTTTCGGGCATCAGTGAACGTCCTGCGCACCTGTGCTTGAAATGCATCCTTTTTTTCCCATGTATGTCACAGACGAAAAAGTGGCTAAATCCAGGTCAGTGGTCCTGTATAGGGTTAATTCCTTCTTGACTCATGTCGTGTTCAGACATTAGTGGCAATTAGAGATGAAGGCTGTCCAGATGTGTGGCTACTGGTTGGGATAGAGCTAAAATGGACACACTTGTGGCCATATGGTGGAGTTTTCCTCTGCCCTGCACTCGTGATATGCTAAGCTCAGGCATTATAGTCAGTTCTAATGGCTGTTTACTCATTTTGCTTTTGCAAGGACAATGTTTGGAGTCAAACATAAATTAAATGCCATGTAGAGAAATTGTGAGTTGTTTAAAACTCTGCCTGTCAGTGGAAAAAAGATTTTGATTTGTTATACATGTTGTTGTTATTAGGATAACATGCTAATTTTAGTAAGTTTCCTCATTCCTCATAAAGTAATTAATAGGGATGCATGATACAGTATAGTGTTCTCGTAATATCAGCTATTACAGATTTATTTATTTATCCTTTTGTTGATATTAGATATTTAATGTATCTCCCCTATTTTTACACTTTTGATTACCTTTGCCGTCTGACACACACTTAAAGTTAATCTTTAAACACACTAATAATTCACTGACAGTTAAATGTAACCTCTAACAAGTCTCAAGATAATTTTTCAAACCTGACATTATGATGTTGCGATGCCTTAATTCACTTGTCGTTATTTTTTGTTGATCTGGATGAAATGGTAAAGAATTTTAATATCGTCTGTTTATAACATAGCCGATAACAATAATTTTCTGGCTTATCACCATCGCCAGATTTCATGATGATTGTTAAGTGCACTCTTAACTGGCGATACGGTTGCTGACACATACATACGACTTTCAGTTTGATTAAAACTTCATAAATATGCTTCGAAATTGTGGAAGATGGTCTTACGTTTCCACACACTCGTACGTTCCTTCATGAAGATCGGGACTCTTTGGCACAGCATGGCTTGCAGACACAGCCTGTTCCACTGGCAGCCCAACTGCTGACGCTGACACCTGTCTATGTGGATAAAGGTGATTCTGTTAGCATAGCCGTGCTGAGGAACTGGCATACCTTGCCCATATTTGTCCTCTGATGGGGATTGCATTTCAGGAAAAAATGAGCCAATATCTCTATCTTATGTTTTTAAGCTCGCTCTGTGTCTTTACTACAATCTGTGGTCATGTTACCTATGTTATCAGATTAAATATTTAAATGCAATCCTTATATGTGCTGTTCACAGTTTAAGCAAACAAGTTTTTATAGGCCATTGTATCTTCTGAAATTACTACAGCCTTCCAGATGTAATGGAATAGGGATGTGTGAACACACACACCCCCCTCTCTCTAAAAATGATTATTAAAAAAAATAAATAAAGCTGCAACATTTGGTGCAGTTGCAGTAGGCTGTAAACATATTAAAAATTAAATCGCACCTACAGGCTTTGAAGTTGCATTTTTAATCTGCAATCTCACAACTTTATTCATGTTCACTCTTTCACGTTTCTAAGTTGCTACTGTCAGAAATTAGGTCAGTGTTTTAACTGTCTATGCATGCATATCATAACAATGTTATTTTTTGTGTTTTTGCATTCGAGTATACTGAGTGTTGCATCTTATCATGCGGGGTACTGTGAACCAACATGAACATTAAAATTTTTATTGACAATACATTTATAACACTTGTTTACTTTCACGCATTAAACCTTACTGGTAAGTGTACTAATACATTATCTTATTGTTGGACTTGCTCAATTCATCATAATATATTTTATGGGCTCTTTTTGTTTAGTCCAATGTGGAACCTATATCAAAATCAGTTAAAATGCACTGCTACAGTGTCGTTAGTTTTCACTAATTGATACTTTGGTGAACTTGGCTCCAAGCTGGTTTCTTTATGCTGCTGGGCAATGGCGTGAGATTGTTTAATTTTCTGTGGGAGAATCTAATTGAGAGAAATTACGCCATTGTAAGTTTATGCAGTCCCTGTTGTGTTTTTCAGGATCAGGTTGTTTCATGTCACTTAACAGATGTTCAGTCAAGAGTGCCGTTTGCAGGCTTTAATGTGGATTTTTACAGCTATAGAGCCCGTGTTTATTAGCTTACATGTTTATGGCAGTGGTCGTCGCATGAATTTCTGAGCAAAATGGGCAATGTGTGGCCCGACACTTATTTAGCGACCCGTCAGAGAGCAATTTAAGTGGACGCAGATGTGTCCGTGACACAGGCCAGCTGTGGCGAACGATAGCCCGTCTAACAAAGACCATAATTACAACAACAGCAAAAAAAAATGCACATTATCAGTCAGTCGAAGCTTTGTGTAAATTCTAGGTTTATGTTACAATTTGAAATGGCTACAATAAAATAAGGATATAAAACAATGAAGCGTGTAATCGGATATATGCAATTTTCTAAAGCTGTGATGTGTGGATAAATGAACCACCTCACCCTCCACCCCGTTGGCACGGAGATCCCCTGAGGCTCGAACCATATGGGTGGCTGTGAATGGACTGTTAGAGCAGACGGTGGCCGTAGCGCTCCTCTTTGGCGCAGGTGGCACCGTGGCACCGGCTCAGGACGATGGATCCAAGAGAGCACTGCTTAGTCAGCCCACCATCTCCCTCAAGGGGTCTGGGCCCTCACACCGCGCCTGGGCCGACAGTGCCAGCACACACCCACTCGCTGATCTGCACACAGCAGAGTTAGGACACAGGAAAGCTATACCGGCTCACTTCTATGTCTCAGTTAACTGGTAAAGAAACCAAGTGAGGACGCTTCTGCTCTGGAGCATTGGGTCTTCAACATTTTTCAGGCCGAGGATAGAAAAGGAGAACAGAGGGCCCTACTGAATAATGCTGAGTGGGGCATTTTAACCCAAGCCTATACAAATATAATGTGTTCTCTTTGATGCTTACTTTGCATTTGACATGGAAGCTGTGCATGTGTATCGATGTACTGGGTTGTATATGTATTACATTTTAATTTAATCTCGATCTTTGAATATGATTTATAGTGTTGTAAATAATCTATTTTTACCTTAAATCAGAAAATGTAAAGTCTTTGGCATATTTGGACATATCTTATCCTGATGTATTATAAAACACAGACACAGACATACATACATACATATATATATATATGAAGAGTTCAGATGCAAAAGCCTCTAAGTGCCATTTGAAATTTTCTTCTAGAATGATCATTTTTATCAAGCTTTTATATTTAAGTTCAGTAATTTCACTTAAATGGCAATTCATAGGTAATCTTCATTGTCATTTAAGTGAATTTACTGAACTTAAATATATAAGCGTGATAAAAATGATCATTTTAGAAGAAAATTTCAAATGGCACTTAGAGGCTTTTGCATCTGAGCTCTTCATATATATATATATATATATATATGTATGTATACATATATATATATATATATATATATATATATATATATATATATATGATGTCAGCAAACCAACAGAAGACATTAAGTTGTTAAATATCTGTTATACATTTGCAAATCATGTGAATCAATTCAAAACATGAATTGACATTCAACGACCATTTAAAAAGAATCTGATTATTATTCAATTCTGTAATCAGTGTGTTCAATTTTTGATTATGATGCATGAATTTGAGCAAACAATACATTACATATTCAATACAAGTGCATGTGGGGCAATTTAACATGTGGTTGGAGTGTCTTGGTCAACAATATTTGTTGTATCCTATTGTTGAGGCTTTAGACTTTTGGTACTTTTGGTGTTTGGCTTGGTGTGTAAAAGTGTTTTTTTCTGAACTTAGATTGCGCCCTTGTATTATTCATAGGGACACAGTAGCTGAGACCCACACCATGCTTTGCATCTCCTGAGCTTCACCTCATTTCTTGAAGCTGCACTTGGGAAGATGTTGGAGCACAACAGGGCACACTATTGATGGAGGAGAACAGTAGCTTACAGCTCAGCTCATGGGCTTCACATTAACAAGGAGATCACCCTGCCACCCTCAATAATACCTTCAGCTTCCTCTTACCACAGTGTTCTCCCCCGTCAACGCTCCGAGGGAAATTTAGACATCACTTTTTATGTCTACCTCCCCCCTTCCCACACACTCCTCCGCTTATGAACCTTGCATATAAATGCACTTGGGTACTGTCTTGATTGATGGCAATTAGCATTTGGTAATGATAACAGATGTTTGCTGTGCCAGGAGGCTAGTACCTGCCACCCACTCCGCCATCTGCCGTGGGCATCGGGGGCCTGGCACAAAGGCTGGCTGGCGCGGGATAGTGAAAAGGGTGGAGAGGGCAAGATGAGGGGTGGCGCATTGTTGTTGTCCCCTCTTTATTTGACATGAGGAGTGGGGCCAAACTGCAGGGGGGTTTCCTGTGAACGCTGTGTCACCTGGTGCTGAGTACATTTGGGCAGGACACACGTGTTTTGTGGGCATGTATTATTTATTAGTCTCTTAGGACTCCAAGTGGGAGTGTGAAATATGGGACTTTTAAATAGCCATGATGTTGTTAATTTCAACTTTTAAAGCGCCACTATGCAAATTACGTAATAAAGTATATGGACAGATGTTGATAGATAGATAGATAGAGAGATAGATAGATAGATAGAGAGATAGATAGATAGATAGATAGATAGATAGATAGATAGATAGATAGATAGATAGAAGTATATGGACAGATGTTGATGGATGGATGGATGGATGGATAGATGGATGGATGGATGGATGGATGGATGGATGGATGGATAGATGGATGGATGGATAGATGGATAGATAGATAGATAGATAGATAGATAGATAGAAGTATATGGACAGATGTTGATAGATGGATGGATGGATGGATGGATGGATGGATAGATAGATAGATAGATAGATAGATAGATAGATAGATAGATAGATAGATAGATAGATAGATAGATAGATAGATAGATAGATACTGACTTCCTAGTAGAAGTTTCACACCTAAATTTAGCCTATAGTTTCCTTACTTTCTTGAGAGATTTTCAATCTTGTCATGTTACACAAGTGTGATTTTATTTCACTTTTGGACCATCACAAAAGATAAGTTTTTGTCTGTATATTTCAGGCTATCTTCCACTGATAAACAATACTGTACACCAAGAAGAATTGACTTTAACTGAATAGCTTCTCCCTATAGTGCCTTTTATATGCACACACTTTCTGCATAGTTTTAGCGCTCGATTCACTAAAAGAATTATGCAAATGCAAGCGAAGGGTTTTTCACACTTAAAGTGAATTGCAATGACAATGCAACCAGACATTCATTTTTAATGAGAGTTGGCATTTTTCTTGTGGAGGCATGAGCAATATGGACCGTTAACGATGGGACAAAGTTCAACTTTATTCACATTAGTAATTGGATGACTACCAATGACTTGGTCCTCCTGATGATAACATTAGTATATAATTTGCAATTTTTTGGGGTGCTATTTGGTTATTTTTCTTTTAAACAGTAAGAATCAGCTATTGGGTTTCAGGAAATGGTTATCCTTGTGTGTTTCACATGTAAATATGGAGGTGAGTGTGTTTACTACTTCATGGCAGATACAGGGCTATTGTTCCCTGTCATATTCACTCAATAGGAAAACGTGTCAAATGTATCACACCCTTTAAAGCTGCGTTCTCAAACACGCTCCCTTCACAGGTCTCACTCACCCCGATTTTTGCCGTGCAAAATCAATACTCTAATCTTCAGCCCAGCCCTTCTCAATAAGTCTATATTTCTCACACTGCTCAAATAAAGGTGACCTCTATGAGCCATTGGTATTAATATCTCAAGTTGGCACATGGGATGTGCACTGTGCTTTTAATGTTAGAATTTGCCTGTCTGTCATTTACTAATCGTGTATTTGTATGTGGAAACCTCTTTTACATTTTATTGTATTTATCATTTTATTTTTTCATTAAAATATATTTATGAATCTACATTGTTTTCTAAATTTACCGAAAATAACAAAAACATAGGCTCTAGAGATTTAAACAAAACTGCATGCATTTTATGGAAGAACATTGTTTTGGTTGTGCTTAGGCTCTGCATGACTGTGGATGAATATGGGTATCCTTCTCCTCATAATACTTATAGATTACATAGACTTATATAGACTACATAGAACCATATTTGGATGGAAAGGATCTCAAGCTGACATTAACAGACATGATACTTCTTTGAAAATAAACTCGCTGCAACAACCATAATAAAAAAAAAATTCCTTCACAATAGGTAATTCTACAATAAACCCCATTAGAGAGCTACAAATATCGATTTATGTATTCAATAAAATTTCTTGCACACATGAATAATGAAAATGCCATCTCCGTGTCTCTTTAACAACATTTCAAACTCCTCAGTTCTCACCATCTCAGAAAAGCCAAGCCAATGTTGATTCTTGTTTTATTACGAGCTGTGACGCGTTCTCTTTTTTGCTAGCAGATTCTCCGGAAGATTGAGATTTCACTTGCTCTATGTCAACCTTTCTTACTCGTTGTGACAACTAAACTATGCCACTCCCATTCTATAAATGCGTCAGAGCAACTTTTCTCTATTTACGGATATGACGAGACTTTCATGAGCGAGTGATGTGTGTACGCTATATTCCACGAACAATCCCGCCAGTCTAAAATTTAAACACACATAATAGGCTTACCATATATTATGCTAATTATGTTCATTTAGAGTCAGTGTTGTAGTCGAGACCACCTCACTCGAGTCCGAGTCGACACCGAGACCAGAGAGAGTCGAGTCCGAGTCAAGACCGAGTCCATAGAGAGTCGAGTCCGAGACCAGAGACGGTCGAGTCCGAGTCGAGACCGAGACCAGTGAGGGTTGATTACCTAATTTACTTTTATTTACTTAGAGAAATCCTTTTTTTTTTTTCCTGAATTTACTTAGAGTTTAAAAAATATGATCAGTTTAGGGTAAAAAGGCCACATAGTAGGTGGTGTTAAAAGTAATTTTATTACAATTTGTCATGCGCAGTTGCGCACTAGAAAATCACCAATCACTGGGCGTGTCAATCAATTTAAAGAAATATTTTATTAACATACATTAATAATCATGAAAAATATTTTTAATTGAACTCGAGTGGACTCGGGAATAATTCCGAGTCCTAAAAAAAAAAATGTTCGAGTACGAGTCGATTCCGAGTCCAAATGGACACGAGTCCATGACAAGACCAAGACCATTAAAATATGGTCTCGAGACCGAGTCCGAGACGAGTCCGAGTCTCGAGTACTACAACACTGTTTAGAGTAATCCTGATTCTTCAACAATAAAATGAGGGTGAGAACACTTAAATGTGCGTGTACCTTTTCTGAATCTGGTGCAACTTTTATTTAATACAAATTTATGTGCGCACAAATATGCTAATGAGTCACTAACTATAAAATAATTAAGATTGTTTAACAACTCAAGAAAAGAGAATGTTAGAATTTCTGAACACTGAAAACTTTGAATTAGAAGTCACCTTGTCATAACTCGGTTGACTTCAATGAACGGCCACAATGACTTACAAAGCACCTAATGAATTCTTCATGTCATTTGCAAAATGCTTTGTTTGAACTGTGCGTTAACAGTTTGCTTTGCGTATGACGTCTTGGCAAATGAATTCAAAGTGCCGGGGCAACTTCAAATTGACTTCGGTTTTGTTTGAGCTCATTTTCATTTCTCTCCATGGAGAGTCGACCAAGTCGGTAAACATGCTTGAATGAAGGAATTCTTCAGCTGCCACTCAAAAATGTAATTAACGTACATTATTCTTTCAGAAATTCATAACCTTGAGCCAAGACATACAAATGAGGATTGAAAAGAATGATTTACAGCACTAATATGACACAGATGGAATGACTATGCTGGCACCAAAAGGAAGAGAATGTAGCTTCCGCGTTGGCATGTTTCACACTGTTTGTGCTCATATTGACATAGGAAATTGAGTCCACTAGGTAAAGTGTCCTTGGCTAACATGCCTTCACCGGTGCTTTCATAACTGCTGGTTGGAAGAACATGTCAAAGGATGGGAATATTTGTTTTTCGTGTGATTTTTCTGTCAACAAAGGCCCATTCTCTCAGTCAAAATAGGATGCTTACTACGGACCTGTCTGTCAGTACATCCAACGGTCCTGACTGGTGCAGTCTGGTTATAAAGGATTTGCGTCTAGGAATTACGCATGTTGAGCCTCTGCGGAACATGCAGTGGGTAATTTAATCATGTAACATGAAGATTATTTCTGATTGCAATGCAGTTTGATCTGTTTGTCTTTTTAATTTGGCTTTAACCGGCTGACATTTTCACAGTATTTAATGAAAGCCGCTCTCGATTTGTGGCTGGGTGACAATCTTTTATTTACTTGGTTTGGATAAAACCATTAATTCACGGTAATTAATGAGTGAAGTATGGAGGGCGCTGGTACAGGCGCATCCGCTGGGAGGCTTTGTGGAAGAGATTCATTCATCTTGATTAGACACACTTAGCTTCAGCTTTCCTTGTGTGGCTTTTCCATTTTAATATCAGCTAGCCACTTGTAAGCTGCATGTCTCAACACACTCTTCTCTGGTGTCGCGGCTCAACAGTCAGCGTTGCGTTCATAGATCTGCCGCCTTGATCGCTAACCTTTGGTGGTCTGTCCATAACTGAGTTTATATAGAAGTTTGTGATTTGTGCTGGCCTTTACCCTCAGAGTGTTTAGAGTAGAGGTGGGGATTCTGACTAACCCTGAGAGAGACAGGTCATGGATTGAGTTAATGGTGTCTCGGTGACTTGGTGCAGAACAATCGCTGGGGGGATGAGGGGCATTTTAGTCCAGAGCATCCAGGGAGTAAATACACATTGTCTGAAATTGTGGGACAGTACACAATCTCAGTGTCAATTCATCCCTATCAGCCCTTAAGAATTGTTGATGAAGTGAGAGGGCTAATTTGACAAGACGTAAATTAACACCTTTCAAAGAATCTGGCACATTGGCGTAGTTAGGAGAGGATCTGGAAACAAGTTTAGTCCAAAAGGTCCCGTCGAGCCCTTAAAGGGATAGTTCACCCAAAAATAAAAATCTGTTATAACAGGGTTCCACACTGCGACCAAAATGGTTGCATATGCGACCATTTTTTGAGAATGCGCGAGTTAAAACTTTATTTGGTCACATTTGTGCAAGCGCATGGTCATGTACTCACTTAAATTGTCAAAGACAAAGTTTACCAGTACACCGACACTATGACAAAGGTTACCGGTAATTATCTGAACAACACATTCTCATCCCAAGATGTCATCTAACTGACGCTTTTGACCATACTTCAACATCCAACGTTTTAGGGTACACTTTAACGTCAGTTAGGTGACGATCCTAGGGCCTCATCCAACTGATGCTTTACCTTTAGCGTCAGTTAGATGACGCGGGTCTGAGGAAGGGTTAGGATTAGATAGCGTCATCTAACTGACGTTAAAGGGTACCCTAAAATGTTGGATGTTGACGTATGGTCAAAAGCGTCAGTTATATGACGTCTTGGGATGAGAGCGGGCTGATCTTAACTAACATCATGATCACTGCCACTAAATATAAAGAAAATGTTGATTTTCCACTCGGTGCGATTCAATGATTCAATGTAAAGTGTCATTATTGTGCACTGCTGCTCGTATACTAGCTCCAGTGCTCATTGCTGTGTTGTTAAATGATAGCAAGCAACTCACCAGGACACTTCACCAACTCTCCACTCATTCTCCTTGGACCATGCATTTAATTTGCTTTGACGGCCATTAGTTCTTGGCAATTCCTCATTTGCCCTCTCACGTCTGGCAGGTTTAAAATTATACGGCTGTGGGCCATCATACATGTTGGCACAGAATTGCGTAAAAAAAAAAAAAAAAAAAAAAAAAAAAAAAAACGAAGTTCATGCCAAAAACATTAAAAAAAATGTTTTTTTAAGACCAATTTTGAGACATTTTAAAAATGATATAAATATCTTGAGTGATTTACATTATGTACCCATTAATCGACAGTGGTGGTTAACCTGTAACACAGCCTTTAAATGACTCAATAAATTCGAATTGTTCAAGATTAAACAACAAGCTCAAAAACGCTTATAATAAGTGGACATGGCAACACTACAACAACACGCTCTGTAAAGTAGCCTTTCCAAGCGTAAGTAAAATGAAATGCCTAATATTTCTTTGATCAGAACAGCGGATAACAAAAACGTGAGATGCCAAAACTTTGCTATGATTACGACGGTGTCAATCATCAGCTTCAGGAGTTCATCGTGTTTTCTGTAGACGCATGGAACAATAATTTATGGGTCTCACTCCCTCATTTAAATGTGGTTGTCAGTCCTCAAACTTTACCCTGTGAATGTGGCCTTTGAAAAGATCCAGCTACAAAGAATAGCTGGAAAATGTGCTACTTTCATAAACTCTCATGAACATCCCAAGGGGGAAAAGTGCAGTCTAGATATTTAAGTCATAAGTCATACAGGTTTGGAAAAATATGAGGGTGAGTAAATGATGACAGAATTTTCATTTTTGGGTGAGGTATCCCTTTGAAGCATCAATATCTTTCTCCAGAAACCTGGTGAAAAATTGCAATAACCTGGGCTCCACTAAAAAAGAAAAAATGTCAGATTTACCCAGAGATGTAGAACCTATGATATTAACTTCAGCTCGCTTGATTTACCTTTTCACTGTTTGTTTTCACTTTATGTAAATGTCACTCCACCATCACCTAATGCTCTGAAATCGCTATATATTCGATAGATTTTCCTCAATAGTCAGCTGGAAGGCACCACAGTTACCCAGCATTACATCTCCACAATGTAATCAAGGTAGTGACAATCCTGACAGCTGACCAATCAGATCTAATATATCCCAGGCATGGAGAACTGCTCTGTCAGGAGAATCAGCCTGGGTTGTATTAAAATTCAAGATGTGTCTAAAATTGGCCTGGCCTCTGGCTTGTGGTTAACGTGCTCTATCGGGATTCTGCGCAGGTCTAGGGACCAATCTTCAGGCCTGATTTATCTGATGTTTTCTAAACAACTGACAGGGGGAAACAAATTCATCTGGGCATTAAAATACAGCAGCAGGCCTCCGGCAGATTCCAGGAAGAGACCTGGCCGTCATTCTGCCGCCAGGCCACCATTAGCTTTATTAGAAATTCAATCCCGTCCCCTCCTGTGAACCTGGATCCATAATACACACCTGCCTAACAGAGTAAGCATAAATGGGCATTACATTACTAACAGAACGTAGAAAACTGTATCAAAGCCCATTTCACTTGATTATTTATCAAAATATGTCGGCACTGGGATACAGATTGACAGCAAGTGAGAAATCTGATGCAGGCAAGGATATTTTAGTCAGCCGTTACTGGTCATTTTAAATTATAAACAGATTTTTATGAAATTCTCATCTTTAAGGATTTAATCTTGTGGGCTGTGTGGGGGATGGTGTGTGTACCCACCATGTACCCAGCCATCAGAGCATAAAGGGATGGACATGGTCAGAAACAATGCTCAGGTAGGCCGTGGCATTTAAATGATGCCCAATTTGTACTAAAGGGCCTAAAGTGTTCCAAAAGAACATCCCCCACACCATTACACCATCACCACCAGCCTGCACAGTGTTAACAAGGCATGATGGATCCATGTTCTTAAGCATAAGATTAACCTACGACTCGTGTGCTTTTGTTTACTGGCCACCAGTCAGGTTGTTGAAAACCACTGTTTAATAATTCATGAATAATGTTGTGGCTGATGAGTATTAAGTCGCAGATATTTATTTCCATTTTCAAAAAGAAGAAGAATGCGTGTTGTGAGTTGCAGTGAATACAGACTCAGAGAAACATGAGGGTGGTACTTCACAAGCTCATTGCTCAATAGGAAAAATCCCTTATTACATAATCAAATGGGTTATAATGCAAATTCTTTTTTTTTTCAATAGTATGCATATGTTTTAAAAGGTAAGTTCACCCAAAAAATGAAAAATATTTTCATCAATTACTCACCCTCATGTCATTTCAAACCTGTAAGATTTTTGTTTATCTTCGAAACATTGTCCGTTGACAGTACAACTTTGTCGCTTCTAAATGTTCATAAATAAATCGTAAAACTAATCCACATGAAGCGGATGGTTCAGTCCAAATTTTCCGAAGAGAGACGATCACTTTATATGATGAACAGATAAATATTGATCAGCGGACATAAACTTGCTTTCTTGACGCGTGAGAATGATGCTCATTAGTTCTCACACGCCAAGCAAGCAAGTTGCTCAATGTTTATATGTGAATAAAAGCCTAACTTAAATCCATTCATCATAAAGCGGTCGTGTCTCTTCAGAAAATTGCGACTAAACCGTTTAATTCATATGGCTTAGTTTTAAGATCTCGTCTGAAATTTTGGATGCATCAAAGTGTGGTAGTTCAGTAGACTGTTAATAGAGGGACATAAAATCTCATATATTCATTTGTCACAGAGATGAACTAAAGTCTTATGGGTTTGGAACAACATGAGGGCGAGTAAATGATCACAGAATTGTCCTCTTTGGGTGAACTAACTATTAAAGACCTAATAAATGCATCAAAATTCCATCTTTGGTAATATGGTTCACATGGAAGCATCCATTGTACCCCAGACAAAATTAAGAATCTTTCCGTGTGGGATTTTGGACAGTTATTGCACCATATTTTTCATAGAACCAGTGCTATAAAACCAATAACTGCCTTTAGTCTCTCGCTGTGCACTTCTGCCTCTCTCCGCCGCCAACAATTGCATGTTTAATATTGTTGAAGTGCTATTAAATCAGACGTGTTTCTTTTTGCTCTGAAATGTTGCTATTTTTGTGAGATTGTGTCAGCTTTAAACTAATGCTGAGGAGAAAAGCACAGTGCCTGTTTTTGAGCAGAGAAAGCTCTTTTTAATATGAAACCTAATCCGGAAATATCTTGGCAGGGCACGCTGGCTGTTCTTTAATGTGCGCTTCAATTCTATGCCGATATAGTGCATTAAACCTCTTGGAAATGGCAACTCTGTCTGCTATAAGCTCTCACTCACCGCCTGCTCTCTCTCAAAGTTTCCAAGCGGCAACAATGACGAAGGGGCATCGCATTGTCTCGGCGACACGTGTTGCGGGATAGCCATCTTATCTCCACACTCCAGGCCCATGTAAACACAAAAGCGCTCTTTCTTCCTCTCCTTCTCTCCTCCTCTCCATCCATCGCTCTCACTGGTGTGACTCAGAAATGTCCCCGCGAAGCGCTGAGGCGTCGTGTGTGTGTTGTCGTGTAGCGATGGCTTGTTCGTTCCCTCGCTTCCCCCTCAATCTGCTGTTCTTTGTTTACCCAACAGTTGTTTGACAGAGAGCGCAACACATGCCTATTAGGGCATTTGTGCGGCAGGGAGAGATTACAGCCTCCAGTTCCTTTTTTAAATAAACTCCCACTCACTGCACTGTAATCTGGGTGTGATAATCCCTCTCCAGCGCTGACAGACAGTGATGGGCGGCAATCTGGTGGTGGAAGGCCTCGCAGTGCTTTTCCCTTTTTTTATTTCTCCTCTCTCTCCAAGACACTTATGTAAAGTAGCCATTTATTTTGCATTAGAAACATCTGCGTTAAAGCGATTCATGCATTTAAATGTGCATTTACAGTAAGAGAGATATGAGAGATGACATCACCCACGGCCGTACTCGTGCATATCAGTAATGTGATTTTAATGTAATTTTGGGGGGAAACCCAAGTAAACACATTACTTAGTGTAATGTGATCAGGCATAAATGTAGGTGCGTGTGTAGGTAAGTGAGGTGGGTTGTGCTGATCTTTAGCATTAACCTGATTTGGCTTTTGGACAGGACAGCAGAGTGTTGCTTCAACTACTGGCACGTTCATTTTTATTTCAAATGTAGAATTTTTTTTCGGTATATAAAGGTCAGTTAAACTTTTCACCATGCCTTCAATTGCTCTTTTTATGCATAGTATTTTGGGGGGGGGGTTATTATTAAATAAATCATTCCATTTTAAAACTACTATTATTATTTTACCATGTATTTAATTATTTATTTAAATTCTTTTGCCAGTAATGTTTATTTATTTTTATTTATTTTTTTAATCTTTGACAGAGAACATAATTATTAAGGTAAATATCAATTGTGGATTCATATTGAATATTATTTATCAAATATTTAATTGGGTGTTAAAACAAATCTGTAAAAAAGAATGGAAACGGTACTGATAATTTTCTGCCTGAACGTTTTAAAAGAAAGAATAAATAAAATGTTTTGATAAATAAATAAAATGATAAATAAAATGAAAGATTAAAGATTAAATTAAAGATAAATAAAGACATTTCTTTCAACCCTAAAAAAAAATACAGTGTCATTTAAAATGCTCGAAAACATCCGTGAAGAATCTATAAGGAAAATTCCTTCATATCAACATAGTACCTTAGGCTCTTTTTTTCCCTTCTAAATTCTACCCATTAAATTAGCCTTACCAAGACAAATTCAATCATTTTATTATATATAAAAAAAGATTTTTTAAGAAATCTTTTCCACAACAGAATGTCTATGGGTGAAATGATGCTGTAGTGGAAATTACATTTCAGAAAAATGACAGAATTCTCCTCCTGTGATACACATGTATGAGCAAATTGAATTTTAAGCGCAAAAAGTGTTCATTAAAGGAGCACACCAACTTTTTGGGACTTTAGCTTATTCATTGTATCCCCCAGATATTCATTTCTTCTCCGTGCGTGCTGTAGCTCTGTCTGATGCACCCACCGTTAGCCTAGCTTAGCACAAAGACTGAAGTAAATGGCTCCAGCTAGCATACTGCTCCCAATAAGTGACAACATAACAGCAACATTTTCCTATTTATATGTTGTGATTTGTATAGTCACAGTGTGTACAAAAAACAAGGTCATATTAGAGACAGCCATCTTTTAACTATATACACACTGAGAGCAAACAGTTTTGTGAGTTTTTTTTTTTTTGCGCAGTGTTGCGATAATCACTCCACCCAAGTAGCAGTGTGTATACAGTTAAAAGATGCTTGTGTCTCATATGACCTTGTTATTTGTACACAGTGTGACTATACAAATCACAACATATAAATAGGAAAATGCAGGCCTTATTTTGTCAGTTATTGGGAGCAGTATGCTCTTTGTGCTAAGCTAGGCTAGTGCTGGGCGCGTCAGACAGAGTTACAGCACGCACGGAGATGATGTGTGGACTTATCTAACCCTGGGGGATACAGTAAGCTAAAGTCCACAAAAGTCGGGTGTTCCTTTAAGAGAGTTCACAGGGCCAGCAGTGCATATACTGGAAGAGGCATAAATATCACAGATCATAGATATGGCTGCGTTGAATGTTCACTAATATCATATCACAGCATTGAAACTCTAATTTATTTATGTAAATAACATTTCTGTCATGATTTTAGTGTTGGAAATTCCTTGTGTCCAAACATTATAGCTATTTGCCCTGTGTAGGGATTTTCAATCAACCGTTTTAATCACTCCAGCAAGGTTTTTATTCCACTCAAATGGAGATCATTAAGCATTTATCACAAGTAATGAGCATTTCGGTCTTTCAGTCTCCAATAAGCATTGCTGTACCCTTGTAGAGACACGTCATCCACTGCATCAGCTTCGTCTGATGAATCTTACCTTTTTCTTTGTGTTTTAATCACAAATCATGTTGTAATTGCACCTTACAAAGTGCAATTAGAGGGCTGAAGCCTGCTATTTAATCTAAGGCAAAATTTCACCTGATAGGTTGATTTTCATTATCAAAGATGGATAACGAGAGGGAGAGTTGTGCAGCTCTCAGCTCTATCATAAAGGCAATCAGTCCTTTTACCTGATTCAACCCCTCAGAGCTAGCTCTCTCTCTCTCTCTCTCTCTCTCTCTCTCTCTCTCTCTCTATCTATCTTTCGTCTCAATACGATATAATGGTAAGCATATGAGTGCCTATTGTCTAATTAATGATTTTAGAGATAGGGGTCAAACTGGGTCAAATGAAAGTAAAAAATAATGTTTACTGTTTATGTACACTCACCTAAAGGATTATTATTCGCCTTCAGAACTGCCTTAATTCTACGTGGCATTGACTAAACAAGTTGCTGAAAGCATTCTTTACAAATGTTGGCCCATATTGATAAGATAGCATCTTGCAGTTGTTGGAGATTTGTGGGACGCACATCCAGGGCACGAAGCTCCCGTTCCACCACATCCCAAAGATGCTCTATTGGGTTGAGATCTGGTGACTGTTGGGGCCATTTTAGTACAGTGAACTCATTGTCATGTTCAAGAAACCAATTTGAAATGATTGGAGCTTTGTGACATGGTGCATTATCCTGCTGGAAGTAGCCATCAGAGGATGTGTACATGGTGGACATGGTTAGAAACAATGCTCAGGTAGGTTGTGGCATTTAAACCATGCTCAATTGGCACTAAGGGGCCTAAATTGTGCCAAGAAAACATCCCCCACACCATTACACCATCACCACCAGCCTGCACAGTGGTAACAAGGCATGATAGAACACTCATTTCAACATACTACTATTTGGGATGTGCTAAATTCTATTTTCAAATACTATCTAGGAAAAATAGTATGCGAATTGGGATGCAGCATATGTGATGAATAGTGAGTGTTCTTGTCCGTGCCCAAGGATACTTTTAAAGTTGAACAACTTTGTATTTTTTTTTAACTAAATGTGAGATGTTTTCCTTGAAATACAGCTAAATGTGTGTGTTTTTTTTTTTACATAAATATATTATAAATGTATGTATTACAATATATTTATAAAATAAAAAACTCATATAAAAAATTAAATTTTTATAATTAATTTTAAATGAATTGATCTTGACAGTCAATGACCATCATGCATTTTGATTGCATGGAAAAAACAACACTGCTACTGCAGTTTTTAAAACCTTTTTTTTTTTGTTTTGTTTTTTGGAAGTTGCATTCAAAATCTATTGGGCTCAAAAATCTTAGGGGACACAGTGCTTTTAGGAATAGTGTCTGATTTAAATGGAATTGATTGGAACTCTGCTTGATATGTTGAGGCTGAATAAATCGAGACTGTGTCCTTATGCTTTTATTTTGAGGATTGAAAATGTTTTTTTTTTTTTTAATTTCTTTTAAACAACAGTGGGCATAGAATTGAAATGTTTCAGGCAGGCCCACACATGCTAATCTCCATACACCTCGACAAGTTCTTATATAAAATCCACACAGTCCAATCCTGTATAAACTGCTGAACTACACCTGTAAGCTCTGTCAAAGCAATATATTACCATATATTATATATTACCACAATTATGAGCAGATTACTGTAGATGTCTCTTAGTATATGTTATCCAATGTCAAAAATACATGTGAATCAGTGGAAAAGTGTTGTTATATCACATTTATTATCTCAGTAGTATCATCTTCAGTACTTCACAGTACATTGTAAACTTATTATATATTTTTAACATGTCTGGTGTTTGGTCCTTGGTTGGTGTCAAGGTTGTGTAGGCTATCTGAGTTTTTATTTATGTTTTTTTGAATAACCATACTCACACCATGATATGCAGAATCCGATGGTTCAAGTGTGGCACCCGTGGAGCTGATCAAATTCAAGCATCCTGATGGAATAAACATGGTGATTTGAAATTCAAGGACTTATGAAATATATGTTTTATATTTTCAAGGACCCAATAAATAGTAAAGCTTTTTTTGGATTTTATAAGATCATCTTTAAAAAACAGTATCCTGCAAAAGGGATGTTCCAATGCCAATACATAGTACATATCACTGCAGTTTCCAACAGAAATTAACACTAGAGGCAGTAAAACAGCAAGCGCTTTTGATCGTTTTCACAGAACATTATAATTACATATTATGGATTATGGCAAGACTTGTTTTCACGCAGCTCCTTGCACAATTATGTTATGTATTAATGTATTATGCACGGAACTATTATATTTGGAGTCTTAACTAGCTCCATATGTTCAGTTTTACTGACATGCTAAGCTTGCTCAGTAGCTAAGGTGGCCTGGTACAGAATTGTACAGGCATGAAACGAATCTTGTGAAAGATGAATTATGATAGCCTGACTTTGTCATATTCATATTCTGGTCAGAATATGAGTCTGAGACTGCTCCGTAGGGTTTTGATTATGAGGCATGTCTTAACAGAACCAGGAAAAAAAACCCTCTGCACTCAATTGGATAGTCGGACCGACCTACAACCAATCAGAGCAACGCAGTAAGTCAAATACTTTGCATAGCATAGTTGTCAGCAACAGAACTTACTTATTTTAGAAGTAAAATAACGAGTGTTGCTTCTTTCACTTGGTCCTTCATGAGTACGACCAAAGGAGAAACCACAACGACCACATGCTTTTCATTACGTCCCATCTTCTTAACTCAGCGACCGTCAGAGCCAGCTGATTGCCGAATATCTTTCCGATCGACAAATGCCTTGATCGCAGTTTTCTGTTTGTCTATTAAAATGAATGCGCTGTCGATTAATTTTAAAAAGAGACGCGACAGCGGAATCTATACATCTCAATTCTCCAGCCGCAGTCATCTCTGAGGGAAACCAGTTAGCACTCTTTGATAACCTGATGATTACGTCCCTGCAGATCATCTGTCCATCATCGTATAAAGCCCGCCCTGGCAATCTGATTGGCCCGATCATTTTTTGCCTGATCATAATTACTCCTCAATGGATCGAGTCCAGACCGAACTTCCCGACCAAAAAATGTTGTGGGCGGAGTTCGGGCTGGCATCCAGGCTAGAATTATGATAGAAGACGAGTTCAAAAACAAGCTAAAACGTCATTGTTACGATTGTGTTTTTATGTACTATCGGGTAGGTTTAGGGTTTAGTGTTGGTGTACGTTATTTTAAAACGGAGTATTAAGCTTTCAGCACCACTCACCATACATTTCAATTCAGAACGGCAATCAAAAAAGAAACGGACAGAACTGTCGCGTAACGTGTACGACATTGCGTTGTGCATAAATGTTGCCACAGGTATGTTTTTTTCTAATGAGCATGGGCTATAAAAACGAGTAGGCCTATTTAGCAGATTAGTGTTTAGACTGTTCTCTCCATGCAAACTCACTGTTTATTTACTGCATATAAGCACTTTTCGGTAACACTTTACTTGAAGGGGTGTGCATAAGACTGACATGACACCTTCATAAACATAACATGACATACCGGTATGTCTTGAATACGAAGTATGGTTTATGCATGTTTATGACAACTGTCATTAAGTGTCTTTTGCTCAATAATGACATTTTGAATGCAAATATGACATTGTTTAAGATGTCTTTGTTATGACATCTTGACATAAACCATAACATCATAACCTGTCAGTGTCTTCGTCATGACAACTTGATATAAAATGTGGTTGGCTTCGACATTGGCTGTCATGAGGCCATTATAACTGTGTTAGTGTAATGTTTAATGTAATGTTAACCAATAAAGCTTGGTGATTTCTTAAGTTTGATAATTAGTCAAGTTGTAAAGTATGTCAAGTTGTCATGACGAAGACACTGACAGGTTATGATGTATTGGTTTATGTCAAGGTGTCATAACAAAGACATCTCAAACAATGTCATATTTGCATTAAAATGTCATAACTGAGCGAATGACACTTAATGACAGATGTCACAAACATGCATAAAACTTCCTTCATATTCATAACATGTCATGTCATCATGATTATGAACTGAAGGTGTCATGTTAGTATTATGCACACCCATTCAAATGATAAATAAGTGAGAATTTCAACCAGTACAGTATTCCACTGAGGTGAAAAAGAAAATGCCTTGATTTACTCACTGTTATAGCACCTGTTTTTTTACGGTCTAATCCGTTAACCTATCAACGGATTGACTAACAAGATGTGTATTTTTATTTATTTATTTATTTTTTTTTTTTAATGAAACCCATCTTGGTTTTAGTTGGTTAACCAGCATGTTTCTTTTGAAAGTGTGGAGTGATGTTTTAATAATCACTGACTGACGATGAAACATGAGCAACTACTCCTTGATGCTTTCCTGTCTTCCCATTGTTTTTCAGACTCAATCACGTCTGACACTTCTCAGGCTTATATACTAAATTTGAAGCGGGCTCAGTGCAGGATAATATCACACCTACCCAAGCAGTGTATTCAAATCTGGACTTTTTTTACTCACAAAAAAAGTATTTCTCTCTCTCTCTCTCTCTCTCTCTCTCTCTCTCTCTCTCTCTCTCTCTCTCTCTCTCTCTCTCTCTCTCTCTCTCTCTCTCTCTCTCTCTCTCTCTCCAACTACCCCTGTAATTAGATTTAACAAAGTCTCACATTTGGTCTATTTTACGGACATTTTTTGAACCCTGGCTGAGAGAGATTCAGGCTGGGATCATTCTGTTTTCAGTCTTGAACCTCTCAAGAACCTGACTTTAACCTTTAAGTTATTGGCTTTCTGCTTCCTCGTCTTTGTGGTTTTTGTTCAAGCAGGTGTCATTTGTTAAACATGGTCAGGAACTAGTTAGATGATTCAGAGATCATATCGCTTATCTACATAATTTGGGGTTTCTCAGTGTGTGCATGTGTACGCACAACAAAGAACAGCAGCAGAAAAGCCAAATAAAAGCTGCTAACAAGGTATTCAGTCATGCTATTTCAGCTCTTCACTCTAGTGTTCCTCCCCGCTGTGATACTGGGAAGGTGATATGACAACCGAGATTCATTGTAACCGATTGCAGAGATATGGCCATGTACGTGTTATTCTTTACAGTGCAGATTCATTTTAAGGGTTCACGGTGACAGTAAAGGTGACCAGGCATCAGACAAAGGAAGCCTCACCAAAACTCTATAAACGCAAACCCTTTTAATCCGAACTCTATTTCCTTGGGGCTCTCGGAAGGCAACAAAATAGTCTTCTCAAAGCCACTGTCCCTGATGGGGTGACTTTTATATGGCCTGCACTTCTTGACTTAGCCAAAATGAAAAAGGAATAAAAAGTGGGGTTTAAAAGCTACATCCAGTGTGATTGGTAGATATAAAGGAAAGATATTCAGTGCAATTACTATTAATTGTGTATTGCAGCCTTCATTAGTATCGTTCATAAACCAGTTTTTATTAAATATTACATTTAAAGATAATAATAAAACATATTTTTGAGACTGACAAATGCTTTTTGTGTCTCTATTATTTTTATTTACCTTTTTGCAAAGGCACATTAACTAACATAACAGTGTTTAATTATTACATATTTTAGAAGTATTAAAATATAAACAAAATTGAAAACATTTTTTTATACTGCCATATATTAATAAATGTAAATAACTGTGACATATTGCAGTCTCTTCATTAATATTAATATAAATAATCCTGAACAGTATTCCATCTAACTTTGTTCAATTATTAGACTTCACTGGCTATTCTTTCCAAAGAAACTTTAACTGTAACTAAAAATATAATTTAAAAAAAGTTGTTTTTCAAGCTATTTATTACATTTTGGTGAACCCACACTTTGTGGGAGTTTCATTTTATACAATAACTAAAAACATAGTATTATAAATATTTAGGCTAACTGCGCCAGGAGAACAGTCACTCGTTTTTAATTAGTTTTCTCACAACTTTTCAAAATGAAATCATATATGGATGGACTCCAGTTGACATGCCTTCCATTCATTTAGCAAATCCCATGCTTCCCCCCCCCCCCCACACACAGCTTTTAGCCTACGCTAATTTTGTTCTTCCTACATAGTAGCAACAGCCGAAGTGCACGGCCGTTAATGCACGTAGAGGGAATGTTGCTTTTGAATATGCATTGTGCGTATTGGAGTTTCGAAGATTTTAGCTTTTCCAGTTATGCGTAAGAAACCAGATGAAGGCGGCAAAATGCTCCAGGAAAAAATGCTCTCTACAAAACACCAGCGCACAAGAGTGGAGAAATATCTTAAGTTGTATCCCCACTTAGAGCTGCGGCCCCTCACTGTTACTCTTGGTGATTGCTCGCAAAACTGCTTAGCATGCATGGCAATGAGCCAGGCCATGGGAGTGTGTTCTGTTCTCTCTCTCCTCCCTTACTTCTTCCAAGCTGTCTCTGCCGCCAGTAAGGCTTCCCAGAGCCACTAGTGAAGCACTGCACCAATGATGATTAGTCTAATGAGTGATTAATTAGAGAGCAGGCTACGGGGAGGGGGTAAGGCGTTGACCTCTCTGAGAGGCACAGAGAGAGAAAGAGAAAGAGAGAGACGGAGAAATCATAACCTGCAGAAGAAAGGATTCAGTAAGATGTGATGTGATCAACACACGGGATCCAATGGCCTTAGGAAGAAATTTCCCTGTGGGTTAGCTGTCAAAAACAAATTTTTTATGCAATTTATATAGGAAATATTGCAAAGATTCAACGGGGTAGTTCACCCAAAATGAAAATTCTGTCGACATTAAAGCCCCATTCACACCGCCAGCGATTTTGTCGCTGTGTGTCGCTAGGCTCTGTACTGTGATGTCGCTTGTGGGCGTTCGTAGTGCTGTCGCTCTGGTGTTATTGGTAGACTGCACGTCTGGCCATATCTATACAAAAGACCACATATATAATTTTAATTTGACTGGGAATAAATGACTTTTAAGGCTAAAAAGAAACCATATGCTGTTGGGAGAGTGTTTTTATATCTCCACAGCTGTGTTCAGTGGATTAAATCATTTACTAGATCAACGATCGATCGAATGAACAAATTAAACTCACTCATACTGTCACAAATTATAAAAACGTCATTCGAATTTGACAAATAATCAATTTTCTTGTCCCTAAGAGTCAACGTAATGCAGGGGAAATTGTAAAATGAACTGCAGCAGTGCTAAACGTGCATCATAAAATTACAACACTCGAACTATAACGTTAAATGTATGAATTAAACTCACTGAGACAGTTGACAGTTTCTTTTCCATGCATCATTTTATTATCCATGTGGTTACAGTCAAATCATAAAACAGTGAAATCGTCCTCAAACTCTTTCTTTCTGTCTTTCCTGCCCTGCACTCGAGACGGTGACATGAGCTCCACTGAAAGTCTTCTTTCCTATTGGTTGTCGCTCGTGAAAATCGCTTCTCATTTGCATAAAGTTGAAAATTCTCAACTTTTGTCACTTGTCTTTTGTCGCTTGACACGCCCACATTCTGTCGCCAACGGTCACTGTCGCTCCTGTCGCCGGATGTCGCCAGCGTTCCATTGAAATGAATGGGATCTTGTCGCTTTGTTGCTGCGTGTCACTGGCGGTGTGAACGGGGCTTAACTCACCTTCATGTAATTCTAAAACTATATCGCTTTCTTTTTTGCAGAACACAAAACCAGATTTTTTGAAGAGTCCTGAGGTCTAAATATTGGACAAAAAAATCTAAACAAACTTGTACATTTCCCACCGGCAGTCTTGCCGTGTTGCTCGTAAATTACAATAAGTGCCATAGAAGTATCATGAGCGGTCCTTAAAGGGATAGTCCATCAAAAAAAAAAAAAAAAATGGAAGTCAATGGGAACTGAAATAGTTTTAGCTATACCAATATTCTTCAAAATATCTTCTCTTGTGTTCCACATGAAGAGAAAAATGTCATATAGTCTACCGTAAATGATAATATTCACCTATGGGTGAACTATCCTATGAAAATCTGCCTTAACGCTCATTGAATCAGATCATATTAGTAATGTTTTTTTATTTAGTCACTTTATTCTGCGCACTTGCTGTGTAAAAAGTACAGTATCAAAATACTGTGAAAATCCAAATCGATGAATTAGACTCTATTATATGCATATGTGTTACATCTAGTGGGAGATTGATTATGTGCAATGGCTTGTGATGGGCTGATGTAGGACTTGGGCTGTTTTTCACTCCCTTTCCATCTCTGTCCACAGAGTCGGTGTTATGCGTGATTAATCTTTATTATGGAGGTGTAATCTTTCCGACACTCATCTTAAAGTCTGCCTGGATCATGATTTACAGTTATTTAATTAGAGGCAGAACTCTGTGATCAGAACGTAGCAACTCATGAAGCTCGACTCAGAGACAGCGACCAGAGGAATCCAGCACGCACACCTTTCAAACGGAAAACTAATGGACGATAACTGTCAGAAACAAAAACTAACTGTAGGTGAATGAGGCAGAGCGTCAGATTTACAGCTGCGGGCGACTTTCTCATCTCTCCACCTTAGAACAACCGGTTCTTTAATAGAACTTGGCTTAAGGGTGACTTTTCTTTAAGGGTTTCTATTCTGGAGTACACAAGGGTATCGTGTAGAGACGGATGAGATATAAAAAGAGCTCTCTGTTTACACAATAGGCGTACTCGATTTGATTCGGCGGTCCCTCTGTAGGCATAATGAGCGTAATACAGTACCCGGTGTTATGTGAGGAGATCAGGCACACTCTGTTACAGACCGCAATTGCTTTTGTGCCCACTTACACATCTCATCTCTTGTCTTTCCCCCTCCAGCACAAGACTAACTTTTAAACTACGTTGAACAGAATTATCCCAGTAGCTCGATCAAGCTGAGCACGGCCGATCAGGTAAAACTATTTAGTAAGCTTCCTCTCTGACAGAAGTAATTTAAAAAAAAGGATGAAAAGAGCAAGCCATCCGCACTGTATAGGGGAACGAGGAGAACTGCTTGCTCTGATCGAGGTGGAATGAGTGCATGTGTGTGGGTTACTTTTCTGGAAGGGGAATTCAGCTGTGCATAAGTTTTCTTGCCTTGAGTTTTGATGATAATAATCACGTTGGCTGCTCCCGACCTGTAATTTCTCAGATCTGAGATGTTTGCGAGTAATTAACAACCTGTTCGGTGCTGTCTTTACTCAGTTCTGTGCCCTGCATCCCTGTCTGATACCACCACTGTTCGGTTTAATAATGTCTAAGGAGGTTTATAAGGAGGCTATTTAGACACTTTGGACCCCGTGGACTTTATTGTCTAATGAATTCTCTTAAAACACTCTTTTTACACTCTTGCCAGTTTATTTAATCTATTTTTTTAAAGGGATAGGTCACCCAAAAATGAAAATTATGTCATTAATTAGATGTCAGATATAAGATTTTCATTCATCTTTGGAACACAGTTCCAAAAACGCTTCAAAAAGTTTATAAAGAGATCATTAAAACTAATCCATATGTATTAAGCGATTTAGTCCAAATTTTCTGAAGAGACTTCATTGCTTTATATGATGAACAGATTTAATTTAGGATTAATTTGCTGAAGCTCAAACATGCTGCATAACACATGAGAATGAACCTCATTGGTTTTTGCCGAAGCTCAAACGTGCTGCGTAACACACGAGAATACACCTCTGGTTCTTTCTCATTGGGCCTTTGTTTAACTCAACTGATGTATGAATTGATGAATGTTTATATGTGAATGAAAGCCTAAATTCAATATTTTCAGCATATAAAGTGATCGTGTCTCTCCAGTAAATTCGCTCTAAACCGTTCAATACAAATGGATTAGTTTTACAATTTCTTTATGAACTTTTTGTGGCATCAAAGTACAGTTGTGTTGCTGTCAATGGAGGGACAGAAAACCAGTAACTACTATGGTAAGTAACTACTACTACGATGCATCGTGATGCGGACGTAGACGATTCTGTATCGATTCACAAATGTCAAAAATCGATTTTCAAAAAAAAAAAAATTTTTATATATATATACTGTATGTATATTTGTATATTATATAATATTGACGGAACGCGAAAGACGGAAATCTGAAGCGCGAAAGTGCAGTGCGTGGACCGTCTGTGGCGTGCACATAACAGAGACGCCATCAAGTGAAGTTGAAGCCTCACGGGAGCCGCCATTGTAGCAGACCATTACCTGTTCTTAGCATTACGTTGACTCCATTTGGTGTTACTTTGACAGCGAATAACTTTACATCTGGGGCGTCCAAAGACTTCATTTGTCCAGCATTTATTTGAAACATGACAATGTATAAAAGGCTCCATTACTTTGTATCTTGCAGTAGAAGCCGTTTTTGTAAAAATATAGTCATAAACAAGCAACTTTCTGTCACACAATAGAGACATTACTATAGACAAGAGGAGAAGCTCGCAGGCAATCTTTTACTGTCTATGTGACAATCAGGGGGACGTGGATGCATAAAGTAAAGGGAGAAGCCCATACAATATTGTATGTTAATTCTTTATGGGTCATTACTTTGTACTTTTTTTAGCAACATATTTATAGTCACGCACACACACAAAATATTCAGATAATCGCTAATCGCTTTAGCATCGAATCGTAGCCCTCTGAGTCTTAATCGAATCGTGAGGTGCCTAGAGATTCTCACCCCTACTGTGGATGTTGAGCAAAACGTTAATGTCAAGCCCTGTATGAATGATATTGTATGACTATTAGACTAGTTGCCTTATTTCTTAATTTGGACCTATACATTGTCATTATGTTTTTGATCCGCTGCCAATTCTAAAGCAGCTCTGATAGGAAGACTTAGATCTGACTGATGTTTGATTGCCTCCTCCGTAATAAATAATGCTAGGTCGCTGGATTTTTCCTTTTCCCCTTTTACACCAAGTGTGATTCCAGAAGTTAGGGGCATCATAGGAGGCATTTCCTGCCAGAAACACAGAGACACCATCACAATGTGAGCACTTTTCTTCGTGTGCCTGGAGGGTGCCTGTGGAGACTCTGGATCTTCGTGTTCTGCTGTAGTGCTCGCTTGGTGATTACATTTCAAATTTGAATTCAGATCTCATCTCTGAATTTTTATGGACCTTTTACACAAGATTTACTGTGTCTTACTTGGCTCTGGTAACGGTACGGAGAGACTGCGGCAATTCTTCGCTCACATATTAAGCAGTTTTGGTGCAAAATAAATGTAAAAAATATTTCAACATGTTAATATAATACATTTGAGAAAATACTTATTTGCATCAATATTCACTGACAAGGTGTTGAAAATATGTTTATTTTTTACATTTTCAGAGTTTGTTTTAATTTTAGTTTAAGTATGGCATTTTATGTGCTTTTGTAATTTTTATTATAATTTTAAATTATAATTGAGCTTAAAGCTATTAATGTTTATTTTTTAAAAATCATAAATGTATTATGATATTATTATTATTATGGTATTACCTGGTCTCCCCTGTTTATTGTTGCAGATCTTTACGATACAACGAACACCCATGATTGTAAACTATATAGTAATTGCTGACTCTATTACTCCAACTCTGAACAAACTCTCTGCTCATCACCACGCACCCGTCTCAGGTGCTGCGGTAATCACTCCGCCCAGGAGCAGTGCTTCGCTTTCTGAGAATATAGTTCCCAATATTTATATGGTTTAAAGATGGCTGTCTCATATGACCTTGTTATTTATACACTCTGTGACTATACAAATCACAACATATAATTAGGAATTTTTTTGCGTAATTTTGTCTCTTATTGGGAGCAGCATGCTAGCGGTATCCATTTACATCCAGTCTTTGTGCTAAGCTAGGCTAGTGGTGGGTGCATCAGACAGAGTTGCACGCACGGAGATGAAAAAGGTATATATGGACTTATCTTACTCTGGGGGATATGGTGAATAAGCTAAAGTCCCAAAAAGTCAGAGTTTTCCTTTAAGTTTAAGCCTTTTATTATATTAATATTTTATTACATTTCAGTCTAATTTCAATTGACAAAAATGTTTTCATTTTATTTTATTTTTTCCAAATTTCACACAGTAAAATCAATGAAAAAAAAATTTGCTGAATACGCTTTTGATTTGAACTTATATTTGTTGTACCAATACAAATTTATAAGATAAAAAGACAAAATTAATGATTTGTGATTTAATCACCTAAGATATTATGTTTAATAAAAAATCAATTGACTAGAAATGTGATTTGTTCAAACTCAGTTTGAGATTATTTTTTTTTTTTACTTTGATTTCTCAGTGTACTTTGAAAGTATACTTAACTCAGCCTTTTCAGATCATAGGTGAACCGAACCTTAACCCACAAGGAATTTTGATGGTAAGAGTTGTGACAAGAGTGTTGATCCCAACTGTAGGAGTGGCACTCTGGCCACAAGGTTAAAACAATTCCCACCCAATCATACAAACAACACAATAAAATAGCTGTCACACGGGAAGACAACAGAGGTGATGGGAGTGGACAGGGCTGCGGTTTGTGTTCAGGTGGAGTGTTCCCGCTAATCCGATTTGACGTTCACATTTGCCGCTTGAGCGGAGCAGCTAGCCAGGCTTTGAAAAGAGCGACAGGCCTCCTTCAAAAGGTGTAGGGTTATGGAAGATTGGCCACAGTATATGAGGGTGGTTGACCCAGCCATATTTCACTATTAGACTGTGACTGGATTCACGCTTTGACCGCTTGCCCCACCATCACCTCATTCCAACCCGCTGCCGCTACACTGTGTTATTTCCATATTGCCTCTGCTAAAAGCTATTTTGTCAACATTAGTCATTGTCAAAGCATATTCCTCCAGTGCCGCAAGAGCGATTCTCGCGTTTTGATCATCAGATGTTTATTTGTTGTTTGTTTGCACCTGGGGGAATCGTACATTTCAGACTGAGCACGAGCTAAAATCGTGTTGTAAAGCTACGTTTCACAGGGCGCACTTTGCTAAAAGAGGCTATTTGCATATGGTTTCTTCCAGTCAGTGGCCTTGTCACTATGTGAAGATCTCATTATAGTCGTGCCCCCTCCAGTGGCTCACAACCCTTCATGATCTCTAAATTTCTCTCTGTCAATCTGGTTTTTTTATTCTCCATATACTGTATGTTGCACAGGGACTAATTAGCAGAGATACAGACCTCTGTGATCTTTCCCCTGCAGTATACGGGGTGTTCCAACTGTGAAATCAAATAAATTGCTGCATAAAAACAACACCGATTTTTCCAGATTAACAATAATTGAAAATATTTACATTATGCTAATTATACAAATACATAAATGGACTATATTTAGCATGCTATACACAACTTCTCGTCCAAGCTCTTTTTCCATACAGAATGGAGTATTGTAATGCTCTCTTGGCAGGCCTTCCAGCATGCACTGTCAAACCTCTGCAATTGATCCAGAATACTGCATCTAGAGTTGTCTTTAATGAGCCGAAGAGACCGCACGTCACACCTCCCTTCATAAAATCGCGCTGGTTGCCAATTGCCGCTCGCATCAAATTCAAATCACTTATGTTTACCTACAAAACAACCACTGACTCTGCACCCCTAAACCTAAACTCACTTCTTCAGGCCAATGTTCCTTCCAGAAGTCTGTGAACGATGCCTTGTGTTGCCATCCCAAAGAGAAACAAGTGACCTTTACCCTGACTGTTTCAAGCTGGTCAAATAACCTGCCGAACTCAACCCGAGCTGCTGAGTCTTTGAACATTTAAATAAAAAAGTTGCCAGTCACCCCCAGCGTTTTTAATCATTTTCACAAATATTTCATGGCCCCCAGAATAATTTGTTGTATGAATATCTGAACATGCACAGAACAGGCCCTCTGCATTTAAACAACAACATAACAGTTTTATACTAGGAATTTTACGCACAACAACATTTTGAGCCAAAATAACGGATAAAATCCAAAACTACATCTGGATTGGATTCAGGATGATGATCAAAATATAGATGGAGTAGATCGAGTCCATCAACACCTATAGATCCTCCTGGGTCTACATTTCGTTCATTAATATTAAGAAGTTTGGATTTTATATGTTGTTTAGTGTTGACGATCGTGTTATTTTACATATGCATATGATTACATGTGATATCACTTGTTTCTGTAGAGTGTATATACATATTATTAATCTGCTCTACATTTAACATTTTTATCTAATATTTAAATGCAAGTGCCAATGCATTTCTTTTACACTAAATTCATATAGTTTTGAGCACCATACAACCCTTTAAAGCCGGATTAGTTCACTTTTGCTGAAAACTTCTGCTGATGATTTACTCACCCCCATGTCATCCAAGATGTCCATGTCTTTCTTTCGTCAGTCGGAAATAAATTAGTTTTTTTGATGTAAACATTCCAGGATTTTTCTCCATATAATGGACTTCAATGGATCCCAACCGTTTCAGTGTAGCCTCAAAGGGCTTTAAATGACACCAGACGATGTATAAGGGTCTTATCTATAGCGAAACGATCCGTCGTTTCAAAAATAAATAAAAAAGTTTAAGTTTTATAAGCACAAATACTCGCCTTGCTCTGTTCTGATGGGATCCATTGAAGTTCATTATATGGAGAAAAATCCTGTAATGTTTTCATCAAAAACCTTCATTTCTTTTCGACTGAAGAAAGAAAGACATGGACGTTTTGAATTACATGATGGTGAGTAAATCCTTTAAGTGCATATTTGTGCTTAATTTGTGCAATTTTACATTAGCAGTCAACATGCTTCTGTTAATGGGAGTGACTTTTCCTTCTGTAGGTTATGTTTTACCCAGAAGGCCTTGATCTTGCCCTCTAGATTCGTCATTTAGATAATTGAAATTGCAATGTTACAAAATAAATAAATAAAGTCATCAAGATGGATCATGACTTCGAGGCCTCTGTGGAAATTAAGTTGGTCAAGGTAACCTAATTGCAGACTCATCCAAAAAGAACTTCACCCTCAGGCTGCTGGGTGACAGAATGCATTGAGGATCCAGGTAGATCCAGGAAAAGGACACCCTGGAGATAAATATGGCGAAAGATAAAAGCGGAGAATCCAGTTGGATTGCTGTGGAGTGTGCGCTAGTGAATGTAGAAGGGAAAATTGTCCTTAATTAGCTCGGAGCTAAGAAAAGGTTAGCGTCATGTATCACTGCACAGGGCAGCGAGACGTACTTTTAATTGGAGATAGAAAAGCTCTGACCAGAACACTAGGGCTGTGCATTTACCTCAAATTCTGATAATATCATGTAATTGGAGAGAAATCTGTCATGAAAAAAATTCTGGAAGGCTTGCACTTTAAAGGAAGATTAATTAAGTTACGGCTTCATTCTCTAATTGTGTATACTGAGATAATGAGTTGAAAGTTGAAGCAATTATTCCCGTCTTGTTCTCCCTCTCTCTCATTTTCTTTTCTTGGCAGCTGATATTTTTATATCTGTGAATAGTTTTAGGTCAGATGGAAATAGCGAAGTTCTCACTGACTTTAAAGTAAATTGAATTGTGTTAAATTAATGAACCAATAGCGAGTGCGATACCTTTCCCTCCCCAATCAAACACTCGAAAAAAAAAAAGAAAAAAAAGTGTTGATAGGAAGATCAACCCTGTAACCCTCTTCATTAGAGTTTTAGCTTGCCACATAGCATAGTTCACAGAACTTTAGCTGATGCTAAATCATGCATTGGTTAATTGTACTTTCTGGCAGGGGACTAATAAATATTGATATGAATTATTCAGACCATATGTATATCTTTGATTGCTCATTATGGGCAGTGAATGTACTATGCAATGTTAAATCGACCTGCTACAAATGACAAAGAGCAGAGACCATATGTACATAGACTTGAAACCTGCTAATGGAAGTCATTATTATGAATTTATTATTTGAAAAAACATAAATCATTATAGATTGTTTCAAACTGGCACCAGCTCAGCCATGAATTACCGTGTTCATGTAGAGGTTCATGCAGAGCTAAACCGAAAGGCTACAATAGCTGAGGGAAAGAGACTCGGGTAAAGGTCTAGTGTTTGATATACTGTAGGCTATGATGTACAGTAATGCAAAAAAAAATTTTTATCTGAGCCTGCCATACGTGTTCCCATATACACACAAGCCTGGATATATACTGTAGATAATGAGTACTATTTCAAATAAATGCTGTTTTTTTTTATTTTTATTATTTGCTTTCTGTATATCAAAAAATCCTGAAAAAAAAAGGTTTCCACAGAAACACTAAGCAGCATTTTCAACATTAAAATATCAACTTCAATATTCTACTTCATCACTGAAATAAATTACATTTTAAAATGTTAAAAAAGATATTACTGTTTTTTTTCCCTGTATTTTTGATCAAATAAATGCAGCTTTGGTGAGCATAAGAGAGTTTTTTTTTTTTTTTTCAAAAATGGTTATGTACATTTTTGCATATTTGCATTTATATCACAATAGTTATTGCACCATTGGAAATAGAGTTGAGTTTGTTAATAAGATGCAATATACAATGCAACATTGTGCTATACGTTAAACTGAATTTCAGTGAAGATGCAGGGTTTTTTTTTTTACTGAATTATTTTGCACAAAGTTTTTGCAACTGTTTAGTGAATAGAGAGTTTTAAGGTGTGTGTGTTAGTCAGGATTCATATTTGAACAAAACCAACAGTTTTTCAGCAGGAGTTTTGTGTCACTGAGTATCCAGGAAGTACGTCATGAGACTGAATGAATTATGCAATGACTGGAATTATTATAGGGTTAGTTGTATTTTATTAGTGTGCACACACACACACACAGATACACACCCAGCTACAATGAAAATTATTCAAATAATTTACTAATGATTTAAACTTTTCTATAGATACTTAATTTTTTTAGTGACACATTAAAAGTGAAATGTTAATATATTATGCAACTTTTTTTTTAATTCATAGGATTATTTTTGTAATACAGCTATGTCAACCTCTTTTCAATGCTACTGTTTTTAAGACACTTTTTTGTAAGGTAGATTTTACCATTTTTTCAATAAATTTACACTCTCAGAATCACTCAATGTGTATTAATACATTATCTATAATACAGTAGTTTACTGATGCCTTTGTTGAATTGTTTACATTTAAAAAAATAAATTCTCAGCAGCAAAAATGTCAAATGGGTTGAATAATTTTGATTGTAATACATATATTTCACTTATTTCAGTGAGTATGTTAATCTTTTTTATGAACTTTCCAAAATAACTGATAATGAATTTACGACTTTTCCCCCCCAAAAATTCGATTAGTAAAACTTTTGTTACAAAAAACTGTTTAGTCACACATTTTTATTTTGCAAAGTCATATTATTGGACAAATCCTACTGAATGTCAAAATGTCCTATGTAGAAACATTGTACCGATTCTCATTTTGACATGTCTGCTAGTAGCCTACCGGTAAGCTGTTCCCCATTGCTATTCATTTAGAGTTGGATTTCTGGCTCCAGCTTGTTATTCTGCTTTTGCACTGTTCAATTGCAGTGCAGATTCAAACATTGAATACCAATGGGCGTAATTCTTTTTACCTGAGTTTCAACTGGCAATGCAATTGGATGAGGTTGATTCCAACAATCACATGGCTGTTTGCACTCAGCAGGGTGACAGTGGGCTAGCTTGATGAAATTAAAAAAAAAAAAAAAGTCGAGGTAGGCGCTACCATGTTGAATTTGTGGAGCTGAGCTGAAAATGGGCCAAGCGCTGGAAAAGAAAGAAGGGATGGGGGAGGGGGGGGGGGGGGGGGGAAGCAGAGCATGAACTAAATCAAGCTCCTTAATTGGCTTGTTAAGACATGAAAGAGTCGACTGAGTGGGGTGGCCTTGAAGGAAAAGTATAAAAGGGTTGGAACAAGAGAGCAACAGACGGGAAGGAGGATAATGGAAGAGAGGGGAGGGAGAGAATAAAAAGCTGAAGTTAAGTTGACCGACAACTTTGTTTAATTTGGCCGTTTTTACGGAGTGATTGGGAAGCCAGAGCTGTTTGCGGGGGAATGAGATTGTGGCATGCACCGGGGCAGTCTGATGAAGCCATTACGGGCCTTCTACTCTCGTACTCAATCATTGTGACACATCAATAGGTGCGTTAGATGGTCATTCCTCAAAAGGCAACCGACCCACCTCACCTACAGTACTAATCGTTCCAATCATTCAGTGAGAAGCCGAGAACCTCCAGCCTCTGTTGCGGTGACCCCTTTCCCAACATTGCCTTAATCCAGCCAACCTTTTTTAGCAAAGCCAGTGTAATTCTTTGCCCTTCAACTAGTTGTGGAATGGAGCAGTGGAGGGAGTCCTGAAAGATTTACCACAAAACTAGCTGTTTGGTGGGTTGATGTGATGGAGAGCATCGTATGAAGCAATCTCAGATGTTTACTAAGCAGAGTGAGGCTTTCATACCTTCACCATCTCATTTGGTTTGAGTTTTTTTTTACCATTTGCCTGGGTTCATTCAGATTAATAGGCACTTCCAGTCCAGAAATAAACGATTTAAAGAGTGAGAAGCATTTTTACTGAATTGAAGGCAATACTCTTTACTGTGTTTAGACTCTGCTGTTGTCAGTAGCATTTCACAATGTGCTTCTTTTCCCCAGCACAACAATCAGATTACACTGTGGTTCCTCCGCTAATATTCCCGCTTTGGCTCTGTCATTTTTCTCTGTCTGTGGCAAGTCATATGGTCTGGCAAATAACGCTTCCATGTGTATTTGGGTTTTTATAAAACGCCTGGTAACTGGGTTTTTATAAAACACCTGAAACATTAAGCAACATAAAATACATTTTAAATAAATATCGAAATGGGTAGGCTTATCCTACCAACACTATATTACATATAATAATCTATCTGGTAAATGACTTTTATAAAAAATTTGAAACATTAGCATCAGTAGCACTTATGATATAGGCTGAGGGGGGAAGTCAAATGTACAACTTGTAATGAGTGGAAATAAGGTGTGGCCCCTTTAAGAGCTGCCTATGCAAAGCGAACACGCCATGTATGAAAGTGTGACAAGACAGTTCGTTTCCAGGGAAAAATAACAAACCGGGTGGGAGATAGGGCTAAAAAACAGGAGAAACCCGGGAAAACGGGAGTGTTGACAGGTATGAGCTTAGTTATTGTTAGAATACAGCTGGATTTTCGAGGTTAGCACGCTGTATAACTGCTAGTCAATATCGATGCACTCCACTCCGTTTTGACCGCCTCATGTTTGGTTTCTCTCTCGCGTGAGAACATCACGTCACGTTCGCAATGTTCAATTAGCCGACAGTTAATTTAATTTAATCGAGTAAATTCTTGTCGATTAACCGTTTGCATCCCTACTTGTGTTAGAAATCAGCAGGGTTCAAAGTTCACAGGTGAATCTGTGTGTGAATGACTGATCAGAGGTGACATAATCACTCTCTCTCAGTCAGGCATAGCTGGCGAGGGTGCTTCAGTGTGCCCGGCTTTGAAGCACTCCACATAACCGGATTCTTTAGCTACACCTCAGCAGGGGGGGAAAGGGGGAAGGGGGGTAGGGTGCATGAGAATCCTGGGAAGCGACGTGCTCGGTACAGTTGCTTTTGTAGGGCTGCCTCCAGCCACCCACTGCAGTAATCAAACTAAGCCAACCTGACCCACTTTGCTGCCACTATCACATGCTCGATTCCTCTCGCTCTCATCCATGTTTCCTTTGCTACCTACCATTTTTTTTTTCAAGACTCCCTGCCAGGCTGCCCACTCTCCACCTTGTCCACTGTTCTGTATCCACACACAAACGCTCAAAACGCTCCACTGTATAAATTCCGAAATCTCCGTCTCTACGCATCGCCGCTGCTCCATAGGCGAGCCGAGTAGGAGGTGCTAACAGAAGGAGAATGCAGCATCAACCCTACATGCCTGACAGGTCTCTCTCCCACAGAGGAAGGATGAATTAGATGGAGGGTGCTACAATAGCCAAGCTGATTCGCACATGGCCCTCTGGGTTTTACTCCCACTGGCCTCTGCTTTCCTGCCTCTGAGCCCCATGCTGCTCTACTCCCACCGCAGCCACCAGGGTGATAATCATTACCTCTGACAAGAGCTTCTCCATGAGTAATCACCAGTGTGGGAAACCCAACAAACACTCATTTCAATTCTGCCTCTGCTCAGTCGAGAGACTCCTCTGCATGGTGTGGCATCTCTGCTTCCTGCCTGTACTGTTAAAGGAAATTTTCACTTGAAAGTGAAAATTCTGTCTTTATGTACTAATCTTCATCCTATTTCAGCCTGTGTGCTCTTCCGTGGAACACAAAAGGAGCATTTTTGAAGAATCTTCATTCAGCTGTTCTGAGACTGTCTGATGTACAGGGGCAAGCTATTCCACAGCTTCGGTCCTGCTACTGAAAATGCTCTTTCACCCCTGCTTTTCAGTTTCACACGTTGGACAACTAAAGGCAAATGGTCAGGGGACCTAAACGCTCTTGACGGAGCGTACTGCCTAATCAGTTCCGTCATATACATAGGAGCAAGGCCATGAAGCGATTTAAAAACAAACATCAGAATTTTGAAATGAATTCTAAAAGAAACTGGCAACCAGTGAAGAGAGGACAGAACAGGTGTAATATGTTCGCACTTTCGTGTACCTGCAGCATTATGGACCCTCTGCAGTCTAGAGAGAGAGGCCTGACTAATGCCTATGTAGAGGCCCTTACAATAATCTAGACCCAATGAGATAAAAATATGGAGACGTTTTTGAAAGTCTCTAGAAGACAGAAACGATATCATCTTGGTTAGTTGTCTCAATTGGAAAAAGCTCGTTTTGACGACCAAGTTAATCTGTTTATCCAATTTAAAATCACAATACATAGTGAAGCCTAAATTTTTGACATACGGTTTCACTAGTGGATTCAACTCACCAAGATCAAAATTTAGCGGTTAAAAAGAATAACCTCAGTTTTGTTTTCATTAAAACATAAGAATTTTTGTGCCATTCGCGTTTGTTCGCTAACGTACAAGTGTCTTTTCTCTTCAAAGGCAGGTAAATTTGGGTGTCATCCGCATAGATATGAAACGAGATTCCAAATTTCCTAAAGATATGACCTAGGGGCAGTAAATACAAGGCGAACAACATAGGCCCCAAAATGGAGCCCTGGGGGACCCCAGAAGGGAGAAAAGCTGTTAGGAGACAAATTCTCCAAGGCGAACTGAAAAAGTTTTTTCAGACAAATACGACTTGAGCCATGCCAACGCGGTACCCTCCATACCAACACATTTTTCTAGACGTAAAAGTAAAATTAAACAAAAGCAGTCAAAACGTTATTTGAATTGTCTTCTTTTGCGTTTCTACAGAAGAAAATCATACAGGTTTTGAATGACTGTTGAGTAAGTTGATTAAATGTGATTAAATGTAAAAAAAAAAAAAAAAGTGAACTATCCATTTAAGGAGCCCAGTGGGACTAATTCCTTAGGTGCCGTTCACATCAAACCAAGTCAGCTGGACCAATGCTGGGGTCTGAAGATGTATCTTTTTTTTTTAATAGAAGAAGTTTTATCTGTTTCAACAACAGTTCATAGTGACATAGTTTTGTGAGGAACAGACTGATATTTCACATTATTTCGCTTTTTTTCTCAAATGTCATCTTCCAATTCACATTTGAACTGGCTGCTGTCAAACCAATGGTGTTTGACAGCAATGATGTGCCATTTATGATTCTGAACTAAGACTTGGATGAGATTTCAGAGGCGTTTCAAAGGGGGCCATAATGCTGGCACACCTTTCGTTTGACCTAATGATATAATACACAGCTGGGAGAGGAGTATTGAGGCCCACACCAGCTATTCTGCTATGACAATTTGACATGAACCCTCATTAATGCATTAGGGATAATGCTCACAGTCAGCCTCTTCGACTGGCTTTCTCTTCCGCTCTGCTTAGAAGCAGCTCAGTGATAACATTGGAATATCAAAATCTTTGCTCTAACATAAAATTATGCCATTACCCCACAGAAAAAAATAGCAAGAACCAAGCCATTGGGGGAAAAAAAAACACTACTGGTTAAAGTGATTTTCTCTGAGATTCAATAAGTTGTAAATCAGTGAGCACCCTTCCTGCGATTACAGCATTATTTACTCGGAGAGGCCAAGTCTCCTTTGCTGTCCTGTGCCTCTTAAACAATGAAACAGAAGAACCGCCTGGACTTTATGAACATAAAACAAGTTAGCCGACACAGTCGTTTCGCATTCCCACTATTGCAGCTGTCAGGGAAAGCAAATCAAAACTGTGAATGGCTTTTTGTTGTTGTATTTTTTTCCCTCTCTCTCTCTCTCTCTCTCTCTCTGTGTGTGACTTCAAGCACAGGGTTCATTTGTTCTTTCTCTCTGTCATTGCTGCCAACTGCTCTTTTCTAAATAATGCACTTTCCACCATAATGGCCACAGTAATACCCAGCCACAGAAATATTATCCTCTGTAATTTTTCCCTCATATTTCAATGAAACAGCTTTTTTTTTTCTCCCTCGCAATCTCAGACAACGCATTTAGCTTAATGAGGGGGGCTGATAAAAATATCGGCTCTCGCAAAATTGCCAATGCAACATGTTAAAAAATCAGTCTAATTACTATGTGACCTGACATGAAATATTTCTAGACCAGATGAGATCAAAACAACTCCCTGCTGGGCTTCTATGCCAGCTTAAGCTGCTTTCTTTCATCCATTTTCAACTTCTTTTCTTTGTGTTCTTCTCTTTTCTCTCCATATTTATTTATTTACAAAATGCGCAAAATGTGCCCACGCAAAATCATGGCAGGTGTATAGATCCTAGCTTGTAACAAATAGTTTACTTGAATATATAAATATAGTTTACTTAAAAAAAGAAATTTCATCATTATTTACCACTCACCATTGCGCAAGGAGTGTGTGTGTACTTACTGTATATAACTTGTTTTTTTAACTCCATTAATTATCATTGTATGGAACAAGCAGCAGCAAAAAAATAAAAAAAATCTCTAACAACTAAAAAAAAAACATTAGCATACAGGTTTGGAACAACATGAGGGTGAGTAAATGATGACAGAAAATTTCATAATTGGCAACAGAATTCCTTTAAGCCGACGACTGCATGCCGTGGGACAGAATTAGCACAGGTCCAACACTGACACCTTGCAGGAAGTAACTTTAAATCCACCTGCTCTGTAAATAGGCCTACAGATTTCCAAGTCTAAATACCCACCAAGGTCTTTCTTCATAGTTGCATCATTAAATTCATGAACATCCTTAAAAATATATATTTGAGGCGTTTCTGTCAAATGCCAAATTAAAGAATTATTACTTAGACAGATACTTCCAGTAGGCAGTGGGAAGCTGTAGCCTTGTGCCAGAAACAGAATTCTGTCCTTTAGATGCTGCTTGTTTGAATCCCCCACGCTCTGGAGGAAGGCCAAGCAGAAGGATCTGCCTGGCATGAGCGAGGTGCTATTAATCGCCTGTTCGATATAAACTCACGATCTCATGCTGAGATGTTTGAATAAGCGAGACCTTGTCATAGATTAGCATACTAACTGACATATGCATCATATCTGCGATGTAAACATCAATGGTATACTGTTACAGTCCACCGTCAAGGAGTTTGATTGTGAAACGTTTCCTCTCTGATATAAGATCTTAGATGTTTTTTCTTCTCGTCATACTAGGAATACGCTTTGAAATCGGTTTGTAAATATTGTCACGTGAATCCAACAAATGAGCGAAACGCCACTAAACGGCCATCTGTATGCGGGCGTTTTTTGCCCAATTTGATAACTTTACAAAGGCTGGATAGATTAGTGAGACTTTGCTATGTGGGTGGACTTTAAATGGCATTGATAAAAACAATGGCTCATGTTTCCAGGCTTTTTAAGTCAGGCTCCATGTTTCTACATGCCACCTGACATGTCCTTCACTGCTTTCCCATCTGCGTCGTCACTCACATGCACGCGTCCTCGCTTCTTCATCCCCCAGCTTCTGCCACCAAATAAAAAGCTTGTCCCAGAGGTTGTCAGAGCATGAGGACTTATAGCCACCCACGTTCAGCTCAGTCCACAACCTGCACTCTCATTCCTGCTGTTTCACATGCTTTATCACTTTTTCATCGTCCTCCCCAGCTTTCGCCCTCAGACATTAAATCAGGTGAAATGAGATTGTTGTCATCCTGGAATTACCAGACAACAGTCCAGCACTGTACCGTCCATGTTAAAAGAGTCATGCAAGATGGAAAGGTTATGCGATTAAACCCTAAGTTTTAAACCCTATTGAATTCAATGCTTTCCGTGTATAATAAAAAAAAAATCATCTGGTCCTTGGCAGGTCTTACAATTAGGTAAATGTAACAATAACACAACATATTACACTGTCATTATTTATCTAACAAAAACTAGGACCAAATGGAGAAGCCATGGTTGAGAAACTAAGTTCACCCTTACTGCTTCCAGGAATTAGGAGGGTAAGTGGCAGTCGGGCAGTACTAATCAAATGCCTTCGATTAACTGATCATCAGCAAGCGTGACCACCTCTATAAATGCAGAAATTTAGGCAGTTTGCTGATATGGATCATTTAGGTATGTGTTAACATAATGCCGAGGAGGAAAGGGAAGCAATTATTGCTGCCTATAAGGGTTAGGGTTATACAGCAATTTCCAAACAATTTGAAGTCCGTAATTTTACAATGAGGACGATTATTTAGTCAAACATTTGCCAATTGCCAATCTTCCCATGAGTGGATGTTTCAACAAATTCACCCCAAGGTCAGACAGTGCACTGCGTAGAAAAACTGCAAAACTCAAGAGCTACACCTCAGGCTCTACAGGCCTCAGTTAACATGTTACAGTTCATGACTGTACAATTAAAAAAATACTGAACAAGTATGGTTTCCAGAAGAAAGCTTCTTCTCTCTAAAAAGAATACAGCAGCACGGCTTCTGGAACAATTCCCTTTTGGACAGATGAGACAAAGTGGAGATGTTTGGCCATAATGCACAGCGCCAAAAGCCAAACACCGCACAAATACCTCATACCAACGGTCAAGCAATGTGGTGGAGGGGTGATGATTTGGGCTTGTTTTGCAGCCACAGGACCTGGGCTTCTTGCAGTCTTTCAGTCGACAATAAACTCCTCTGTATACCAAAGTATGTCTGTTTGACAGCTAACGGTTGGCAGGGAATGGGTCATGCAACAGGACAATGTTCCCAAGAACACCATCGAATTTATAACAGAATGGCTGAAAAAGAAAAGAATCAAGATGTTGCAATGGCCCAGTCAAAGTCCAGACCTCAACCTGATTGAATTTCTGTGGTGGGATCTTAAGAGAGCTGTTCATAAACAAATCTCCATAAAGCTCAAAGAAATGAAGCAACAAAGAGAAGGCCAAAATTCCTCCAGAACGATGTCAAGGAGTAATAAAGTCAGACAGAAAATGATTACTTCAAGTTATTGCTGCTAAAGGTGATTCAAGCAATTGAATCAGAAGGTATTTGAAGTTTGTCACACATGGCTTCTCCATTTTGGCTTAATGGTTGTTGTTAATTTGTTGTTATTCTTCTGAGGTTGTATTTACCTAATTTAAGACCTCCTTAAGACCAGATGATCCATTTATTATGTCCTGATACATTAACATTCAACCATAACATTCAAAAGGGTGTCCTTTTTTTTTTACATGACATGCTCACCTGGGTTTTATATTTGATTTTATGGACTTCATCCTGAAAAAAAAGTATTACAGTTTCCACAGAAATATTAAGTATAAATATATGTTTTCAACATTTTTTTCAACACATTTTAATTTAAATTACAATAATATTTCAAAATATTACTGTTGTTACTGTATTTATCATCAAATTAATGGAGCCTTGTTGAGCATGAGAGACTTTCAAAAACATCCCCAAACTTTTGAATGGTAGTGTATATAATGTTCGTTGTTTAGATATGTCACATGCACACACGTTTAGTGTATTATTATATCATGTAAGGATGTGAAGACAGGGCAAGGTCCTGCTTGACTTTAACATTTGTGTTTTTTGAACTGCACCGAACACTTTATTTATTTTTTGGTCTTGAATAATAAAAGAAGATTGCTAGTATCTTTGCTTGCAATCCTGTTTTGGATACACAGCAAATGAATTGCAAGTATTGCATTTTTTACTCTTGTGGAGGAATATATTTAAAACTTGACATTTTCATTGCTTTGTCTAAAGGAATTTTGTGCTGTATGTGAATGTGTCTTTAAAATCAGCCCATTTCTGCTTTGTTGTTGTAAAGCCCTTCTATTGAGACATTTTTTTTTTTGGAAAAGACTAAAATATAAACATTAAAGGAAGTTACATACTGTATAGTCATTTAAAAATGTGCAAACGAAGGAGATGGAAGCAAAAATCCAATCGAAGTGCGAGTCGTGACTCTCCCCACTTTGGAAGATGAATGAGCTGTGTTATTTTTGCATTATTTGGACAGGGTGATGAAGGAGGCTGTGACCTGCAGAGGGGAAAGTAAAATATAAGTGACTGATTCCTGCTTCGAGAGAGAGAGATAGAGCCAGAGACAGCCAGAGAGAGAGAGAGAGAGAGCTTGTTTGCTGGTGAGTTACATTTGAGCGCTGTGCCCTGCATCGCATCCGTTCTGTCTTATGTCTGAGGCATAATCCCGTTTTCAGCACAAAATCATTTAGCTCTTTGGCACCACGTATGTCATTAACCTGCCTGGGGTCGGGCTGCCTCTCCATTCTAATTCACTCTTCTGTTCCATCACCCAAGCGTCAGCGCCACTGTTATATATCAGCCAGACAGTGCCCAATCATCTAGCCGCCTGCTGTCTCTCTGATTATTGTTGACCAGCAAAACACTTGACCTGCAAACGGCAGCACTATGAGAGTAATCTACCTTGACATCTTTGTATCTAATGGCGTAGCAGGATCGATGGCCCGCGCGCACACCCTGTGGGCACGGGAGGCTGATTCCCCCTCTAAAGCGCGTGGCCAGCGCTGGCTGTCTGAGACACTCCGGCACATGGGCACATAACTCATTTAATTAGTCATAGTCAGGGACTCCTCTGGACTCCGGGGATTCAGAGCGTCCACTGCTCAGGTGCTGGCGGGAGAGGATACAGAACAAAATGTTTGCAGGCAGTTTGACATCTGGCAGTGTGGGGGGGGGAAAATGGACAGCTCTCAATATCTGGCAAAAACAAAAAAATGGGTTATAGTTCAAACTGCAACCCTCTTTTTCAAATTTTTTGTGAAACTCAATAGTGGTTGACATTATGAGGTCATGGTGAGAATTCAAATTTTTGGATGAACTAATATATATATATATATATATATATATTAATATAATATATACACACACATACATTTAAGAATTATATATTTTTAAATATATTTGTGTGTAATTATATATATATATATATATATATATATATATATATACTGTATATATATATATATAATAAAAGAAAAAAATCTTAATATTTAGAAAACTTAATGGAAATAATAAGTGAAATAAAATGTTATTAAGTTAATGTATTTTTTTTCATATTTTTTCAATTTCTTTCAGTTAACGATTATTTTATTTCAAGGAAAAATTGTTTATGGTTTTAATTTTAGTATAACTATAATGACCCCCCCCCCCTCCCCCCATTCCATTTATTAATTTATTGCAATATTTTATCTTTTTTTCCGGCTAACATTGAAATAATTTTTCAATTTAACATTTGCTCAACTTGACACATTTATGAGTCAACTGAGTACCAAATTCGAGTCATATTTTTCAGTGAAACATTTGACCCAGTTCACAAAAAAACGATTTCAAAAAACAACCATTACATTATTAAAACTTTCTCCTTTCGTTTTCCTCACAAGAAAGAAAGATTTTGAACGTAGATTCATTTTTGGGTAAACTATTCCTGTAAGCAGTTGCATTTAAAAAAAAAAGCAATTGGTGGATTTCAGAAAGGTGCTCAAAATAAGCTGAGAAGCGTTTCATCAAGCTGCAGACAGCAGGGCCACAGTTTGGAGGAAGAAAAAAAAAAGTTCAATGTATTGATGCGAGGCACAGAAGAGGCTTCCCAGGAAAAAGTGGTGCGTCAGCTGCAGGTTTGATGTCCAGGCTCTTGCCCAAGGGGAGGCAGGTTGGCACCCAGAGATATTGACATGGGGACAGATCATTAGCCCTCTCTATCCACCCTGCCTCAGTCCCACGTCTCTGTTAAAGGTGCCAGAAGCTTCGCCTGTTAGGCATAACAGGTAGGAAGACCATGATTCCTGGTTGTTCCGCCCAATAATCTGCCATTGTGAGCATGACAAGAAGTGCAATTATTTCTTAATATGACACTGCGTTTAATGGGATGGTGGAGTTTAGAATTTCTTATGTGTTGCTGTTTCTCTGTAGGCACATGAAATATGATTACACGTTAGCGAAAATGAGATATTGCATAGAAATATAGGAGTTTATTGATTTAGAGTAGGCAGTCTCGCCGCAAGATGGAAAAAAAATAGCTGCGATTTTGGTGGTGTGATGATAATTGCAGCTTGAGGTGGAGATAAAGTTTCCCAGACAGGCCAACAGAAACCATTTTAGCTGGATTTCTCCCAAGAACAGAAATTATGTGATAACTTGAAGAATGAAAAAAAAAAAAAAAAAAAAACCCAGAGTAACGCTGCCTTGTTGGGAGCTGTTAGTGCAGCAGTATTTCCTTAAAGGGGTGTTTCTGAAGCTATGGGCACTTTTTTTTTATATCCCAAGAGTTGATTTCTGGTTTAAAAAAAGCTGATTTTAACAGGTTTTTTTTTTTTCTGTTATATGTAGGTCATATGAATATCTGTATGAAAACTTGATTTGTTTCGGCAACTTTTCAAATTCCTTTAAGCAGATTTGATTATTTTACCCTTGTCCCCAACATTTTCAGTCTTAGATCATTTTAAAGCTCATAATAATCTAAACAAACAAATTATTTTTTAAGAATTTTAATATTTGTTTTTAATATTAATATTTTAACATAATGTATGATGTGATATATATATATATATATATATAATATTCTTATCATATATATATATATATATATATATATATATATATGATATTCTTTTTTAAGAATTTGAATATTTATTGTTTAAATTTATATTATTTTTAGAATTTGTATTGTTTAACAAATATATATATAAAACAATACAAATTTAAAAATAATATAAATTTAAACAATAAATATTAAAATTCTTAAAAAAGAATATCATATATATATATATATATATATATATAGTGTGTATTTATATATACATTTGATACAAATCTATTCTTTTTTAATTCCAGTAAAAATTGTATAAAATTAGTTAAAAATATCATTATAGTGTGCATATTTAGGATAGAGAAGACATAATAAATAAGAACTTATTTGTAAATGTCATTTCCACCTCAGAATATTGTCAAAACACAATAAAAAAAAAAGTATTTTATGAGTGACATTTGTGACTACGACAGAATGCTCTTATGATGCATCTACTTCCACTGTTGAATACGGCGGTGTATGTGGATGACTTAAATACATTTGTGTGCACATAGTTCGGGGGGAAAACAACCAGAGAATTTTTTAATTAAATTGAATGGCAATAAAAGTGTATACATCTACATATGATTTGCCTGAAGAGGAGCTTCATATAGCTTAGCGTTTGAGCGGCGGGTGCCTTGTCCTTCAGCTCGACCTTTGGAGTCTGCTCTTCATTCTGGGTCTTTTCTCCATTGGCTCATTAGAGTGAGCCATAGTCCTCTAGCACTGGGAATGGGACATCTGTCACTTTACATTTAAACAGAAGATCCTCACCACACACTCACCTAAGAGACAAACAATCCATCCTTATTTACCCAACACAATTGCAATTGGATTGGATTTTGGCTATGGAGGTGAGCGCTTTTCAATTTGAATCAAAACCTTAAATAGTGTTTTTATTCTCTACCACTGCAGCTTTGGAAGTCATGAATAGCTCGGGCTGGCTAAACATGAGTGACCTTGTGCTTATATTGAAATAAGGGGTGATACGAGGAATTTAGTTAAATTAATTGTCCTCTGTGGGGTCACGATGAATTTGAAAGTGCTCATCTAAGCAAATGTTCTCCTCTGAGCTGGATTTGAGCTTTTGCTATATCCTCACTAGCTATACACAGACTTTTACAAAAGCTGTAGTGTTTTCGGAATATAAATGCGATTGTTGATATCTCCAGTTACCCGATCGCGTGGGATCTTGTGCCATAGGCATGATGCATAACCGGCCACGTCATCTTTCATGAACACATATCCAGCTTGCCGCTTTAGCATGTCAAACCATCAGGGAGTAGAGTAGACGCATGGACAAAACCATAAACTGACGTGCTTCGGTATTGACATGTTTTCCCCAAATGTCAGATTATTATGGTGTAGAGGTCATCGTGTATCCTCTTTAAATGCAAAGCTTGCTATTAAATAAAGATGAATGGCGTAAGGTGGCACATTGCCTTGTGGATTGATTCAAGTTGCTGACCCTATATGTGTAGGCCAGCCCAGGGGGTCCGTACTCCTCCACACCTTCCTCTAATCCTGCCTGGCACTGCCTGATAAGTACATTCCTTTACCTATGGTCCATTGTGAATGCTTGCATATTCTGTGGTTCTCTCTGTTTTAGCTGTTGCTCGAGAAGGGTAAAACCGGAGGGATGGATTGTCCTAATGCCATAGACACAAGGAACAAAAGCAAATTAACACCCAATGACAAGAAAAGTAAATACTCATTTGAATAAGAGTTCAATCACATAATGGCCTTCTGTTTCTTTTTAAAAACTTTTTTAGTAGTGAGGGAGCAAAAACGGCATTTGCTAATCTTGTCTGAGTGATATTTAAACAAATCAGGTATGGCATGGCTGGAATTGGCCTTTTTAATCACTTTTACGGCTTGAGAATGCAGAGCTGGCAAGCTGATTGATAATGATTAGCTTGATAGTGGTTATACAATGTGCAACAAACAAAATCTGAGAATGTTGACTACATTTTCACAGGTTTAGCGCATTCTGATTGGTTTGATTTGGAACTCGTAAATGGTCAACTATATGGGCGTTGTAGCCTAAAAGTTTGTGTAATAAATTCTTTGTTGAATCAAATATGTATATGTAATTTCTATTATATTGTGTGATTGTATATATATATATATATATATATATATATAGGCAAGGCAAGTTTATTTATATAGCACATTTCATACACAATGGTAATTCAAAGTGCTTTACGTAGAAGAAATTAAAATAATCAAATGAAATCAGAATAATTAAAACAGTTTAGAATAAAAAAAAATACAGTAAATAATTAAAAAATAATTGTAAAAAAAAAATGGTACACTTTACGGTAAGGGTACATGAATTATCATGAATTCATGTATAAATTAATGCATGAACTATGCATTCATTCATGCATTAATATCTCATGAATCATCAGGAACTAACACGAGTTCAACGGTTTTCATTCATGACTTCATGAATGAACAACACCTTAATTAAAACATTAACTAAGATGATGATTTATGATTTATTACGCATGATCATGATGTTTTCTTTGTTCAGAGTTGTGCCACCATTAATAGCACATTGTTCATCAGTGTTTCAAAGGACCTAGTCACCACTTTAGTTGAGGGGCCACACACATGATGAAGTCATTGATAGATAATGCTTAGTTAATGATGACTTCTGTATTTGATTTGGTCTATTTTGGTGTCTGTCCAATACAGTAGTCATCATTAATTAAGCATGAATCTATTAATGACTTCATCTTGTGTGTGGCCCCTCAACTAAAGTGGTGACTAGGTCACTGACCTAGACAAAAAACAAAAAAAAACATGATCATGAGTAATAAATCATAATTCATGTTGATGTGCTCATCTTAGTTAATGTTTTAATTAAGGTGTTGATTAAAACATTCCTGATAATTCATGAGAAATTAATGCATAAATAAATGCATAGTTCATACATTAATTTATACATGAATTCATGATACTTCATGTACCCTTACCGTAAAGTGTTACCAAAAAAATTTATTTTAATAAAAATAATTGTATTTTTTTTTTTTTTTTGTATTACTGTATTAACATTTTTGGATGAAAATGTGTTTAGCTGTGACAAAAAATATCAATGAAAAAAATTCCTAAAGGCCTTATTTTCTATTTATTTCTTTATTTACTTATTGTATTATGGTTGAAATGCAGCTTGGACTTGTTTCTGACATGATTTCATTCACATTTTTAGAATATGTGTAAGCCGCCGTTGTGTATTCACACATGCTGCTACAAAACACATGCCTCTCCATGTCTACTGATGTTTCAGGCCTACGAGAACAGTTCTGTCTTTATGGCCGTAAGCCCTTCTTGCTCTCCTCTTTAGATACAGAGAAGAGTTGAACAGCATGTGTTGATTTAACATTGTCTTATATTTATCCCTCTGATTCTTTTCTCAGTGACTCTCGTTTGCTCTCAGCACATGATATTTTCCCACAAAATGTATATCTCTGAAATATATCTTTCTGTATCTATAGATCACTTTGACAACAGTAGATATTGAATTTCACATGTTTCGTCATGTGCCTCTATCTTTAGCACGTGGTTTTCTGCATGACGTAAGTCTAGAATCAGCCTTTGGCGCAAACACAGCACACAATCGTACGTTCGAGATATTGAATAATGTTTCATATTAAAAATTAAATATGCATGATGGTTAAGCCGAATTGGAGCTCACGATTATTCACAAAAAAATAATAATACATTTCATTTTGGTGGTATTGTGTTTTTATATTTTGTCCCAGGGAAGACAGGTCTGATATTTTGTACCGTAACAAGATTCATTGCTAAAACGAAGCTGGAAAGAGTCAAAGTTCACGTCTCGAGTACCACAGGCTTCACCAGTGACTCTGTATCTACCAGCAAAGAGAGTCATGTTTCTTGCTCCAAGGTTGCCATGGAAACTATACCGGCAAAACAGCACCAAATGAGTAATGTCCCCATATGCTTTTTGTGCTATTGAAGGATTTTTATTTTTTTTTAATTGCCCAGAATTAAGGAGAGGAGGGAGAAAATGTGCTAGTTCTACTCTCCATAAGCTCATTATTTATTTATTTCAATTTTATTTATTTTTCTCAATAAATCCTTGTGTGATGAAAGACCATCTGTCATGTCTTAGCTGTCTTTTCCTTTTCAGTTTGCTTGACTTTTCAATTCCGATTTCCCTCACTCATGGACTCGCGGTAATGAGACTGTCTTAATTAATGAGAACGCACCCACCTTGCTCGTCTCAGAGCGACGGGAAAGACGGCCCCCTCTATTAGGCAGGACGTACATGGTGCCCCTGACCAAATTACAGTCATTTCATTTGCTCTCCTCCTCATCACTTATGTAAAGATTCCCACCCCGGGTGGAGGTGTTGGGACGGTGTGGGCGTCAGAATAGCTGCCGAGGGAGATAAAACAAGAAAACAACACTGACAAGCAAATAAAACCAGACAAAGGGCTTTGACAAAAGCTTATGTATATATGTTTGGTAAAGGAGGTGGTTCTATTTTGGATGGCGTGTGTGTTTATTTTGCACATGTGGGGGAGATTTATAATGCAGTTTAGCCGGGCGCTGCACGCACAAAGGCGCATTCTCTGATTTTTGATTTCACACCCACGAACGTGCGAACACACACGCAATGTAAGATTCGGTGGGGAAGCCGGCAGGAGCGGCGGTGTTCGAGGGGGTGGAGGGGTGGGACTGCGGCCTGAGCGAGTGATTCTAAGGAAGCTGATGAATGCTGCCACTGATGGGTCATTTGTCCCGGTGATAGAGTTAGCCACTGCCCTTTGGGAGGAAGAATAAAATAAAGAAAGCTGGAGAGGAGCGTGACGGATCGGCCAACGGTAACAGAATAAGTGGCTGCCTCACACATGGCTACCGGATCCGACCTTCCTCTAATTGGACATTCTCGGGGAGCAAGAGGGCAGAGAGTGTGTCTCACAATACAGAGACAGGCTGGACATGGTGGCAGAGAAATAGGCATAGGGTTTACACAGGGAGGGATGCACATCAAAGATTTCACATCAAAGAATATAAAGGGATTAGACTTTCTGAACTGTGGTTTTGGCCTCCAAAAAGTGTAGTGCAGGCATGTCAATTTAACATTTGGTGTGTTTGATTAATATTCGAATGAAAATGTATGTCGTGGTCCTGTGAGGTTTACATTGGGTTTACATACATTTACCTAAAGGATTATTTAGAACGCCTATCTAATCAACCAATCACATGGCAGCTTCTTCAATGCATTTAGGGGTGTGGTCCTTGTCTCCTGAACTCCAAACTGAATGTCAGAATGGGAAAGAAAGGTGATTTAAGCAATTTTGAGCATGGCACGGTTGTTGGCGCCAGACGGGCCGGTCTGAGTATTTCACAATCTGCTCAGTTACTGGGATTTTCACGCACAACCATTTCTAGGGTTTACAAAGAATAGCGTGAAAAGGGAAAACATCCAGTCCTGAGGACGAAAATGCCTTGTTGATACTAGAGGTCAGAGGAGAATGGGCCGACTGATTTAAGCTGATAAAAGAGCAACTTTGACTCAAATAACCACTTGTTACAACCGAGGTATTCAGCAAAGCATTTGTGATGCCACAACACGCACAACCTTGCGGCGGATGGGCTACAACAGCAGAAGACCCCACTGGGTACCACTCAACTCCTCTACAAATAGGAAAAAGAGGCTACAGTTTGCAAGAGCTCACCAAAATTGGACAGTTGAAGACTGGAAAAATGTTACCTGGTCTGATGAGTCTCGATTTCTGTTGAGACATTCAGATGGGAGAGTCAGAATTTGGCGTAAACAGAATGAGAACATGGATCCATAATGCCTTGTTACCACTGTGCAGGCTGGTGGTGGTGGTGTAATGGTGTGGGGGATGTTTTCTTGGCACAATTTAGGCCCCTTAGTGCCAATTGGGCATGGTTGAAATGCCATATCCTACCTGAGCATTGTTTCTAACCATGTCCATCCCTTTATGGCCACCATGTAGCCATCCCCTGATGGCTACTTCCAGCAGGATAATGCACCATGTCACAAAGCTTGAATCATTTCAAATTGGTTTCTTGAACATGAGTTTGCTGTACTAAAATGGCCCCCACACTCACCAGATCTCAACCCAATAGAGCATCTTTGGGATGTGGTGGAACAGGAGCGATATACTTTTGTCTTTATGTGCATATACTTGGGCTGTGAGCACAAAATCTGCGGGAATGAGTAAAACTATGCTCATTATACGCAATCCCTCGAAATTCAAGCCTTGTAACACCAACAATATCCATCAGGTGCAATTGAGAGTAAGTAAAAGGACGTGAGTTTTTGTCATTCAATGTCAGAAAGATTAGAGATCAAGAACCTGCAGCTGGTATTGTGTCGGGAGCTTCAGATATTTCAGTTTCGCTATGTATCGAAAAATCTATATGTTTGACAACACTGGATTGCACCTAGTTTATTATTTCAGACTACAATTGGAAAATGTATATTTTAAAAAATAACCCACCAAAGTGCCTTGTAGGAGTGACTCCGTTACAAATCCACCCACATTTGGCGGTTTGGCGGGTGTTAACGTTAAGCTCTGCATACACATTTGTGGTATATACATTCTTGTTTTACAAGAAAATTCTATTAGCCCACTTTAGACATTCAAACTTGTCAAATTCATGTGAACTACCAGTCATTATAGTATAGTAGACTGTCTGCTTGATATCTACTAACACTTTATTCTGCTGATCCTCCAACAGACTTATAAACACCTATCCATAACCTAACAGTTTACTAAGTCTTTACTACAGTCAACTAGTACTCAAATATTAAAAGCAATTGTAGTTAATAATAATAACAATCATTTTCCTCACACAATTGCATACTGTATGTGCAATTTTAAAAGCATTTTCACAATTTGTGTGATGCATTTCACAGCAATGTTAATGTACTGAGGTGTCAAACTGCAATGTGGGTCAAAAGTGTTTTGGAATTGTTTCTAATAGCAAATCATCACCTCAGCATGTGCATGTCAAAACTAAGTAAGACTGGCAAGCCGGCAAAGTTTAATGTGCTTTAAATAGCAGCACTTAGGAATCCATCTAATGCGGCAAAAATATATATACGTTGACATAATGCAAAAATGGATGATTTAGTATGAGTGAATCGCATACAGCTTCCTGCGCATGAAATCCCCCTTAATGCAAGCAAACCAATGAGAACGCTGAACAATGATGACGCTGCATAACAACAGAACGTACGCGCCAAAGCTGCTGTGGATTTTATTTAAAATTTATACTATGCATTGACCGTTTTCAAGCAGCTTTTAGCTGTTGTGTGAACAGAACGATTCATGAGTGTCGCACGTGCTAGTAAATATGTCCGTCACTCACAAATGTTGTGTGTGAGCGTAGCAAGTGTGTGACATCCTTTTTTTTTCTTTCTTTTTTTTTCCTTCTGCAAACATTTTCCAAGCCAATCTCCCTGTGACTTTCCCCTCTCTCCACCCGGGTGGAAGGAGGAGGGGGGTGTTATCCAGCCTGGCAGCCCAGAGCACCCTTTTTGAAGCTGCTCTGAAGAGCATGGTCTAGGTAATCTCTGCTCGGCTGAAAGCCGTTTACAGAGAGAAGCAGACAGAGGAAGAGGTTATACTGGGGAGAGAGGATGCAATGGAGAGTGACGGAGAGAGGGAGAGAATGAAAGAAAGAAGAGAGGCAGGGGATATGAAAGAAGAGCGAGAACAGAGCCCAGGCAGAGGATGATAAGGCCTGGGGGATTTCGTTGCTGTTTTGGGGTCAGATTAGGAATGGGGTCTTGCTTTTGTCACTCGAGGAGAGAAGGAGAGAGACGCACACATCTGAGAGGCAGAAAGAACAGTGTTGTATTGTGGACTCCTGAAATGAGGAGGCAAGGTCCCTCTGCATTTGTTTTTTTTTTTTTTGTCGGATGTAAATTCGTGTTCCAGTTCCCTTTGATCTTTACACAGATTTTATGGTTTAAGGCATACGGATCAGCATTTATCAATTGATAGCAAATATTAGGTTTTAGTGTGTTTATGTTAACATTATTTTATGCATTTTTAATGTTAATTATAATACACAGCAAAAAAGCATCTTTTTGGACTTATTTTTTGCATCGTCCGTTCAAATCAGTTGTCACCATATGAGATGGATTTTTAAATTAACAATCTTAAAATCAGCTTACTCACAGGTCATTATTTTAAGTTTTGAGGTTGTGATAAAGTTGGGACGTTGTTAACTTTGAAATTAGTCATATTAACCAGTTTATTCCATTTTATGCTGATCTGTGGACTGTTTGAAGACATAATAGGCAGGTTTGTCAGTGACAGTGACATGGCTTCTCATACGTGACTCTTCAGAATTTCACAATGGTAGATATACACCTTCATCTGGAATTTTATTCACTGGTGTCATTGCTAAGGTGCGGTTGTGAATTTAGCTTTCTGTTGGTCAATGTGGTAATCTTTCACCTCTCACAAGAAATACCAGATGGTGTGAATTCCTATTTAAATTACTGAATTTTGCCCACAAATACTCTCAGAACAATTGTAAAATGTGATCATATACCTTTTAGACACTGTTACTTTAGATAGTATGGCTAATTCAATATTTAAACTTACATTTTGTAATATTCATCCTTTTTTATTTATGTAGTAAGTTGATTATTGCTCATCAGAATTTTTTTTTCTTTTTTTCGGTGACTGATAAAACAGGGTAGATGGAAAGAAAGAGAGAATGAGACATTGGTCAGCAACAAATATACCAAAAAAAGAGAGTGTCTTCACATGGCAGTGTTGTAATGTTGATCATCAGTTCTCTATCAAACGCAGTCTAGAGATAAAGTGATCTGATAGAACTGTCGAAACACATACTAACTTATTCAAAACAAACACTAGCCTTTAAAAAAAAAAAAACTCAAGGGAATATTTGAACCAAAAAAGTGAAAATTCAGTCATTTGCTCAACCTCATGTTGTTCCAAAACTAACTATACTATTATTTGTTTTCCATGCAACATATTAAACGGACTATAAAAGCACCATGAAAGTGGTTCATATGACGTTCAACCTTCACCATAGATGCCATATTTGATTTGAGGACTGCAGCGGATGTGAAAGTCTGATTAAGTTAATATTGACTTCAATTTTGGTCTGTTCGTCACACTAAGCTATTGTACAGCTTCAGAAGACCTGTAATATAGTACCTACTTTAAATCACATGGATGACTTTTATGGTGCACTTTTTTTGGGCATTGTCCTGTGGTCACCATGAACATGTCGTTGAATGGAAAATATCTTTGAAAAGATTCTTTAAAAGATATTTATTGTATTTCTCAAAAAGTATAACAACATACGTATTTCAGATCACATGAGGGTGAGCGACACTGCCGCAATTTGAATTTCTGGGTAAACGATTTCATTAATGCATTCCCAGAAATCATTAAAACTGCAAAAACATGTTTTATTGCCATGCAAATCACAATGAAGCTCATTATTTGCCTGGTTCTATTGCTACTGTAATCACTGCAAGGTTAAATAAGGTATCTAGTTCACCCAGTGGTGTCACATGACTGACTAACAGTAAGAAAACTCCCCTGTTCGTTTGTCGAACTTTTAAAAGTACAGCATCTTCCCACGTGTCTTTTATTCTCATCACATGTTCCCCTCCCTCTGCTGCCTCCCCATTTCTCTCCTACCGTTCGGCTTCATCCTCGTTCTCCTCTGTGTTTCAGATTCTTTTTGTGTTTTTCTGTATGTGCCGGCTCTTCGTCACCCCTCCCTTTCTCTTAACTGTGCTTTCACAGCTGACTGTTCTCTCTTTCTCTCTCTCTCTCTCTCCCGCTCTTCCACCCGTGCAGGTTCATCGGACAGAGTGACTCGCCACGCTCCGACTGCCCCCTTCTCCCCACAGTGAGTATTGTCATGCTAATTTTACTGATCGGCACCGTGTAGAGAATTTCTGTGGTCGTGGTTTGCTTTTTCCACATTCTGTACTTATCTGTTTTGGAGGGGGACAGTCGAACGTGTGATGCTTGAGAGGAAAGAAAGGCAAAAATGGAGATGGAATGAGAAGGAAAGAGCAGGATTTATGCGTGATTGTCAGAGTTTTGAGAGTTGAGCTCTGTGAGATTGGACCGGGGCTGTAAAAGTTGTGCTGTGTCTATGTGGAAACATTGAAGAGGGATGAAAAGGTGTTTAAAGAACCTAATTTCATATAAAAGCCGTTCATCCTTTTATGTTAGTTGACACGGACAGTCACACCTTTCATTCTGGCCTGTGTGAGTGTGGCTTTGCATTTGAGTATATGCCATTAGACAGCGCTATAGTTTATTTTTTCTTGTCAGACAATTTATGTCAGTGCTGCATGAATTTTAATATTCCTTTGACCTTAAAATGCTTCAGCTCATTTGAATTATATCCTTCAATTTATGTAGAAAACGTCCAATATTCTATTACAGAGCAAAGCTTGAGGCATTCACATTTATGCTGTTTTTTTTTTTTCTGTTTGAAATGTTCACATACTTCAATGTTTTTATAATCTAGTATACCTTGAAATTACAAATCCTAACCCCATGACAAAATACCTTTATCTGCTAACTGGCAATTTAGGACAGCACTTTTTAGACAAGGCCTGCAGGTGATAAACACACAAGGTGGTGAATTAATCCCGATTCAGTGACAGGCTGAAAGCAAAGGAAACACTGTGACTGATTGGTGTAAATATGCATGAAGAATTGAGGTGAAATTCTTTATGCAGGGTGTTTCATATAGTTGTCTTTCCAACATTATAAAATCATGGACTCGTTTATCTATGTCAACAGTAACTTGTAATGAATGCGAAGACAGCTTTACACAAAGGTTCATTTGGTTAACCTTAGCTAATGCATTAGGCATCATGGACTAATAATGAACAACGTTATCCTGAGCACTGTGAAATCAGACAAAATGCCTCACGGACTGTTTCAAATCGAATATCTGCGGTTTTCTGTGAGGTTGAATTTTTTATTATTGCCAAATGAACCAAATGTACGTCAATGATTAGTCTAGGTAAATGTTATTTTATAATTATACTATTATTCTTTGTTCATTCATGTTCATAATATCTAATTTACACAACTGTCTGGAATTTTAAACTTTCATTTGTATATGTAGAAATAATTAACATTAATTAAATAATAAAGCCTCATTGTGAAGTAGTACCTCTTTGCTAAACAGAAATTGAGCTGTTCGATATTACGCCTCGCATCACAACCCAACAAAAGAAAGTTTGAGTGGAAATGCTGAGTAAGGATAAGACTATCTAACCTCAAGCAGATTGCTGTTATTCCTTAGAAAAAGGAAAGTGTCTTGTATCATAATAAACCTTCAAATAGCGCTATTGATTCAATGCATACAATACAAAAACAAAGATATTTGTGTGAGGCTTTTAATTTATCTTTTGCTTTTCTCTGCAGTCTGAGAGCTTGCCAATGTCAGCAAACCTAACATTACTTACTCCTCAACAAATTTGTTATTCATTGCTCTTGCGCATGACTTGGATGGCCATTGAAACGTACTTTTATTGAAGGGAAAGGGACACACTCTGGTCCAGAGCTCAGGCCCGATGACACAGAGGGAGGAAGAGGACTGGAAAGGTGGGATTCTCTCCTCGAGAGACACAGGGCTTTCAAGGAGAATCTGGACGAGAGATGAGAGATGTTCCTCCGGTTAATCTGTACAGACAAAACATTGTTTCCGGAGGCAGTCCTTCGCTAAAAGATCCCCAAGGCTCGGAGATAGCATCGCAGAGGTTTAATCGTGAAACAAACTAGTAATCTACTCTGGTCATGTATTTTGCCTAGAGCTTTTCTGAGCACTGTGGAATCAGACAAAATGCATCCAAGCTTTTCGTGTGTGAAAAGCAGACTGAAGCCTAGCTGAGTATCACAGCCTGTTTCAAATCGAATTTCTGCTGTTGGCTGTGAGGTTGAATTTTTTATTATTGTCAAATGAACCAGATGTACAGTTGGTTGAGTTGCAGCATTTTGACGCCCTTGATCTCCTCTAAGAGTTTTTTTTTTTTTTTTTTTGATAAAGACAAAAACAAATGTTATACTTGACTTTACTCTATGCTTGAGAGAGGGCAGGAAATATTGCAAGTGAATTCAAGCTCAAGTCACTGACAAACAATGTATGCATTTTGGGCTTTGATGTGATACAAGCTCTGTTACCTCGGTATCGATACCTCAGGCAACAAATAAACCGCCTCTGGCTACTGATGAAACGTATCGTTTGCGTACGCACAACTGTAATGCATGCAAACCTCAAGGCCGGAGCTTTGACAATAGATGCAGATTTTCTTGCTATAGCTTTCACACGATGTGATCACAACAAATGGTTAATTTTCTCTCACAGCTACATGCAAAATCCTATCCGTGTGTATTCTGCCATATGTGCGAGCAGTCCAAGCACATGCCTCACTGAAATTCACTCTTTAGAGAGTGAATCCATGCACCAGTAGCACCCCTCTAGCATCTCAAAAACCCTCATGTTGTGACATTTCTGCTGTGAGACAGTGTAAAGTTCTCTTTTTGAGGCTCTGTCACAGTTTTTGCCCTGTGTAATGTAGTTTTGATACAGAGACTAGATCAAATACTCTGTGATCTTTCACGCTTAAATTATTTAAGGTCCCAAGATTTTTAAATTTAATATCATGCACATCGATATCTAGCCTCTCTCTTTCTGGGGATTAGACTCCTCAATAAGATATGATGCGGGTCTCATTTTTACATTGTGTCATGTTGCCGTTTTTCTGCTCATTTGGAATGTGACTTGTTGTTTCTTTTCCTTTTTTTATTAGGCCTGATGTATTACCTTTGAGACAGATCAATGCTGTCAGTCACTATAAATGAGAACCACTCCACCAATTATAGATGATTAAGTTAGCCTCCGCCAGTCAGAATGCTCAAATCCCAGGTGTTTAGGAACGGCTTGTCTGCTGGTGCAGAATTTGACTGAATACCTGAAAAGAATTACAAGGGTGGCGTTACTCATCACGCCGACCGAAAAAATGAACCGTGCAAGCGTGACAATTCTAGTTTGGATGCACAGCAAAACATATGGAAGTTTCATAAAATAACATGAAATAAATCTGCAAGACAACATGTCTGTTCCATTTCATTAGATTTATAAATTTCTATGACATTCTCAACATATGTGATGGGATATAAAATAAATTGGGCCTTTTGTAACACAACAGATTAAAAAACATTTAACACGGACAGTTTTTGCTCTTTTCTCATTATGATTAAATGCATTTAATTTATTTAATATATGAAACTATTCAAATAGGGCCTATGTCCGTTTACAAATTTTTGTTTTTGGGGTCTACTAGAATAGGTTTTAATGCTTGAATATATATATATATATATATATATAAAAATTCACTTATTTTACATTTTTTCAGGACTTCTCTTACCAGTCAATCACTAACTCTCTGTTTAGTTCCTGTCCCTCCTTGCAAAAAGTGCAATGTGCTCTGATTGGTTGGCTGGACCAGTGTGTTGTGATTGGTTAACCACTTCGAGCGTGTTGGGGAAATGTCACGCCTCTTACCATAACCGCAAGTTTCAACACACTATTTATGGCGCTTTTCCATTACCAGTACCAGCTCGACTTGCCTCGGCTCGCCTCGGCTCGACTCAGCACGCTTTTCGCTCCGTTTTCCATTGCAGACAGTACCAACAAAAAATAGTACCCGGTCGTCATAGGGACACCTTTCGTTCCTCGTTGCCCCATCAAGCTCTCGCTGGATCCTCTCTTCGGCAACCAAACAAAGGAAAGTCTGCACATCCTCGTTTGACCTCGGCGTATTCTTCCGAGTTGCCATAATAATAGTAGTAAGTTTAGTAACTATTTCTGGCCAAACTATTTAAACATGGCGGGGTTATTCTGGATACTCCATCTGGCGCGTGTAATGGTGACACAGTGAATGGTGACGGTTCTCTCTGAACAATCAGCAGTCGGTATTGTTTTCTCGTGACATTTTAGTATCGCCTTATCTCGCTCAGAACCTAGTCTGAGGTCGCACAAAAAAGTACTCGAAAGCAGGTACAGGTACAACTTTTACACAGTGGAAAACCAAACAAAGGTGAGCCGAGCCGAGTCGAGTCGAGCTGGTACTGTGAAGTGGATAAACGCCATAACTGACTCAACCAGGTCACCTTATTTAAATGAGGAATATTGTGACATGTTCGTTCCTGGAAGAAAACTTAAGCATTCAATCGAGGCGTTTCAGGGAGTTCAGAAACGAGGTCCTTCTTGCTATAACATAACAAGAAAGATCTCTTTCAGTACATAGTGCACACACTTTTAGTTATGAACTGACAAAAAGCTGCAATCGTTGTTTTGGCAAGATTCCCGTGGCTACAAATCAAATCAGTAACCACCATAACAATTTGCATAGACTTTGTCTTCACAAACATGCAAATATGTAAGGCAAACATAGCAGTCAATTAGATTTTTTGTCATTTACTCTCTTTTCTTTCATATCATCAAGGAAATCCTCTTACGTGCCACCGTTGCAGTGAAGTTGACACTTGTCAGAGCTACAACTGAGTGTCTCTTTGTTCTACCACTTCAGCTGTGTGTGCGTGTGTGTGTGTGTCATTAAGTGTGGATGGTGAACTTGCTGCAGATTGCCTGGAGATTGCCGCTCTCTCTGTGTAGCAGAGATGCCCCCGTCCATAGATGAGGTGCGATTGACATTTCTCACTGGCCCTCAACGGGGTGTCTGTAAAGATCTTGAACCCATTCAGACTGGCTCTGAAATCAAATCACTGCAACCGCCACTGCCACCAGTCTCAATGGTCACATCAATTATTTAGCACCAACTCGAGTGATCCAGAAGGTTGGGGGAATTTGATTTTGCCAATACCTCTGGCTAGCAGGACCTTTGACATTGGTCTGTGCAAAAGGGGCGGACAATGATAATGTACCAAAGGTTAGTCACCTTATGCCGATTTGTGCGGAAAATGGCCGTTATTGATGCTTGTTTCTAAAGCTGATTCTAATTGCCCCGAAGCATTCTCCTTTGTGCATACTCTAGCGTATCTCCTTTGGATGATGAATTTTCCTAAAGAATGTCTTCGATTTCTCCAGTTGGTAATGTTTTAGAGGTAGCTTGGGGTTATCTGTGCTAATTAAAGTTTGATTTGATCAAAGTACAACTTTTTTTTTCAGCTTGCATTTTAATTAGGCTATGGGTCACTGGTCCCTGGTCCATTGCAAGGACATCTGCAGACTTTCTAACGTAATCTGAGACTCTTTTTAAATTCAATTTAGGGGATTTAATAGACAACGGTGACTTTCGGACAGTGCGGGGATAACCATCTCGTCTGCTGGCTTCTCGTCGGGACAAAAGGGAGCGGCGGTCTCCTGAGACGATCTCCATGGCCCTCTTTGGGCAATGTCGTCACGGCGACTCTTGCTCCCTTCGGCCCATTACCGCAGACAATTGAACCTGCTATCAGCGCCACGACAGAGGAAATGTGTTAAACACCGGCAGCCGGAGTCGCCGGCTTATTTGTCCCTCTGCTATCTGTCACCGGCACGAGCTCCGGCGGCATATGCAGAGTGCCTTTTCATAACGATAAAAATCTGCGAGCTGACGCGCAGGACAGATATCTGCTAAAAAAGGATGAATGCGGCGGAAGGAGACCCCTTCTTTAATGCCCCCCTCCTCCTCTGCTTCTCTGAGATGGGAGTGAATTCCATGGCAGCAGAATCAATTTGCAGCTTGGGGCCCGTTTGTGGGAGTATTGCTTTTTATGTGATATGATCTTTGCTTTACATTTCCGGAGGTCAGTACAGACACAGAAACAAGGTCAAGCGAGACTTGATCGACAGTTTCTCTGTCTGCGGCAGCGAAACAATTACCCACTTGGGGATGGCGGGGATATTAAACCGGTTGGCTTTAAACATCTGAAAGGAATCTCCTATTGGATTTAAAGCCGTTCCAGATCTGAGCCCCCGTGTCCGTTGATTAATAGCTTTCCTCGTCTCTGCTGCCCCAGGTATTTATGCATGTTCTGATACGGGAGAAGTGAGGGTCAATTTAGGGCCAGGACATCATGCCCGCTCTTTAGAACGCAGGGAGCGGGATGATATATTTGTTGCTTGCCTTAATGGTAGCAACTGGAAGCCTTTCTCTTTATTATCATGGTAATGTAAAAGAATTTGCGATGTCCTTCAGCACAGAACGTGTAACTCTTATCCTCCGTGACTCTGAAACCCAGTGGCTCGTTTTGATTTCGAAGCCACATTCCGCGGTGGACCCGATCCGATGCAATTACGATGCCAGATCTTTGGTGTGGAAACTTTGATCAAACAGATGCCATTTGAACTCTGTCCATCCATTGATCTGTAGCCCAGTCAGGGCATTTCCACAAGGGAAACATTGCAGGGCGAACAGCCAACGCTATTATGTTTAATATATGCATCAACAATTTGCAACTATTAGATTATACCTCCTGTTTTTTCCCCCCCTTTAGTAGAAGGTCAATGTATACCCCAGCCCGTTTCCAAATGGTCCCTAATTATACTAAAGGGAGGCTCCGGAGCCCTTCATTTGTCATTTAGCAGTTGTGAAGGAAGCCCACAACTTTGGCTTGGTCTACATGAATTGTATTGAAGGTTTTCTGATTGAAATATGAAGTCAGAGTGATTGTCCCTTTTTTTTCTAGGTGCGTCAATGTTTTGACGTCTTTGAAGGGATGTGACGGCGAGGATATTTTCCTCACATTCACCGGCTGGGGATTTTAAATCGCTAATTTAAAGGCAAAAGTAAAATGTGCACGTTTTCACGGGCATTTATAACTGTGCAGTAGTGCGGGAAAGAACTGTTTTGTTATTGTGCCCTGAATATGCGCTAGTTTGAAAACGAAACTAACTTTCACTTTTAAATTAGCGTCAATTCATCCTTCACTTGGAGTTTGATTGACAGGCATGTGATCTGACCAATCAAAATCCACCATTTTTGTCCATGAAAGCAGTCAGGCGAGTTAGTAGTTTAACGTCGGTGGAACTTGGCTTTATCAGGCAATCTGTCACGACACATTAAAGAGCCACAAAACGGTAGGCCTATTTATTGTTTTGATTTTCTTTGAATGACCAAATTTGAAAGTTGAGACTGTTTCATATTAAATATTACCTGCTCGGTCCTTTCTGTCAACGGATTTAACGGCTACTGCGTAATTGCATTCAATATTTTTAAGGCTTTAAACTTTCTTTTTTGCCGCGGTGGGCATGTCATGAAACCGGTGTTGCGACTGAACACCGGTAACTCCGACTACCGTAGCAAGCCTATGTCTTTGGACCAGAAAGTTCACAACAGACTCTTAAAAGTAATAATTTATGACATTCCAGACAATCCCATATATAGTCAAAGGCATCCAGCTATTGCGGTTGCTGAATAAAAGGTAGAAACGTTTTGACTAATGAATCATGAAGACAATAAACACACGATTGCGACAATATATGGTTTTGTGTGCGTTTTCAAGCCATATTGGGCTATTTTCATATAAAATATTTGAATAATGCAGTACTAATTGACATTTTTATTACAGTATTGAAAATATAAAAATATACAAATCACTAGAGACGTCTAGATACCCGAAAACAAATTAACACCCAAATGCACTTTTACTTGGTTAACACTTCTGTGAATTCCAATATTAGGCAAACAAATCACAGAGTCTGCTCTGGTTTTGCTCATATACCAAGTGGCAGTGAGGAAATATCATCTAATAATACTGGGGTTTATGTGCATATTTTTAATTTCCTTGTTTACCAAATACATTGCAGGGGACTTACAGTGGGAGTGTTGTTAACTCTTATTGCAAGCAGCTTCAAGGTTTCACGCAAGAACGCCTTGATACTGTTGTTAATAGCCTGCACAGCTGTGGGGAATGACTAGTGAACCTCTCCAATTTTCCTCTTACCATTATTACATTATTTTAATGTATTTTATTCCATTTAATTATCCAAGTTCATTCAGTTAAGAAAAAAAAAAAAAGAAAGAATGAAACGAAAGCACATTTCAAGGTCCTTTAACCTCAAGGAGGCAGAGACCTCCCCAAATAAGCCCTCTTCTTGCGTACATGGCATCCCATTAGCTGCAGACAGAAATGTCCTGCATGGACTGATGGAGAAATGAGGGTGAGGGATGGCAGACTAGGATATTTGAATATCTCACCATTAAAATGCACAAAGCTGGAGCATGTCTGCAGGGGAGGCTTTGAAATCCCCCCACCTTCATGTCTTTTAACTCAGTGTGTGCGCTCCGTCAGAGGACCCTGAGGGATCCTGTCTCCGAAAGGGGATGTTGCATGTTTCTATAGACATCAAACTCATAAGCACAACAGACCAAATATTAAATGTGAAATTGCTTTTTATTTTCCCTTTTTTCCGAGCTGTAACCTTGAAACAGAGGTCGCTTTAAATATGTAACTACTTATGGGTTTGTAGGCACTCTGCTTCAGTATTTGCGCGAGGCGAAGGTGTGCTACGCCAAATTCAAGATCAAGGCTAGTGCATAATATGGCTCATGAAAAGGGAATTCTTCCTTTTCATCTCTGAGACCAACACGAAAATCATCGGGACATTCCTTAACTCCTTTTTAAAAGCCGTTTTCTAGACAATGGTGGTAAAAAGAATAAAATGAGAGTAAAGCAAGTGCAAATTTAAAATGATCACTGACGTTCCTTCTTTTTTCTTCTTTGGCTTTAAAGCTTTTTATATTTTAGGTGTGTGGACCGTGCGTGTGCATGATGTGTGGATTCAAAAGTTTGGAGTCAGTGGGATATTTTTTTTTTATGCTCAGAGGCTGCATCAAAAATACTGTGAAAAATATTATTATAATAAAAAAATGAATAATTAAAATGCATTTTTTTTCCCCGTTATGGCAAATCTTAATTTTCAGCAGTCATTACTCCATTCGCTTATCAAGAAACATTTCTTATAGTTATCAATGTTGAAAACTGTATTAAATTTTGGAAACAGTGACTGCTTAGAAACGTCTTAACAGGATTATTTAATGAATAGTCTAAAAAACCTATATGTATATGTGGAATGTGTTTAATGGCATTTCAATGAAGAAATTAATGTACTACTAATAATACCGATGAACTTTATATGTTATGTAAAGCACAAATAGGTCTGCATACTGCTCTACAGAAAAGTTCTTTTTAGTTCTAAAAGGAGTACAAAGTAGAATTCACATTAAAAACCAAAGCTCTGCCGTTATATTCATGCATTTATTTAAACCGAGGGGAGAAATGTCATGATAATGAAAAGATTTCTCAGGAAGGAATCACATTTTTCACCCCTCACAGACAGATGAGGTGCAATATCAGATATAGTAAAACCAGTGGCTAAATGTAATAGTATGACCTCTGGCTGGCAGCGAGACACTCCTGATGGGCCAATTTGAAAGGATCACAATGTCCAACCATATGACTTTATTATAAAATCGCCACCATAAAATGAGAGTAACTCTATCTCTTATTTCACTGAATGACTCTATACAGCAAGGACACACAGCGGTGCCTACACAGATCACCACAGCTGGAGCATGTGGCCAAAACTCACTCATGATTTCTTTTGCAAATATTCACTCAACTGGTTTAGTTGCTATTGACTTTCTCTGACACTCAGTCAATCTTAGTGAATCACAGCTGTGAGATTCGCCCCTTATTTAAGGCTGTTTTCAATCTTGGTTTGAATGCATGATCCAAACTAAAGTTTGTTTCTCTGTCCCTTTATTATTTTTGGTCCGAACTGCCATAAAATTGCATCCTCAATGCGACTACCGCAACTTCAGAACAAAAGAGTGGTGCAGGACTGACGTCAAAACCCCGAAGACCAATTCACCTCTGGTTTTGGGGTTAATCTCGAGGGAACCAGTGGAGAATTAGGCTTCTGGGTTTTGACGTCATTCCTGCACCACTCTATTGGCAGCTGTTTGCCACTGTAAATAGGTGTATACTGTTACAGTTAGTATTAAAAGACCCATTTCATTTACTCTAATATGCTCTGTAGGATGATAACGCTGGATAAGCGTTTTTAAAGATATCTGAAATCAATTGCGTCAACTTTTTTTTTGTTCCCTTAAATATAAATAAAATTGCGTCTTGGCCCCGCAGAATTAAAGAGTGCAGAAACATAACTCCACAGCAGCCTTTGATGTGAAACAGTCCTCTCCGTCTCTTAACTGAAGAGGATTTTGGCAACAATTCCCTTTGATAGAATATACCTGGGCGTTTCTTAGTCAGAGAGTGTGTGGGCTTTTGATGTTGCGATCTTTTCTGTTAAGTTTTTGTTGTTGCTTCAGGGACGAAAGTCTGTTCTGCTCTAGAAGTTTGTGGTGGGACGGAAATTAGTCAGCTGAGCGGTGGAGAGATTGATGTTTTATGTCTTCAGGAAGGGTGGATGGACCTCATTGCATTCAAGTGGGTTTACAATATGTCTCGCATGTTGCATGCTGTGCGGTATGACAAGTTGTAAGGCACAGTTACTTGTGCTGTTGCCATACTTTGAAGAGTTTAAAGCGATGTGGCATCAGTCTAAAGTCAAACTAATAAAAACAAATTGGTTGGTAAAACTAAACAATTGGCAAGAACAAAACTTTGCTCAAAGTCGGCCGGGAGTCACCAATTCTGCACTATTCTGCTCAAAGTATTTTGATCCTGTTGCAGTGGCGCCTCCAGAAATTTTTCGTAGGGGTGGCCAGATAGGGCCAGTTAAAATCTTGGGGTGGCACACCAAAACTACAGTATAAACCATAATTTCAGAATTGTTTTCTACTGTTGGAATAAACCAGCCTGTAGAAAACTATCAGAAAGACTTAAGGAAACTCCTACTGATATACTTTGGTTTATTGTGTAATATTTAATGTTACTAATGATATTAGTAGGGCCCAACTAATATATATTACATTGTATATAATGATATATATTATATGATATAAGGGTCCTTGCCCCACAGCAAATTTCCAGATACTTACATAATTGTGATGAATTTAATCATTTTTAAGTTATTAGTTTGCAGTGTAAGATTACAGTTAACACCTTTAAATATTACTTAAATGTATTATGAATTTTTAATACACTTAATGAGTGTATACATCAGCAGCAAAAAGTAATTCTTGAAAAAATCTGCACAGTAATTTTATAAAATCTAAATATGTTAATAAAAAAAAATACTATTAGTTCTCTTTTAAAATTCAATCAGGCAATCATGTCACAATTTTATATTTATATATTAATGTCAAGAATTCAGAAGTGCATAGCCTAAACTACAAATACATTATATACAATTAAATTATGCTTATTTAAAATGTATTGAGCAGGCTAGGTATAACAAAATATATTGGCTTTTAATAATATTTCAGTGCGCAAATGATTACATGAAAAACAGAGAGCACACAGCGTGTATGCGCATCGCGGGTGCAGAATGATGTGCTCAAAGCAACATGGAGTCACAGTGTGCAGCAGCACTGCGCTTCATAAGTGCGCATTTAAAAGCTCATGTCACAAATCGAAGAAATGTTGAGCGCACAAATCCAAGTGCGATTTGTTCCTTTGTTTCACAGTTATTGTGCGTTTGATGCCGATTCATAATCCTTGTGATATGTATGTGTGATCTAACAGAACACGGTAGTGAGTCGTTTAAAAACAGCAACAAACTCCAAGAAAATAAAGTAATTTTATGCGAATATACAGACTTTTATCTACAGATCATGCATTTATAATGTCAATATATCATATTGGAGAGAGTTTTACCGTGCATCCAAGAGGCGCGCGTGCTGTTTGAATATGAATGGAGAATGATGACAGCCGCAGAGGAGGGAAAACGAGTTTATACTTTAATGATGTAAATATACTTCTGTCCCTCACATTAAGCTATGGAATGACTTCAGATGACTTTGTCACCCAAACTGACGTGAAAAAAGCGGGAGGCGCCGAAAAGCGCGTTGTTTGCATCCCTGCCTGTCCAAACGTGGCAAAAACACACCTAAAAGCTGCTGTAACAGTATACCATTTGGCACTTAAAAAGCACGTCACGACACATAATTCCCCGTCTTCTTTTACTTCAGAATATTTTTGACTTTATAAAATGCATAACTGATGCTACAAAAATTAATACTGGCCATTGGGGTGGCCAATGGGGTGGCCAGGAGTCGGCCAGGGGTGGCCATGGCCACCCCTGGCCACCCCCTGGTGGCGCCATTGTCCTGTTGCTCTTCCTAAACAAAGACTGTTAGTCTTACAAGCCTAGATTTTGTCTTTCGCCATTAAATTTGAGTTGTCGAACTCCAAACAATGTATGACTGAGAGATGTTAGTCTCTTTGAATAAAATATTGTTTATGTAACATATGCATGATGTATGATGTGTACTTTTGTGTATTTGCATAAAAATACAATACATATCCACCAAGAGGACTACTGATTGTTTTCCACTTCAAGCATTGCATCCAGACGAAATGTAACCAAATTTACTGGCAAGAACTAAACAAGAAACTTTTTATATGAAATTACAAATTGAGATATGTCACATTCCAATCCTTATTCTCTGCCCAAAAACGATTCCGAACAGTATGAGTAATAAGTTGTACTTCATATTCCATTATATCAAGCAGTCAGGGAAATTTGCGTGTGCCACGCGAATAAAAGCCCCGACTCATTCAGTTCATTTTCTTCACAGTAGTTTAAAGGCCATATACGTGTGATGTGGGAAACGTGCTTGATTGTGTAGAGAAACATGGAGTGGTGTAAAAAGCTGAAGTAGTTCAGATGCTGTATTTTAATGTCTCTTTGTGATTGTGCGTTGATAAGAGCTGACAGATCTTTTTCCTAAGCGCAGGCAGGCTGATGACAGTAGACTATTCACAGCGAGGCACTGATCACTCTACGGCAGCTCTCTTTCTCTCTCTATTCGCTGCATGAAAGAGGGTTTCGACGGCGGCATACCTTTTGTGTCATTTCACGGGCTGTTTTTTCATCAAGCGGAGCTGCGAGGAACTTGTAAAGCAGCTCAGCCGTGTGTCTGTCACGCCTTGCGCTTCATTTCGTACTTTTTTTTTTTAGTATGGAGGAAAGGTCTTTTTCATTTTAAAATTGGGGAAACTTTTAAATGAGGCACTTACACAACAAAGGGTTTTCTACAACTCTTACAGCAGTGGCCAGCCCCTCCTCGTCTTTACCAGCTTGTTTAATCTCAGTAAGAGTACATCCTTTCATTTTGGTGGGATATTTGTCAGAGACTCTGCAGACTTGCATAAGTAACAGGAGTTAATGTTTGAGGGACAACTGCGCCGATGGTCTATAATAAGAGGCCTCGCTGAGCCAAGGGTTTCCAAGGATATGAGCTCTTTAAACAAGCTCTCACTGTACTGTGAGATTACTTAGTTAAATATTATCAGCAGGCCCATCCATCTTTGCGCATTGTATCACTTGAACTACAATATCTGACCTTCAGCACCAACTTGTAATTGAACTCGCTGCCGAGTCGCTCGGTGGAGTTTGACTTATGCTGCCTTTGCTGGAACATATCTCCCCATGACTACATTAGCATGTCCTCTCTTCATCTCTCGATTCTTCACCTTTCCCTTCTCTCCTCTCCTCCTACAGAAAAGAAAATCAGAGATGAGGTCTTAATTGTTTCTCTTAGGCGACTTAGGAGACTTTTTCTGAAATCTTTTGCACTTGAGAAAATAAAAATCTCCACTACTTTCATAAGAAAATGACCTGAAACTTTTTTGATAGAATTCTTCCAGGAATAAATTATCCACATTGATTACAGAATGCTGTTTGATGACAATTTTCTCATTCAAATCTGAAATTTGGGGAGAAACATCTGAGAAAATGTACTTAACATAGCTGAGAACTCCATGAAGTTTCCTGAGAAATGGAAAAATCCCATTAAGTGTCTCCTCTAGAGTTTCAAAAGAAAACTACACCCAGATTTGCCAAGATACAAGTTTGCCATCAAAAAATCAGATCTCATTTTGACCTCAAAAATGTCTTATCAAATACTTCCAAGGCCAAATTATTCACTTCAGTTGTTAGAGCTTTTTTTTTAAATAAACTGTAGTCTTGTATTCACATTAGATGTTTTAGGAGACATTTCATGAAATCTCCTCTTTTGTCTACTGAGAGTTTGTTTGGTAAGATGTTTCATTAGTTGAACAATCGGTATGTTGTTAAACATCAGTACAATCCATTTGACATTTCTTCTTAGGAAAACATCTGAGAAATGAGAAATCTTTATAATTATGAAAGAGTAACCTCTGAGCTAAACTTTTCCTCTCCCATTCACCTCTCCTTATTTCTCTTTCCTTCTCCATATGGCTCTTTTTGCCAACAGCATGTATTCTATTTTTAGTGTGTGCTGAGATACGGTGCCGTGCCATTTAAAGAGTGGGCTTTATTATGTTTGTGAAGTTTGTTGGAGTCTAAACAGGAGCTGGTTATACACCAGAGACTTGCGAGCACACTCATTTTCCCTTTTGAGCTGACTCTGGTAAATCATTTGACACCGTGTCTTAAAAAGAGATGCGTGCATCAAATCTGAATCCGCCACAACAAAAGCTCCTGTTGCTTTCCAGTGAGATCCGGCGGCTCTGGTGGTGGTGTGAAGGCGAGCTACGGGAATTCCTCAGGAGGCTGGGGAAAATATTCAGCCCTTCCCTGTAGGATAATTGCTCCTCGCCTAGATGAGCTGTGCTGAATTGCCCTGTATACACCGTGTTGGAGGCAGCTGTAATTCTGTCTGATATTTCACATTTTGCTCTGCGTCCTGCTGTGGGTGCAGATCTCCTGCTGGGTACTCGACTGAACCCTCCGCGAGACTAAAACTCAGTCCCTCGCTCGCTTCTGATGGCTTATGGCCGGGGGCGATTCTAGGATTTCAGCCTTAGGGGGCTCAGCCCCTTACCTGAATGTGAGATGTTGTGGCTCAGAGGAATGTTTCTAGCGACAGTTCACAAGTTCAAATCTTGTCTGACGAATTTTTAATGGACCAATTAAAATAGCATCTGGTTTTCAGTAGATGTACATGCGAATGTTTAGCAGAGATGTAGTGCCCTTGCTGCACTCGAGAACATCACCAATTTCACCTATGCCATTGACTAGATGGAGGGATGATACTTAATGTAACAAACTTTAACTTTTTTAAGGATCCTAAAGGGGAGGCTTCAGAATAAAATAACACCGGAGAGCTACTGTAGACTATATTTTTTAGTAAATGTGAGAGATAACATTATAAATGTATGTTATATATTCAATCATTCAACCACGTCCCGAAGATGCTCTATTGGATGACTGTGGAGGACATTTGAGTAAAGTGAACTCATTGTCATGTTCAAGAAACCTGGGCTGCATTTCTCAAAAGCATTGTGATCTAAGTTGATCGTAGAGACCATCTACAATGATTCAATGATCTAGGCGTGCAATGCTTTTGAGAAATGCAGCCCAGGTTTGTGACATGGTGCTTGAAGTAGCCTTCAGAAGATGGGTACACTGTGATCATAAATAGATGGGCATGGACAGTGACAATACTCAGGTAGACTGCATAGTTTATTCTCAATTGTTCAATTGGTACTAAGGGGCCCAAAGTGTGCCAAGAAAATATCTACACACCACCACCAGCCTGATCTTGAGGTAGGATGGATGCTTTCATGTTTACTCCAGATTCTAACCCTACCATCTGAATATCGCAGCAGAAATCGAGATTCATCAGACAATCTTCTATTGTCCAACTTTGGTGAGCCTGTGCGAATTGTAGCTTAAAGGGTTAGTTCACTCAAAAATAAAAAATTATGTCAGTATTTACTCACCCTCATGTTGTTCCAACCCCGTAAGAGCTTTGTTCATCTTCGGAACAAATTAAAATATTTAAGATGTTAAGATCACTCCTGCATACTAGTCCATAGGGTTCTTGAGGGAATGACACTTGCTGGCATCGAAAAGTCATCAAAGACATCGTTAAAATAGTCCAAGTGACTACAGTGGCTCAATTTTAACTTTATCAAACGACGAGAACACTTTTTGTGCGCAAAAACAAACAAAAATAACGACTTTATTTCAACTATTCACTTCCTTCTCCATGGGTCTGTAGTCAGTTAACGTAGTGTGATTGCGTAGAGCTACGTCACACGTAGGCTCACTATTGGCCGACGCTGGTCATGTGTGTGATGCGTGTGACATACAATAACAGAAGCTTACGCTATTAAACTAGTAACCTGACTCGAGGCAGAGAGAGAAATAAACGAATAGTTGAAATAAAGGCGTTATTTTTGTTGTTTTTGCGCACAAAAATGTTCTCGTCTTTTGATAAACTTAAGATTGAGCCCCTGTAGTCACTTGGACTATTTTAACGATGTCTTTAATGACTTTTCGAGGTCAGCAAGTCATTCCCTCAAGAAGCCTGTGGACTATTATACAGGAGTGATCTTAATATATTAAATATTTTAATTTGTGTTTTGAAGATGAACGAAGCTCTTACGGGGTTGGAACAACATGAGGGTGAGTAAATACTGACAGAATTTTCTTTTTTGGGTGAACTAACCCTTTAAGTTTCTTGTTGTTATGAGACAACAGCAGGAGTGCCACCCAGTGTCTTCTGCTGCTGTAGCCCATCTTCAAGTTTCGAAGTGTTGTGAGTTGAGAGATGCTTTTTTGCATATCTTGGTTGTAACAAGTGGATATTTTTAGTTACTGTTGCCTTTCCATCAGCTCAAACCAGCCTGGCCATTCTCTGACCTCTGGCACCAAGGAGGCAGAATTGCCACTTACTGGATATTTTCTCTTTTCAGACCATTCTCTTCAAACTCTAGAGATGGTTGTGCAAGAAAATCCCAGTATATCAGCAATTTCTGAAAGCCTCAGCCCAACCATTCACGTTGAAACTCTTAAATTACTTTTCTTCCCCATTCTAATGCTCAGTTTTAAACTTTAGAAGATTGTCTACATGCCTAAGTGTATTGCGTTTCTGCCATGTGATTGGCTGATTAGATATTTGCTTTAATGAGCAGTTGAACTGGTGTACATAATAAAGTGGTCGTTGAGTGTAAAAACACACACACACTTTTGTAAATTATTCGAAAAACTTTGACAAACGTAAAAAAAAAATGTTTGATGTTGACTGTAGACAAGTGTTTTTCTTTATGTTCATTGATTTTGAAAATATGAAATATATTGACTTTTTGTAAAGTTGAATTCTCTCAATTTAGGAGCTTTTCTTAGCGTGCATTGACTCATTTGATTATTTAATCAGCATATCATGCAGTTTGATTCATTTGTTATCCCTTTGTTGAAACAGAAACAAGCTAATGATTAAATCCTTCCAAAACAATACAGAAGTTGACTTGCTCAATTTAGGTCTATCGTGTTATTCGCCTCTTTTCATGCACTCTTTATATTGCATCGACTCTACGTTCATACCTTCACATGCATGATTATGGCTTTAGGACTGTGCTGCATGTGTAATATCCATCTCCCTTCAAACAATATAAGAGCTCAACTATTATTCATTGAAGTTATGACCTACTGAAACTCCTATGAGATTGGGCCGAGCATGTTATGCTGTTAAAGGAAATTCAAAATACTTTGTTGTTTCTCTCTTCTGTTTCCCAACTGACATTTAAAATGGACTTTTTGATTGAGTGTGGTGTTTTAACTTGAAGGTTTAAGTGTTTGCTAACATATCCTGCAGCGTCAACACTAGCATCCCTGGCTTAGTCTCATTAGCATAGTGAAGCGTTGCCTAGAGAGGGTGGTGCTTCTGCCAGCGCTGTGCAGTGAATTGTATTTGCCCTTTTGGTGGATGCAAAGGGGGGAAACCCAATCTCAATTCCACACATGAGTCATGAATTCAGCCGTGATATGTGAAATATGGCTTACGTTCAGGGCATGGCTGGAACTGAATCTAATTGGATGCAATTGACTTTGAATGCCGATAAAACACTTGATTAACAGTGCTACAACAGGCCTCGTCATTAGCACCAACTGGTAATGTCTGGCCTTCTGTGCCCGGCCAGCTAACAGAGCTGTAAGCAAAAAGGACATGACATTGGGAGACAAAACAGGCTGTTTTGGGGCCAAAATAAAAGTTGGACACGATTCATTTGCCATTATTATCTCCCTTTAAAACTGGCTTGTATTTTAAACATTTTCTGGTCCCTTCAAAGGGAGGGCTTGTTCCATTTTGGTCGTGCGTTGAGTGGAGGCGATGGTGAAACTGCCTGGAACGTAAGGCAGAGGAAGACTTAATGAGGTAGCCAGGGAATGTTGGGAACCATTCTTTATTGTTGTGCCCTTTCAGTGAAGCTTACAAAATCTGAAGAAAACTTCTTTTTTTTTATGAACTTAGCATTTAGCTGGGTCGAAGTGCCTGTGGCTCTCATTGCCTCGCTTGTACAGAACTGTTGGTCATATATAGTACTCTATCATATAATAGAAACCTGTGAAAGTGAAATTAAAACTTGTTGAGTGGGGAAGTTCTAGTATTGACAGGAAGAATAAGAGTTTGGACCGTTTTTGTTCCTTTTTGTAATATCTCTTGTGAAGCAAATGGTAAATTAACCCAGCTAGATGCAATTGACAACTTTAGGATGTTAAGTTAAATATTTCATATATTTTTTTTTTTTTTTTTCCTAAATTATGTTACTGTTCAGGAGGATTGAGGTTATGTTGTACAGTTGTACCAACCAACTCCCAACACGAAATTATTAGCACATGTTCTGTTGACTTTTAAAATGTTGGGACTATTCAGGTTTTTTTAAGGATTTTATAATAAATACATTATGTATTTATTTTTGCATTTATTTCAACATTTACTGATGCATTCATTTTATTTTATTATTAATAATAGTTACTACTATTAGATCATTTTGACCATTTGTGATCTTTTATATTGGTTTTAGTCACTTTATTTATTTTTATTCATTTATTTTTTTGCTGCCACATGCCCATAATCAGGACTGCCGAGGACCAAAACAATTATTGTAAAAATTAAATTTGAAAAATAAATAAATAAATAAATAATAATAATGTCATTTGATGAATTATCATTTATTTGATGAATAAGAATCTGTGTACCATTTTCTTTCCGCTCGCAAATATTGTAAACTGACCTACAATCTTCTTTTTTCTTTTTTTTTTTTTTTTGGCACTGAGAGAATGACACTGACTTAATTTAAATACATACAGGATAGTGCAATAGCAGCGTCTGGTTAAATTGAATGTGTAAATTCGCCCCTGATTCTTTTCTGTAGACTTTCTCAGGCACACACCCCTCTGAAGGCGACTCATTGAAATGAGTGGGAGTGTTCGTCCTGTGTGGAGGACATTGCAGCTCTTCTGATAACCACCTTCCCTTGTGCTCTCCTATTTTCCGTCTTCCCATGATTCTCAGCAGCCAGCCTACACACACTCCCACATCCTCACACAGAGAGACACCTACACCACCAGACACCTACAATGCTCTCCCTCTTTTACCGTGGCTCTACATTGATGTTCAGACGCTCCTCAGAACTCTCCTTCTTGCTCTGCTCCCCGTGTCTCTGACTCCAGGAGGAATGAGGTTGGAGATGAGGAGAGCGTGAAAGTGGGATGGGATTCAAATCTCCCCACTTCACAGACCCAGACACAACTGATATATGATGGCTGCTACTCCTTTGATTCCAAAAAGGATAAAGAAGGAAATAACAGAAAACAACAGCAAAAAAACAAGAGAAAAGAAAGTATAAAAGTGCTTTTGCATTCCGCTCTAACCTCTGAGCTTGTGTTTTTATTATTATTTTTTTTGTTTCGTATTTTAATTTAGAGACCTGTCTTGTGTCTGACATATTGACAACCAATGATTCAAGAATGATGATCAAAACAATGTTTCTCATTGCATGTTACATATATATATATTTCAGATTTTTTTGTTTTGCGTAATAATATATTTTAGGCTTATTTAATTGAATTAAATATATGTGAATATGGACGAAATATAATTATACAGTATAAATATTTTTTATTTACTTTAATAAATGTACAGTATGATATTCCTTTTGAGATTTTAAAATACATTTATTAGTGGTATTAAGTATTCATATTTTATGTTCATCAAAAAACATAAAAAAACACACGTTTTGGTTGTGGCAAATAAAGTTTTAGTACCGAGTTAACCGCTATAGTTGACAAAGGATAACTTACGGTGTTTCGTGTAAACGGAAATATGAATGTATGAACCGTCGTTTGTCGCACTGTCGTTCTTATAGGGTATTCACCGTCCATCCTATTCAATAAAGTGAAAAACATATACATAGTGTAGGGTTTTAAATGAAATGAAAATGTTGTAATGTCTTACTGATGGCAGGACAGAAGCTTTTATTCATGATTACAGCAAATAGCTTTGATCAAAATAACTAAAGCAGCACTCTCTACGATCAAATCTGCATCCCTAAAATATAGGCCAGTTTGTGTTACTGACAAATTTGTGTAGCAGTTCTACTTTGGCATTCAGGGCAGGTCTATACACATGACAATTTTCTTAAGAGCTCGCTATGAGAGAACATCCCGACCTCTCTCGGTTCACGCTTCTTTCCCAGGAAATCCCCACTTCATATGCACTCTGTCGATCAGAGGTGTGATCTGCTGGCCGTTGCCGGATTTAGGGGGCTGCAGTGGACCCTTCCCCGCGGCCCACAGGACCAGAGGCGAACCCTCCCTTCCACACAGAAGAAGGGATGAAGACAAAGCCGTCTAGGGTTACTCCTCACAAGCATGAAAGAGTAGAAGACATAGCCTTGGGCATTGTGCATGTTAATGCGCTAGTTTGCTTTTCCATGCTGAGGCTCACTCCTCTGGCCTGCGAAGTTACAGCTTCACACCATCATTACGGGATTTAGCCTCGCTGCATTGCCATGCTCACAAACTCTTAACATCTCTCATCCTTCTCTTTTCTTACATTTTCTTCTCGCTCTTTGACCTTTGCCTGATGCTTTTCTGTTGGCAGAGCTTCTTCTCAATTTTTCACATTTGACTTTGACTCATTTCAGCGCTTTAGGACAGGTTATTTCAGCAGGATAATCGGCATTTTATTCACTAGCCACCTGCAATTCAGCTTAACCATGAAATAGCATCATGAGCGTCTTTGGGATGCGCTCATGATGCTGCGAGCGCCTTTTATAGCCTTTGGGATGCAGGCCTGTAAACATAATTTCATTTAAAAGAGACATTTGCGTGCTTTTTTCAATTGAGCGTGGCAGAAATAATGAATTTAATGAAGGTCTAATGATGGTGAAGAGCATTTTGTATGCTATATATTCAGATGTCTATCCATGGTCTGATTCACTAACAAATAACTCTTAAAGGGATAGTGCACTTTGAAATTAATTTTTGATATGTTTTAGCTTACCTCAAGGGCATCCAAGATGTAGGTGTCTTTGTTTCCACAGTATTTTCAATTACTTCTTGTCTATCAGTCATATAATGGAGGTATATGGGGTCCACCTCAAAGAGCATGCACAGAGAAGTCCAAATTAAACATGATTTAATGACTCGTAAATGTAAGTACACATTGATGGCCTAAGACACGAAACGAGCGGTTTGTGTGAGAAAACGAACAGTACAGTATCTATATTGGTTTTACCTCTTGTAATCACAGTCACATCCTGATCTGAGGGCGAGTGTGCTTCTGTCTGAGCAAGCGCCGGCAAGTGTTTGGCTGTACTTTTTTTCAACTTTTTTTTTTTTTTGAACTTAGGATGCTCTATTTTACTGTCATTAGTTAATATTGTAGAATAGAATAGCGCCCAGTGTAACCTAAATTTGTTATTTTTTAACGTTCTAAGAACATTCTTATACAAGCAAGAATGTTAATACAACGTCTAAAAAAATTGACGTTTTGAATGTTCCTAGAAAATTCAGAAATAAAGTTTTTATAAGTTATGTTGACTCATAAAAGTTCTGAAAATGTTCTTATAACCTAACATTGTTATCTGGGGAAGAGGAGAGATTCGCGATTGCACTGAACACGTTTTATGTGCAGGATTCTCTGAGCGAGGCCATAAAAAATAGACCTATTCTTACAAGAGCAGCGTGAATATGAGAGCGCTTGTGCGCAATATTTTACGCGCAAGGAGAGATTCGCGCTCACACATTATATTAATTTACTTTCGCGCTATAATAGTGCGCGCTCGACATTTGACAGGAAAATATCGCCATCGTTCTGCAGCATCCACCTTTCCTGTAATGTAACACCAGAGCAAAGTTGTTGCTGCTTAGAAGTGCAACATTGTAAAGGGTGCATCTGAAACAGTGTCGCGCGGCGCAGCTTAACGGTCTTTCTGAACGTTGTGTAATTAAATACATCGGTATGGCGGTATATTAAAAATGAACATCATAACAAAAATATACACCGGTTTTCGGTATGAACCGGTATACCGCCCAGCACTACATTGAATACTGGAGCAATGATGTTGAAAATTTGTATTCAAATTTCACAATATTACTCTATTTACTGTATTTTCGTCAAAAACAGTCTTGGAAAGAATAATAGACCTTTCACATACATAATATATATATATATATTTAGAATCTAATGAAAAGGGAGGGTCTGGAGACACTATGAACACTACAGAAGCGTTATCCGATGGTTTCATGTGCTGAGTGTTTCCTCACTCTCTCCAGTTAGCCAGATTCCTCTTTCCTCTGATCCAGTCACTAGACACCAGAAGCCACAGTGAGGAAGCCAGTCTGTCCCTTTGAGAGCTAGCGGTGGTCCGGGCATCATGCACAGAGGGGGCTTCATGCACAGATGGCTGGCCCGAGGCCGGACAGGTGGGTGCTTTCTGGGCTTTCTGCTGCGGGATGACCAGGCAGTCTGGGCCTGGGGCAGTGAGGCATGCCAGCTGTTTTCCTGGTGCACACCCTGTGCTTGTCAAGACTTCCCTGCTGCTCCTACAGAACCACAGCATGGCCTCATCGTGTCTCAGATTCCAACTGCAACAAAGGCTCAAATCAGGGTTTTAGATAACAGACGGGGCATCTTGAATTATTACAGACAATTTAAACATGGACATATTTCTGCAATAATAGATGAATAAATAGCTGGAGTGTTTTACAGGGAGTTGACTCATGAATATGAGCGGATGTGGCAAGCCTGGGTCTTGGTTATTGATGAACCAACAAACCCAGCTGGTGGTTTTTGTCAAATCCCTTTCATCAAGTTTGTCTTTAATTAGCGACACTAGATGACGTGAATCTATAATGCGTCTCTAATTATTGCTGCTATTTTGTGAAATGAATAGATTTTCTGCTAAATCAGAATTCAAATTAAGGTTTAGGTAGGATTTTTTTTTCCTTTTAATGAATAAACGGGAGATGAACCCAATTTTTTGTAGGGAGAACCAGTGGCATATAATCCATATATCAGCATGGTCTCATTGTCATTTACGTTTATGGCTCTTTTGATGTAGATTAGGCTTGCATCCAGTATAACTATACCTTCAGCTTTTTAGCTATAGAAACAGCATTCACTGACAGAAGGCCGCTGGTAATTGCATAATTATTTATAGTCAGGAAAAGAAGCAGGGCATTTTAATTGATTGAGTATAGAGAAAGAGACCATTTGGCGTTTATTTTAAGTCTCTGTCATTATGTCTCTGTAAGGTAATATACCACTGCATTTCTTTGTTTTATTCATAGATCATTTTGTGCTTATTGGCAAAGTCCAGCAATCCAATTTTGCAACACAATCAAAGTTAATTTGTAAGACATTTGATGAAGTAATTTTATTGTATTGCAAAATATCACCTCGTTCAGGACAGAATGAGTGTAGTGCATTAAATCCAAATGATGTTTGGTTGTTCTGGTCAAATCCTTATATGAACAGCTTAAATGGAAACTAGTGGTTTTGATCACGTTGAGCCACTTATCCTTGCCACTTAAAGGAAATGAACAAATGGAAATAGCAATGATGATTATGCTCAACACTTTGTTTGACCCGCATTGAATGGATGCCACTTCTAGAGAAAAAAACCTGCATCAAGCCACCTAAAGAGAACTTTGAGCTCTCACATACTGTTTTTCTCAATTTGTTAATTGACTATATCTGAAGCTTATCTTCTGTCTAACCCAAGCGGCAACATTTTTATCTGAAAAATGAAGCCTACCCGGAAGTGCGAAAAACTGCAATACATCGAAAATCCGCCGGTCCCAAAAGGGAGCAAACGTCCATATATACCATGTTAAAATGTCCGTTTTCACAGCTTCATGTTTTTACAGTTTGGTCCCATGGACTTTTATTGTAATCTCGCCTGACAACTGTGAATTTTTTTCTAACTCGTTAGTTTAGATCGTATTTAGATATAAAATGTATGACAAATAAGGGCAGTTAACTTTGATTGACAGCTGACACAACACATCATGCCACCTCTGTATCCTTTCTGAACATTTGTATTTTGTATTTCCCAAAATTTTCCAGTATGGCGCCGCCCATACCCCCCATAAACAGCCTCAAACCCGTTCTTCAGAAAGTTTATGGGTGACGTAACAGACCCTTTGTTCATATTTTTTACAGTCTATGGTCTAACTTTCCGTGTAGAGTCAGGTTGTGTTCTCTAAATTAATCCTACTAGATAAATCATCAAACTACTGTAGACCTTTTCTAAACTACTGAGTTTCGAGGCAGGACAAAGGAAATTCATTTTTAACATAATATCAAAGGCTTTCTCTTTTTAGCACAGTTTCATGCTATTGATTTCCCTCTCTTGTCTTGAAAACAGGAACTTTTCTCGCTCTTTTCCATTTGCCTCTACCCCCGTTTACCCTTTCATCAGAGGGTGGGGGGAATAATGAAGCTAAAGCCAAGCTCTGTGTCATTTACATAAATGATTATATTGCAGTTTCACACTTATTTGCATGGGCCTCCACGGTTGTATTATGAAAGTCATATATTATTCCAGTGCCACTGCCCAGGCAATTGAGAAAGGGGGACGCTTTTATGTTCTCATTTATTGTAAAAGTTTTGTGGCCTGGAATTTGCTGATTCATTCAGCTTTTTGCAACGAATTTGAGCTTCTTATTACATGACCGGACCATCTGAGCTTATATCCTATATTAAGACATTGCAACACAGAAAATGCAGTGGTTGATTTCCATTACACGAGAGATGATGTTAAAACTTCAAGCTGATTTGTACTCGTCTTTCGCCAAGATAAGCACAAACTGAGACGTAGCTTTACAGTAACCTATGTTTCTCCATCCATTTACGCTTCTTTCCATATGGTGATATGAATCTCCTTGTGTCCGGCGTTAACGTCTGCAGTGTACAGTGTGGTCTCCCCAGTGGTCCAACACGACAACCGTCTGGATTGAGCCGAGTAGGGCACATCTCTAGGGTCTTCAAGTGGGCACCTTTCGTCCAAAGTGTTTCGTCGACTAGCCCACAACACCTCAAGAGGGCTTGACAGTGATTCTGGCGTCCCAGGGTCACCCCCCTCCGTCCCCCACTTAACTCAGCCCAGCTTACTGACCTTTACATCCCTCCTGCTGCTGAGGTTGCTCCTTCCTCGTAGTTCACATGTGACCCAACCACAATCTCTCCGCAACCCAACCATATATGCCGGTTCCGTATAGCATACTACAATATCTGCCCAAACACCTACCCTCATTCACGCAATATACACAGAAACGTAATAACTGTAATTACTAAGCAAACTATACAAATAAACCAACAGAGTCTAGAATTCTTGAAAGAAAGTTAAACTTAAAAGTTTGTTCAATATAAATGTGAAAAGAATATTATACACAAGTACAGGAAACCGAGTCAGAGTTGAATCGAATCAACAGCTGAATCTCAGTGTTTGCAAATTGCCTTGAATAACAAAGTGTCCCCTCCTCAGTAGATGCCACCCAAATTTATCACACAGAATTGTTGGCCCTATCTAAGCCCTCCACGGATCTGCATCAAAGTCAGGCTAAAGATATAGCGGAGACACAATTAAGAACCGTTTGAATATTATACTTTAAACAAACACAGGCTTAAATGAGCTCTCTTATCAGCTGAATTGTCCGTCTTCTACGTCTGTCATCCAGAATAATATTTTTTGCAAACAGAGCAGGTGAGACTGAGAGAAGAGGAGATTGTCTCGCTTAATTAGTAAACTGAATGATAACCAGAATGCGCTAATTTGGCTTTCTCAGTTTGAACGGATTATCCTTGATTTGTTGATAAGTGTGATTTTAACAGATTGTGTCTCTCCTTCTCTTTCTCTCTTTCTCACACACACACACACACACACACACACACACACACACACACACACACACATAAACAATCTGGTCGGGTATTAGCTTTAATTTTTTGCAGTTAGAAAAGACTGGGGCTAGTTGTCATATGGGGATGTTGTCCAAGCATCATGATTAATTCCATAAATATTTGCAAAAAAAATTACTTTTAACAGCTCATATAACTTACATCATGGAGTATGACAACATGCCACAATAGTCCCCTGCTTTTAGGGTATATTATCACAAAAATGAAACATGTTCATGTGCTGTAATTTTTCTAGGCAATAATGATAGAAATATTCAATAGCTTTTTTTTTTTTTTTGGATAAGACTTTAAGGAATGTGTCTGTACAAAAGTTTTAAAATATATTTTCAGCCCAGTCTCCCCTATATTTTGAATTAGTAACTCAGATTCTATTGTAAAAATCAAAAACTTCCAAAAAAGACAGAACAACAGTGTATTGTCTGACTCTGAACACTGTGTTTGACTTTGATCTTTTCTTTGTCAGTGATAATGACTACTGTATCAGGCATGTGTGTTTACAAGGTCATTATCTGACTTACCACCATGACGTAACACCTTCGGCCATCTACGGCACGGCTTTGCACTTGATATAAGGATGGTTGCCTAACGGCAGCCACGGCATGTGTGTGTGTGTGTGTGTGGGTGTGTGAGAGAGTGGGTGTGGGTAGGGCTTTGAAGAATAGCACCGAAGGCCTGCAGAGATTAAAAGGTGGCCTTTGCATTTCCATTATTCATTTGGTACCCTGCATTTTGTTTTCAACCCCAAAAAACATGCACTGACATCAAAGGGAAAATGAGGGAAGACGTGGAAAAGAACAAGGCATTGTAAAGAATAGATGTTGCATTTATGTATTTCATTATCAAGGCCTCAGATATCCAACAAGGTTGTTTCCTCTCTGTTGATTACACCATTAGAGTGTTTATGTTATATTGGAACACATGAAAATTGGCAGGGTTTCATGTGACAGCCCCTCATACCCCTGCCCTGAGCTCTGTGTCTTTGAAGTAAGCCCACGCCCGTCTCGGTCCCTCAAGACTGGGATTGTGTTTGACATGTAAACTCCATCTCTCTGAATCAGGCCTTATCCAAACACAAACAGCCAACATTAGACACAGCACAAACATGCTTGTCTGGTGGCACACACTGTTATCGCTTGTCGGCCAAATGTCGAGACAGTGAAGCTGATGATACATGGTGCAATGATTCCAGCAGTCTTGCCAGGCTGCATTTCAAAAATACCAGTATTTTAGGCACATAGTGGCATTTTAGGGCAATGCCAAGTGTGTTGCTACTGTGCTAATTGCTTGGCCTGTATTTTGCCCAGTGGTCCTGTCATGCGACATTGCCTAGTCAAATCACTCCAAAAACCAAGGCGAGCCGCTGACCTTAAAACACCTCTGAAGCAAATATGTCTCAGAAAGCGATGTGCTCATCAACACTTATAATCATTAGAGTAAATATCAGGAGTAAGTTGAATTTTCAAAATCTGTTTAGACCTATTTGACCAAGGAGCTAGAAAAATGATCGAAAAATATTTGCTGTGACAATTTTGCTGTGACATTTTAGTTCTAAACTGACATTTAAAGCTACACTGTGTAACTCTTTTAGTTTATTCTTAGCTAAAAACATTTTGATGTGCTCATTGATGTATATTTACTTTGTTCAAGTAATAAAGTATTCTCGTGAGTGTGTAATATGCCATTGAAAATACATACGGGTACGGGCTTCTAATGTCGGTCGCCATGTTGCCCCTCCATCTTGAAAGTAAATTAGCCAAAGAGGGACATACCCGTTAATTCAAGCTTCGCCTTTCGCGTTTACGTTTGAGTTAACACTCATGGACGAGGTCGAACTGTTAATCTTGGACTGGATCAAATTCAAATTTACAAATTATTTTGTATATTTTCTAATTCTATTTGACCACCACCCAGCATGCATCTCTTCTCTGACTAGAAGCTCTTCGTGGCTGTGAATGGGTTATTACTGGCATCGCCACATTTCATTGGAGGACATTAATATCTGTCATGCGTGCGCACCCCAAATCCCCACTTCATTTATTCAGCTCGCTTTTGGATTTAATTACATCTCCAGCCTTCCTCCAGCAAGCTTGCACCAATTATTCTTTAAAACAATGAAGAATTCATTTACACCTGTTGTCAAATAGATTTTTTTGGAGGGGGAGGGGGAGGGGGGTGTTAGAAGATAATTAAGCCATCATTACATATGATGAATAATGGCAGACTATTTTTCACAGTCTCACTTGCTCTCGTCCTTCCTCGTTTTCCTTTTTTCCCTAGCTGGCAATCCGAAAAAGATCCGATCCTTCCACCTCTGCACCTTAGATTCACTTCTCATCATGTCCCAGAAGGCCTTTTTTTATTCACTCGTAAGAATGGTTTCCCTTCATTATTTCTGTCCTACCTCTCTTTGACACATTGCGGCATGGAAGCACAAAGCCGTGACATCAGCTGGCACTGTGATCCCGCAGTAAACTTATCTACTGTAGATCCCCCAATCTTTGACGGCTCGAAATGTTGCGCGGATGCATTATCAGTGAATACCTTAATAAAAGTATTTGTTTAATTGTACAGCCTGACAATGAGGTGAAGCACGGGTCATGTCGGCACATGTCCTCGCTCTCAGGTTGTTTTCCTGTCCTTCTGTGTTGAAATGAAGGGAGCCATTAGTGTGTTTCTGACTGGGATCTAAAACAGGCTAATCTGCCTCATTAGGAAGACAGAGGTGTATGAGCAAACGCAGTGGAGGGGAGAACAAAGAGTGGAGGTGGAGAAAAGCGTGGGAGACAGTGGTCTAGAGTAATCCTTATTCCCAAATGATTCCAGATCAGATGAAAATTGCGCAAATATTTGGGGGAGAAATTGCAGACTCGCTTGTGTGGTGTTGAGAACAATTCGACACGGCTGTGACAAATACCATAGGTAATTGGCAGAAACACACAACCACACATGCTTCTAAAGTGAGCTGGAGGTGTAGACATCCAACTTTATGGACTCTTTGCACAATGTAATCGTATTAGCATTTGCTAGTAAAGTATTCTTTTTTTAGTAAATGTAACAGTGTCATTGTTACATATGGTACATATAGTTACTATAGTAACCCAACCTAACGCTAATCTTAACCCTATAGTAAGTACATGTGGTTACTTCTTTTTAATCATTACTTAAATGTATAATTACTCTGTAAAAGACACCTTCAAGTGTAACCTAAATTTTCTATTAAACTTTGTATATCACCATGGTCACGTACCTAAATACTTATTGTTTTCGATGCTGTCAGTTTGTTGACATTGTGCACAAGTGGCAGTTCTTGCTCACCTAGATGAGATAAGACATGGCAGATTAAACCAAAAACACATTTTTACAACCTTCAACCAAGAATGAGATCAACCTGATATGCACTAAAGACAATGTAGACAGATTATATTAAAGATGCTGACAGACTTTATAATGAACCACTTGAGTTTTTCATCCTTCTTCGTTCCTTCTGGGAAAATTGTCTAATCATCTTGAATTGTCTTAAATTAGTGAGCAACCGAAAAAAAAAAAAAAAAAGAAAGAAAGAAGGAAAAAAAAAAACCCACTGAGGTCTGAATCGCTTATTTCCTGTGACGACTTTGGCAGAAATCTACTTTTCCGCCCAGTTGAGTTTCTCTCACAATGTGCTCGTGGATGTCAGGGAAAAGTGCTTAAGAACTTTTAGCTATGCGACTGATTATCTGGCCAACTTTAAGGTGTTCCTTTCCTATCTCTGAGCCCAAGGGAGGGATTTAGCTCAGATTGGAAAATCTAATATTTTCTTCAAATAGAAATCAAATAGAAGTCAGCGAACAACCTTTGTGTGGCTGTGCCAGGGAAGATGATACAATGCTGACCCTTGGCTGACAGAGTTAAATGTCTTTGATCTAGAGAGGATGCACTCATAGCTCTTGTGTGTGTGTGTGTGTGTGTGTGTGAGAGATATTCCCAATGTTATGGTGACCAAATGTCCCCACAAGTATAATAATACCAGTAAATTGTTACCTTGTGCGGAAATTTTTTTGGTGGGGACATTTTCATGAGGGTTATGCTGCGTTCACGTGCTATGGAAAATAGGATAGAGCGCGAGAGTTGGGAGCTAGCCGCGAGCACGTGTAAAATATGACAGAACAGGGCTACCGTAAAACTTCAAATAATAGCCCAGGCTTTTATTTTCCCAAATCATCAAACTGCACCGGCTTGTATTTGAGACAGGCCTTTATTTACCCAAACCTGTCGCCACACCAGGCGTGTAAAAGAGTCAGGCGTCTATTTGGGACTTGGCTATTATTTGAAGTTTTACGGTACTCTCACAGAGAGCGCAACCTCCAGCATAGAGTGCGGTTTAGCATTGGTTCAGTTTTTTGATTAATCTGCCCTACTAATTTAACGAAATGTATATCAGTTCATGGTTTGTGTGTGTACAAGAGAGATAGAGAAAAAAAAAAAGTTAATTTCCATCCCTGGTTAGTGTAGGGGGATAGAATATACAGATTGTACTGAAAACCATTACGTTTATTGAATATCCTCATAAAATTTGGAAACGCAACCCAAAAACTTGCTATTTTATTAGAGGCCTACGTTTTAAATCTTAACCTAATGGACGGTCGTGTGATTCTGCACATATAAATAAAAACAATGAACAATAAATGCTACTAATAATGATAATTATATGATAATTATTGATGATGATGATTAGTATTATTATTTAAAATGTATTTATTGCTCTGTAAAATGAATAATTTATATAATAATAATTTAATAATAGTTTTTTTTTTATAAAGTTGTTGTATTGTTTAATAAATAAATATTTCAATGATTTATTATTACTCAATTATTACCAAAATGATATGTTTTGCTTATACCAATCTTAAAAACTTTTTAAGAATTTTTTTTTATTATTATTTTGCCATCAGAATTTGCTTGGCTCAAAAATATGAGAGGTTTATATTTGAATGGACATTATGTTTCTGTTTTCACCCTGGGTTTGTTGTAAATCGTCTGAAATCGATGCTGAGGTAATGTTTCCTTTCCCCCACCGTCAAACACCAATAATAAACGGAAAATGTGATGCCATTAGAATCTGTGTGTATGGATTACTTGATATTTGATTCTCTACCACGACAAGTCCCTTGATACTTTTTGCACAAATACCACAGCAGCCACTTTTGATTGCGCTAGTACATTGAGAATATCAATGTACGAGCCAGGCAGGGTACGAGCCAGGCAGGCCTGAGAACAAACAAAACAAAAAAAAAATCATTTTATGACGAGCAGCTTTGCTTTGCAACTGCTTGCAGCATCCCGAACTTCGCTTTGTGTTACTTTACTTGATAATCCAGCCCTCCTCTCCGCCGAGACTCGAGAATGGCTTTTTACCCTTCTTTGTGCTCAACAGACTTTACTGGAAACATCATATAATGAAGAAACAAATGGAGTCTGACTGGGCATTAACACCAATAAGGATCAAGCAGCCAGCTATCGTGCTCTCCTTAAGACACTCTCAATTAAAGAGACTGAATATCAAAGGCCTTTGCAATCTATGCACAGAAGACTATGTAATTATCCTTTTGTGTTAATGATATTATCCTAATAAAGTCTTGATTAGGTTTGCTACATTACCTTTGTGGCACCATCTTGATATGAAGGATTAAGGCATTTGGGTTTGTGCGTAATCCGTCTGATAAGGAGAAACACGGAAGCTGTGACAGATAATCAAAGCACATTTGCTTCCCACCGGAGAGCAAATCTCTGACTAGGCTGTGAAAGTGATAGGGCTTGTCAAGGCTGACCACAATCATTTTAACCAACGAGAGAAACCTGTTTGGTGCTTTCAGATGGCTCTTTGTTGTTCTCTTTGAGCGTTATATTGTATTAGCGGGTAGATTTATGTGCAGTTTCTGTGTGTTTACCTTGCTCTGAGCTACAGCGTGTCTGTGCGCATGCTAATGCTAAAGCATTTGTGGATTTACATACGTTTCCGTGTTGCTTTGAATCTGCGTGTTTGTTTATGTGTTAAAAAGGATTCTTTAATGTTTTCTCCTGTCAGGTTGGTGATTATATAAAAGCAGCGAGCAGATAAATTGCATATTTATGTAAATAAGGAACAGAAACCAGACTGGTGAAGGAGAGAGCGAGAGCGGCCCAGGTCGGCCGGCCCCTGGCAGGGGGTTGTGGTAGGAGCAGATGTAAGGAGACACTCTTGCGCTAGCGGACATATGGCCCTGTACCACAGCCCATGCCAGCTCAAGGAGGCTGCTTTACAAAGCTGATGCAGGAAGGGCGGGCTGGTCAGACTTTCTTTCCATGGGTCGGGCAAGCAGCCAACGGTCTTGGAGCCGGAAGGGCTTTAAGCTTGGTCTGTGCCAGCGGATATTGCCGGGCCAGAGCTTTACCTCAGCCCCGGTTATAATATTCATCCTGATGGTCTAGGAATGTCCTCCTCTCGGCCAGCGGTGCACAAATCAGACAGGCTTCATGGCACAGGAATAGCCTTTGTACCATAGACACCATCCATCCATCCATCTATTGTTGTCTGTCTGTCTGTCCATCAATCTCTCATTCCTTATATCTACTGTCTGTCTATCTATCCTTCCATCCATCCATCCATCCATCCATCCATCCATCCATCCATCCATCCATCCATCCATCCTTCCATCCATCCATCCATCCATCTACTGTGTCTGTCTGTCTGTCTGTCTGTCCATCTACCGTTCCATCTATCATTCTAACTCTCATGTACTGCAAATATGTATGTCTTTCTGTCTGTTTGTTGGTCTAATCTAAGTCCAGAAACACACACACACACACGAACACACACACACACACACACACCACCACCACCACCTTTTTATTCAAAATATTATCAAGCCAATAGTCACAGTAACTTTGATTTTCTGGTTAAAAATTGCAGTTGGATAATTTTTTTCTCTAGAATTGAAGTTCAGTCATATTCAACAAACTATATTTCTGCGTTCTGTTTGCTACAGTACCTTAATTCAAATGAAATTCAAATTCAGGAATGGAGCTGGGCTATAAAAGGCATTCTCAGTTCAACTCTGAATGGCGCAAAACCCTGCTGTGACGTATCTGCATGCAGACGTGCTGCCAGAGCTTTGCTCGCGTGCGATAGCGGGATTGGTGACCGTACGGTTTTACGGTGCAGGAATAGAACATCCCTGGATCACCGTGAGTTCCAAACAGGATCCGGTCGCCAGTGCGCGGCGGCCCCCGAGGTTCTGCGCCTGACTCGGCTGGCTTTGAGCACGCTCTCATCCCTCTCAACATCCATTCTGTTATTTCATCTCCCGCAGCTGCTGGGCTTATTTCACCGCTGCCAGCCCATCCGCCTGAGATTTCCCACACTTAAATAACTCTGACAAAAGCCCCCTTGTTGTCTGCGGCTGATTCCCCCCACCATTTCGATAGTCCTCTGCAGAATAAGCAATAATAACCCAAGAGAGGGCTTCTTTTCGCAAGCTCTTTGGGATAAGAGAGCCAGGAGCAGCTGGATGTGGAGCTGAAGTGGGGGCCTATGGCGTGTTCTGTAGCCCCCTAAATGAAGGCAGCAATTACAGGGAGACGAATGAGAAAGTTCAACCCCGTTTTTACCCTCCGACCCATAAATCTTGGACAAGACAGCAACCACTAATTCCCCGGATGGATTTTTAACAACTGGGGCAACTGAAAGGTGGTAATAGAAAGGGCAGCGGAACGCTTCTTTCATTTCACACCTGTACCCTGCCTCCCCTCCTTCCTGCTCTCTCTCTTTTTCTCTCTGTCTCTGTCTTTCTCGCTCTCCCTTTTTATGGTCATCATTAAACTAGACCTCCTTGCTCCTCTAACAAGAGGTTTTATAGCCCTCGAAGTTATTAAACACATATAATTACTTTTAGACAGTGCAACTGAGTAGTCAGAGAGTGAGAGGGAGCAACAGGAGCAAGCAGGAAGACGGAGAGAGAAAAAAAAGAGTGTACCGAAATGCCTAAGAACTGGAAAGACAAGTGAAAAAGACAACAACATTAAGTCACAAAGCACAACCATTTAATTCATTTGTATGCTTCGGTAATTGAGAAAGATAGAAAAGATTAATCATTTTCCCAAGGGATCTGTCATCATTTACTCACCCTCATGCTGTTCCAAACCCCATGTGACTTACTTTCTTTTATGGAACACAGAAGGGGAGGTTTTAAAAAGCAGTCTGACCACTTTTCCTTATAATGCTCTAAATATATTGCTTTTTCCAAGTCTTCTGAAGCCTTATTATAGCTGAACCTTATTATTGACCAAAATCACTCTTTCACTCAATCTTGTTATTCGTTCTACCTTTTTTTTAATATATGAATCTTTTCAATAAATCAGTTGAACCAGTTCACAAAGCTGTTCTGATGATTTGTTCAATAATTCAACCAATCCGATTCTTTTTTAACTTGCTGTCTCAATGATTCAGTTGCAGCAGGGGAATATCATCGATGAATAACTATCTAAAGCTATCTCAATTCACTGGAGCTTGATGAGATTAGTATGCCATGAGGGTGAGTAATTGATGACCGAATTTAAAATTGTGTGTTGTTATTGTATCTCTCTTTAGATCCATGCATTATTTAGATGATGTTCAGTATAGGTTCATTCAGAAGAGTAACTGTGCATGGACGGGTTTACACATGTGCTGATGTCATCACCAGTTGAGAAACATTAGTTTAAGGAGAACACGTTTGACAGCAGTCAGTTACTTTACACACTTTATAAGTGTAAATAAATAAAAAATAAAAAAAAACATAATTTTTTCGTTTATTTCAGAAGTCTGGTCACCTTTTTCTGACAAAGTATGTAGAAGTTTCCTTTACCATCATCAAGCCTTTTTTTTTATTTCATATAGACACACAGCAGCGGATATTCAGATCTACAAAATCTGGAGATGAAGATATCTAGACTGGAAGTTAATTTGCTGGCTGTGTTTATTAAAAGCTGAGTATCCACAGTGTGCCGACTGATAGAATACAAATATTAGTTGATAGATTTAGTCGAGCCCTTATTTTAATTAGATTGACACTCAATTAGAATTCGCTTCACTCTGGGTCTGTCTGACTGGTTGAGACACACGCTTACAAATGGTGTAAACTGCGATAAGTGACTCACATCAGGGAGCGTGTGCTTACTTCCTTTGTGATAGAGACATCCGGTGGACACTGAGGTGTGTTACAGCTTAAAACATGAACATTTATGCTTTCATTAAATACCACAGGTTATCCCTCCAGAAGGGTCCAAGTGTTTTGCATTTTTCATTTATTTTGTTTTGAACAAAAATCTAATATTATCAGAATAACGTTACATTTATAAATGTGATTTTAAAATGTCTTAGTATTTGATTTACTTTAATCATTTTATACTTAATTCATTATTTTCTTATTATTTTCTGTGCTGAAAGAATCATTTAGATAAAGGCAAATTGCAATGCTGTGGCCTGGGGCTTGTTAATGGTTCAAATACCAGATTTGGTAACAGATGACAGCAAATAGACAACACTAAAGATCACTGATAAGTAACTGCTAATGACTGATAAAGCTTTGATGTAATGCTCTGATCCTAATGTGTCCTAATGCCGGAAGGTCAATTTAGTCATGAAATGTCTAAGTTCAGAGAACAAACAGAAATTATGATACTAGCAAAAAAAAAAAAAAAAAAAAAAGTACTTTAATGATTCACATTCAATGTATTTATTTAAACTTTAAAATTTAAAGTAAATCATTATAATTGTAATGGATTTTGGTACATGTTTGAGATTTTGTTTTAAAAATACCACTAAAAGGCAAAATTCCATCACTTTGTTTCCCCGCTTCAGCCACCAGATGGCACCAGCAGTCTATGTTTGTTCTTTAGCAAAATCAATATTTCATTTGCAGTGTATGCACAGCACTGAACATATCACTGATCTATCTATCTATCTATCTATCTATCTATCTATCTATCTATCTATCTATCTACCTATCTACACTGTAAAAAAATATTGTTGTTTAACTTAAAAAAAGTAAGTAAGCCCCTTTGAGTTGAACTGGAAAAAGTGAGTTAATACAATGAAGGAGATTAATTTAATCATCAGAAACTCAAAATATCTAAAACTGATCTACACTGTAAAAAAATATTGTTGTTTAACTTAAAAAAAGTAAGTAACCTTTGCCTTAAATTTTTAAGTTGATTGAACTGGAAAAAGTGAGTTAATACAATGAAGGAGATTAATTTAATCATCAGAAACTCAAAATAATAAAACTAAAACTAAATAATTATTTAAGTTGATTTGACAAAAAATGTGATAACAAATCTTGAAAATATTTTTTACAGTCTATCTATCTATCTATCTATCTATCTATCTATCTATCTATCTATCTATCTATCTATCTACCTATCTACACTGTAAAAAAATATTGTTGTTTAACTTAAAAAAAGTAAGTAACCTTTGCCTTAAATTTTTAAGTTGATTGAACTGGAAAAAGTGAGTTAATACAATGAAGGAGATTAATTTAATCATCAGAAACTCAAAATAATAAAACTAAAACTAAATAAATTATTTAAGTTGATTTGACAAAAAATGTGATAACAAATCTTGAAAATATTTTTTACAGTCTATCTATCTATCTATCTATCTATCTATCTATCTATCTATCTATCTATCTATCTATCTATTAGCCTAGCATTCTATTGCTCTTTCAGTCTGTCTCTGTTTAACAATATTGTATTCAACGTATCTCTCTCTACAGATAGATCAACAAATAGACAGGTACTGTATATAGTAGCTAACTGTGTTAATCCAGAAATTAGCATCCCAGAAAGTGGAGTGCTGAAATGTCTAGAAAATGTAGGTTTAACTCAATGCTAAAAAGACAAGCATAACATGAAACCTTTATAAATTCTGTGGAAATGAAGACATCCTGGTTGAGAAAAGACAGACTGTCATTAAGTGTGTCATTAGTGCACCTGCTGTTGTCCAGAGGAGCCTGTAATTATTAAAATGCCATTGCTTACACAGAATGTTTACTCGGAAAAACACACTTGAAAAGTCAAGGATTCCCCGCTAAATGAATCTAAGAGAGAAATGTAGCGTCCTCGTGCCAAAAACAACGTTTAGTATTATGAAGCGATCAGAAAGTAATTCTCGTCTCTGTTCAGTCCAGGTCTCGGTTTCTCTCAGGGTCGCGACGCTTATCTCGGCATGAACGTTTCCGCAGCTGCCGAGCCCAGAGAACGCCAGCTTAGCTCTCCGGAGTTACCGTGGCGGCTGCATTTATTTCCATTATTAATTAAACTCATTAGCGTCTCTCTGATGAGGCGATGCTCCGGGTTCCTGCTGTGGATGGAAAGAGAAAGAGAGATGGAGACGACAGAGAGAGAGAGAGAGAGAGAGAGAGAGAGAGAGAGAACACGACGAGGCCTTTTGTTGGCTAATCCCCTTTGTGTTGTGAAATTTCCGTCTTTCTCGGTTTTAAAATAGATGGGAGTCCTATTTGCTTCTCTCCCGTGTCTCAGCTATGGTTATTCTCGTAATACAATCTGATGTTGCACCTTCGCTGATATTTTAAGTTTAGAAAAGTTCTGTGCAGTAATGTTATCAGTTTGCTTGTGCAGCACTTTGAACCCGGTAGTCTTGTGGAATTACCTTCAAAGTGTAAAAAACTCATCTTCGTGGGAGATTTTTAGAGGGGAAAACAAACCGCATGCGTGTGAGCTTTCATAAGCGTCTCCAAACGGCAGCAGTGCAGCCAAATGAATCAGATAAACACACTCAGTGTGAGTGCCCAAATGTTCCTCAATAACTGTTTGACACTTAATTAAAACTTTCATCAGCGCCACAGGAAAAGCAGATCAGTTCATTTCAGGGTTACACCTTAATTATACAATAAACTCCAAATCATGTTGTCCCTAATGAGGAGCAGGGTGAGAGTGGAAATTAAAAGGCTTTTTAGATCGGCGAGAGCGCCTCTTTTTCTAATCTAGTCGGAGTGAGACGTGCAAGACGCCTCCAGGGGGTAGGATTGAACCAGAATCGTGTCTCTAATGTTTCCCGGTGCTTACAGATGCCGTATTGGTTGAGATCGCAGGCCTTGTTTTTTTTGCCAAGCATTTCAGTGACATTACACATTATGCTGTTCGTTTTCTCATCTCTTCTGCTACCATGATCAGATTTGATTGCTTTCATATTGGTGTTGGTCTGCAGGAGTCTTGCCTTTTGATTGATGGCGTTCTTGTATGTGCTGTTGGGCAACTTGGGGATGTAAGTTTATGTTCACATAAAACACTACGCTTTAAGGAGGCCGCTCTCCTCCCACTCTTGCTTTTTCGATTTTTTCGGTTTCAAAGCGCAGCTGACTCATGGTGGTGAAAAGCCAGTAAAGATAGACAGAAACAAGAATGGAAATATCTGGATCGAGGAACGCTGGTCCTGCCAAATGTGTTATCTGGCTCAATCTGGTGGAGTCCGACCAGTCACCTCACCTGTCTTGTCTTTAATAACGTGTATAATTCTTTGATTATCAGTCGGATCCAGAAGCCTGTTAACTCTCTAAAAACACTGTTAGCTTTTTATTGATTGGTCCATATTCCCAGTTTTAAAGCGCTAGTTCACCTAAAAATAAAAATTCTGTCTTGTACTCATCTTCATGTTATTTCAGACTTGCATTTCGGTCGGTTTGTCACGTTAATAAAAAAGTTTAAGTAGCATTTAGCTTTTTTGAAATCCTTGTGTTTATGGTAATTGAATTTTCAGCGTCATTACTCCTGTCTTCGGTGTCACATGGTCCAAATCATTCTAATTTAGTATGAGGATTTGCTGCTCAAGAATCTTTTTTGATTATCAATCTTGAAAACGGTTTCATATTTAACGGAATAGAAATATTTGGTAACATATGCTGTCTTCATTGTTAGTTTTGATCAGTTGTATGAGTGTTTTTTTCTTCTTAGTGACCCCAAACTTTTAAACTATAATCTATATTATTTTACTCTGGCTTGTTCTTTTTCTCTTTTTTTGTGATCCCCACCTTATTTGCATGTTGTGTGTTGTGTTGTTTCGTGGCCTCAGAGCGCCAAGCAAAGCATCCTGTGTCGTCTTCCATGAGTCGTGTGGTTGTGACAGGCACACGAGAGACCGGGAGGATAGTGCTACAAGCCTTGGTGCGTCCACAGACGCTGCCATTATCATCGAAAGGTCGCGAGCATAATAAGATCATAGACCTTGCACATGGAGAACTGTCGAGAGGGAGAGAGAAACACAAATATTTACCCTGGATTGATTGGCAGGTGTGATTGTCTCCTCTCTGCTTCTATTGTGGCTAGATAATGGTACGCAAAGGAGCCGTCAACGGCGATCAATGTAAAGGGAGAGATGGAGCGCTTCTCCTAAATCCTGGATGGGTTTGGACTAGAGGTCACCTGAGAAAATTACACACACGTCTCTGTGGTGAAACAGCACTTGCATTTGAAAATGTGGGAACAGTTGGGTGGGTGGCGGGCACTTACACACAGGAAATTGCCATTAGAATTAGGAATAACAATTATTTATCTATCCATCCATCTGTCTATTGTTCTGCCATTCTATCTATCTATTTATCTTATGTCTGTCTGTCATTATTCTACCATTTTTTATATATATCTGTCATTCTGTCTATTTTGCAAAACTCTGACAAGGCTTTGTCAAGCCGACATTCAAAGTTTGTCTTGACGTCTTTTAGCCTAGAAATCTAGACGCACCCTAGCGGCAGCAAAAAAAAATTTGTGTGCCAGTGTGATCCAGCAAATCTCCATAGACGTTTTAGCTGGAAAAACCAAACTCTGGTCAGGCCAATCACATCGTGTATAGAGTCGGCGGGCGGGCTTAACATAATGACGACAGAGTTGCGACGGTTCACTGTTAACTGACGAACAGCTGTCTTTTGATTCAGCTTTGACCGCTACTCTGGATGATTTGAACTTATAATTTTCTTTGAAACCAGAACAAAGAACGCCACTTGAGTTTTTTTTTTTTTTTTAGTTTTTTTTTTTAATAATATGCCTTCGGAGATTTGCCGACTGTATACGTTAAAAGTTTAATTTATCAACTTACTCCGCTGGTGGGAAAACGCATGGGAATCAGTCGTCACCTTCTTCGTTGCTCTGATTGGTTGGAACGCTGTCCAATTGCGTGCAGAGAGAATTTGAAAGTAGGGCTGAAACGATTAGTCGACATTGTCGACAATAAAAAATTGTCGACAAACATCATTGTCGTCGAGTAGTCGTCTGATCTCACTTGACCTAATGTGAGGGCGTGCATTATCGTGATTTGACCACTATGGCGGTGTGGCGCTAGAGTCTAATGCAGCCCTTCACAAATGCTATTGCGGTAAGAGAAAAAAACAGCGCGAATTATGATGGAGTGCAAACGAATCCGTTTTGCATTGTCATGTAAAAAACAAAAATATTGTAATAATTTTATATTTCTAATAATGGTTTGCAGATTAATATTTTACCTTTTTGTGTCAGTTCTAAGAAAAGCAGTGGTCCTATTAAACAATGCTTAGAGAGTATTTCCATGTGATTTGAGTTGGACTGAAATCTGAAATCTGAAAAATTAAAGAGAATGACCTGTATAGTTGGCTCTTAGTTCATTAAAACAACTATTTTAAAAGCTGAACTTTTATAGCAAGAATATGTATAACTCAATGTTGTAACTAATTGAAAAAGCTGAATAATCGTTCCAAACTTACTGATTAGCCGGTAAAATAATCGACGATTAGTCGATTAATCGCTCTAATAATCGTTAGATTAATCGATTATCAAAATAATCATTTGTTGCAGTCCTATTTGAAAGACAACCGTTTATCCCGCCCCTCCGATTGAGCCCTGTCAATGTTGAGTTCCCAGACCTAACATCTTGATGTAGGTCTGGTATGCCAGACTAGACGTCTTTCGCTTTTCCAAATGAAATCTCTTGAAAATATGAACAACTTTGATTCTATTTCCTTTTATTCTGATTTGAATTGCAATTTTGCATCCTATTTGTGTACCACAGTTCAAATTCAATAAAAATTTGAAAAGGCATTCCTAATTTAATCCTGAATGGCGCACCACCCGGCAAAAGACGTGCGTGTGACTTGAATGGGCTGATAAAGGTAAAACTCCACAACATTATTCCAATTAAATTGCTCTTTCAAGAGACAAGAGCAAGTTTGACGAGAAACATCAAAAGCACGGATTAAGACGGCTTGCCAGCTGGTTGTATGTCATAATGTGTACACTTGGTAGGGGAAGTACAACCTAACGGGAAAACAACATCTTCAAAGACGTCTCAGCTGCCAGGTGCTTAAAAGGCCGAACCGAACATTGTCAGTCCAGACAGGATAGACAAGTCGGTATCACTACTTCCACAAAAACAACCCAAAAATAATAAAAACCATTTTTGATGTCCACCTTTTCAGCCTTGAATAATAATCGGCACGGAACGTTCCAGTGCGGCGGTGTAAAGAAATCAATGTATCTTTGCAATGCATCTTGTCTGCAGGGAGAGGATGTATGGGACAAAATGGTGCATATGAATACTTTCTCCAAAGCACCGGGATTTTTTTATAGTGTTTGACGTAACATGCATTTCCACCCTGGCTAAAAAATTCAGGAGGTCAAAGCAGGTTTTTTTCTCCCCCTTTCCTCCATTTTCCAGCATGCTTCACAGGCTAATGTTTTACCTTAGCTGTTACATCTCATCACCACACAGATCTCCCCCTAAAGAACAGAAGTAATAACCGTGAAACAGTCCCTCACCGACATGCAGAAGAAGATTAAGAGTGTTAATATGCTGTGCTTTTCGCGGGCTTTTGCACATACACACGTGTAGTCTGGGAAGCACACTTACAATTTGTACCCCCAGGCTCTCGCTCTCTTTCAGCTGTGCTCTGCATGAGCTAATGACAGCTCTCAATGACATAGTGTAACTCTGGGCCAGGCTAAATGCACCAGTGCACGTCTGTCATGGCCTTGCCTGACACTCACTCACACACACATTCCCATCTCATACTGCTGACCTGCCCTGCAGACACTTGTGGATTTATTCACGTACAGTTATAGAGAGACTGTAAACCATCTCGCCATCTTATTTCATGAGATCCCATCGCCTTACAGTCCCCTTGTTTGAGTTGTTTGATGAAATGGCGAAGCCGTGTGCCAACATTCTCATGCATGGGTAAAATTTAGTGTTGAGGCACATGAGAGTCTTGAAGGGTTTATAAAGCTACTCTCTTGACAAGTGTGATCATGTGAAATACTGGTTTGGAGCGCAGTATTTGTGTGGAAACAGTGTTTTGCTTGAGCAGTTTTAATCTTGTTGTTGTAAAATGTTTGTTGACAGGTTTTTTTTTTTTAAATTACAGATAATAACAAAAACAGCAAATAGAGAGTGAATGATACACAATGATGAAAATGTAATGATTTTTTTTTTCTAAAATGTCGCTAATACTTCAGTAAACTCTTTATTTTATGCTTTATATCGTTACTTTGTTGATATTGATCATCTTTCTCCATGTTTAAAATGTTTGAAAGTTTAGTCTATTACAGTTTGGGGGGGAATTATAACAAAAAAACTGTGTAAAAATATATATTGAACAATTTTCTATTTCCTCTTGATATTTAGTGTGTTCACTGTAAATGTGGATCATTTTTCTCGACTAATTTCCCTGCTGTAATAATTGGAGTCTCCGGAGTAAAAGGCCGCAGGATGTAGGAGTGCTGTGGGTGAAATATGATGTGCACTGAGATACAGTTGAGCAATTGGATGTACAATACATGACTGAAAGTCTCATCAGTAAGGAGGTAATTAAAGCAGCGTCAATTCACACAGGCAGTTCACCAGAGGCAATTTCAACTTTACGAGGGATGTTTTGGTTTAGAGGTATATGTCTCTTTATTTAAATGTGAGAGGTTGCAGGTTCAACTTACTCAACTGATTTTTGCTGCCCTATATTACTGATCTTTGTGAATGCCTTTGTTTTCTATGCCAGCTATTGAGGAAAGATAACAGGCCTGTTCATTGTGATGATCTTTAAAGTTTGCTGTGTGGGCTCAAAAAGAAATAACAGATTTTTTTTTTCTCTAGGTCCCCCCAAGTCTGAATTGTGAGATACTGCATAAACTTGCAATTGCGAGAAAAAAGAATTGTGAGATAAAAAGTTGCAATTTAAAAACATGTCCTATTTATTGTGAAATGTGTCAAAGTACTGTACGTGTGTGTGGCCGCAGTTTTCGAAGTTTCAAAGCTACCTCGTAGGGTGATGCAACCTTAAATGGTTTATACATGTAAGGCTTTACTGAGTCCATCAAAGCCAAATGTCCAAATGTGCCCTGCAGGGATGATACACACTGCTAGAGGGATTACGTCAACCATAGGCCCTACTTAAGGGCAGCCAATAGTTGGCCACAATGAACTCCTGCCGAGTTCATGTCAGAGGCTGTAGAAAGCATCTCGACAAGACAACTTGTTGCCCCTGGCACATAGACTTTCCTGACAGAGCAGGAAGGAGATGGAAGAAAGGTTTTCTTCTCCAGGCTTCAGATAAACCAGCACTTGTGATGTCCTCACCTGCATCTTACCCAGTCCCAATAGTACCTTTCTCTGTTGCTTCAGTGTCAGTCTTCAGTGTCCTGTGACGTTCATCTTTGGTCCAGAAGAGCTCAAATCCCTCTCTTTGTGCCAGTACTACAGACCTCGGCAAAGCTCCCTGGGTTTTATTCACCCTCTATGGTAGTTTATTTTTTTTCGCCACACAATTAAAAAGAGAAAGGTAATACGATTGTTTAGGGTCCAATGCACTATTAACTAGTTGTTTATTATCATGCATATTACTAGTATATTGGCTGTTGATTAGTACCTATAAACAATTAAATGACCATGTTCTACATCGCCAATAACTAAATTGAACAACTACAAACTCTCATTAGAGTCTTAGACTGTTAGCGGAGTTTTAAAGCTGGGCTTTTTTGACCAATTTTTTTTTTTTTCTAAATCACTTGAAATCCTATTCCTAACCCACTTACAGCCACTCAGTTAGAAGAACTGAAATGAAAATTAAGCAATTTAATCATCTGTGGAACAGGCAGGACTCAAAAATCTTCAGCCAATTATTTTCAAGACCACGTAGAATCATTGGACAGAAAATGTGTCAATCTAACGGTCGTACCATACCCCCTCCCCCCTTCTCCCTCGTGCACGTGTCCCCTTCGTGCGCTTACTCAAAGCTCGTGACCCAGTCACAGTAAGTGCAAGTCGCCTCGGTACAGAGAGAGAGAGTAATCTCGCGCATCTGAGTTTTGCAGATACGCGATTGTGCGTCCATGTTTTTTGAATGGGTGGAGTCAGGGCCAGTATTGGAGGAAAGAAGGTACTGTAGGACCTTTTTTGTTGCGTATTTTCAAAATCTGCCGGTCGTTTTGCAAATCGTATACCCTAACTTTAAATTAAAGGTTTGGTATTAGGGCTTAGGTTAGTAGAATAAGTTTACATGTAGTTGCAAAGAAGAATTTCTGTTGGAGGACCATCAAAATAAAGTGTTAGCATATCAAGCAGACAGTCTGCTAATAGTCTAATGGCAAATTGCAAAAAAAATCAAAGCAGATCATATAAATATAGCTTATTCACACATACACAAATGTATATTTAAATGGTTATATATTGTGTGTGTGTATACACACACACACACAGTTTTATTTTTTCAATATATATTTACTACAATTTTCTATTGTCATATTTGTGCTGCTTTCAAAACCAGACTTGAAGCTGTAAGACCGATGTATTGGAAGGTAGATATTTGAGAAAAGCATTGGTAATGGATAGCCATGTCCACTAGGTGGTTGTCCATTTTGAGTAAATGTTTTGTACACTATATTTTACTTAAATTTTCTGAAAGTACGTTTGTGTACAGTACACTGAACTGCATTATAACTATCAGCACTGTATCGGCCATTTAAAAAATCCAACCACTATCGGTTAACCTCTAATATTGAGGCATTTTAGTAGGCGTCTACTAAATTGTTATATGACTATTTGATTTACCTTTATACCTCTGTATAGTGATTGAGAAGGCAGTATTTTGTTTTAGCTTTCAGACTGCTGGTGGACGTCCTGAGTGACTCACGACAGAAAACCACAACAGGAAGAATAAAAAAAAGACACAGCGACCCCACATGGTCACTAAAGGATAACTTGGGAGATACATGTCAACTGTCCGACATGATAGTTAGGCAGCATTGTTCTAGCTTTGTAAAGTTCCATTCATAGTCGATCCATGCCAGGGAGGAAACGTTCCACTGAACGAGATAATTGAAAATCAAAAAGGACTTGGTTAATTTGATTAGGCAGTGCCCGAGCCTGAATTGCTCTTCATCAAACTAGATTTCATTATGACACGGCAATTAAACACTGCTGGCACATGGGCAGAATGGTGGGCTGAGAGAAGAGGAGAGAGAGAGAAAAGAGGTATAAAAGAAGCGATTGTGTCAGAGAGGGCAGGAAGGACGATCAGTGTTATGCTGAAATCATCATTATAAAACACAAGCAGGGAGGTGTTTAACTGGGCCTGAGATGTTGGATTAAAACAACATATTATTTCATGTTTTCTGTGTTTTGAGGAAAATGTAGCTTGTATTTAGAAAGATAAATAGGTGGAAAGAAGGAAACTGTTTTATAGTGTTGGCTATTAGTCCCAAAATGCTATCTGGTGTCGCCATAATCATTTGAAATATTGTGTAGTTAGCGATACTGTTTATTTACCACGTTTCACACTAGCAGTGAATGAATAATGGCATAACATAGGAAAAAGGTAAAACACAAATTGAGATGAAATGGAAAAATGTAAATATCAATTTTGATGGGGATTGATTGAGTTAACTTTTAAACGTATATCACATTGCAAAGTTGCAAATGCTAATCCATCTCTTGAATTAAACAAAAGGATGAAAATGATGGGTCACACAGAGGGTATTAAATATCAGCTCTATTTAAATAATCTGTTTATGATAGCAGCACCCTGAGAGCGTTTTACTGAGCATAGTTTGTTTTTTTAAGAGAACAGACAGAGGCAGATGGCTCTGCTACTCCTAATGTTGTACTTTTGTAGCTTAATTTAACTAATTGGCCTGTTGAACTTGCGTTTGGACAAAATCCATTTATTTTCACCCCTCCAGACCTTTATCACTTCTACAAAGGGCATGAAACTCTGGGTTGTCTTGAAGAGTCAGCACATTTCAAAGGCTGCTTCATGATTCTGATCTGTCCAACCACATTTCTGCTGCTGAGTGCATATGTCATTTTGTCTCTAACAATGGCTCTGCCCCCACGTGCATGGCCTGCTGGGTAATTAAGCTGGCTATGAAGGGAACTGCAGAAATTGAGGAGCCTTATGGAGTTGTGGCCTGCACCTCTATAGAAAGGCTTTTTGCCTGACAGGGACTATTACTTCCTCCCAGGCTTTGCGAGCTGATGGCTGATGTTGTTTTTCTCTTTTTTTGCCATGCCGTCACCTTCACAACTTCAATCATCCATCTTGGTTCTCCAACTCAGCTGCTGTTCCCCAGTTTCTGTGGAGCTAATTGTGCAGAAACGCAGTGGGAAGGAGCTCTAGCATTAAGCCCTGCCTTCTGACAGAAGGGGAGGAGGTGGATGCAGGAGAATTTGTTACCAGAGAAGGAAACAGCGCTGTGTTACATAGAAAAACAGACCAAGAGGATAGTGACTGAGAATTCCCGAATGAGAGCGGAAACAGTCCAGTGAGGATGATCGCTTGTGCATCTCAACCGCGCTATGCGGTGCAAAAACGCTGGCAGGTTTATCAGAGTCACTCATCACAGAGTCTGTAGATTAATGCTAAATCCTGTTTTGGAGGAAATTCACCTCCACGGGGTTAAAATGACAAACACAAACCTTGAGTGATGGTTTAGTCTCAGGATGCTCTACACAGGTGCACCTCTCACCTTAGTGTAGCTCGGCTTACTTTCATAGTGTGCGTTTACTTACAGGCCTCAAAACTAACTGGATTATTGACTTGGCAGCCATATCACCCTGTAGCCCAAGCCTGGTTGCCTACTGAAACTAAGCAGGGTTGAGCATAGTCATACCTGGATGGGAGACCTGGGAAAACCAGTGAGATCAGCAGGGGTGCTCTGTGTGGGTCCTAACGCCCCAGTAGAGTGATGGGGACACTATAATGTCAAAGAGCACCGTCCCTCGGCTGAGACGTTAAACCGAGGTCCTCTCTGTGGTCATTAAAAATCCCAGGATGTCCATTGGCATCCTGGCCAATTTTACCCATTGGCCTCTGTCCATCGTGGCCTCCTAATCATCCCCATATTAAGTGATTGGCTCCATCATCTCCTCTGCACCAATAAGCTGGTGTGTGGTGGGCGTTCTGGCGATGAGGTGATGCTGCACATTAGTGCTACTTGAGGAGATTCCCCATTCCATGTGTAAAGCGCTTTGAGTACCCAAGAAAGTGCTATATAAATGTAAGAAATTAATTTCATTACTATTATATACTATTTATAAAACGTTAGTTACAATCCTTGATTCTTATTGGTCAATAGCTGTGCTTTATTCATGATAAAACACGGCTATGACCGCTTCACCCAACGGTTCTATTAATCACTGCGCAACGCTGCAGTTCCTATGTTGTTTTTATTTGAGCTTTCATGCATATTACACATTAGAACGTTCTTGCTGCTCACGGTCAGGGACTATTTTTTTTCTAGCGGAAGGAAGGCTTTTAGTGATTTTACTTAATGAAAGTTGCACTAATATATATATTTTTTTTACTTCAATATTTTTATTGTGTGGTAACCAGATTATAAAAGCAATAAGTTACTCGAGGCATTTGCTGTGTCGTGAATAAGTAACGGTTGAAGGGGTTACAACCGGTTACAACACCCTTCAACTGTTACTTATTCACAATACAGCATAGCCTCTCGTACCTTATTGCTTACATACATACTATATTATATATATACTACAATTGTGGTCACCATACAGATTTAATATTGTGGTGGACTCTTCTGTACTGGTTTTCCTTCCACCTAAATTATCAATATAGAAACACAGGGTGTCAGGACCACAGCTGAGGACTGTGGAGACTTCGTCACCTCAAACAGATGCTTGTAATTACATCAGACAATATCTGGATGATGAAATAGCTGGTTTGACCTCGGCCATGTGTTTGCATAGAGTGTGTTTGTTGTCACTCTGTGTTTGTGTATGGTTGGAACTGTGTGTTTGTTCCCCTGTGTGTGTTTGGGCACAGCCAACTGCTGTGTAGCAGGCAGCATAGGGTGACATCAGGCCTCACAGGGTTGAGCGGAGAGCTGGAAGAGAAGACATTGCCTAGCGGAGAGTCCCAGCCCCAGCAGATCCAGGCTGTTCTCACAGTGAGCTCTGACATATGGCCAGATTCAGCCCCCACAACACTGGCACACAAAGCAGCTCCGCACAGACCCCGCTTTGAAATATTTCTGTTGTGGTGAGTGCAAAAAAACAGCTTGTGATTTCATATAGTCCCTCATGGCGTACTGCTCAGTGGAGGAAAGCGCTCTTGAAATAGCTACCACACAAGCCAAGGGCCAATCTCGAATCTTCTACCGTCTAATAACCCTGTCCAATCCTGTTCACAGGAGCGGCGTGAATCCCTCGAGCTCGAGCCCTGCAAGGAAGCCGAGAGGATTCGGCCGCACCACGTGGAGACTTCAGGAGGAAGACTTTTGGAGAAGGCAATTAAAAGTCCATCTACAGAGCAATATTAACTAAGACAGCTCGAATCGAGGTGTCCCATCCTTAACTGATATTCCACTTGTCCTGCTGCTCCTGGGCAGTCAGAGATAATTTCCCAAAAGGTTGCCTTAATGGTATGGCTGAGATGTACAGGGTTTGTGACAATATAAGTAGTTGCACTTTCTTCCACAATGCTTGCTCTTTGGGGGGGGGGAGGAGTGTTGCTGTTTGTTTTCAGATGGTGACATTATTATCTGTTCCGTCGAGTAGTTTCTTTATTGACCCGGCCAAAGCTAATTACCGTGAACACAGATTTCCAAATGAAGGGTACCATCCTGACCTTTATGTTGAAGGCTTGTATCTTCATGTGAACTTTTTTTATTATTATTATTGTTCTTGCTATCCCACTCCTAATGATGCTCCTCTCTAACTACCTATCCACTACCACTGGCTAGATCCTGTTGCAATGGAAATGTTGGAGCATTTATCTCAGCTTTTGTAATGTCCGACTGTTTGTGCCCGGCATCCCAGAAGGCCCTTGTGCAAATGGTCCTAGTGGTTCGATGATATACTTTCTTAGTTAAACAATCAAGCGGGGCTCAATGGTTTATCCATTAAGATGTAAAATGGCCTGAAAGATGCTTCTCACTGTTTAGGGAGAATATTTGCAGGAGGGTCCGAATCAATGGTCTTTTACAGCCCTCCGAGGCCATTGTCCAAGTGAAATTGGAAATCTTTTGGCGGGTATTGGATGTCCAAGGGAGAGAGACTGCGAGATACACAGCAGATAGTAAACCGCATGGAAGCAGAACAAATGAATCACTCTTGTGAGGAATGCGAGTCTACCAAACCCTGTTTGCTTCGGGCTATTATCAGGTGACACAGTCAATGATTGTGCGGCCATCATTTTCCTTAACTGTATCCCAAATAAATGCCAGCCTGGAGCTTGCCATCTGATCGTTATCGGGCTCCAGTGGGACAGGAGCCCAGTCTTGGGCTCTCTCGGATCGTTGCCTGTGCCAGGGGCAGCGGCCATGCCAACTTTTCAGTGAAGGCCCTATCACCGGGGGTAACTCGCTGCTGAGTGACTTCCAAGGTCATTCCAGAACGCGCCTGCCATGGTGCACCCTTCCAACTCCTCTCCTTCGGTCCACGGAACACACATACACGATTTCCACTTCCAAAGGTGATATAAAGAATAGCATTTAAATATCTAAGAGTGCTTGCAATGTCAGCAGTGCAGAGATCCAAGTAAAGTTAAGTCGGAAGATTTTTTTTATACGCCCCTAAAGAATTGTTTAGGGCCAGCTGAGGTTCCAATTCCCAGACCCCTACTTTGGTTTAAATGCTGATCATCCTAAAAGTTTTTTAACAAAAGGCCTCTCTCATCTTCTGGTTCTTCTACCAAACCAATTCGTTTATTTGTGTCTTTATTAGAAATAATTGGGGGGGAGGGAAATTATAATAATTATTGCTCCTGCTGTTTTTGTAATATTATTAAACATTTTTCCATTTATTATGAAAGATTTTTTCCTAACATTTTTTTTTTATAAAACTAAATAAATTAAAATAATCTTTTTTAAAAATAATTTTTTTTTCTGTGACTTCCATAACAATAACAGATTGTTTGCTGTTTTATTATAAAAAAATTGAATATGAATAGCTAGCCCAAAAAATGTACTTTTTTAAAATAATGTTTTAATTTAAATATTTGGTAACACTCTATTTAGAGTCCACTTTAAAAATTATACTAACGGCATGTAACTTTGCAACTGACTTTCGGTAGATTATTAGTACACTTTATTTTGATGCTCCCTCAACATACATTATGACTAGAGGTAACTTTGCAACTTCATGTCAACATATTCTACTAACCCAAACCCTAAGGGCCCCTTCACAATAATTATATAGATAACGATAAAGATATACTTCTAAAAATAAAACATAGATTGATAAATGATGAAAACATTAGATATTTAGATAACATGAATCTAAGTTACTTATAGTTAGAGTAGACAATCTTTTTTGAATTGTGGTTTAAAAGCATTAAAGCTTTTTGAAGATAAAACAAAAACGGAGGCATATTCTGTGCTAAATTTCTCAGTGTCTGTTGAATAATGACAGCGTTGAATGCTGTCATGGCTTCAGCCTCTGTTGGTGGAACTTCAAAGAGTCAGGTCTAACTTTACAGCTCAGGGATTGGAGGCCTACACCGCTGATATATACAGAAATGAAGAAATGGATATTATGGCTTTGAAATGATAACTAGCCAAGTAGCCAGGCCTCGTGTTCCAACTCTCTTTGGCCTGTCAGGGTCAGATGAGACTGGGTAAATAATGTTAGCGGGAGCTAAACATTAGAGGAAACTGGAATAGAGGAAAACGTTAAAGACACCTTAGGTGGAGAGTTTTAATTTCCGGTTATTTGCATGTGCATGTATCTGATGGATTCTGACATTGTTTATGGTGCACAGGAAACCACTGGGCTGTTTCTTTCATTTAAATCATTAGGTTTTCTCAATTGGAGCACTTCTGAAAATGTATGATTCAATTTATTGTTTGTACTCTTGATGATGATCAATAGAGGGCGATTTTACAGAAAGGAGGCGTTCTTATTGGATTTTATTAAAATGTAATGGAGAGGAGGAAGTCAAACCACAGAGCAATTATCTCTTAAACTAAAACAAAAAAATTGCTTGTATTGTTTGCTCAGATATGCATGCTTTCAAATGCACAGGTTTTATTCCTCATAATTTAATAATGCAATCAATGATTGAAAGAAAATGTTTAAAGTTTAACTGGTTGTATACATTCTAGTGCATCTGGTTTCATTATAACAGTTAACTATAATTCTAGTATTTTACCACACTTGTCATACTTGATTTCTCACTTTTAGCTTTTAATTATAATGCTATATGGTACACAATCCCAGATCAGTGTTTACACTGGTTGTGCATATGGTGTGCACTAATATATGGTCTCTGCTTGTATTTATTGACGTGTTTGTGTGTTAAGAACTGCTTACAGGAACAGGATATAAGAGTGATGAAAGGTAGCTTATGTTACACAGATCCTACGATAAGCCGTCTCCTTTACAAGAGCAGAGAGGATTCACTTAAGATTCACTTAAACCTTTGATTCACACCCTGAGATGACTGAATTGAAACGACATCCATCCTCAGATCTTTAATGCAGTGGCTCCAATTCTGATATGGATAGATGAAACTTTTTTAAGCTCTAAAACCATTGATAAAAGACACACTAGACTGCAGAACATGTAACAAATTCAAATTCAACTAAAAAAAAAATATATTAAAAGAAATACACAGTGTTTCCTGTGTGGTAAATCACTGCAATGCTAATACAGACGGCTACAAAGACACCCTAGGGAATGCCAGTACCTATAATGAGCAGTGCGGCTCTGGTGACAGTGCCGTTTTATACCATGTTTTTTGACTGTAGTATCATTTGTTTTTCGGACCAATAATGTCTGTCTGCACAAAATTACACTGTGTGCAAATAAATCATAGGGTGTTCTCCTGTTTGCTTTGACCCACAGGCAGGATAGTGGTTATGAAGCTATACAATATTAATTCATCAGGTATTAACTTCCAGACATTGGCACGTTCATTGAAACATTTTCATGCGGGGAGGAAAAAACACGTTGCACCACAACACATCGTGTTAGGGATGGGACAATAGATGGTGTGTGGGACTACACAAACTTGGTCACAAACAAGCAAATGCTTTGGCTCACTGTATAGCAGCCACTAAAAGCCATACGCATCCTCACACATTAACACGTACACATGCACTATTTATATAGTGGTGAACTTAATGTGCTCATTTATTACATTAGATAGTAAAATTGGACCATAAAACAACAAAAGTGCCTGCCTTTCCAAAGAACTTTGCTTCTGTTGCATTTCTGGACATCGAACTCAAAAAAAAAAAAAAAAAAAAAAAAAAATCAACTTTTATGTGCATTGCTGCTGACATGCAATATGCCGAATAATGTATGGAGGAGCATAGAGGAATTAAAGAGACGCAATACTTGCTGAGTGAGGGAGCCTTTCAAACACGATGCAGATTTCTCAAACCTGCCTAAGGCTTGATGTTTGTAGAATCCCTGACAATAAAAGGGTGTTGAGAATTGAATTTAGAATGTCCTGAAAAGGTGCAATAAATTCTGGAATGAATTTGAATTGAGGGGAGAATTCAGACTGCTGTTCAAATTTTAATTCGAGGAAGATGTTAAGACTTCTAATAAGACTTCTTTAAGTGTGTAGTTTTGAGTAATGCATTTCATTTTTCAGTATGAATTGCCTATAGCATGTTCATACACAAAATAAAGATGGTAGATTATATTAATAATTCAAATTAATGTTGGAATAAATAATGTTTCAATATGCCTAATTCTCTAATTCTGACTAAGTCTGTTTTTTTTTTTTTTGTTTGGGTTCCTTGCCACTGTCAACTTTTGGTTTGCTTAGTTGGGGATGCTTAATATTCTGTAATATTATTGATTTGACTGCACTGACACTATTGGATACATGAATATCTTGGATGACATGGGGGTGAGTAAATTATCAGCAAAAGTTTTTTTTTTAAAGTGAACTACTCCTTTAAACTTAAAACTTGACTCTGATTCCCAGTTTATTCAGCATAATCGGGTTAAGAACGCGCATGTAAACGCGCTCGTTCTCTAAAAGTGAAAGTAGAAACTGACTGAGCTTTTGGCATCTGTCACTGCATTAACTCCACAAAACGACGGATGAATATAACCGTATGACTATCTTAAATTACTGGCTTAATATTTCGTTTCTGGACCTACATTAATGACAGGAAAAAAAAAAATGAAGAATATTTCTTGTAAACAAGTGTTTGGAGCTGCTTTTGATTTTCATAGATATCAGAGTTGTGTTGTGTTTGTGAACTAAAGACTGTTATTAGACCTAAATCATTTTAGTGGTGTTATTATTATTATAATGATTAAATATACGTTTTTTGATACAGCTACAGATGTGTATGGAAGTGAAAAACCGGAAATGCTTAGACCAGTTTTCCGGTTCTAACGCTGGGCGCTCCGCGTAACCCCATTGATGGACTTTACACATTTATTGAACCAAACTAAATCAAAAGAATAATTTCAACTAAATAGTGAAATAATTTCAACTTTACAGCAGAATTGAATTCTGTTTGTGCCATTGAAACATAATTTTTCTGTTTATTACTGTAAAGGTGCTTTGAAACAATCTGCTTTGTGTAAAGCTAAATATAAATAAAAGTAAAAAAAAAAATTAGAATCAATTGGATATAACACACCTTCTGTTATTTTTTTATTTTATTTTTTTTTCTGACTGAGGTTTTTGAGGGTTGAGTAAATGGGATGAGAATGTTGTCACTTAATCCCTCGGCTTTGCACTTTCCTTTTCCGTCTTCCTTGCGGTGTGCGAATGATTTCATACATCGCTCAGTCACACATAAACCAGATCTTCGGCTCCC